>OV702293.1:380154476-380835865 GCA_916181665.1 Avena sativa | reverse complement strand
ATGACTCGGATGAAAAGTTCGGAAGTTCTGACGAGTCAAGTGGCGGTTCGAGAAGAAACGTTGAAGCTCGGTCTTCTTCCAAGGAAACTGAAGCTTCCAAAGCCCAAGGTGGAGCTTCGCGACAAACGGCCAATACTCAAGATGCTCAGGTTACTTCGGTCAATGCCGAGGTTACTTCCGCGGAGGTTCAGGCAACCTCGGAGATTCCTTCTCCTAAAACTATTGCTTCCACAGAAACCAAGGTGCCTTCAGCGGTAGCCGAGATACCTACTTCGGAAGCCCCTGCCTGTGCCATTACCCCTTCTGCCGATGATCCGGCTGTGGTTAACGCCTAAGCTGTAAAACTCTTTATTTGCTAAGTCCCTAGTATGTCGGGCGTATGTTGTTTCAAGACAATCTGCATCTTTTGGTACTGTTTGATTTGTATAAGTTTGGATTTTTTATATGCTATGCTAATCGTTAAGTTGTTACCGTTCTAGTTGAGTTATTCGGCGTGTGTTATCATTTGCAATTTTTAATCCATAGGTTTGAAACAAACATATTTGATTATTTGGGTTTTTTAGAGATTGTGAGCTATGTTTGAAAATAAGCGCTTTGGTTAATACACCACAGCAGTCCTATGAGAGATAATATAACGTGTGTCGGCTTGTGTATAGTTCATTCCTTAGTCGCTTTTCGTATGTTTGATTTTCTGTTGGCTCTTATCTCATTTATCATAAGGTCTCTCTTTAGACCGCAATAAGTCAGAGATGTTACTTCCGATGTCCATGCATTACCAATTCGAATTGACAGATATATAAATCATCTGACATATCAAATATATAATAGCAAGATAGTAACACGGGGCAGTCCCCGATTTACTGCTCTTGTTACTGAGGTCTCATTTACTGATTTGTTTTCGATAAATCAAATACATAATCATAGTAATAAATAACATGGGGCAGTCCCCGAGTCATTGCTCGAGTTGCCGAGGTCTCATTCATATCAAATACATAATCTTAGTGATAAATATCATAGGGCAGCCCCCGAGTCACTGCTCGAGTTGCCGAGGTCTCATGCATATCAAATATATAATGTAGTGATAAATAACATGGGGCAGTCCGTGCCGAGGTCTCATTAGTTCATTCCTGACATATAAAACCAACATATAATAATACTGGATGCTGTACACTTCCTCTAAGTGCAGAACAGACGAAGTAATGCTACATTCCATGGCCTTTTTGACTCGTCTCTGGATTTGTCCGCCTTATTCCTTTCTGGTGCCCGAGCATCTATGAGGTAATATGCGTCGTTGTGCAGTGCTTTGCTCATGATGAACGGGCCTTCCCATGGGGGCGACAGATTATGCATGCCGGCTGTGCGTTGCACTAGCCGGAGGACCGGATCTCCTTCCTTGAAGATTCGGGGATTTACCTTCTTGCTATGGTAGCGTCTGAGGTCTTGTTGATAAATGGATGACCTAGACAATGCCAACTCTCTTGCTTCTTCTAATAGATCTACATCATCTTTCCGGGATATTTCATTTACTTCGGTCTTTGTATACTAGGTGACTCTAGGTGAATCATGCACTATATCAGCTGGGAGCACAGCTTCTGCCCCATATACGAGGAAGAATGGGGTGTACCCCGTTGATCTATTTGGGGTAGTTCTTAAACTCCATAGCACTGATAGGAGTTCTTCAATCCAACAACCTGCCGACCTTTGGAGTGGTTCTACAAGCTGAGTTTTTATTCCATATAATACGAGTCCATTTGACCTTTACACTTGTCCATTTGATGCTGGATGTGCTACTGAAGCAACATCGAGTCTTATGCACTTTTCTTGGCAAAACCGAGCAAAGGCTCCTTCAGAAAATTTTGTGCCATTGTCCATAATGATACTGTGTGGGTATCCATATCTCAGAATGATGTCTTTGAGAAATTTCACTACTGTGGGCCCGTCACATTTTCTTATTGGCTTTACCTCTATCCATTTTGTGAACTTGTCCACCATGACCAAAATGTGAGTCATGCCTCCGCGATCTGGCTTAAATGGACCTACCATATCCAGGCACCATACTGAGAATGGCCAAGTGATTGGTATTGTTTTTAACTCAGACACAAGGCATATGTATTTTGCTAGCATATCTCTGGCAGCCATTGCACCTTGCTACCAATTCTTCTGCTTCCTTTAGCGCACTTGGCCAATAAAATCCATGTTGGAATGATTTGGCCACAAGGGCTCTGGATGAGGCATGGTGTCCACATTCCCCTTGATGTATATCCAAGAGGATCTCTTGTCCTTTTTCTGGGCTAACACATCGTTGCATCACATTTGTTACGCTTCTCTTATAAAGCTCATTATTTATTATTGTGTAAGCCTTTTCCCTCCTTACTATCTGCCTAGCAAGGACCTCATTATTCGGCAGGGTCTCGTTTTTTAGGAATAGGAATATTGGTTGCGCCCATTCCGGCATGTCCTGCCCCAGGGTAACTGTCTCATCAATTTCCATTACTTCTCCCGACATAATGTTTGCCGAATTTTCCCAATCAGCTCCCTGGTTAGCTAAATCAGTCCTCGGGTTACTCGGCTCATTTACCTTATCAATTTCCATGGGGACACATTCGGATTTCTGATCTGATGGGAGACGAATCGGTTCGGACTCTGGGGAAGGTATGATTGATGGCTTTCTCAGGTGTTCTAAGGCGATACCAGGTGGAATTGACTGTCTGGTCGATCCGAGCTTTGACAGGGTATCCGCAACATCGTTTTCCGCCCGAGGTATGTGATGAAATTCACATCCATCGAAATAATCACTAATCTTCTGTACATGGAACCGATATAAGGCCATGTTAGCATCCAATGCGTCCCAATTTCCTGATACCTGCTGGACTACAAGGTCCGAATCTCCTAAGCATAAAATCTGACGTATGCCAATCTCTTTCGCCATCTTTAGGCTATGGACAAGTGCCTCATATTCGGCTACATTGTTTGATGCAGAAAAGTGTATTTGTAATACATACTTCAATTGATCTTTCTTTGGAGAGGTTAATACTATTCCTGCTCCTAACCCGTTTCTTAGTTTGGATCCATCAAAATGCATCATCCAATAGTTCGGATCAGGCAATGGGGGTTCATATTGTATCTCGGCCCAATCGACAAAAAAGTCGGCCACTGCCTAAGATTTGATTGCATATCATCTATCAACTCAATTGCCCATTTTGCTATTCGGCCGCTTGCATGTTTGTTGCTCATTATCTCGGCTATTGGTGCCTCGCAAATTACCTTTATGGGGTGTTCCTCAAAATAATGCTTGAGCTCTTTTGCCGACATATACACTCCATAAGCCATTTTTCGGTAATGTGGATAGTTTTGCTTTGAGGTTGATAATACCTCGCTTAGGTAATAAACCGGACTTTGTACCGACTTGCATTCCTCATCACGTTCAACAACTATCACATCGCTCACAACTCGGTTTGTTGCTGCTACATAGAGCAGCATGGGCTCTTTTGATAGTGGTGAGGCTAAAATTGGCGATGTAGCCAGCATCTTTTTTAACTCATGAAAAGCATTATCAGCCTGAGGTGTCCAGGTAAACTTATCAGGTTTTTTCATCAACTAATACAAAGGCAATGCCTTTTCACCTAGCCGACTCACAAACCAACTTAAAGATGCAAGGCATCCTGTAAATTTCTGAACATCATTGAGGCACTTCGGCAGTTCCATCCTTTCAACTGCTCAAATTTTAGTTGGATTTGCCTCTATGCCTCGGCTAGACACAAGGAAACCGAGTAGTTTTCTGACCGATACATCGAAGGTGCATATTTTCGGGTTAAGCTTAATTCAGAATCTCCTCAGATTCATGAACGTCTGCCAGATATCTTCTAGAAGCGTATAGCTCTCTTTGGTCTTTATAACCACATCATCAATATATACTTGAACATTTTTTCCAATCTGATCATGCAAACATTTTTGCATACATCTTTGGTACGTGGCTCCTGCATTGCGCAGGACGAATGGCATGGTGCAATAACAATAAGCCCCATATGGGGTGATAAACACAGTTTTTATTTGATCATCCAGATTTAACGGTATCTGGTGGAAGCCAGAATACGCATCTACAAATGATAATAGTTCACAACCTGCGGTTGAATCAATAACCTGGTCTATCCTAGGTAAAGGAAACGGATCCTTGGGACACGCCTTGCTAAGGTTCGTGTAGTCGATGCACATGCGCCAAACGACAGCTACGTTCAGGTCATCCTTTTTCTTCTCTACCAACACCGGGTTAGATAGCCAATCCGAATGAAGTACTTCATAATAAACCCGGCTGCAAGGAGCCGAGCTATCTCATCCCCTATGATTTTTCTCCTCTCTTCGATGAAGCAACAGAGAGGTTGCTTCACCGGCCTTGCTCCTGGCCTTACATGCAAAGAGTGCTCAGCCAACGCCCTCGGTACTCCTTGCAACTCTTGTGTATACCACACAAAGATATCCCGATTCTAACGGAGGAAGTTGGTGAGCTCGCTTTCCTATTTATAATTCAGGCCGACACCAATGGTGATGGTGCGCTCTGGGAACTGATCAACAATTTGAATTTTCTTTGTATCCTTAGTCGGCTGGAATGACACACTTCCATGCGAATTAGCAAGTGTCGGCATATTAAGCTGTGCCGACTGAGCTAAGGCTGTGACCTCCTGAATTCTCTTTTTCTCCCTTGTGATCACCAAAGATTCGGCCAGATTTGATCCAGCCGAAGCACATTCCATCGACTTCCTGTAGTCTCCGGCTATTGTTATTACTCATTTTTGTCCTGACATCTTCATCTTTAAGTAACCAATGTGGCAGCTGGTCATAAACTTAGACAATGCCAGCCGTTTGAGTAATGCATGATAGCAACTTTCTAGATCCACCACCTCAAATTCCAAATTCTCTGCTCTGTAATTCTCCCTTGTGCCGAATAAGACGTCTACTCGGACCTTCCCAATGGGCTCGCAGGACAGTCCTGGAACTATCCCATGAAAGGTTGTCTTGGTCGACTGCAGCATATTTGGAGAGATGCCGAGTTTATGCATCATATCCTTGTACATAATGTTGATGCTGCTTCCGTTATCTATCAGCACCTTTGAAAATTTCACGTTGATGATGGGTCCAACAAACGTCAGGTCTAGGACCAAGGCATATGACCCGGGGTTTGGCATGATCTCTAATGCCCCAAGTTATCTCTTGATCTGACCACAACATATACCTCGGAATTGCTGGCATAACCACATTTACTTCCATGTGCCGGCGCTGTATGCTCTGCATGTCTTGCTGTTCTGTGGTAAAAACACAGTATGAATGATGGTGCTCCCTATACTCACTGCGTCCATTATTTCCGGGGTTCCCTCTGCCATCCCGGACTTGGTTCACCACATGGTGAACTGCATCCCTCCGGTCATGATTCTCATACCTTGGAGGTGGTGGAGGTAACATCAATTGTTGTGCGTTTCCTCCTATAAGTTGCGGCTACTGTGGATGATGTGATTGCTGCTGTGGCACCTGCATTGCTGCCGGGTTTCCCATTACACTCTTCATCCATGCACACTGACGAGTTGTGTGGTTGGCCGGTTTTTCCGGGTTTGGTGTGTGGAACTTACACGGTTGATCCAACATTGACTCGAACGTGTACTTCGGCCTCTCCTGCCATTGATTCTTCTGTTCTGGAGTCCATTCCCATCATTCCTTGGTGTCCATTGTTGGGGACCGTTTTTCTGGCGCTGATTGCTTCCTACACCTGGCTGGTCCTGAGTAACTGCAGCAACCTGATTCCAACCGTATCTGTAATCCGGCATGTCATCTCTTCTTCTACCTCGGAATTCATGCCGCCGGGATGACCCTGCGCCATCACGAGTGTAATGGTCCTGCTGCTCGAGATGTTCTGCTGACATAAGCTCAGGTTGAGTTGGATCACCCAGTGCATATGAATCGGTTATTCTAATTGTCTCTCCCAACGTAGTTGGCATATCTCTTTGTAGCCTTTGCCACAACACACTTGCAAATCTGCACCCTTGTGCAAACCAAACAATTCCTTGTGATTCAATTACTCCTTCACAAGAGTTTCTGAGGTTGCACCATTGTGTTAGGAATTCTCTATCGGTCTCATTCAGTTTCTGCTTGCACATTGCCAGTTGTTGAGGCTTATTCGGCCTCTTGTACATACTGGTGAAGTTACTTACAAACATCTCCTCAAAGTCTAACCAACAATTGATACTGCCGGCTGGTAAGTTATTCAACTAGACCCTGGCCGGCTTCCAACATCTGAGGCACATATCATTCAGCCCATCTCAAATTCCCCCCTGCAATTTTCACTGATGTGGCATAGTCAATCAACCAATCTTGTGGTTTAGTACTTCCTTTATATGTTTGCGTGCCTCTTGCCAACTGGAAGTTTGGGACAGGTGGCTCACTCATAATCTGGGGCACAAAACACGCCGGACCAGGAGGACCTTGCTCTTACAATAACTCGGATCGATACAGCCTATAAAGTTTTAATCTTGCGTCATTCAACAGAAAATTTCTATACACAGCTCTTTCTTCCACCCCATAGTGGTTTTGCCCAACAAATCCAGCATTTTCCATTTCCGAATAACCATCATTGTATCTGTCATGTGTGGGGTTATGTGGAACATGTCCTGGATCTCTTCCCTTACGAGGTTCATGCCTCGGCTGATGATCTTGCGGGTGATACCATCTCCCTTCAGCCGGGTTATTATTCTCGGGGTTCCCCCTTCCGAGATTCACATGCTCTCTATTGCCACTGTCGGGGTTTCTTTCACCGCTGTTACCTCGACTTCCATTGCCTCTATTTTCGTTAACTTTTCCGGCCACTGCCGGGTCATATGGAAATAATTTGTTTGTTTCTTTTTCCCGAGGTTACTCCTTTATATTTTCGCAATCCATTTCCAGGTGAGGATGACGTGGCAGCTGATAACACCGGGGCAGCCCCAGCCGAGTGAACCATGTGCGAACCCCCTGACTTTGTCGAGTTAGCTCTGAGTATTTCCTCATTCTGCTGGTTCGCGATGCGTACCATCTCATTTACTCTTTCTTGTTGCCTTTGCCGGGCTTCCCCGGTTAATTCCTCCAACTCCGAGGCTGTCACATTCGCTGCCCTGAGGTTGTTTGCCGGGGTACTATACCTCGGCAGCCCTGGGTCAGCCGAATCGCCCTGCTGAGACTCATGCTCTTTGTTAATATCACTAAGGAGGTTCTTCCCTTTCATCCTTAGATCATCTATTAGAGTAGGAGCCGTATCTAGCTTGTTTGCCCTAGCATACTCTCATAAGGTCCTATTAAAGGATTCCTGCAGCGCAGATACTTTATTAGCTTCTTCTAACATTCTCAACCTAGTCTCTTCTAACTCTGCCTGTGCATTTTCCGGGTTAACTATTGGTGCTACAGGTGTTGTTAGGTTGTCTATGGCTTCTTGCAAGATATTCTCCGGCCTTTCCAGTGGCGGCCATCTTACTCTCGTTGCCTTGGGGGTTACCTCCTACACCTCGGGTGCTTTTGCTATTTACTGATCTGCTGCAGCCTGCTTTGCGTCTCCCAGCTTAGCCATTGGCGGGTCCGCTGTTGCTAGGTTCTTGCTTGGTCCAGCTCCTGCTCCTGCTGCTGGCGCCGGTGCCGTCTGTTAAGCTTCATGCACTAGCCAACGCAACCAAAAGTCCGAACTGATGGAAAGGGCTAGTTCAATTCACTTATACACTTCAACACCCCCTCTCACGTGTGATGGACGAAGAGAAGTCAGCACGTGCAACCGGAAGAGAGCGACGGCGCGCGAAACTCACGTATGACTCAAGAGGCCTATACGTGGACACAGAGGGGTCAACAACAATTTTAGGATAAATTGCGAAAGCCAGGACTCGAACTCGAGACCTTAGGCTCTGATACCATGTTAAGCTTCATGCACTAGCCAACGCAACCAAAAGTCCGAACTGATGGAAAGGGCTAGTGCAATTCACTTATACACTTCAACACCGTCATCATCACCTCAACACTGCCTGCGGGGCAAGCATTATGTTGACCGCTCGCAGCGCTGACGGGAGGACCTCCCGCAAGGATGACTCGGCGCGGGTAGACGCGAGATGTGTCAACGCCAACTTAGATCTTGTGAGCGCCCAAGTTGATGAAGACGCCGTTAAGCGGGGGTGGACTTGCTCCGAAGCTGCCAGCGTTGTCGCTGATGTAGTCCCAGATGTCGAATCTTTGGACTAAGCCAGAGATAACGCCCTTGCTTGTGTTGATGAAGTTTCCCGTCCGGATCTTGACTCCAGCTAGCACCGTTGCCTGCCCCATGGTGGGCGCCAACTGTCGTGGTGGTGGCACAGCAGATGCCATGGGTAGGTGATACGTCGGAAACGTATCTATAATTTTTTATGCTCCATGCTTGTTTAGTATCAACTTTGTTTTGCATTGTCTACACTTTGAGGTGTTTTTATATCTTTTCTGAAACTAACTAACCTATTAACAAGTTGCCACAGTGCCAGTTGCGTGTTTTCTTCTGTTTTTGGTTCCAAAAATAAAGGAAATCAATATTCTCGGAATTGGACGGGACAAAAGCCAAAGTCAATATTTTACCGTGGGCAACACGAAGCCAGAAGACGAGACTGAGAAGGCTCACCAGGGGGGCACACCCCCTGGCCGTGCGGGTGGGCCCACTCCGCGCCTAGGGGGTGTAGCCGCCCTGGTGCCCCCTGGCTCGCCCCTTCGCCTATAAGAAGCCCCCGATGCAGAAACCCTAGGCACCCGATCAAAACTCCACAAAACCTTCTGTAGTCGCCGCCACCATCGTCCCTAGATCGGGGGGGGGGGATCTGAAGTTCTTCCCGGCACCCTGCCGGAGGGGAGATCATCCCGGAGGCCTTGTTCTGCGGTATGAAGCGTGGGTAGTTCCACCTTGGACTACGGGTCCATGTAGTAGCTAGATGGTTCTATCTCCTCCTTGTGCTTTCATGTATAGATCTTGTGAGATCCGTTCATGATCAAGATCTAATCTATTTGTAATCATGCATGTTGTGTTTGTGGGGATCCAATGGATATTGAGATTACTATGTCAGATTGATTAATGGTTTGTCTTATTGATTCTAATATGTCTGTGTTGTTTGTGATCTTGCATGCTCTCCGTTGTTAGTAGATATCTTGGCCAAGTAGTTTCTAGTGACTCCAAGAGGGGGTATTTATGCTCGATAGTGGTTCATGCCTCTAGTTTCCAAGGGAAGTGACAAAAATCTCTTCGGTTGTAGATGCGCTGTTGCCACTAGGGAGAAAACAACGGTCTCTTGTTCATGGAACAAGTGGATTGTTTACCTTACACACTTTGCTTAAAGCAGTTGTCTGTTACTTGCAACTTAATACCGGAGGGGGTTCGGATGATAACCTGAAGGTGGACTTCTAGTCATAGATGCAGTTGGATGGAGGTCTATGTATATTATTGTATTTACCAATCGAATCTCATAGGATCTTTTTGTCTAGTATTGCATTGTTATTCTTTGCTCAGTTCCTGTCAATTGCCCTGCTGTAATTTGTTACCCTTCCTGCCATGTTGTTTATCTAAGGAGAGCACCTCTAGTGAACTATGGACCCTAGTCCAATCTTTACCATTGATACATCTTCCACTGTTTACTTGCTGCAAACCACTCATCACCTTCCACACCATACAGTTAATCCTTTGTTACTGCAACCGGTGAGATTGATAACCTCATTGTTCGTTGGGGCAAAGTCTTGAGTTTGTGTTGTGCAGATTTCCACGTTGCTTGCAACACTTGTGTGGCATTTCCTTCCTCCTACTGGTTCGATAACCTCGGTTTCTTACTGAGGGAAGACTTGCTGCTGTGCTGCTGTAGAGGTCCCAACCTTTAATAAGGTAGAGATCCCTGTGTTTACAATGCTAGTCCCTGGATCAATAGCTAGCATCCACAGTTAAGATGTAATATCAAGAAACAAAGGTCATAATACAACTTTATAACCAGGAATAAAATAATTCATTATATCTTACATAGCTCATTTGGCTATCACATTACAATGCAGCAGAATATCTATATAGCATGGAGTCCTTCATCTTCAAAGTGCCACAGGCAATCATGTTGGTTGTAGACTTGTAATCCTAATCAACACACTTCACTAACATCAAACAAACCGGCAACATAATAAGTTGCAGCCACAAGGGTCAATACATTTGAATTGTATTGGCAAGTTTCACTACTATGTAGAAATAAGTGGAACCTATCAATATATGCATATTTGGCTAAGTAGGGTTTATGCTCATTTGCAGAAGCAATATAGTTTTTATCCTATCTTTTCAAAATAGTTTTGATCTTTTGACAAATCTTTCTGAACTCCTTGGAAAACTCCAAGTGCTTCTAATCCCTTGTTGTCACCATCAAGTTTTACTTTGAGAAATTGGAATGTCGAGATCTTCCATAGCTTCAGGCCTTAGTTGCTCAGAGTTGTCCGTTACCGGGGACACGGATAAGTACTTAGAATTTGATCTTCTGCAGAATTTGTACACTTTACCCACATGACACAATCTCGTCTTGACGCCACCAGTGGCCGCTGGATAAGTACTCACCAAATGGAGTACCGGCAGATCGAGAATGTGACAAAGTCTTTCCATAGAAGTCCTCCCAATACACAATGCTAGCTTGTCTACCAGGCACCAATGTAAGGATATATTTCCAATACACAATTCTAGTTAACCTGAAGATGCCAATGCAAGGGTCTTCCACTATGTAGTTGACTAAGCCAGAGCCCATTTAGCATGTGGCTGTACACGGAAGCTACTATATGAGAAATATGTTCAATCTCTAAGTCCCTGGGTGGTTTTATTCTAGTGCACATACAAAAATATAGCCATATAAACATGGTTCCCTTTGTTGCCACCTTGTCCAAAACTTGAGTATCCTCTTTCCACCCAGGTGGTTTATTGAGTACTTGTTTTATTATATAAAACATATATTTTTCCAACACTTCATATAATCATATCATGTATCCCATCCCAAATATATAGCAGGGCTAAGCATACTACAGCTACAATGTTTTCACTAAGGAGGATATAAGGATATCCTAATAGGATATATCATAACATAGAAATATAGTAGTCCTATCATGCATGTTACAAAAATCCACTAAGTGTAATGAAAATAGTAGGACATGGATGATAGTGTCACTTGCCTTAGTAGTTGGTGGTGTTGGTACACTCTTTGCAATAACACACTTGACAATCAACACAATCTATCAAGCAAAACAACCAAGAGAAAACATACACAAGATCAACACTAATGGCAACACAAAAATCATGCAAAGTATGCAAACATGCAAGATGGCAATTTTTATTGTACAAATTTTTATAACAAGGTTCTGAACATTATTAAGTGATTTCTGAATATTTTATATTTTCAAGATTACAAATGCAACCATTTGTGCAATTGTAGCAATTAGCAATATTTTCTAACACTTGGAAATGTCATTCTCACTAAATAATTGCCACGGTCTTATTTATACTAGAATAAAATTATATTTTGGTCTTACTATACAGAGGGTTCATTTACAACCATTTACAAAAGGATTCACTTAAAAATATTTTACACAACAATTTTTATATTCAAAATACTCCACAAATGGTTCTGTATAAAACGTGATTTTAACAGACTCAAAAATACCGAATTATGGCTCCACTGTGTTCTACTCGATTTTGTGAATCTATAGACATATTATTTGCTAAATTTGGATATACAGAACTAAAGATATAATTTTTGCAAGTTTGTGTGTTCTTATGTCTAGAAATCCGAAAATAGGAATAGATATGACACTTGGCAGATTCTAATTGGAGGATACCCCTTCGTTTAAGTGATCTATGATGACCTTTAGATGAAGATCTAATGGCCTAGGATGGCTCGCCGGAAAAGCTCGTCGGAGAAGTTCGCCGGATTTGCGGGCACGGGCTTGGTGTTGTCGTTCCCGTCGCTAGAGACGTATCCAGAGTAGAAGAAGATGCGGACGATGTAGAGGACGTCGAGGCGGTGCTACTAGACGTGATTGAAGTGTTGTTCGTCCCCAACGGTGTCGACAATCTATGACTGGAGCAACGTGCGACGTCGGTGACGCGGCGAACTACAACAATATGATGAACAATTATGTCCTGAAGGTAGGCATATGTGTAGCTAGGATGTGGATACAAGGATTTCTCACGGAGCTCACCAAGTATGACGTAATCGTCCGACGAAGATGAACCGAGATAAACTTGTGGCGTGGTACGTCGTGAACGATCAGCAACTCGAGCATCAGTTCCATAGGTAAGCTCTCCTCCTCGTGGTTCTGGTGGCTCTGCCGTTGAGTCGTCCCTCGTCGCCGGAGCTGCTGGAAATGCGATCGGCATCCATCGGCGGTCTAGCGGAGCTCTCGCAAAAATGGATACGTAGGTGAGCCTATGGCTCGTGTGGTGACACAGGATGGCAAAGGAGATGCATGACGTCCATTTGAAACTATAAAGGAGGAGGACGGTGCCGTTATAATGAACGTGATTAAAGCAGAGAAGCAATGCTTGGTAACTGCCGCTGGAGTTTCTATACTGAGACGTTTCTTAGCTGGCTCAATTGTACGTTTGGAAAGAGGAAGAACAACAGCACGTCGCTACATCTCTCGCTTGACTGGCTTGTGGGGCAGGGCGGTAGCTGATGGAAAAAACTGAAAAACGGTGCATGCGTAATGGCGTGTGAGCAATCAAGAAAATGTTGTTCGGCTGGGTTGTTTCTCGTACATCTCAGGTGCACAGCCTAGTGGCCAAGTCGATTTGAACATGGATCAGAGAGAAAAATATTAAGAAAAGTAATAGTGTGATGTATGCATACGTATAAGAAAAAATAAAAAGAAAACAGAGCGCGCACATGATGACTTGTTTTCGTGCACTTTATGCACGTACGATGCATTGCTAAAGGATCAAATCCAAATAAATCTTTTGGAGAGAAACAAATATAAATGAATTTGGAAAATTCAAAATCAAAATCAGTCAAATACAGAATACAAGAAGAGGAGTTAATCTCGTTTTTTTAGACAAATTAATTTCAAAATGTTTTGGAATTAAAATTTCTTTTTTAACTATTTGACCGCGTTGCAACATGCAAACACATGGACAAGTCCATCCGTTTATGACTAGCTAGTAATGTACATATACAATCAATTTCAAAATAGATTGATCAACCACGATTGTACTCGTATCCAACTACACGTGTGGGTTTCTAAAGTTATTTAGGATGGTTTCCAATTTATCTCTTCACTTTGATTTAAATTTGTACTAAATATTTTTAGAAAATTTTATATAAAATATAAGTTGATAGTTTACTCTAATTAGAGTATTTGGAATTTTTTTTAATAAAATATAATTCATTTAAAAAAATGAGTATCGCACGTACGCCTAGTTTTATTATTTTTATTCCTTTTTTTCTTATAAAAACCATATCTTTTGACTTAGACTCCAAAAAGGTTTAAACCAATTTCCTTAGCTTTATAATTTTATTATTTATCATAATCACTCATTTAAGAATACTTTTATTTTGTTTTAGTCATTTCCTTAACTTGTCTTTATTTTTCTTCCTATATTTTATAAATTTCATATCATTTTATGTGGAGTTTCAAATAGAGTCAAACTAATTTCTATGGTTTTATAATTTTGCCCTTTATCTTTGTAGCCCACTTAGGAATTCTTTTGTATATTTTAAATTTGGAATATCTTCAAAGTCTCATGTTGTTAAGTGGTCAATTCAACTTTGAGAAGAAAGTTATTTCTCTTAGTTTTAAAATGCAACCATGCATGCTTCATGATTTTGAGGTTTTGAAAACATGCATACAACTTAACAAACAAAATTGTTTTATTTAACTTTTGTCTTGAAGGAGTTATATTAAATAGTCAATAAGTTTTTGTTCCCTCTGAATTTCCAAGACTTAGTTTTTCATTTTGTTCAAGTTTTTCCACATTTCAAAATTTGCAAAAATTTTGGGATGTGACAGTTGCATCACACCTTGCTCTTGGGGTTTGCCGACGAAGCACTCCTACATCAACCAATCACATCAACAAGTTTTCTGGCGCCGTTGCCGAGGAGGCTAAGGATGTCTTTACAAGGGGAGTCCTCCTCAACATTTCTCTTTACTTTGTTTTTAGTTTGCTTAGTTTCTTTTGCTTGGTTTTGTTTGCCTCTTTTTATCAAAAACTCCAAAATTTTTAGTTTAGTTTGGTTTGCTTTCTCTATTCAAAAACACAAAAAATTAGCTCCTGCTCTAGCTGCTGCTGTTGTTTTTGGCTTGCTCCACTTTTGCCAAAATGAACTCTGCTGAGAACACCAAGTTGTGTGACTTCACTAGCACAAACAACAATGATTTCCTTAGCACTCCTATTGCTCCAACTGCTCCTGATGCTACCTTTTATGAAATTAAGCCTGCTTTGTTGAATCTTGTGATGAGAGAGCAATTTTCTGGTGCTAGTTCTGATGATGCTGCTGCTGCCCATCTCAATAACTTTGTTGAACTTTGTGAGATGCAAAAGTATAAGGATGTAGATGGATATATTATTAAGCTCAAGCTGTTTCCTTTCTCCTTGAGAGGAAAAGCTAAAGAATGGTTGCTATCCTTGCCTAGAAATAGTATTGATTCTTGGACTAAGTGCAAAGATGCTTTTATTGGAAAGTACTATCCTCCTACTAAGATTATATCTATGAGAAGTGATATTATAAAATTTAAACAACTTGATAATGAAAATGTTGCTCAAGCTTGGGAAAGAATGAAATCTTTGGTTAAGAATTGTCCCACTCATGGACTCACTGCTTGGATGATTATCCAGACCTTTTATGCAGGTTTGAACTTCTCTTCAAAAAACCTTGTGGATTTAGCTGCTGGAGGTACCTTTATGGGCATCACTTTGGGTGCTGCAAAAAAACTCCTTGATAATATGATGTTTAATTACTCTGAATGGCACACTGCGAGAGCTCCACATGGTAAGAAGGTAAATTCTATTGAAGAAACCTCCTCTTTGAGTGATAAGATTGATGTTATTATGGCTATGGAAGCTCCTTTATATCCAAATAATGTTCCCTTAGACTATTTGGTTGCTGAAGAAGAGCAAGTTGATGTGAACTTCATTATAAACAACAAATTCAACAACAATGCCTATAGGAATAATTTTGGTGGTAACAACTATAGGCCTTATCCTCCTAATAATGGCAACACCTGTGGAAACTCCTACAACAATGCTAGAAGTAGCCCCTCTGAACTTGAAGTTATGCTCAAAGATTTTATTAGTAAACAAACCGTTTTCAACAAGACTGTGGAGGAAAAACTTTTAACTGTTGAGAAGAAGATTTCCTCTTTGTCTGAAGCATAATCCTCCTTGATTAATAAAATGACTGCTAAACCTAAAACCATGGAAAGTACCTTTGCTGCTACTCATGCCATACAAGTTACTATTGATGAAAATGTTAGACTGTTATCCCAACTTCATGCTAAGTGGGAAAGGGAAGCTGAAATTGATAGAAACAATAGTGTGTGCACCATCACTAGAATGGATACCACTAAACCACAAGAAGTCCCTATTCCTCCTCCTACAATGCCTAAGCCTAATGAGTCTACTACTAGTGATGCTAAGTTTGATTTTGATATAGATGGTTGCAATATTTCTGAAGTGATTCTGTTCCTGCAAAAGCTTGCTAGAAGTCCTGATGCTAGTGATATGCATGTTGCTTTCACCAAACACATTACATATGCTCTTGTTAAGATTAAGGAAGAGAAGTTAAAACACAAAGCTTCTATTCCTAGGAAAGTAGAAGATAGTTGGGAACCCATTATTAATATGCAAGTGAATGACTTTGATCTCAAAGCTTCATGTGATCTTGGTTCTAGTGTCTCTATTATGCCTATGAAGATTTATGAAATGCTTGATTTGCCACCTTTGCAAGATTGTTATTTGGATGTCCCACTTAATGATAATGCTAAGAAGAAACTCATGGGGAGTATTAATGATGTTATCATTATGGTTAACAATGCTTATGTCTCTGTTGATTTCTATGTTTTGGATATTGAATACAATGCTTCTTGTCCTATTAGTTTGGGAAGACCTTTTCTTAGAACTGTTGGTGCCATCATTGATATGAAAGAAGGCACCATTAAATATCAATTTACATTCAAGAAAGTTATTGAACACTTACCTATGAGAAGGGAGAAGTTTCTTTTTGCTCCTCCTTTGAAAGCAAGATTTGATGTTAATGCTTCCTCATTTGAAAATACTTGATTTCTTGCTTCTTGTGCCTAACTTAAAGGTGTCAAAGAAAAGTACTTGTTGGGAGATAACCCAAGAGTTTCCTTGAGTCTTGGAAGTTATTACTTCAGTAATGACCTCTCCTTATTTTTTTGTTTCGTTTTTGTGCCAAGAATGACCTCTAATGAGAGGGAATTAAGATTTGGGGAGTTGGTGTCCCAAAACAGATTTCTGTCCTCCACCATAAAAATTCATGAGGAGTCTATGCAAGACGGATTGAGCTTAAAATTTATTACTAAATACCCCAGTAAGTTATCTAACTTTCGTTAGTTCAACACTTTTTTATTTGAGTAACATAAGATTTTCAAAAAAATTGGTTTCTACCTGCTGGTCTATTTTGACAGATTTCTGCCATTATTTGCATTTGCTTCTTATTGATTCATTTTTGAGTTCTCTTTTGGGGAATTGATCTTTTTGAAGGAGTTGCTACAATATCGTGTGTTTTTAGTGAAAGGTTTTTCTATTCCAAAGCTAAGCCCAAAGGTCTATTATCTTTTGAATACACTAATGTTGCTAATGAAGATTGTGTGAAGTTCTGTATGAAGGAAAAATTTCAGGTGTAGAGAGAGAGAATGATGTAATGAGATGAAGAATGGACAAAAGCTCATGCTTGGGGATGCCACACCGGTGTCACCCCAAGAAATATCCAAGAGGTACAAGCGTCAAAGCTTGGGGATGCCCAAGGCATCCCCTTCTTCATCAATAAAAAGCTCAGGTCTTTCTAGACACTTCGTCTTTATTATTTCCTGCACAGTTGTGTTGTTCTTGGAGCGTCTTAGTTTTCATTTGATTTGCTTAGTTTGTTTAGTTTGCTTGAATAAAGTAGTTTGGACCCCCGTCCTCGTTGTGTTGTTTCAAATAAGTTGATTGGTGTTGGAAAGGAGTAGAAAGTTCTTGCTTGGAAGTGCAAGAGGAGCTTGCATTGACTACGACTTAGACTTTTAGCATGACATGCTAGGTGTTGTTTTAACCTTATGCTCAGTGATTATTCTTGTAGCATGTTTTGTTCCAAACAATTAGTATTGCTTAGTGTGCCTTGAAAGAATTATGCATTGTTTTATCATACAAAAGCATAGTATTGTGGTATTCTTCTTTGATGCTTTGTTTGGGTTGAATTGGCACATGCTCACACCATGTTATGACTATGAACAAGTCACCATAGCCTCTATGATCATTTAGTCCTTGACTTGTAGTACCACTCTATGCTTTGATTAGTAATGTTTTGTCGCTCTGCATGATTATGGCCATTATTGCTCTCTTAGTTGGTTGCTCCCAGTCTTTTGCTAGCCTCCACTTGTATGAGTAAGTTCTACTCATGCTTCCAACTCCCAAGAAACAAAGTTATTCCAAAGTATCCACTATGAACTCCTATGCATGGTGTGTTACACCATTCCAAGTATATTCTTGTTTTAAGCTATCTTTCAATTAAAAAGTATTTTGTTATGTGAAAACTTAGTGATTAAAGCCCTCACGAACTTGATGGCATACTTTATATTCTTTGCCCCTAATAAACTTGAACCATTGTGTCATCTATGTTATATATGCTTGCACTTATATGTTGGAATTAGCAGAACCATGCTGTCATGGGGAACGTTTTCAACATTGCACTTGTACTTTGTACACAGTTGATATCATGCTCTTTTGTCTATGGATGTCACCGGTGTGAAATAAAGAGGGAGCTTTTAAGTCCATGGAGTTATGTATTTTGTGTTAGAGAAACACCTGGGCTGCTAGCCTAAGCCATGCCTAATCATGGTGGAAACTTGCAGCATCACCATAATGAGCATTCTATGAAGCATCCTCAATAAAAAGCTATGCACATAGTAAATAAAAAGATCGCTGAGATGCTCATTGTCTGCTTGCCTTGTCATTGTGGTTATGGGATAGCTCATGTACCATGTGCAAGGGGTACCCCGTTGGCGGTTCTTTATGATACACATGTACTTACTATGACAAAAACTTACAGGTGACTAAAGTTGAGTAGCATGAGGTGTGGCCCTCGTATTCAAGGGACATGAGATTGCCAACTTATACTTTATCAAGCATATACTCCATAGTTTGTTCACTTTAACCTTAATCACTTCAAGATGCTTATGATAGGGGCAATGAGGGCTGAAAGCTAACAAGTACCATAATTTTTGGAAGCTCTTTTTGAAACTTGAAATCCCTGCTTCCTTTATGAAGGGCCTTTCTTCCACTATTATATTGAGTCTCCACCTTCTACCTTTAGGCACCATTAAGAGAGCATAGTTGCAATTCTTAGTTCTATGTGCAGTGTCCCAAAACTTATTGATTGATGCATATTGTGATATTACTTGTTCTTGTGCTATTTGTATCTAGTCACTCTTATGAACTTTGAAGGTGTCCTATTCATCTATTTGCTACTCTATGAGGTACAAGCTGAATGCCACTATGCCATGTTTTCTGTATGTGAAACAAACAAATGTTTTTCAATGCATATTATTCATGATCGTTTGTAGCCTTTCATGTTGCATGCATAGTTGCTTTGTCTTATTGTTAGAACTCCATCTTTCATGAACATGTTTAGAGTTCTTTGATCCCAGCTTTCAATGCTTGCAAATGGTTTGATCTTGGTTTTGATGGTGCATGTCACCTCAAAAATTATTCTTTTATCACTTACCTACTCGAGGATGAGCATGAGTTATGCTTGGGGATTCTTGATACATCGGAAACATATCTATAATTTTTGATGCTCCATGCTTGTTTAGTATCTACTTTGCTTTGCTTTGTATACACTTTGAGGTGTTTTTATATCTTTTCTGGAACTAGCCTATTAATAAGTGGCCACAGTGCCAGTTGCATGTTTTCTTCTGTTTTTGGTTCCAGAAAGGAATAAAATCAAAATTTTCGGAATTGGACGGGACACAAGCCAAAGTGAATATTTTACCGTGGGCAACATGAAGCCAGAAGACGAGACGGAGAAGGCTCACCAGGGGGCCACACCCCCTGGCCGTGCGGGTGGTCCCTCCCCATGCCTGGGGGGTGCAGCCGCCCTGGTGGCCCCCCTGGCTCACCCCTTCGCCTATAATAAGCCCCCGATGCAGAAACCCTAGGCACCCAATCAAAACTCCACGAAACCTTCTATAGCCGCACCACCATCGTCCCTAGATCAGGGGGATCTGAAGTTCTTCCCGACACCCTGCCGGAGGGGAGATCATCCCGGAGGCTTTCTTCTTCGGTATGAAGCGCGAGTAGTTCCACCTTGGACTACGGGTCCATGTAGTAGCTAGATGGTTGTATCTCCTTGTGATTTCATGTATAGATCTTGTGAGCTCCGTTCATGATCAAGATCTAATCTATTTGTAATTGTGCATGTTGTGTTTGCGGGGGTCCGATGGATATTGAGATTACAATGTCAGATTGATTAATGGTTTTGTCTGATTGATTCTATCATGTCTGTGTTGTTTGTGATCTTGCATGCTCTCCGTTGTTAGTAGCTATCTTGGCCAAGTAGTTGCTAGTGACTCCAAGAGGGGGTATTTATGCTCGATAGTGGGTTCAAGCCTATAGTTTCCAAGGGAAGTGACATAAATCTCTTCAGTTGTAGATGTGATGTTGCCACTAGGGAGAAAACAACGGTCTCTTGTTCATGGAACAAGTGGATTGTTTACCTTACACACTTTGCTTAAAGCAGTTGTCTGTTGCTTACAACTTAATACTGGAGGGGGTTCGGATGATAACCTGAAGGTGGAATTCTAGTCATATATGCAATTGGATGGTGGTCAATGTATATTGTTGTATTTCCCAATCGAATCTCATAGGATCTTTTTGTCTAGTATTGCATTGTTATGCCTTGCTCAGTTCCTGTCAATTGCCCTGCTGTAATTTGTTTACCCTTCATGCCATGTTGTTTATCTAAGGAGAGCACCTCTAGTGAACTATGGACCCCGGTCCAATCTTTACCATTGATACATTTTCCACTGTTTACTTGCTGCAAACCACTCATCACCTTCCACACCATACAGTTAATCCTTTATTATAGCAATTGGTGAGATTGACAACCTCACTGTTCGTTGGGGAAAAGTCTTGAGTTTGTGTTGTGCAGGTTTCCATGTTGCTTGCAACACTTGTGTGACATTTCCTTCCTCCTACTGGTTCGATAACCTCAGTTTCTTACTGAGGGAAGACTTGCTGCTGTGCTGCATCACACCTTGCTCTTGGGGTTTCCCGACGAAGCGCTCCTACATCAACCAAGCGCATTAGTAGGCTTAAGTTGGGGGCCAATGGATGCTAGTGGGATCCAGGGAGGGAAGATGCAGTCGTTTCTACACACGGAATGCTAGAACTCAATCTTTATTCAACATCAATGGAGCTACACTTGCTCCTCGAGCTGTACGAGTGAGAGGAAGAAGAAGCTACACTAATGTTCCGTGAGAAAAATGGATCGATCCCCTTCTCTAGACACCCAGTCCCTCCTTATAAAGGAGTGGCCTGATGCCTTCTAGGGCTGACGTGGACAAGCATATTCGTGGAATATGCTTGTCCCAAAGCGGTAAATCGGCGGGCCTCTTTCCGTGCCTCCTTTAATCGATGGCAAAGACCCACATGTGAGCCTCGAGCCTGAGGACTGTCACCTCCGTGACCTTCCTCTGTGTAACATCCCAGCATTTAGGAACCTAATGAAGGGTAGATTTAGGAATATGAATTGTTGCATGCATTCATTTGAAAAATGTGGGTAAAATTTTCGCGAAATAAAACCTTGAATGATCAATGTTTATTTCTTACTTTAAGATTAGGTTTAGTCTTAAAGGAGGATTGCTATAAACTTTGATATAATCTTAAAGGAATTATGTGTGTTTTGAAATGAGTTTGAATTTTAAAACTTAAGTGTTTGAATAATAATTTAAATGATTTAGATATAAGATTGGAATCTTAAATTAATTAAGAGATAAGTATTATAACTTAAATCTTATCCAAAAACAATATTGAATATGAAATTCATTTCATATTATTAATACATAAACAAGTTACAAAGAATGTAATCTACTGAAGTCATTCCAAATTTCACAAGTTACAAAAGAATAAAGAATAAGAATATTCTTTATTAATAATAATATAATCTTTATTACAATTAAATAAAATAAAGATTACAAGAATAATAAAAGAAAAATTACAAAAGAATAAGAAGATTACATTTGTATATCTACTAACTATCCTATATCTAAATCTACACTAAATCTTTATCTTTACCTTTGTACCTACAAAACAAAGACTAAATAGAAACAAAATAAGATTAGTGTTAGTATATTTCTCTCAGATATGTCAGTGAAATGCACTTGACAAATTCATCATTGAGAAATGTTATAAAAGGGGCAAGTTTCACCAATATGAAAGATTTCATCTTTCATAAATTCCAAGCCAGAAGTCAGATGACAGCCAAGAGGGACCAATTCACCAGCCAGGTGAAAGTAATCTGGTAATGGTAAGTTCCAAAAATTCTGAACATATCCACAAGTGCAGAGCAGGCACACAGGCTAGACACACACCAGCATGCAGATGGTGTGCTGTCGAGCTCACAAAGCAACTCAATCTCACAAAACAACAGCACAGCCGTGGAGGAGCACATCAGTACATCTCTCAACTATACAACACACAAGCACATCTAGTGTAGACAACAGCCAAACCAAGAACAGCAGCCACACCAGACCAACCCAGATCAACCAAACATCACCAGGATGGTGACATAAGGAGGGGGATGAATCAGGTGGACGGCAAGAGCAAGCCCAGGAGCTAGGAGGAGCAGGCAAGCACAAGAGCAAAATCAAGATCCAGATCATCACCAACTTATTCTACTACACCATCATCAGATTTTGTGGTGAGTCTCATAAAACCATCACATGATTTCATCATAGTATCTGAACAGAAGCATGTGTTGCTTTATGAAATGATCTCTCAATAATCACCCAAGAGAGGTGAATCTATCCTAGAGATTTCAAGTCTAAGGATAAGAAATCAAGCTCAACCACAAGCACTAAACTCTCAGACCAGCATCACTGAGTTCAGTGTTATTTTTTTCAACTTAGATCATTCTTCATTTGATCTTATAAGATCAGGGCACATCTCCCAGATAGAGTAGCACCTCTAATCCTACAAGTTTCAAACAAACTATTGCTCAACTAACTAGGAACTAAATCCTAGAGCCTCAGACCAACATCATAGGCAGGAAAGTTAAGAAAAGTTTTAATTTTATCTTGCCAGTATTAATCACAAGCGTTATCAAGCTAAGCCTAGAAATAAAACTCCATCACTTGTGTGCCAGATCATAATGGTATCACAAGGACATGTTTTAAATGAACTAAAACAAATCTTTGCTTAGTTTCCACAGATAAAAGGGACAACCAATACATATCATTTTCCTGAAGCCAAGTGCCAGTAATCAATATCATATGCATCTATACATCCATAGAAAAATCATTACATGTAATGATTTGATTCAGTGTGTATAATCTCATACAAGCCTACATTATAATTGCAGCAAGCAACTACTGAGAGAAACTACTATCAGTACAAGCATTCTGACAGTAGAGTAAATTCTCAGATCAACACCATAATCCAATCAGGGATTCCATAGAAACACTAGCATGGGATCATAGTGAATCATCACTAGAATAAATCTGACAGGCAACTAGCATCATCAAAGCCACTACCAATCATTAACCACAGCAGACAATCATTCTTCATGCTCAAGTATGATCATCACTAGATCTAAAAGCATCATGGATATGATCAACAAGGGTTATGAACCCTAATCAGAACAAGAACATAATTAGGAGATGAACCCTAATCAGAGCATAATCACTAGGCACGAGAAGGCACTAGATACACACAGAGAGATTCATGGTAGTAGCATGAACAAGAACCACATAAGCAACTTACCCGAGGTCCTCGCTGCCGAATCGAAGAGGAAGCAGATTGGCCGACGAACCGCAGCGGCACAGGGAGCACCCCAGGGGGCACTGCAACCTGCACCAGCCACGGCAGCGGCCGCAGCAGCACACGAGCCCAGCACACCACCGCAGCCGGGTCCGCGGCGGTGGCGACAACACTTTTCCTTAACCTTAGGGTTCGGGAAAGGGGTGGACCTGGCCACGGGGAAGCCCCTGAGTCAAATCCAATTGGATAGAACGAACGAGCATCGTCGACAACCCCAAATCGCACCACGGTGGCGACCAGAACGGTCGACGGTGGCGGGAATGGACGGTGGCGGCATCGCCGGCCACAGGGTCGGGTCAGAGGAGGAGAGGATAAGGTCGAGGGAGAGAGGGAGGCGGAGAGAATGGGCTGGGTGGGCCAAAACCCCTCGGGGTGGTATTTTGACCTTGCCCTATTGGGCCACACTGGCCCAATAAGCCCAAAAGGCCAGCCCAAGTTGTTTAATAAACTATTTTGATCAATTGGAAAAGACCAAAATGCCCCTGACCTAAATAAAATTCTAGAAAATAAAATAAAAGTCCAAAAATTATAAATAAAATATTTCTGGATTCACAAAATTCCACTCTGTCCAAATAAAATAAGATATAAAATTTTGGACATTTAAATTTTTATAAGAATTTTGTAATTTATATATTCTTTATGGAATTTTACATAATTATTGAAAGATGATAAAAATAAATAAAAATCACTTTCATTATATATTAACACTATAGTATTTTGAAAAATACTAAACAAATATTTAATAATAAATTTTAATGTATAATTAATATTTCCTAAAAGAATTATTAAATCAATAAAAGTCAAAGGGAAATAAAATAGAATAATTCAATATATGCAATAAATATAAAAAATAAATATTTATAAATGCTTTATTAAAAGGCACCTTATATAGGGAAAATGCATATAGAACTAAATAATGCATTACATTACTTGCATAATCATTTTGCTTCTTTAAATATTGTCCTTACCGGGCAATAATGATGTTTTTGTAGAACTAGAAGCGCAAGGTCCAGTGCAAGCATCAGACTTCAGTACCTTGCCATCACAAGGCAAGTTCATCACTTGCTCATGTCGTTTGAAGAGTCTTTATCAAAGTATTTGCAAATTGTGTGTTATCATATATGCTATAAAAGAAAGAAAATATTATTTTCATAAATAAGGAAACCATAGTTATCATCCTAAGTGATGATATAATGTGCAATAGAACTTAGGGTTCTATTTGCAACAATGATGATCAAGTAGGGACTTAATAACCCCTGACATCAGTGATTCTAGCGTCGTATATTACACGTTAGCCATGAGATTTGGAATGGGACAAAGAAGTTAGCTGTATCTTCTTACTCTTACATGAAGCCGGATGTGTAGGTCGTGGTTGTTATCCTCGTAGCGTGCATATTAATTGGTAATTCATAGAGGATATGCAGCATATGGGTGGGAACCCTCATCATCCCACGATAGTTCTGGCATTTAACAGTTTGTACAAACCATTGCCGTAATTCATTATGTGGGCATGGTGTACACCAAGGAGGCATGCGGGGTCACGAAGGGGGCAGTGATTGGCTTGGACCAACTACTGGGCCCCACATCATGAAATTGTGGACGGGAAAGTACGCCCGGTTGTGCAACAAAGAGTTGATCTCTCATGGGTAAAGTAACGCACCTCTGCAGAGTGTAAGAACTGTAACTTGTTACTCCCTGTTCCAGGAAGGAGCTACGAATGCAGCAGGAAAGGAACTCCATAAAAGTTCTGGTCAACCTGTGAAGGCTGATTGTCATAGTTTTTTCCGGAATAAAATCAATCTTTAAAGAAAGATTTACAAAAACTGCATAGTGCCAAGGATTTATAATCCGAGGTGGTAGTTAGAGCATCAAACTTCCCACCTTGCATAGAATGAACTTGTTGGGTAACACTTTTACTCATTCTTTCCTTTGATCCCTTGCTTAGACTCTGAGGATCCTGAAGACGTGCCAATGTATGCAGCTGAATGCCAAGAAGATGTGTTCTACGAGGAACCTGATCTGTCCGGAGGAGTTGAAGGAGTGGATTACGAGATGCACTACGGTGTCGATGAGAACGAGACCAACTAAGTACCTAGTTAGTAGTAACTAACGGAGCCGAGAAGCATGAAGTCTATATAATAAGCTGTTGAGCTCAACTCCTAGTCGGAGTTGCTACTTTTAAATTCCGCTGAACACTTTATATTTGGTTTGTAAGTTGGATCTTTTGGAAGTCTTGAACTTCCGGTATTGTAATAATAATAATGTGTGTACTTTTGTAATATGGACCCGCAATGTTTCTGTTGTACCACTCTGAGGGATGTGATATTTACGGAACGGTGTTCTGTGGATGTCATGTCAACGACTATAGTGTACTACACATGAAGTGGTATGCTGGGTCACCGCAGTTGGTATCAGCGCAAATTTGTTTGACCTTAGGTTGGAAACCTAGTAAAGGATATTACCTATAGGAGAATTAGCAACGATAAAGAATTCTCTAAAAGCAATATAATGGGTATTCAAATGAGAATATTCCGTTATATATTTTAGTGCGATAATTCTTTGTTATGATGCAATATATCATTGGATACTAATCAAAATTATTTTTCTGTTATACAGAGAAATGGCACCAAAGTTTCCAAAACAGACTTTGGTAAGGAAAGAGGAGACTCTTGATGATTATCAAGGATCATTTACAGACCAACTTCGTCAACTTTTAAAGCTCTTTAATTATCCAACTAGAATTCCAGTGAACACTATCACTTACCTTGATGGCCGGATGTTATCCAAGTATCGTGTGAGTATCCAACTTCTAGAGAAGCTTGGATTATATCACGATCTACCCATAGGATAAGGTAGGAGTCATTTAGCAGCCTATCATGTTGCTGTTTTGGAGGCGATAGCTAATATCCGGGAGCAGAAAACCAAGGAGTTAGAAGGTAGCACATTCTTTGTGATACCTCATGATTCTATAGACTCGGAGCCTATACCGGATCATCTTAATTTGGTTAAGAAGCATCCTAAGTTAGCTTCCAAGTTTATGGATAGATACCGGACACTCGTTGCGTCTTTTATAGGACTCATCAAGTGATTGTTGAAGACAAAAATGACATGTTAGAGGATCTAACTGATCCGGAAAGGAGGAAGCAGTTAGCATTCCAGTTAGAGGAAGAAGCAAGTAGTAGTGCAACACCTATTTTGAAGGATATACCTATAGATCCGGAATCTTTTATACCATATCCTTACTTACCAAGACCTGAACCTACACATGATCCTACTATGGATATGCGGTATGCAGTACCACAAGGCTCAGAGGATGGTTCTGACTCAGAACTTCCTATTGAGAATTCAGATGGTTGGAGGATGGGATCATACAATGGATCTCATGAACACCAGATGTCCACAGATGGTTCTGACAGAAATGTTGGACAATATAGTTTGATGGGTGCAAGGATGAACCCTAATAACAGAAGTAGAAATACCATGTCAATAGATGATCAGGATGAAGAAGAAGATCCTGAGGAGAGAGTGTTTGAATCATCAACATCTTCTCAAAACCTAGGGAATATACACTATCCAGTGTTCAATTATCTTGCCCACGAGAGGACCTGGGAAGCTGCAGGATCTGCGTATCCTATTGACAACTCAAGGAATGAAGCTCAGGAGATGCAGGCTGGAGATAATGTTGAATATGCTTCTGAAGACTTTTCAGCTGAGCTGGAGGGAGTCAATGCGCTCAGGTTGAGTAATGACTCAAGTCCTGACACTTCAGATACAGAGTATGTTCCTTCTAGAAGGCCATTTGTTCCACAAACTGTGTGATGAACAACACGTCATCACGGTTGGACATCAGGCATGTATGATGAGCGTAGTTACTACTAGAAGGAGGCAACTAGTTAGTGATATCAAGTATCATGTATGGTACTCCAAGTAATAAGGTAGTTTTGTAATAATACCCATATGGTATATGTTGTAATGACTTTGTATCATTATGATATTATGTATAATATGTGAAATGCATATTTGGATTTTCTTTGGATCTTCATTGTGTGACTAGTTCTGTGTGTAAAGTCGAGCTTAGAACACATGTGCATGATGTAATTATGAGTATTCGCTTTATGATGCAGGACTAGGGGGTTATGGATACGGGTGTAGAAATGGAAACTGAGCAGCAGCGAATGGAGCGAGAGGCCAAGGAAAAGGCTGATACCGATACAACAAATCAAGGAGCATTACCACCACCACCAATGAGGCCGTTAATGGAGCAGAACTTTATGCAATGCATGAAAATGATGCAAGATACCCAGAAAAAGTTCATGGAAGAGTTGCTGGGGAGAGCAAATCAGAGGGCACCTGAAGGTGGAGGATTGAGTCTATCTGATTTCTAGAATGCAAGGCCGTTACCTTTTGCATCAGCTCCTGAACCAATGGATGCAGAAGACTGGCTAGCAGATACAGAAAGGAAGCTGAAAACTGTGGGTTGCAATGATGAGGAAAAATTGATGTATGCAACTCATCTGCTGACTGGACCTGCAACATCATGGTGGGAAAATCAGTTAGCCATGCAACAACCAGGAAGGGAGTTTACCTGGGAGGAGTTCAAGCAGAGATTCCATGAATATCATGTTCTGGAAAGAGTCATGGAGTTGAAGCGGAGAGAATTTGAGGAGCTTCAGCAAGGATATACTAGTGTCATGAAGTACATCCGGGAGTTTAGCCAACTGTCTCGTTATGCTGAGGAGGATGTTAACACTGAAGAGAAGAGGAAGAAGCGTTTCTTGCATGGATTAAATCCCTTTGTAAGGATGCAGCTAAGGTTAGCCAATAAGCAAACTTATCAGCAGTTGTTGGATGCAGCCATTACTTTTGAAGATGACTACAAGAATGTTCAAGAGGATCGGAGGAAGAAAGCCAAAACCAAGAGAATTCAGGCAAGTAAACCTAAATCAAACCTGGAGTTCAAACCTCGGAATAGGAATTATGGCAACAACAATAACAATAACAAGGGCAGTGGTGGAAATCAATCCAATCCGAGAAGGAATGTTATCTGTAACAATTGTGGAATTCCAGGGAATTTTCAGAGGGAGTGCAAAAATCCTGTAGTGATCTATTATGGTTGTGGCCAGAAGGGGCATATCAAGCTAGATTGTCTGAGCAAACCACCAGGAGGATGGCCTACCAAGGGGGGAGGACAAGCCAGTGGAGGAAATGGATAGCCCAATAAAGGAGGAAATAATGGCAAGAACAACAATGGCTAGAGGAACCGACCTACTGGGAAACTGAACTGTGCAACCCTCGAGGAGGTGGATAATTCGGAGCATGCAGTGATAGGTACGCTCAATATCCTTACCAATCCCGACAAAGTTCTATTTGATACTGGTGCAACTACTTCATTCATTTCTGAAGAATTTTGTGATAAGTTCGGGATTAGAAGGGCGACACTATAAAGTCCTATGACCGTAGTTACGGCAGGAGGGAATGTGATTGTACGCCACATAAAACAAGATCAGGTTATCTCGATCTGTGGTTGTACATATTTCGCAGACCTTTATGTGATTCTTTTAAAGGGAATTGCATTAGTGCTAGGGATGGATTGGACGATGGAACACATAGCTCAGATTAATTGTGAGGAGAAAACTGTCTCAATCAAAACTCCAAATGGAGCAAGGATAGTTTACCAAGCAGATAAACACAGTCATATCATGGTGGATCTGCAGTTGAATTCAATGAAGGAAGTTAAATTAGAAGAGATTCCTATATTTAATGAATTCCAAGATGTTTTTCCAACAGAGTTACCGGGAATGCCACCAGACCAGGAGATAGAGTTCACCATTGACTTAATACCTGGTACAGTACCAATAGCTCAAGCACCATATAAAATGGGACCCAAAGAGTTGAAAGAACTCAAGGAACAAATTGATGAGTTAGCGAGAAAAGTATTTATACAGGAAAGTGTATCTCCATGGGGAACACCAGTAATCTTTGTGGATAAAAGAGATGGTGGAAGACGGATGTGTGGTGATTATAGAAATCTGAACAACGTGACTATCAAGAATAAATATCCTTTACCAAGAATTCAAGATTTGTTTGATCAAGTGAAAGGAGCTGGAGTATTTTCAAAGATCGATTTAAGATCTAGATACCATCAAATAAAAATCAAGCCGGAAGATGTTCCAAAAACAGCATTTGTCTCAAGATATGGAAACCATGAGTATCTGGTAGTACCATTTGGTTTGACCAATGCACCGGCAATATTCATGAATCTGATGAACAAGATTTTCATGCCATATTTGGACAAGTTTGTCATCGTTTTTATTGATAATATTCTAATATATTCCAAGGATAAGGAAGAGCATGCTGACCATTTGAGAATAGCATTGCAAACTTTAAGAGAACATAAGCTTTATGCTAAGTTCAGTAAGTGTGAGTTTTGGCTAGATGAGGTAGAATTCCTCGGTCATGTGATCAGTAAGGATGGGATTGCTGTGAATCCATCTAAAGTTCAGTCGGTACTAGAATGGACTGCACCGACCAATGTGAAACAAATTCGAGGTTTCCTAGGAATGACTGGTTATTATCGAAGATTCATTGAAGGTTTCTCCAAAATAGCCGAACCAATGACCAAATTATTAAGGAAGAATACACCATTTAAGTGGGATGAGAAATGTGAAGCAAGTTTCCAAGAGTTAAAGACTAGATTAACCACAACTCTAATCTTAGCAGTTCCTAAAACAGGGAAGGACTTCACTGTATACTGTGATGCATCTAAAGAAGGTTTGGGTTGTGTATTAATGCAAGATCAGAAAGTAATTGCTTATGGTTCAAGGAAATTGAAACCACATGAAGTCAACTATCCAACTCATGATTTAGAGTTAGCAGCAGTAGTTTTTGCATTGAAAGGATGGAGGCATTTTTTTATGGAGCCAGATGTGAGTTATACACTGACCATAAAAGTCTCAAATATTTCTTCACTCAAAAGGAATTGAATATGAGACAGAAACGTTGGTTGGAATTAATCAAGGATTATGATTTAACAATCAATTACACCCCAGGGAAAGCAAATGTTGTAGCAAATGCTTTAAGTAGAAAGAGTGCAGATATTCAGCCTAGCAATAGGGAGCTACCAAAAGAGTTACAAATGGACTTGGAAAGATTAGAACTCCAACTTAACAGAACAGAAGTTCTTGGAGGATTAGCTACTATGCAGGTAGTTGCAGAGCAGGATAGTGATCTTAAGCAAGAAAGTTTTAGACATCAAGAAGAAGATCCTTTTATTGCTGAGGAAATTCGGAGGATATCTCAAGGGCAAAAATCAGTTTTTTTGCCTTGGGGATTATGGGTCTTTATGGTTCCAAGACCGTCTATGTGTTCTAGATGTTATTGAGATCAGAAATGTCATACTCAAAGAAGCACATGATACACCCTATTCTATACATCCAGGGAGTACTAAGATGTATATGGATTTGAAAGAACTATTCTGGTGGAATAACATGAAAGAGATATTGCTAAATATGTATCTGAATGCCATACTTGTCAAAGAGTGAAAGCTGAACATCAAATCCTAGCAGGACCATTACAACCCTTAGAAATTCCTAAATGGAAGTGGGAGGAAATAGGTATGGACTTCATCACAGGATTACCTATGACACCAAAAAGGAAGGATATGATATGGGTAATTGTGGATAGACTCACTAAGAGTGCACATTTTATTCCAGTGAATCAAAAGGATAATGCCGAGAAGTTAGTTGAAGTATATGTTAAAGAGATAATAAGTAAGCATGGAGTACCCAAAAAGATCGTAACTGATAGGGGATCAGTGTTTACTCCAGCATTTTGGAAGCAATTGCATGAAGCACTTGGTTCAAAGTTAGATTTCAGCACGGCATATCATCCCGAGACAGGAGGTTTAAACTGAAAGAACAAATCAAATACTAGAAGACATGTTGAGAACTTGTGCACTAGATTTTGGAGGAACATGGGAAGATCACCTACCATTGGCAGAATTTTCCTATAACAATAGCTATCAGAGTAGTATGAAGGCAACCCCATATGAGATTATGTATGGAAGGAAGTGGAGATCACCAATATGTTGGTATGAACCTGGCAGTAGCAAAGAATTTGCGCCAGATTATGTCAAGGAGAGACAAGACATCATTGATAAGATCAGGGATAGACTGAAAATAGCCTAGAGCAGGCAGAAAAGTTATGCGGATCAAATCCGAAGATCATGGCATCCAGAAGTGGGAGATATGGTCTACTTGAAAGTAAGTCCTATGAAAGGAGTAAAAAGATTCGGAGTTAAAGGGAAATTGAGTCCAAGATATATCGGACCATTCAAGATACTGAGTCAAAACAGAACTATAGCTTATGCTTTAGAGTTACCATCAAGATTGGCTCAAGTGCGCAGTGTTTTCCATGTGTCACAACTTCGCAAATGTTTGAAAGTTCCAGATGATGCAATAACACATCAAGAGATAGAACTACAAGCAGACCTAACTTATATTGAAAAGCCCTGTAAAATTCCGGAAGAAAACTGGAAAAGATTGAGGAACAGAGCAATCAAATATTCCAAGGTACAGTGGGAACATCACCCTGAGAGGGAAGCCACATGGGAGAAGGAATATGATTTAAGAAAAGCTTATCCAGAACTATTCAGGTACATATCCACAAACTTCGGGACAAAGTTTAATTTAAGAGGGGAAGTCTGTAACATCCCAGCATTTAGGAACCTAACGAAGGGTAGATTTAGGAATATGAATTGTTGCATGCATTCATTTGTAAAAATGTGGGTAAAATTTTCGTGAAATAAAACCTTGAATGATCAATGTTTATTTCTTACTTTAAGATTAGGTTTAGTCTTAAAGGAGGATTGCTATAAACTTTGATATAATCTTAAAGGAATTATGTGTGTTTTGAAATGAGTTTGAATTTTAAAACTTAAGTGTTTGAATAATAATTTAAATGATTTAGATATAAGATTGGAATCTTAAATTAATTAAGAGATAAGTATTATAACTTAAATCTTATCCAAAAACAATATTGAATATGAAATTCATTTCATATTATTAATACATAAACAAGTTACAAAGAATGTAATCTACTGAAGTCATTCCAAACTTCACAAGTTACAAAAGAATAAAGAATAAGAATATTCTTTATTAATAATAATATAATCTTTATTAAAATTAAATAAAATAAAGATTACAAGAATAATAAAAGAAAAATTACAAAAGAATAAGAAGATTACATTTGTATATCTACTAACTATCCTATATCTAAATCTACACTAAATCTTTATCTTTATCTTTGTACCTGCAAAACAAAGACTAAATAGAAACAAAATAAGATTAGTGTTAGTATATTTCTCTCAGATATGTCAGTGAAATGCACTTGACAAATTCATAATTGAGAAATGTTATAAAAGGGGCAAGTTTCACCAATATGAAAGATTTCATCTTTCATAAATTCCAAGCCAGGAGTCAAATGACAGCCAAGAGGGACTAATTCACCAGCCAGGTGAAAGTAATCTGGTAATAGTAAGTTCCAAAAATTCTGAACATATCCACAAGTGCAGAGCAGGCACACAGGCTGGACACACACCAGCATGCAGATGGTGTGCTGTCGAGCTCACAAAGCAACTCAATCTCACAAAACCACAAAACAGCCGTGGAGGAGCACATCAGTACATCTCTCCACTATACAACACATAAGCACAGCTAGTGTAGACAACAGCCAAACCAAGAACAACAGCCACACCAGATCAACCAAACATCACCAGGATGGTGACATAAGGAGGGGGATGAATCAGGTGGACAGCAAGATCAAGCCCAGGAGCTAGGAGGAGCAGGCAAGCACAAGAGCAAGCTCAGGAGTCCAGCAAAAGCAGATCAAGATCCAGATCATCACCAAATTATTCTACTACACCATCATCAGATTTTGTGGCGAGTCTCATAAAACCATCACATGATTTCATCATAGTATCTGAACAGAAGCATGTGTTGCTTTATGAAATGAGCTCTCAATAATCACCCAAGAGAGGTGAATCTATCCTAGAGATTTCAAGTATAAGGATAAGAAATCAAGCTCAACCACAAGCACTAAACTCTCAGACCAGCATCACTGAGTTCAGTGTTATTTTTTGCAACTTAGATCATTCTTCATTTGATCTTATCAGATCAGGGCACATCTCCCAGAGAGAGTATCACCTATAATCCTACAAGTTACAAACAAACTATTGCTCAACTAACTAGGAACTAAATCCAAGAGCCTCAGACCAACATCATAGGCAGGAAAGTTAAGAAAAGTTTTCATTTTATCTTGCCAGTATTAATCACAAGCATTATCAAGCTAAGCCCAGAAATAAAACTCCATCACTTGTGTGCTAGATCATAATGGTATGACAAGGAAAGGTTTTAAATGACCTAAAACCAATCTTTGCTTAGTTTCCATAGATAAAAGGGACAAACAATACATATCATTTTCCTGAAGCCAAGCGCCAGGAATCAATATCATATGCATCTATACATCCACAGAAAAATCATTACATGTAATGATTTGATTCAGTGTGTATAATCTCATACAAGCCTACATTATAATTGCAGCAAGCAACTACTGAGAGAAACCACTGTCAGTACAAGCATTCTAACAGTAAAGTAAATTCTCAGATCAACAACATAATCCAATCAGGGATTCCATAGAAACACTTAAAGAACATTTCTTAATCCCTAGTGTTTTGTCTGTTAGATAACAATACCAAGGATCATTTAATGTGTGTTGAAGTGTTGAAGCTCTATTTGAGAATAAAGGGAAAAGAACTCTGCCTTTGGGGGTGGATAATCCGGCCCCACTAGGGGCGGATAATCCGCCCCTCCCTTTGCCCAAGCAGGCACAAGCCCCAGAAGGGGGGCGGAATTTTGGCCTGATTTTCCGGCCCCGCCGGATAATCCGCCCCTCAGGGGGCCGGATAATCCGCCCCCCTGCTCTTCGCCAAGGCTCAAGCCCCAGAGAGGGGGCGGAGTTTTGGCTAGACTTTCCGTCTTGGCCAGATAATCCGCCCCTCAGGGGGGCCGAATTATCCGCCCCCAAGAACTTCACCAAGCTTCACCAAGGCGCAAGCCCCAGAGAGGGGGCGGAGTTTCCCCCGGAGAATCCGCCCTTGGGGCGGAGTTTTCCCTGGGGGTAATCCGCCCCAAAAGTTGTGCAACGGCCAAATCTGGGGAGGGGGTATTTAAGCCAGCCATCCCCCTCCTGCCAGAACTCTTGATTCATCTCGAAAAAGACCAGATCAGTTCTGAAAGCTTCATCCAAGAGTGCTCCACCTAGATCCACCCAAAGGCCCCATCCCTTGGGGAATCGAAGGAGGAGAACTCGATCTTCATCATCAGCAATCAAGCGCTTCATCTCCTCTCCATTCATTTGGAGAACCTCCGATCTAGTATTTCTTGCAAATATCTAGATCCTCGTTTTTGTTTATATTAATAAACCTTGTTCTTGTGGCAGCTTGTTGTCATCTCGGGAGCCCCTAATTCGGTTGTGGGTGTGTGCCCCGATAGTGTTGTAAAAGGCACCGGTTCCCGCCTCGAAGGGATCCAATAGTGGAGAAGGTGGATCAGGCCTCTCGTAGCGAGATCCATCGGAGAATAGGGTGAGGCCTATTGTGGCGTGGTGGTCTTAGAACCGCCCACCCCTCCAACGCAGATGTACTCCCCTTAACAAGGAAAGAACTGCGGTAAAACAAATCCCTGTGTCTCCGCGTGCTCCACTACGGTTTCCTCGCTCCTCTTTTACGTGCTTAGTAGTTAGGGTTACATATAGGGAAATTCTCGTAGTTGCATATCTAGAGAATTTACTTTGTGTCAAGCCTAAAATTGAAAAAGTATTAAAAAATGGTTAGCACCTATTCACCCTCCTCTAGGTGCCCATACGATTTTTCGAAGCTTATGACTGACAGGTTTGAGATGTCCATGATGGGTGAGCTCAGGTTCTTTCTTGGATTTGAGATCAAACAACTTAGAGAGGGAACCTTTATTAATCAAGCTAAGTACATCCAAGACATGCTCAAAAGGTTCAAGATGACGGATCTCAATGGCGTTGCTACCCCAATGCAAACAAAGTGTCATGTTGAGCTCAATCCCAAGGGTAAAGACGTGGATCAAAAGGTATACCGATCCATGATCGGCTCTCTCCTTTATCTTTGCGCATCTAGGCCCGATATCGTGTTAAGTGTAGGAGTGTGTGCAAGGTACCAAGCCGCTCCTAAAGAAAGCCACTTAGTGGCAGTCAAGCGAATCTTCCGATATTTGGTTCATTCCCCAAATTTTGGGTTATGGTATCCCAAGGGTTCAAGTTTCTCTCTATGAGGTTACTGATTCAGATTGGGCTGGTGACAAAGATGATAGGAAATCAACCTCTGGTGCATGCCAATTCTTGGGCAGGTCTCTAGTGTGTTGGTCATCAAAGAAACAGAATTGTATTTCACTCTCAACCACCGAAGCTGAATATGTTGCTGCTGCAAGTGCTTGTACTCAATTGTTATGGATGAGGCAAACTTTAAAGGAATATGGCGTCAATTGTCACAAAGTGCCTCTTTTATGCGACAATGAAAGTGCTATCAAAATTTCTTACAATCCTGTGCAACATACAAGAACAAAACATATAGAGATTCGCAACCACTTTATTCGGGATTATGTTGTTCGTGGAGATATTGCTCTATCCTTTGTGAGCACGAAGAACCAACTTGCTGATTTTTTCACAATGCCTCTTGATGAAGCAAGATTTTGTTATTTGAGGAATGAGCTAAATATCATAGATTCAAGGAGCTTGGCTTGACTACCCTTGCACACTCACTTGCTCCTTTTCATGTATTTGGTTTAGATGCGGGCATAAACATAGGGGGAGTGTGGTCCTAATTGATTGGGCCAACCCTCCCCCCATAACGCCGAAAGTAAGTAAAATCATTTCCCTTAATATCATTTTGTGATATGTGGGTCATCAATGCGCATTGGTTTTGAACTCAAGATACATCTTCGCGGTGTCATGCCATGCGCTCCAACATGGTGGCTTCAGCCACCGCCCTCTTCCTCGAGAAGAGTTGGTTTTTCATGGGTCTCGTTGGATTTTCTTGCATATCTCATGTTCTTATGGAAAACACACTCAAATTTTGCTTTTGTTGGATTTGATCTTTGCAAATTTGGGGGTGTAATACCATCTCAGTTTGATGCTCTCAATCCAAGCCTTTCTCTCCCTCCTTGAACCATCTATTCTTTCACACAAGTCCTCTAAAACACCATCGAGAGGTTTGCTAGGTTGCTCTGGCCTGATTCTGCATTTTTCAGAATTTCTTGGGGGGGGGGGGGGGGATTATCCGCCTTAAGTGGGGGGCGGATTATCCGCCCGGGCGAAATCAGCCCCTTATAGGCTAGGTCGGGGAGGGCAGGCTCAAACAGAGCAGCCAGTCCTTCCCCAACCCTACCTCTGCCCCCCAGCCGCCGCCGGAGCATCCGCCTCTCCCGGAGTCGATTCGACCACCGAATTCTCCGGGCTCTCCCCGGATCTTCTTCACCTCGCCTCCGGGTACCTTCTCCTCCGCGATTTTCCTCCAATGAGTGAGGGTAACTCCCTCATCTCTCCCCTTTTGTATGGGATGTATTTTTTTTGGTGGAAATCTCGTTGTAGAAGGTTCTTGGTGTTGTTCCTTACATGCTATAATCAGTAGACTTGCAACCCTAGTACCCGATCTGCTTTGCCATGGTAGATCTGAGCCAATCCAGAAATTTTCTGCGGGGGGCGGATTATCCGCCCCTGCCAGGGCCGGATAATCCGGCCTGGAGAGCAAATTTTGGTCTGTTTTGGTTCTGCTTCTGCCAATGCACTTCATTGGTTATGGGGTTGCACTGCTACTCTTTCTTCATGTTTTCTCCTGGACTTGTGTGTATACTTATCTCCTTGCTATCCCTCTAATGCTTTTCACAGGTGGTTCCAAGCCGACCAAGACCTTCGCCCGTCGTCCCCGTCCCCGTTATCTCAAGCCCACTATAGACGGGAAATTCATTGACAAGACCGAGGTCAGCAGAGCAGCAAGAGAGGCTGAACGGATGGCAGAGGCAAGTAAGAAAACTAAGAGGACCGCATCTCGCAAGGGCAAACAGTCTCGGCCCAATTACAAGGCTATGGACAGTCTTCAGTACGCCACCATTCGTCAGACTAATTATTATGATGAGGCTGACAGCGATGGTCCCCCCGAGGATGAAATGTTTTGGAATGCTCACTTTCGGGCTATTCATGATGATGTCTATGCTACTCTCAAGATTCGCCCCATGCGTCCCATCAATTTGACTGAGGCTCAATCCAAGACAAGGCTCATTGAGGCACTAGATGTGACCAACAAGATGGGGCTGCACCACCTCATGACTATCCAATGCATATATGATTCCTCTATGGTGCGGTAGTTCTTCTCAACTCTGGTGATTTGCGGTGATGAGCGCCGCACTATGAAGTGGATGACAGGGACAACCATGATTCAGTTGGACTTTCGCACCTTTGGGCAGGTTCTTGGTTATGCTTTCCATGGCCGCGACACTCCTTCGGGCCACCGTATCATTTCTCCCTTGAAGCCCTCCAAGGATACTGCACTTGCTCCTTGCCTTTCCTCTGATGGAGCCGCTGGTACTTTCGCTGGTCTCTCTCCCCTGTATGCAGCCCTTGTTGGCATTTTTAGGGACTGCATCGGTCCTAGTGGTGGCAACAATGACAGGATCCGTGGCCACCTGGTTCCACTTCTTGCGTTTGCTCACGAGTGTGCCACTAACTCTGGATCAGCCACAGGTTACAAACTGGATGTCATGGACTATATTTATCATGAGATGACGGATGCTATGATCAACAGGCTCTCTATTCCTTATGCTCCGTTCATAATGATGCTCGTCAAGCATATGTTGCCCCATGAGGATTTTGGCACTGCTCTGGATGGACTTCACAAGCCCAAGAAAATCTACAACAAGGCTCAGAAGACCCATCACCCTTCCACTGCCCCGGAGTCCTTCATGCGTGATGCTCGGGCTAGTGGTCGTCGTTCCACGGTGTCCCCAATGGCACGCGAGGTCAAGCAGCTTACTTGGTTCCAGCGGAACATTCTTTGCATGGGTATTGACATTCACAAGGGCCAATATGAGGCATACCGTAGGGATCACGAGAGGGATCACACGCATCAGCTTATCCTCCACCATGTCTCAGGTGCCACTGGCCATCCACCTCCTCCCACTGCTCCGGATCCGTATGCTTAGTGGAACACCTCAGGGATCAACTATGGCGAGCTCGAGCGTTGTCTCTTTCCTCCTCCACCGAGGGCACCCACTCCTCCAGCTGATGACGATGATGATGAGTATGATGAAGAGGAAGGGGCCGGGAATGACTATGATGAGGATGAGGAGGAGTGATCTCCAGGGGCGTTAGCATCGCTCTTCTTCCTTTTTGGCGTTTCGATGCGAAAGGGGGAGAAGTAGTTCTATTAGGTCTCGTGGATTTGCAAGGGTTGGGCACAAGCTTTTCGATTTTAGTCGTTTTTATTTGCTTGCTTGTGCCTTTTTCTAGCGTGAACTCGTTGCTATTTGTGTTTGTTTTTGTAAGACTATGTCGTACTCCACAGTTTGGTACTATGTTTGGTATTCATGGAATTCTGGATTTATCTATCATGGACCCCATGGAATTCTGGAATTATGGAGCATATTTGATGGCATATGGATTCATGGGATTATCTATGTATGCTTTGGCTATATTCTCATTCCGGTGATATGACATTATTTCCCAAACCTTAAAGTAATGTTCTCCTAGTGTGTGTATTTGTATTCAAATGCAAATCTTAAATATGAACACATCTAGGGGGATCGTCTTTCATTATTTAAGGTGGCATTTGCCGGTTTTATTGCAAATCCTAGTATTGTCATCTAACACCAAAAAGGGGGAGATTGAAAGAACATTTCTTAATCCCTAGTGTTTTGTGTGTTAGATAACAATATCAAGGATCATTTAATGTGTGTTGAAGTGTTGCAGCTCTATTTGAGAATAAAGGGAAAAGAACTCTGCCTTTGGGGGCGGATAATCCGCCCCTCCCTTTTCCCAAGCAGGCGCAAGCCCCAGAAGGGGGGCGGAATTTTGGCCGGATTTTCTGGCCCAGCCGGATAATCCGCCCCTCAGGGGGCCGGATAATCCGCCCCCTGCTCTTCGCCATGGCGCAAGCCCCAGAGAGGGGGCGGAGTTTTGGCCGGACTTTCCGGCTTGGCTAGATAATCCGCCCCTCAGGGGGGCCGGATTATCCGCCCCCCAAGAACTTCACCAAGCTTCACCAAGGCGCAAGCCCCAGAGAGGGGGCGGAGTTTCCCCCGGAGAATCCGCCCTTGGGGCGGAGTTTTCCCAGGGGGCGGATAATCCGCCCCAAAAGTTGTGCAACGACCAGATCTGGGGAGGGGGTATTTAAGCCAGCCATCCCCCTCCTGCCAGAACTCTTGATTCATCTCGAAAAATACCAGATCAAATCTGAAAGCTTCATCCAAGAGTGCTCCACCTAGATCCACCCAAAGGCCCCATCCCTTGGGGAATCGAAGGAGAACTCGATCTTCATCATCAGCAATCAAACGCTTCATCTCCTCTCCATTCATTTGGAGAACCTCCGATCTAGTATTTCTTGCAAATATCTAGATCCTCGTTTTTGTTTATATTGATAAACCTTGTTCTTGTGGCAGCTTGTTGTCATCTCGGGAGCCCCCAATTCGGTTGTGGGTGTGTCGTGGTACTGGCACGACAGATGCCATGGGTAGGCTAAAGTTTGGGGCCAATGGATGCTAGTGGGATCTGGGGAGGGAAGATGTAGTTGATTCTACACACAGAAAGTTAACGCAAAGATCTTTATTTCTCCTTCCTTGGGCTACAAGTGCTCCTTGAGCTGTATACAAGGAGAAAGAGAGAACTTTACCAGCCTAACGGTACCAAGAATGAGTCGATCCCTTCCTCAGGGTCCAAGCCTCCCCTTATAAAGGAGAGCCTTGGGTTCTTCTAGGGCTGACGGGGCAAGCATATTCGAGGAATATGCTTGTCCCAATATAGTAGTTCGGCGCTCCTCTTTCCCTGTCGCCCTTCTCACTGCGGTAAGATTCCAGAGGGCCCCTCCTGCGTGCCTCGGGCACCTGAACTGTCACCTCCGTGACCTCCTTCTGCCCCTCTGTCGTTCTGCACATTTGTCTTTAGCTCTTGGCTCTGCTCAGATTCCGCGACTAGGGTTTGACTTTGGGCTTCTCCTTCTCCTGCAAGCTTCGTATCATTCGGCCCTTCCTCGCGTAACTCTGCCTGTCCTTCACCTGCATTAAGATCATTCGGGCCAACCCGGCCGACTTACGCCTTATCTCGGCCGGGTAATGCCTTGCCATTACTACTGAGGTCCTGCCTTTTCCTATCTCGGCCGACCTTTACAAGACTCGGCCAGCTTAGAATATAACTCGGAAACTGGATGGGGAATAATCCTTTCGTCTTTCCCCGTCCTTACCCTATCCAGGGTTACCTCCCCAACATTAGTCCCCGAAGCTGATATGGTCTCGCCGATAACCTCGGCCGGGTCGTATCAGTTTTATGATACTTATTCTGCATTCTTTCCGAGTTATCTCCTGTTCGTTCGAGGTAACGTCGTATTTACCAGTGCATGCCTCGTCTTACGTGTCATCCTCATCATTGTTTCTCTAGTTTTTTGTTCCTATACAGTGTTTACTGACAAGCTACAGTTACTGCCGCGCTTGTCGCGCCGTTGCTGCGACGCCTCATGCGCCGTTCTCGTTGGGGATCTTGTGCTCCTTGGTCAATCGTGTGGTCCTTGGTGCGGCTCCGCTCAGCGACGCGTGGTCGTGCGGCGCACACGATCTACACGACGAACCGCCACACCCACGATCCCACTACCTCGCAGGTGGCTCGGTTATAAAGAGGGGCGCGGCGCCTGGGAGTTTTACTTTCCCCTTCTCGCTCGCCCGCGCCCTTCTTCTTCCTCGCGCTTCTGCGCTCGTTCGTGGTTCCGCCGCCGCGCGCTCAACTGGTTCTGCGACGAGGAGGACTCCGCCGCGCTGCTCCGTCTGCCTCGTCGCTGCTCACTAGCTCCAGCGTCGTCGCCGGTGAGTTCTTTTCGGCCTCGTCGCCTAGGCTTTCCTCTAGATCCCTTCGTTTCCTCTTTGTTCTTGCGCCGCGGTTCTGTCGTCGCTCCGCCGCCGTTTTTGCGTAGAATTGCGACGGGGCCTTGCAGCTCTAAGTTTTCCTCCGCCGCCAGTTCTTCCTCCGGCGATCTTTCCGGCGAAACCATGTCTAGTTCCTTTAGCGGTGCCCTGGTAGAGGATGATGATGCTGGCTCTGGGCCCGAGCGAGGCTCGTGGCAGGGCTCCTCAGTTACCCGGCGGGAGATCGAGTGGCTCATCCGAACCCGGAGGATTCCCGCCGAGGTCTCTTGTCGTTTACCCGGCGACGAGTTATCTCCGGATGTTAGGGAGGGCGAGTACGTAGTTTTTATGTCACATTTCTCACGCGGCTTTGGTCTCCCTCTTAGCGACTTCGCAAGAGAGTTTCTCGACTACTTCGGCCTTCAGCCGCATCATCTTCCCGCAAATGCCATCGCCTCTCTTTCTGCTTTTATCTCTGCTTTGGAAGGATACTTTGGCCTATGGCCGTCTGTGCACGTATGGTCGAAGTTCTTCCAGATTCGTTCTAATGTAGTCCCTGACAAGTCTCTGCACCCTTCCGAGAAACTGCTTACTCAATGCGGGGCAGCGTCCATTACACCTCGGAGGAAGTCCGTATTCCCTCATGTCACCGGGTTAGAATCGTGCAAGAAGTGGCACAAATCCTTCTTTTATGTCAAGAACAGAGGGGCGGAGGACAAGATTCGGCTTCTTGCCTTCTCCATTGGTCCGCCTTCCAAGGTAAATTGGACTTACAATCCGAGGAGGAGTCACGTCTTGGCCGAGCTTTTCGAGACTCGGCTCAAGGAGCTGATCCGGGCCGGGTTACGCGGCGAGGACTTGATGGCTACCTTCATCAGTAGCAGAATTTGCCCATTCTAGAAAAGGACGCACAAACTTTGCTACATGAGTGGTCCACTTGATCCCAACCGAGTCTCGACCGTCGAGCTGGACAACTACCTCGTCTTCAAGCGTGTCCGAGCTATATTTAAGATGGAGATGCCTGAAGATTGGGCTTGGGGATTGAAACCGTTTACCCGCGAGCATCCTCCTCCCGCAGTAAGTTTAACCATTAATGCTTTGATTTTCTATTGTTTTCATAGCTGTTTTCGCTAACCTTCCTTCTTTTTCGCCTCACAGAGGTTCGCAGAGCAAAAGGACGAGGATGCCGAGGTTTTGTCGCTTCCGTGGACTGCGGACCGGAATACCCCGGACGTTGGGGAGCCGGACTCCGAAGAATTCGTCCCTAAGTCAGATCTCGCTCCGGCCCGCGCTCGTAGCAAGACTTCGGTCCATGAGAAGGAAGGTGATTCGGACGAGGTCCAAGTTCTTGAGGTAGTTGCCGCAATGCCTATTTCTTATGCATTTCCGGCTTCTACTTTCCCAGCTAATCCGGCCGGTCAGGTTCACGACGCCGAGCCTATTGCTTCCCGGCCCCCAGTTACCTCGGGGAAACGTGGGGCTCCCGTCGGTACCTCGGAGGCGGTCCCCAAGAAGCGAGTGAAGAGATCCGCTCCGAATCCTCCCAGGCGCAAGACCATGCCAGGAGTTGCTGGGTAATTTCCATTTCCTCGTATTTCTTGTTTCTCTCTTTTTGCTTTTCAAGCTGACCCTCTTTTTTCTTTCTTATTTTCGCAGCGCTCCTCTTTCTGTTAAACCCGGCGGTCCTAGCATGACTGGCCCTGTGACTTGGCAGCCATCTCCTCCGCCCGTTGAAGATACCAGGATCCCCAGTCCTGCTCATGCTGCGTCTCCTCCAGCTCCGCATCTGTCACCCCCTCGTCACGATGCGCCTGATACTCGTGTCTCCGAGATTTCTACCGAACCCGTTGCCCCTCCATTGAATCCGAGCATATCCACCGAGCCTCTTTCTACCTCGGTAGCTCCTACATTAACCCCAGCCCCAGCCGTGGTCGTTAATACCCCGGCGTCCTCTGCGCCTGTGATCCCTCCTGCTCCTAAAGGCACTGTTCCCATTGCCGAGGTATCGGCTTCTGCTGGTGCCTCCTCTACAGTAAGAAAAACTGTTGCCACCAAGGCTTCCACTTCCCAAAAAGGTCTTGCCGGCTCTTCTCAGCCGAGTATTGCCGACGTGCTACGTAAAGGGATTGCTCCCGCCAAAGCCTCCGTTACTCCGGCCACCGGTACCCAGCTTGCTCTTCATAAGAGCCCTGCTGCCTCGGTAATTACACAACACGTCCGGGGTAAAGTCCTTACTCGGACGGCCAGCGGGAACAGCCTCGGCTCGCTGGTGGAATATGCTCATAACTGGAATGCTGCTGATCAGCTCGAGGGCAATCCAATTAGTCAGCCGTTTCAACTTTCCGACATCAGCGGCCGTTTGGACCAAGCTGCCAAGATCATTCTGGATAGCAACAAGATGAATGAGGTAATTGCTGTTTCTCGGGGTTTTGACTGATTCTCTATATGCTATTATATATACACTAGTCCCCGAAACTTGCAAACGAGTAATTTGTTATTCGCTTGGAAGTTTTTATAATGCTCTACTTAACTTGACTTAATTTAGGGTTCGAACCTATATCTGAGTAGATCTATCTTAAACTTTGCTAAACATCTAGCTGTTCTTTGAATATCTAGCCACATAGGTCCGGGTTGAGCTTTCGCTTAATTCGGATCTGTTTTGGCTTTGAATATCCAGCCACCTAGGTCCGGGTTAAGCTTTCGCTTAATTCGGATCTGTTTTGGCTTTGAATATTCAGCCACCTAGATCTGGGTTAAGTTTTCGCTTAACTCGGATCTATTTTGGCTTTGAATATCCAGCCACCTAGATCTGGGTTAAGTTTTCGCTTAACTCGGATCTGTTTTGGCTTTGAATATCCAGCCACCTAGATCTGGGTTAAGTTTTTGCTTAATTCGGATCTGTTTTGGCTTTCAATATCCAGCCACCTAGGTCCGGGTTAAGTTTTCACTTGATTCGGATCTACTTTTGGCTTTGAATATCCAGCCACCTAGATCTGGGTTAAGTTTTCGCTTAACTCGGATCTGTTTTGGCTTTGAATATCCACTCATCATTTGTTCTATTTGCTCAGGTTGCACATGACCGGCGGACTGCCGAATTTCAAAGACTGCTTTTCTCGCACAGGAAGTTGGAAGAAAAATATGAAAAAGTTCTTCCTATGGTGAAAAAAGCAGGTAAGTCGGCCATTTTCCTTGTCATTTATGATATTGTCATTGTTTTGTATGTGAAATGCCGGCTTACTTTGTGGGTTAACAGGTAACATCAATTATCTCAACATTCGTCTTGAGAAGAAAGTCAAGAACTTGGAAGGTTAGTTTTCCATCTACCTCGTACTTTTCCCTTTCTAAAACGTGCACTAAGTTTCTTTTACTTTGTTTGGCTTTGGTAAAGCCGAGATACGAACCTTTGCAGCATCTCACCAAGATTGTACGCCCATGCCTGATGTAATGCTGCATTTTTTAGAACAAAGCGCCACTCATTCGACACAGTTAAAAGAAAAGGATGATGAAATAGCTCACCTAAGCGCCGAAGTGGAGGCCCTTAAGCTCTCTCAGAGGTCCGAATTAGAAAAGGTCGATCAGGAATTCTATGAGGAGAAGAATCGGCTAGCTTTGGAGCTGCAGAAGAATAAAGAACTCCTCGAGGCTGCCGAACTAAAAACTTGTGGAATGAGCGAGGAAATCGCTTCTTTTGAGAAGAGCAAGATCATCTGGGCTAAAGACCTCCAGATAATGTTGAGTTATATTCATTGTAAGTTTCTTATCACAGCCGGATTATGTTTTTTTCTTTGTCTTTGCTGTCTCCTGACGCATTCGTGTTTTGCGCAGGTCATTTCCCAGAAGCTAAGCCTGTGAGCTCGAAAGCGGTTCTTGCAGCTCGTGCGTGCCGAGGTGTCCCTGTTGACATTGATTCGGAGTACTCGATGGAAGATTTCCTTGTCGTTGTCGGCGCTGCCGTTGGTTCGATGAAAATTATGGGCAGGGACTTGGTGCAGGCAGCTATCCGAGCCTACCATGCTCTCTGGCCGAATACCTCTGGGACTCCTAATATCAGCGAGGTCAAATTGCTGGTGAAAAGATTAATGGCTTCTGAAAAACAACTAAGTCTCTGGAGGGAATTAGCTGGGCGAGCTGGCGCTGATATGGCCCTCACCGTTATCATGTCATGGTACGAAGACATTTCTCTTGATATCCTGAGGAATTTGCGCACAGGTTCCCATTGGGTTGAGGACCCCACCTTTGTTGCTCTTCGGCAAGCTCGCGCCTTCCAGCTCGTTGAGTATGCCGACGTGCATACCTGGAATGAAGGTCCGAGCTTTCTCACGAACTCGGACGATGAGGTTGTGGTAGAAGATGCATCAGACAATAACTCGGCTGAACAGGGTGAAGGTGAAGATGATTCGGCTTCCTCTGGTGACTCCAGTTCGAGCTCGGACGGCAACGGTGACGCGCGATCCTCCTCCAAAGGTACTGGGCATTCAACTGCGCAAACTGATGCCCCTCAGCAGCCTCCAGCTTCAGCCGAAGTCGTACCTGGGTCTGTGGAAAGCGAGGCAACCTCGGCCGAGGTTCCGCCTATCTCGGAGCATCCGGCTCCTAACACAACTATTGCCTCTCCAACGGAAAATCTTTAAGTTATTACTTGTCCCTGTTATGCCGGGCGTACGATGTCCGCGGAACACTTGTTTATTTCCTGTATGACCTGAATCTCCTTTTGCCGTACATTGCTGCGACATATAAGTTTGCAGTTATTATAACTTTGTTTAAGTGGGTTTCCATCCGAATTCTTGCTTTGGTAGCCTGCAATTTTTTGTTGTTAGGATGTATCTTTGTCTTTGTTTTCTCGTGTTTTAGTCGAGTAATCTGGGTGTGAGCTTCGAACATCATACGGGGTGGATCTGCTCTTATTCTGAGTGCCGAAGTGTGATACCTTTTTTGTATCAAAGATTGACTGCCACTTTGGAACAATATATGGCAGTCCCCGAGTGACTGCCTGTTCCGCTGAAGTCTAGTGTGTAAACTAAATTTCCGGAACAATATAAGACCACTGCCGAGGCGCTGCTCAGGGTGTCAAGTTTTGGTGCTCAACATAACACTGGGGCGGTATATGGTAGTCCTCTAGTCGCTGCTTTGAATGCCGAGGTTTAGTACATAAAACGAAATTTCAATAACATATAGCAGTCCCCGAGTCACAGCTCTGGATGCCGAAGTTTAGTACATAAGATGAGATTGAAATAACATATAGCAGTCCCTGAGTCACTGATCTGGATGCCGAGGTTTAGTACATAAGATGAAATTGAAATAACATATAGCAGTCCCCGAGTCACTGCTCTGGATGCCGAGGTTTAGTACATAAGATGAAATTGAAATAACATATAGCAGTCCCCGAGTCACTGCTCTGGATGCCGAGGTTTAGTACATAAGATGAAATTGAAATAACATATAGCAATCCCCGAGTCACTGCTCTGGATGCCGAAGTTTTTAATACATAGTTGGTGCTTGATCGCAAGATACTACTTTGCAATGTGTGACCAAATGACCACTAAGAATAAAATGGACGAAGTAAAGCTACGTTCCATGGCCTCTTCGTTTCCTCGCCGGCTTTGTCTGCCCTGTGCTTTTCAGGGGGTTGGGCGTCGATTAGATAATAGGCATCATTGTGCAATGCCCTGCTCACGACGAATGGTCCTTCCCATAGAGGTGACAGCTTGTGCATGCCGGCCGTGCGTTGAACAAGTCGGAGAACTAAATCCCCTTCTTTGAACACTCTTGGATTCACTTTTTTGCTATGATAACGTTGCAAGATCTGCTGATAGATAGCTGATCTTGACAGCGCCAGCTCTCTGGCTTCTTCTAGCAAGTCGACCGTATCTTGCCGAGCTATTTCGTTTACCTCTGAGGTTGTATACTGAGTAACTCTTGGCGAGTCATGTATTATGTCGGCTGGAAGCACGGCCTCTGCCCCGTATACCAGAAAGAATGGTGTATACCCTGTTGACCTATTTGGAGTAGTCCTGAGGTTCCATAATACGGCTGGGAGTTCCTCAATCCAACATCCTGCCGACCTTTGCAGTGGTTCAACAAGTCGTGGTTTTATTCCTGACAATACTAGTCCATTAGACCTTTCCACTTGCCCGTTAGATGCTGGGTGAGCCACAGAGGCAACATCTAACCTTATGTGTTTTTCTCTACAAAACCTAGCGAAGGCTCCTTCTGCAAAGTTTGTGCCGTTATCTGTAATAATACTGTGTGGATAGCCATATCTTAAAATAATATCTTTGAGGAATTTCACTGCTGTGGGCCCATCGCATTTTTTTATTGGTTTCACTTCAATCCATTTTGTGAACTTGTCCACCATAACCAATATGTGGGTCATTCCCCCTCGGGCCGGCTTAAATGGTCCCACCATATCTAAACCCCACACAGAAAATGGCCAAGTGATGGGTATTGTTTTTAACTCGGCCGATGGCATATGTATTTTGGTTGCATATCTCTGACAACCATTGCATCTTTCAACCAACTCTTTGGCTTCTTTTAACGCTGTCGGCCAATAAAATCCATGCCTGAATGCTTTGGCTACCAAGGCACGAGATGAGGCATGGTGTCCACATTCCCCTTGATATATATCTAGGAGGATCTCCTGGCCTTCTGCCGAACTCACACACTTCTGTAATACGCTTGTAACGCTTCTTTTATATAGCTCATTGTTTATGATCGTATAAGCTTTTGCTCTCCTTACAGTTTGTCTTGCTAATACTTCATTGCTCGGCAACATCGCGTCTTTTAGGTAAGAGAATATGGGCCGCGCCCATAGCGGTGTGACTTTTTCTGGTGTGGTCTCACTGTCTATTTCCATGTTTTCTGCCGACATATCTACCTCGGCCTTTTTCATAATTGTGCTTACTTCTGCTGTCCTCTTCTTGGGGGTTCCGAGTCATATTGCTGGTCTACTTCCATCGGTGCGTTATCTTCTGCTGAATTTGCCGGAATAAAGATAGATTCGGATTCTGGTGACGGGACTATTGATGGTTTTCTGAGGTGTTCCAGGGCAATACCCGGGGGAATTGACTGCCGGGTTGATCCGAGTTTTGACAACGTGTCTGCCGCATCATTTTCTGCCCGAGGTATGTGGTGAAATTCACATCCTTCAAAGTATCCACTGATCTTTTGCACATGAAATCTGTATAAAGCCATATTAGCATCTAATGCATCCCAATTGCCTGAGACTTGCTGTACTACTAGATCCGAGTCCCCATAGCATAAGATTCGGCGTATGCCAATTTCTTTTGCTACTTTCAATCCATGGACCAGTGCTTCATACTCGGCTACGTTGTTGGATGCGGCAAAATGTATTTGTAGCACATATGTCAGCTGATCTCTTTTAGGCGAGGTTAACACTATTCCTGCCCCCAAACCATTTCTTAGTTTGGAACCATCGAAATGCATTGTCCAATAATTTGGATCTGGTAATGGTGGCTCATACTGCACTTTGGCCCAGTCTACGAAGAAGTCGGCGACTGCTTGAGATTTGATTGCATCTCTCCTATCAAATTGTGGAGAGTATGGTGACAACTCGATTGCCCATTTTGCTATTCGGCCACTTGCATCTTTGTTGCTTAATATGTCGGCTATGGGCGCTTCACAGATCACTTTGATGGGATGCTCTTCGAAGTAATGTTTAAGCTTTTTTGCCGACATATATACTCCATAAGCCATCTTCTGATAATGTGGGTAATTCTGCTTTGAAGTGGATAATACCTCGCTTAAATAATATACCGGCCTTTGTACGGACTTATCATCTTCAAGTCGTTCTACTACGACTACTGCACTCACCACTCTGTTGGTAGCCGCTATATAGAGTAACATAGGCTCTTTTGATAATGGAGAAGCCAAAACGGGTGCTGTGACTAACATTTTTTTCAACTCATGAAATGCGCTGTCCGCTTGTGGGGTCCAAATGAATTTATCTGATTTCTTCATCAGCTGATATAGTGGTAGCGCCTTTTCTCCCAGCCGACATACAAACCGGCTGAGCGAGGCTAGACAACCTGTGAATTTTTGTACATCATTTAAGCATCCCGGCAATTCCATTCTTTCTACTGCTTTTATCTTTGTTGGGTTGGCCTCTATACCTCGGCTAGATACAAGAAAACCGAGTAATTTTCCTGCCGGCACGCCAAACGTGCACTTTTCCGGATTAAGTTTCATTCGGAACCTTCTCAAGTTCACGAAAGTTTGTCGTATATCTTCCAGTAAGGTTTTGCTTTCCTTGGTTTTGATGACAACATCATCTACATATACTTGTACATTTTTTCCTATCTGATCGTGTAGACATTTTTGCATGCATCTCTGATATGTTGCTCCTGCGTTTCGCAGGCCGAATGGCATTGTGCGATAGCAATAAGCCCCGTACGGGGTGATAAACGCAGTCTTTATTTGATCGGCCGGATTTAACGGTATCTGGTGGAAACCAGAATACGCGTCTACAAATGACAATAACTCACAACCAGCGGTCGAATCAATGACTTGGTCTATTCTAGGTAATGGAAAAGGATCTTTTGGACACGCCTTGTTCAGGTTCGTGTAATCGATGCACATTCGCCATACAATGGCTACATTGGGATCATCTTTCTTCTTTTCTACTAGTACCGAATTCGACAACCAATCCGGATACAGCACCTCCATGATGAATCCAGCTGCGAGGAGCCGAGCTATTTCATCCCCTATTATCTTTCTCCTGTCTTCGGCGAAGCGGCGGAGAGGTTGCTTCACCGGCCTTGCTCCTGGCCTTACATTCAAAGAGTGCTCAGCCAACTCCCTCGGAACACCTTGCAGATCCTGCGTTGACCATGCAAATATGTCCCGATTCTCACGGAGGAAGTTGGTGAGCTCGCTTTCCTATTTAGCGTCCAGGCCTGCACCAATAGTAACAGTACGCTCCGGGAACTGCTCATCTATCTGAAACTTCTTCGTTTCTTTGGTCGGCTGAAAAGAGACACTGCCATGCGGGTTGGCTAGTGCCGGCATGTTCAGCTGTGCCGACTGAGCGAGGGCTGCTACCTCCTGAATCCTTCTTTTTTCTCTTGCTATAACCAATGATTCGGCCAAATTTGACCCGGCTGATGCACACTCCATTGATTTCTAGTAATCCCCTGTTATAGTTATCACTTTTTGTGGTCCGGGTAGCTTCATTTTCAGATAACTTATATGACAGCTGCCCATGAATTTGGCCAACGCTGGTCGTCCGAGTAGAGCATGATAACAGCTCTCTAGATCCACCACTTCAAACTCTAAATTTTCTGCTCTGCAGTTATCTCTTGTGCCGAATAACACATCCACTCGGACCTTACCAATGGGTTCACATGAAAGCCCTGGCACTATCCCATGGAAAGTGGTCCTCGTGGATTGCAACATGTTCTGCGATATTCCGAGTTTATGCATGGTATCTTTGTACATGATATTGATACTGCTTCCATTGTCTATGAGTACCTTTGAGATTTTGACATTGATGCTTGGTCCAACAAATGTCGGATCCAGCACGAGTGCATATTATCCGGGATTCGGCATTATCTTGGGATGATCCTTTATGCTCCAAGTTATCTCCTGATCCGACCAAGGCACATATCTTGGTACTGCCGGCATTACTGCATTTACTTCCATATGCCGGCGCTGCACACTTTGTTTGTCTTGTTGTTCCGTTGTGAACACGTAATAGGACTGATGATGTTCTCTGTAATCATTGCGTCCGGTATTCGCCGGATTTGTTCTTCCATCCTGGACTTGGTTCATCACTTGATGTACCGCGTCTCTCCGATCCGAGTTATCGTACCTCGGGGGAGGGGGCGGTAACATCAGTTGCTGTGCATTTGCTCCAGTCAACTGTGGTTGATGCTGCTGATGTACTTGATGGGGTGCCTGAACTCCTGCGGGGTTCCCCATTGCATTTTTCATCCATGCACATTGGCGGGTCGTATGGTTGGCTGGCCTGGATGGGTTTGACGTGTGAAATTTGCACGGCTGATCTAACATGGATTCAAACGTGTACTTCGGCCTCTCCTGCCATTGTTTCTTTTGTTCGGGGGTCCACTGCCTTTTCCCTTCATTCCTTGGTGTCCACTGCTGAGGACCATTCTTTTGCCGTTGAGTTGCTCCGTGACTCGGCTGATCTTGCGCTACTGCCGCCACTTGGGCCGAATTATATCTATAATCCGCCCTTTCCTCTCTTCTTCTTCCTCTGAAATCACCGCGCCTGGATGACCCGGCTGAATCTCTTGCATAATGGTCATGTTGCTCGCGATGATCCGCCGACATTAATTCTGGTTGCGTCGGGTCTCCTAACGCGTAGGAGTCTGCTATTCTGATAGTCTCTGCCAGTGTGGTCGGCATATCTCTTTGCAGACGTTGCCACAATACACTGCCATAACGGCACCCTTGCGCGAACCAAGCTATTGCTTGCGATTCTATAACTCCTTCACATGAGTTTCTCAGGTTGCACCACCGAGTTCAAAATTATCTATATGTTTCATTCGGCCTCTGCTTGCACATGGCTAACTGTTGTGGCCTGTTTGGCCTCTTATACGTGCTGGTAAAGTTGCTGACAAACATTTCCTCAAAATCCAGCCAACAGTTGATACTACCCGCTGGTAGATTATTCAGCCACACCCTAGCTGGTCCTTCCAGTATTTGTGGCACGTACCGTACTGCCCATCGTAAGTTTCCACCCGCTATTTTCACAGCAGTGGCATAGTCAATTAACCAGTCCTGCGGTCTGGTGCTCCCATTATACGTCTTCGTGCCCCTTGCTAGCTGAAAATTTGGCACAGGCGGTTCGCCCATGATCCGTGGTCCAAAGCATGTCGGTCCTGGTGGACCCTGTTCTTCCAACAACTCGGACCGGTATAGCCGATCCAGCTTCACTCTTGCATCATTTGATGGCAAATCTCTGTATAGAACCCTATCTTGTACTCCATAGTGATTATTTCCGCCAAGGATCGCATACTCCATATCAGAGTAACCATCATTGTATCTCTCATTAATCTGATTGTGGCGAGCTGGCCTCATTTCTCTTTCCTGCCGGGGTTCATTCCTCGGTTGCGGGTTGAGTGGCAGTTCTCTCCTTACTTCGACCGGGGTATTGTTCTCATGATTGCCTCTCGCCGGTTCTCTTCTGCCGAGATCTCCATTGCCTCGGCTTCCGCCGTCTTTTTCCCCACGTCCGTGGTTCCTCTCCCCACTTTTACCTCGGCTTGCATTGCCTCTGTTCTCATTTGCCTTTCTGGCCATTGCCGGATCATATGGAACAATTTGCTTGTTTCTCTTTCTTGAGGTTACTGCTTTGTCCCTTCGTGCATTATTTCCGGGTGAAGATGCTGCTGCCACGGACAAGGCAGGTGCTGCCCCTGCCGAGTGAACCATTCGCAAGGCCCCCGGCCTCGCCGGGTTTGCTCTGAGCATTTCCTCGTTTTGCTGGTTCGCGATGCGCACCAGCTCGTTCACTCTTTCTTGCTGTTTCTGCCGGGCCTCGCCGGTCAACCCTTCTAACTCTAATGCTGCGGCATTTGCCGCTCTTAGGTTTTTTGCCGGGGTACTGTACCTGATTCTGCTTTATGAGCATCATGCTCTTTGTTGATATCATCCATGAGGTTTTTCCCTCTCAATCTTAATTCGTCCACCCGTTCGGGTGCGACGTCAAGCTTATTAGCTTTGGCATATTCTCGCAGGGTCCTGTTTAAGGACTCCCGCAAGGCCGACACCTTTTTGGCCTCTACCAGCACCTTTTGCCTGGTTTCCTCCAACTCTGCCTGAGCATTTGCCGGATCAAGTATTGGCGCTACAGGCATAGTCAAGTTTTCTATGGTCGCATGAAGAATGTTCTCTGGCCTTTCCAGAGGTGGCCCTCTTACTCTTGGTGCCTTTGGGGTGGTGTCCTGCACCTCGGTTGGGTTGGTCGCTGGCGGGATTACCTCGGTGGGTGGTGGTGCGGTCTGCTTGGGCGCGCCCTGTACAGCGGTGGCGGGTTCTCTGCTTGATCCGGCAGCTGCTGCTCCAGTTTGCACTCCGGCCACGACCATCACCTCGACGTTGCCTGCAGGATGTGCTCTGGGCGGACGACTCGCAGCGTTAAGAGGTGGCTCTCCTGCAACAACAACTTGGTGAGGATAAACGCTGGAGATGTCGACGCCGACGTAGACCTTGTGCCCGCCCAGGCTGATGAAGACACCATTACGCGGGGGAGTTTTCCCCCTGAAGCTCCCTGCATTGTCGCTGACATAGTCACAGAGACCAAATCTCTGGACCAAGCCAGAAACAACGCGCTCGCCAGTCTTGATGAAGTTTCCTGTCCGGATCATAACTCCAGCTAGCACCGCTGCTGGCCCCACGGTGGGCGCCAACTGTCGTGGTACTGGCACGGCAGATGCCATGGGTAGGCTAAAGTTTGGGGCCAATGGATGCTAGTGGGATCTGGGGAGGGAAGATGTAGTTGATTCTACACACAGAAAGTTAACGCAAAGATCTTTATTTCTCCTTCCTTGGGCTACAAGTGCTCCTTGAGCTGTATACAAGGAGAAAGAGAGAACTTTACCAGCCTAACGGTACCAAGAATGAGTCGATCCCTTCCTCAGGGTCCAAGCCTCCCCTTATAAAGGAGAGCCTTGGGTTCTTCTAGGGCTGACGGGGCAAGCATATTCGAGGAATATGCTTGTCCCAATATAGTAGTTTGGCGCTCCTCTTTCCCTGTCGCCCTTCTCACTGCGGTAAGATTCTAGAGGGCCCCTCCTGCGTGCCTTGGGCTCCTGAATTGTCACCTCCGTGACCTCCTTCTGCCGCTCTGTCGTTCTGCACATTTGTCTTTAGCTCTTGGCTCTGCTCAGATTCCGCGACTAGGGTTTGACTTTGGGCTTCTCCTTCTCCTGCAAGCTTCGTATCATTCGGCCCTTCCTCGCGTAACTCGGCCTGTCCTTCACCTGCATTAAGATCATTCGGGCCAACCCGGCCGACTTACGCCTTATCTCGGCCGGGTAATGCCTTGCCATTACTACTGAGGTCCTGCCTTTTCCTATCTCGGCCGACCTTTACAAGACTCGGCCAGCTTAGAATATAACTCGGAAACTGGACGGGGAATAATCCTTTCGTCTTTCCCCGTCCTTACCCTATCCGGGGTTACCTCCCCAACAGGGTGTGTCCCCGATAGTGTTGTAAAAGGCACCGGTTCCTGCCTAGAAGGGATCCAATAGTGGAGAATAAGGATCAGGCCTGTCGTGGCGAGATCCATCGGAGAATAGGGTGAGGCCTATTGTGGCGTGGTGGTCTTAGAACCGCCCACCCCTCCAACGCAGATGTACTTCCCTTAACAAGGAAGGAACTGCGGTAAAACAAATCCCTGTGTCTCTGCATGCTCCACTACGGTTTCCTCGCTCCTCTTTTACGTGCTTAGTAGTTAGGGTTACATATAGGGAAATTCTCGTAGTTGCATATCTAGAGAATTTACTTTGTGTCAAGCCTAAAATTGAAAAGGTATTAAAAAATGGTTAGCACCTATTCACCCCCCCTCTAGGTGCCCATACGATTTTTCGAAGCTTATGACTGACAGGTTTGAGATGTCCATGATGGGTGAGCTCAGTTTCTTTCTTGGATTTGAGATCAAACAACTTAGAGAGGGAACCTTTATTAATCAAGCTAAGTACATCCAAGACATGCTCAAAAGGTTCAAGATGACGGATCTCAATGGCGTTGCTACCCCAATGCAAACAAAGTGTCATGTTGAGCTCAATCCCAAGGGTAAAGACGTGGATCAAAAGGTATACTGATCCATGATCGGCTCTCTCCTTTATCTTTGCGCATCTAGGCCCGATATCGTGTTAAGTGTAGGAGTGTGTGCAAGGTACCAAGCCGCTCCTAAAGAAAGCCACTTAGTGGCAGTCAAGCGAATCTTCCGATATTTGGTTCATTCCCCAAATTTTGGGTTATGGTATCCCAAGGGTTCAAGTTTCTCTCTATGAGGTTACACTGATTCAGATTGGGCTGGTGACAAAGATGATAGGAAATTAACCTCTGGTGCATGCCAATTCTTGGGCAGGTCTCTAGTGTGTTGGTCATCAAAGAAACGGAATTGTATTTCACTCTCAACCACCCGAAGCTGAATATGTTGCTGCTGCAAGTGCTTGTACTCAATTGTTATGGATGAGGCAAACTTTAAAGGAATATGGTGTCAATTGTGACAAAGTGCCTCTTTTATGCGACAATGAAAGTGCTATCAAAATTGCTTACAATCCTGTGCAACATACAAGAACAAAACATATAGAGATTCGCAACAACTTTATTCGGGATCATGTTGCTCGTGGAGATATTGCTCTATCCTTTGTGAGCACGAAGAACCAACTTGCTGATTTTTTCACAATGCCTCTTGATGAAGCAAGATTTTGTTATTTGAGGAATGAGCTAAATATCATAGATTCAAGGAGCTTGGCTTGACTACCCTTGCACACTCACTTGCTCTTTTTCATGTATTTGGTTTAGATGCGGGCATAGACATAGGGGGAGTGTGGTCCTAATTGATTGGGCCAACCCTCCCCCCATAATGCCGAAAGTAAGTAAAATCATTTCCCTTAATATCATTTTGTGATATGTGGGTCATCAATGAGCATTGGTTTTGAACTCAAGATACATCTTCGCGGTGTCATGCCATGCGCTCCAACATGGTGGCTTCAGCCACCGCCCTCTTCCTCGAGAAGAGTTGGTTTTTCATGGGTCTCGTTGGATTTTCTTGCATATCTCATGTTCTTATGGAAAACACACTCAAATTTGGCTTTTGTTGGATTTGATTTTTGCAAATTTGGGGGTGTAATACCATCTCAGTTTGATGCTCTCAACCCAAGCCTTTCTCCCCTCCTTGAACCATCTATTCTTTCACACAAGTCCTCTAAAACACCATCGAGAGGTTTGCTAGGTTGCTCTGGCCTGATTCTGCATTTTTGAGAATTTCTTGGGGGGGGGGATTATCCGCCTTAAGTGGGGGCGGATTATCCGCCCCGGGCGAAATCAGCCCCTTATAGGCTAGGTCGGGGAGGGCAGGCTCAAACAGAGCAGCCAGTCCTTCCCCAACCCTACCTCTGCCCCCCAGCCGCCGCCGAAGCATCCGCCTCTCCCGGAGTCGATTCGACCACCGGATTCTCCGGGCTCTCCCCGGATCTTCTTCACCTTGCCTCCGGGTACCTTCTCTTCCGCGATTTTCCTCCAATGAGTGAGGGTAACTCCCTCATCTCTCCCCTTTTGTATGGGATGTATCTTGTTTGGTGGAAATCTCGTTGTAGAAGGTTCTTGGTGTTGTTCCTTACATGCTATAATCAGTAGACTTGCAACCCTAGTACCCGATCTGCTTTGCCATGGTAGATCTGAGCCAATCCAGAAATTTTCTGCGGGGGGCGGATTATCCGCCCCTGCCAGGGCCGGATAATCCATCCCGGAGAGCAAATTTTGGTCTATTTTGGTTCTGCTTCTGCCAATGCACTTCATTGGTTATGGGGTTGCACTGCTACTCTTTCTTCATGTTTTTCTCCTGGACTTGTGTGTATACTTATCTCCTTGCTATCCCTCTAATGCTTTTCACAGGTGGTTCCAAGCCGACCAAGACCTTCGCCCGTCGTCCCCGTCCCCGTTATCTCAAGCCCACTGCAGACGGGAAATTCATTGACGAGACCGAGGTCAGCAGAGCAGCAAGAGAGGCTCAACGGATGGCAGAGGCAAGTAAGAAAACTAAGAGGACCGCATGTCGCAAGGGCAAACAGTCTCGGCCCAATTACAAGGCTATGGACAGTCTTCAGTACGCCACCATTCGTCAGACTAATTATTATGATGAGGCTGACAGCGATGGTCCCCCCGAGGATGAAATGTTTTGGAATGCTCACTTTCGGGCTATTCATGATGATGTCTATGCTACTCTCAAGATTCGCCCCATGCGTCCCATCAATTTGACTGAGGATCAATCCAAGACAAGGCTCATTGAGGCACTAGATGTGACCAACAAGATGGGGCTGCACCACCTCATGACTATCCAATGCAACTATGATTCCTCTGTGGTGCGGCAGTTCTTCTCAACTCTGGTGATTTGCGGTGATGAGCGCCGCACTATGAAGTGGATGACAGGGACAACCATGATTCAGTCGGACTTTCGCACCTTTGGGCAGGTTCTTGGTTATGCTTTCCATGGCCGCGACACTCCTTCGGGCCACCGTATCATTTCTCCCTTGAAGCCCTCCAAGGATACTGCATTTGCTCCTTGCCTTTCCTCTGATGGAGCCGCTGGTACTTTCGCTGGTCTCTCTCCTCTGTATGCAGCCCTTGTTGGCATTTTTAGGGACTGCATCGCTCCTAGTGGTGGCAACAATGACAGGATCCGTGGCCACCTGGTTCCACTTCTTGCGTTTGCTCACGAGTGTGCCACTAACTCTGGATCAGCCACAGGTTACAAACTGGATGTCATGGACTATATTTATCATGAGATGACGGATGCTATGATCAACAGGCTCTCTATTCCTTATGCTCCGTTCATAATGATGCTCGTCAAGCATATGTTGCCCCATGAGGATTTTGGCACTGCTCTGGATGGACTTCACAAGCCCAAGAAAATCTACAACAAGGCTCAGAAGACCCATCACCCTTCCACTGCCCCGGAGTCCTTCATGCGTGATGCTCGGGCTAGTGGTCGTCGTTCCATGGTGTCCCCAATGGCACGCGAGGTCAAGCAGCTTACTTGGTTCCAGCGGAACATTCTTTGCATGGGTATTGACATTCACAAGGGCCAATATGAGGCATACCGTAGGGATCACGAGAGGGATCACACGCAGCAGCTTATCCTCCACCATGTCTCAGGTGCCACTGGCCATCCACCTCCTCCCACTACTCCGGATCCGTATGCTCAGTGGAACACCTCAGGGATCAACTATGGCGAGCTCGAGCGTTGTCTCTTTCCTCCTCCACCGAGGGCACCCACTCCTCCAGCTGATGACGATGATGATGAGTATGATGAAGAGGAAGGGGACGGGAATGACTACGACGAGGATGAGCAGGAGTGATCTCCAGGGGCGTTAGCATCGCTCTTCTTCCTTTTTGGCGTTTCGATGTCAAAGAGGGAGAAGTAGTTCTATTAGGTCTCGTGGATTTGCAAGGGTTGGGCACAAGCTTTTCGATTTTAGTCGTTTTTATTTGCTTGCTTGTGCCTTTTTCTAGCGTGAACTCAGTTGCTATTTGTGTTTGTTTTTGTAAGACTATGTCGTACTCCACAGTTTGGTACTATGTTTGGTATTCATGGAATTCTGGATTTATCTATCATGGACCCCATGGAATTCTGGAATTATGGAGCATATTTGATGGCATATGGATTCATGGGATTATCTATGTATGCTTTGGCTATATTCTCATTCCGGTGGTATGACATTATTTCCCAAACCTTAAAGTAATGTTCTCCCTAGTGTGTGTATTTGTATTCAAATGCAAATCTTAAATATGCACACATCTAGGGGGATCGTCTTTCATTATTTAAGGTGGCATTTGCCGGTTTTATTGCAAATCCTAGTATTGTCATCTAAACCAAAAAGGGGGAGATTGAAAGAACATTTCTTAATCCCTAGTGTTTTGTGTGTTAGATAACAATACCAAGGATCATTTAATGTGTATTGAAGTGTTGCAGCTCTATTTGAGAATAAAGGGAAAAGAACTCTGCCTTTGGGGGCGGATAATCCGGCCCCACTAGGGGCGGATAATCCGCCCCTCCCTTTTCCCAAGCAGGCGCAAGCCCCAGAAGGGGGGCGGAATTTTGGCCGGATTTTCCGGCCCCGCCGGATAATCCGCCCCTCAGGGGGCCGGATAATCCACCCCCTGCTCTTCGCCAAGGCGCAAGCCCCAGAGAGGGGGTGGAGTTTTGGCCGGACTTTCCGGCTTGGCCAGATAATCCGCCCCTCAGGGGGGCCGGATTATCCGCCCCAAGAACTTCACCAAGCTTCACCAAGGTGCAAGCCCCAGAGAGGGGGCGGAGTTTCCCCCGGAGAATCCGCCCTTGGGGCGGAGTTTTCCCAGGGGGCGGATAATCCGCCCCAAAAGTTGTGCAACGGCCAGATCTAGGGAGGGGGTATTTAAGCCAGCCATCCCCTCCTGCCAGAACTCTTGATTCATCTCGAAAAAGACCAGATCAGATCTGAAAGCTTCACCCAAGAGTGCTCCACCTAGATCCACCCAAAGGCCCCATCCCTTGGGGAATCGAAGGAGGAGAACTCGATCTTCATCATCAGCAATCAAGCGCTTCATCTCCTCTCCATTTATTTGGAGAACCTCCGATCTAGTATTTCTTGCAAATATCTAGATCCTCGTTTTTGTTTATATTGATAAACCTTGTTCTTGTGGCAGCTTGTTGTCATCTCAGGATCCCCCAATTCGGTTGTGGGTGTGTGCCCCGATAGTGTTGTAAAAGGCACCGGTTCCCGCCTCGAAGGGATCCAATAGTGGAGAAGGTGGATCAAGCCTCTCGTGGCGAGATCCATCGGAGAATAGGGTGAGGCCTATTGTGGCGTGGTGGTCTTAGAACCGCCCACCCCTCCAACGCAGATGTACTTCCCTTAACAAGGAAGGAACTGCGGTAAAACAAATCCCTGAGTCTCCGCGTGCTCCACTACGGTTTCCTCGCTCCTCTTTTACGTGCTTAGTAGTTAGGGTTACATATAGGGAAATTCTCGTAGTTGCATATCTAGAGAATTTACTTTGTGTCAAGCCTAAAATTGAAAAAGTATTAAAAATTGGTTAGCACCTATTCACCCCCCCTCTAGGTGCCCATACGATCCATTTCAACACTAGCATGGGATCATAGTGAATCATCACTAGAATAAATCTGACAGGCAACTAGCATCATCAAAGACACTACCAATCATTAACCATAGCAGACAATCATTCTTCATGCTCAAGTATGATCATCACTAGATCTAAAAGCATCATGGATATGATTAACAGGGGGTTATGAACCCTAATCAGAACAAGAACATAATTAGGAGATGAACCCTAATCAGAGCATAATCACTAGGCACGAGAAGCCACTAGATACACATAGAGAGATTCATGGTAGTAGCATGAACAAGAACCACAGAAGCAACTTACCCGAGGTCCTCGTTGACGAATCGAAGAGGAAGTAGATTGTCTGACGAACCGCAGTGACACAGGGAGCACCCCAGGGGGCGCTGCAACCTGCACCATCCACGGCAGCGGCCGCAACAGCACACGAGCCCAGCACACCACCGCAGACAGGACCGCAGCGGTGGCGACAGCACTTTTCCTTAACCCTAGGGTTCGAGAAAGGGGTGGACCTGGCCACGAGGAAGCCCCGGAGTCAAATTCAATTGGATAGAACGAACGAGTGTCGTTGACAACCCCAAATCGCACCATGGCAGCGACCAGAATGGCCGACGGCAGCGGGAATCGATGGTGGCGGCATCGCTGGCCACAGGGTCAGGTCAGAGGAGGAGAGGATAAGGTCGAGGGACACAGGGAGGCAGAGAGAATGGGCTGGGTGGGCCAAAACCCCTCGGGGTGGTATTTTGACCTTGCCCTATTGGGCCACACTGGCCCAATAATCCCCAAAGGCCAGCCCAAGTTGTTTAATAAACTATTTTGATCAATTGGAAAAGACCAAAACGCCCTTGACCTAAATAAAATTCTAGAATATAAAATAAAAGTCCAAAAATTATAAATAAAATATTTCTGGATTCATAATAATCCACTCTGTCCAAATAAAATAAGATATAAAATTTTGGACATTTAATTTTTTATAAGAATTTTGTAATTTATATATTCTTTATGGAATTTTACAAAATTATTAAAAGATGATAAAAATAAATAAAAATCACTTTCATTATATATTAACATTATAGTATTTTTGAAAAATACTAAACAAATATTTAATAAATTTTTTAATGTATAATTAATAATTCGTAAAAGAATTATTAAATCAATAAAAGTCAAAGGGAAATAAAATAGAATAATTCAATATATGCAATAAATATAAATAAATAAATATTTATAAATGCTTTATTAAAAGGCACCTTATATAGGGAAAATGCATATAGAATTAAATAATGCATTACATTACTTGCATAATCATTTTGCTTCTTTAAATATTGTCCTTACTGGGCAATAATGATGTTTTTGTAGAACTAGAAGCTCAAGGTCCAGTGCAAGCATCAGATTTTAGTACCTTGCCATAACAAGGCAAGTTCATCACTTGCTCATGTCCTTCGAAGAGTCTTTATCAAAGTATTTGCAAATTGTGTGTTATCATATATGCTATAAAAGAAAGAAAATATTATTTTCATAAATAAGGAAATCATAGTTATCATCCTAAGTGATGATATAATGTGCAATGGAACTTAGGGTTCTATTTGCAACAATGATGATCAAGTAGGGACTTAATAAACCCTAACATCAGTGATTCTAGCGCCGTATATTACGCGTTAGCCATGAGATTTGGAATGGGACAAAGAAGTCAGCTGTATATTCTTCCTCTCGCATGAAGACGGATGTTCAGGTCGTGGCTGTTATCCTCGTAGTGTGCATATTAATTGGTAATTCTTAGAGGATATGCAGCATATGGGTGGGAACCCTCATCATCCCACGATAGTTCTGGCATCTAACAGTTTGTACAAACCATTGCCGTAATTCATTATGTGAGCATGGTGTACACCAAGGAGGCATGCGGGGTCGCGAATGGGGAAGTGATTGGCTTGGACCAACTACTGGGCCCCACATCATGGAATTGTGGACGGGAAAGTACGGCCGGTTGTGCAACAAAGAGTTGATCTCTCATGGGTAAAGTAACGCACCTCCGTAGAGTGTAAGAACTGTAACTTGTTACTCCCTGTTCCGGGAAGGAGCTACAAATGCGGCAGGAAAGGAACTCATGAAAGTTCTGGTCAACCTGTGAAGGCTGATTGTCATAGTTTTTTCGGAATAAAATCAATTTTTGAAGAAAGATTTACAAGAACTGCATAGTGCCAAGGATTTATAATCCGAGGTGGTAGTTAGAGCATCAAACTTCCCACCTTGCATATAATGAACTTGTTGGTTAACGCTGTTACTCATTCTTTCCTTTGATCCCTTGCTTAGACTCTGAGGATCCCGAAGACGTGCCAATGTATGCAGCTGAATGCCAAGAAGATGTGTTCTACGAGGAACCTGATCTGTCCGGAGGAGTTGAAGGAGTGGATTACGAGATCCGCTACGGTGTCGATGAGAACGAGACCAACTAAGTACCTAGTTAGTAGTAACTAACGGAGCCGAGCAGCATGAACTCTGTAGAATAAGCTGTTGAGCTCAACTCCTAGTCGGAGTTGCTACTTTTAAATTCCGCTGAACACTTTATATTTGGTTTGTAAGTTGGATCTTTTGGAAGTCTTGAACTTCCGGTATTGTAATAATAATAATGTGTGTACTTTTGTAATATGGACCCGCAATGTTTCTGTTGTACCACTCTGAGGGATGTGATATTTACGGAACGATGTTCTATGGATGTCATGTCAACGACTATAGAGTACTACACATGCAGTGGTATGCTGGGTCACCACACTCTGCTGCTCTGCTTCTTTTCTGTATCGCTTGGCATTGTACAAATTCCAGAGAGAGACAATGGCTAGTGTTGACTTCGGGGTTTGCCTCCTCCTTGGATAAGCTTCCCTTGACCCGGCCTCGCCTCGCATGACTCGGCTTGACCTTAACCTGCACTTAAGATGCGTGATAGTGTTATACCGACAAACCTCATATGTCGGTCGATTCAAGTCTTTACTACTTGACTCGGGGTAGGTCGGACCTCATTCGGCCGACTCCTACATGACTCAGCGGGATCATTTCTAGATCCGGCCGTGATCATGAATGCTCCTTTCTCTTTCTACTTACCTTGACCCTACCTGGGGTCATCCCCCCAACAATATTCCATCTACTGTTTACCGTTTACTGTTTACTTTCTACAAGCAAATCACTATCTTCCACACTATACGTTTAATCCTTTGTTTTCAGCAAACCGGTGAGATTTACAACCTCACTGTAAGTTGGGGCAAAGTATTGAGTTTGTGTTGTGCAGGTTCCAAGTTGTTAGCCACACCTTGGAGTTGTTTCCTTACTCCTACTGGTTCGATAACCTTGGTTTCATAACTGAGGGAAACTTGCTGCTGTGCTCATCATACCTTCCTCTTGGGGTTCCCAATGCGCTCTACATATCCGAGCCATCAAGCACTTTTCTGCGTCGTTGCTGGGGAGATAAGGACAGCTCAATCTCTTCCTCCTCGTCAATCATTTTTCAGGGAGAAAGAAGATTATCGCAAGGGGAGTCTCTCACAACCAATCTTTTTACTTTGTTTTTGTTTTGCTTTGTTTGTTTATTTTTATCAAAAATACAAAAAAATAGTTTTGCTTGGTTTGCCTTTTCTTATCAAAAACACAAAAAATAGTTTTTACTTTAGTTGTCACCTTGTTCTTAGCTCACCATGTTGATCCCTAAGTTCACCCTGAAAAACCTTTCAATAGGTAGTGGCTCTTTAATTGGGAAAGACAATATTGAAGAATTCTTTAATCATGTTAGCAAGCATGAGGATATTGAGGATAGATCCTTAGCAGAACTTGCTCCAAATTATGAAACTGCTGCAGATTATTTAGTTAACATGTTGGAGGCTAGGTTTGTTAACCTTAACCCCATGATGCAAGTAATGTTTCTTAAACTTAAAGATATTGAGGATACTGAAAAGAGAGATTTTATTCTGGAAACTTTGCTAAAAGAATTCAATGATGTTGCTAAAGAAGCTAAAAAGATCTTTGATCGTTTTAATATGATAGGCTCATGTGTAGATGTTATGGGTACACTAGAAAAGTTGGACAAAACCAAACCCAAAAAGGGAGAGGAAATTAAAATACCAATACCTTTTAAACTTGTAGGAATGCATGAAGCTTTGGAAAAGAATTTTGATTGGATTGTTCCTGAAAACCCGTTTGATGAAAATAGTGAACCCAAGAGTATTGAGAGGGGATCCTCTAGAACTTATTTGTATGAGATACCTTTCCTTGTTGAATAAATTTCTGGTATTGATCTTAATGCTTCTTCATTCAAAAATACTTGATTCCTTTTTCCTATGCCTAACTTAAAGACGTTAAAGAAAAGTACTAATTAAGAGATAACCTAAATTTCAGTAAGTTTTTATTTTGTGGAGTCTTGTAAGTTATTAATTCTGTAATAACCTCTCCTTATCCTTTTTGTGTGGTTTTTGTGTCAAGAATAACCTCTAATGAGAGAGAAGTAAGATTTGGGGAAGTTGCTGTCCCGAAACAGAATTTTGTGCTTCACTGTAAAAATTCGTGAAAAATCCTAGTATGTTGGATTGAACTGTAATTTTCTGAGCTTATGCCCCAGGTTATTATATAACTTTACTTAGTTCAACACTTTTATATTTGAGGAACATAAGGTCTTCGAAAAAATCGGTTTTTACCTGCTGGTCTGTTTTGACACATTTCTGCCATTATTTGCATTTGCCTCTTAATCGGTTTCTTTTTGAGTTCTCCTTGATCACTTGAGATTTTAAAATGAATTGCTACAGTATCTTGTGTTTTAATGAAATTTTTACTTGTGTTTAAACTAAACCCAAGGGCTTATTATCTTGAATACACTAATATTGCTAATGAAGATTGTGTGAAGTTTTGTATGAAGGAAATTTTCCAGTGTAGGGGAAGAATGATGCGATGAGATGAAGAATGGACAAAAGCTCAAGCTTGGTAATTCCACCCCATTTCACCCCATTCAAGAGGTAAAAGCGTCAAAGCTTGGGGATGCCCAAGCCATCACCATCTTCATCAATAAAAATCTCAGGTTTTCTTTCAAAACACTTCATTTTTATTGTTTCATGCACTATTGTGTTGTTCTTGGAGTGTCTTAGTTTTCATTTTTAATTTTCGTTTGTTTGGTTAGCTGCAATAAATTAGTTGGACCCCCGATTCATATCTTGTTTCAAATGAGTTGATTGGTGCTGGAAAAGAGTAGAAAGTTTCATGCTTATAGTGGTACAAAAAGGAGCTTGTTTTGACTGTGGCTTAGACTTTATCATGTCATGCTAGATGTGCTTTAACCTTATGCTAGTAATTATTGCTGTAGCATGACTTGTTCCAGACAATTGATATTGCTTAATGTGTCTTGCAAGAATCATGCGTTGTTTTAGCATACAAAAGCATAATATTGTGGTATTCTCCTTTGATGTTTTATTTGGGTTGACTTGGCACATGCTCACACCATGTTATGACTATGAACCAGTCACCCTAGCCTCTATGATAATTTAGTTTTTGACTTGTGATACCACTTTATGCTTTAATTACTAATGTTTTGTCACTTTGCATGATTTGGCCATTATTGCTCTCTTGTTTGGCCGCTCCTGGTCCTTTGCTAGCCTCCACTTGTACTGTATGAGCTCTAGTCGTGCATCTAACTCACAAGAAACCAAGTTATGTAGGGGTTCGTAGCATGGAAAACAAAATTTTCTATCGCATACAAACAAACAAGCCAAGATCTATCTACTAGATTGTAGCAACGAGTCGATAGAATAACTCACCCTCGAAGATTCCGAAGTGTTTAACGAGAGCGGATTCTCGTGGGTGATGTAGTCGTACTCTTGCCGATCTCAAGATCATGTAGACGATCCTTCCGGCGCTGCGTTCCGGCAGCGCTCCCGCAGTCGGTCACACGTTCGGTACTCGATGAAGACCTTCCTCTCCCTTGTTCCAGCAGGCAGCGGAGGTTGTAGCACTCTCCTCGCGATTCCGGCAGCATGACGATATGGTACCGGAAGTAGAGGGGAGATCTCGCAGGGCTTCGCCTTAAGCCGGAGCAAGTATGGTGGACTATGAGAGAGGCCTTGGCGATCTAGGGTTTAGAGGCACCAAGGAGAGAGGGCTAGGCCGGCGGCTAGGGCAAGGGGAAGCCCCAACTCGGCGGCTTGGGAGAAAACCCTAGGGCGGCGGCGGCGACTTGGTGGCCGGCGGCTAGGGTTAGGGTTTGGTGGGGAAAGGTGTAGGTCTAGAGGGGCACCCCTGCCCCTCCTTATATAGGTGGGAGGGCGCCGGCCAGGGGAGGAGAGTCCTCCCCCAACTCGGCCTCCTTGGCCGGCGGGTGGAGGGAGAGGAACTCCTCCCCAAGTAGGTTTCCTACTCTTCCTCCACCAAGCAAACTTGTCGTTTGACTTTTCAAAATGGCGTTTGACTTTTCAAACTAGGATTTGATTTATCCCTTTATTTTGCTCAGCGATGACACCTAGTACATGATGCAACCATTCCAACTTGTTATGACACATTCATGTACCCTTCCCCTCCGGAGTGCCGGACCTTCTGGACCCTTCTAGAACATTCCCAATGAAAACACCGGAACCATTCTCCAACTCCAAAACAGGACTTTCCTTATATGAATCTTATTCTCCGGACCATTCCGGATCTCCTCGTGATATCCCGGATCCCATCCGAGACTCCGAACAACATTCAGTCTCTTACTCATCATTCCATAACTACTCAACAACATCGAATCCTTAAGTGTGTCTCCATACGGTTCGTGAATTATGCGGACATGATCGAGACACTTCTCCAAACAATAACCAATAGAGGAATCTAGAAATTCATATGGCTCCCACATATTTCTACGATTACTTTGCGATTGAATGAACCACTTACATACGATACCAATTTTCCTTTGTCTCACGACAGTTTACTTATCTGAGGTTTTGATCGTCGGTATCTCTGCATACCTAGTTCAACCTCGTTACTGATAAGTACTCTTTTCTTGTTCCCGTGAGCCAGTCACATGCTTGCAAGCCAATTGGATGACATTCCACCGAGAGGGCCCAGAGTATATCTATCCGTCATATGGATGGACAAATCCCACTCTTGATCCATGTGTCTCAACCCATACTTTCCGAACACTCAATGCCACCTTTATAACCACCCAGTTACGGTGTGGTGTTTGATGTCACCAAAGCATCCTTCCGGTGATGGTGATAAGCATGATCTCATGGTCGAAGGAATTAGGTTACTATGTATCAGAAAGCATATAGCAATTGAACTATTAAAATGACTTGATCTTTATGCTATGCTTATCTATAGGAGTATGTCCATCATACCATTCTCCTAACGATATGATCTTGTTGTTAATAACATCTCAATGTTCATGATAGGGAAACCACAATCATTTATTAACCAACAAGCTAGTATTATGAAGAGGCTTGACTAGGGACTCTAATTTAGTTTACAAATCACACAAGTATTAATGTTTCCTTGTTAATACTGTTATAGCATGAATGTAAACATTTATCATAAACACAAAGATATAATAATAACTATATTTATTATTGCCTCTAGGGCATATCTCCAACAGTCTCCCACTTGCACTAGAGTCAACTAATCTAGATTACATGGTAATATACCGAACACCCATGGCAGTTTGGTGTTGGTCATGTTTTGCCCTCGGGAGAGGTTTAGTCAACGGATCCGCCACATTCAGATCTGTGTGTACTTTGCAAATCTTTATGTCACCATTTTGGACATGTTCTCGAATAGCATGAAAACGTAGCTTGATGTGCTTCAGCTTCTTGTGTGACCTTGGTTCTTGCGCATTGGCTATGGCGCCCATGTTATCACAGTAGATAGACATTGGGTCCAGCGCACTTGGAACCACACCGAGCTCTGTAATGAACTCCTTCATCCATATCGCTTCTTGTGAAGCCTCCGAAGCAGCTATGTATTCCGATTCAGTTGAAGATCTCGCCACAACACTTTGCTTTGCACTCCTCCAGCTAACTGCTGCACCATTCAAAGTAAATACGTATCCAGATTGGGATTTAGAATCATACGGATCGATGTTCCAACTAGCATCGGTGTAACCATTAACAACGAGTTGTTCATCACCTCCATAAGAAAGAACCATATCCTTAGTTCTTCTCAAGTACTTAAGGATGTTTTTGACCGCTGTCCAATGATCCACTCCTGGATCACTTTGATATCTGCTAGTTAAACTAACAGCATATGCAATGTCGGGTCTAGTACATAGCATAGCATACATTAGAGATCCTATGGCTGAGGCATAGGGAGTCTTACTCATCCTTTCTCTATCTTCTGCCATTGCTAGACTTTGAGTTTTACTCAACGTCGTATTGGGCAACATGGGCAAGAACCCTTTCTTGCTATCTTCCATTCCAAACCTCTTTAGAACTTTGTCCAAATATGTACTTTGTGACAATGATATTAGGCGTCTCGATCTATCTCTATAAATCTTTATGCCTAATATGTAAGCTGCTTCGCCAAGATCTTTCATTGAAAAACTATTAATCAAATATTCCTTGACACTATTAAGAAGGTCTACATCATTCCCAATCAACAATATGTCATCTACATATAGTATTAAGAATGCTACAGAGCTCCCACTCACTTTATTGTAAATACAAGCTTCTCCATAAGTTTGTATAAAACCAAAACTTTTGATTACCTTATCAAAACGTTGATTCCAACTTCGGGATGCTTGCTTCAACCCATATATGGACCGTTGAAGTTTGCACACCTTGTTAGCATCTTTAGGATTGACAAAACCTTTGGGTTGCATCATATACAACTCTTCATCAATGTCTCCATTGAGGAACGCTGTTTTGACATCCATCTGCCATATCTCATAATCATAATATACAGCGATTGCTAACATAATCCTCACAGATTTTAGCTTCGCTACTGGTGAGAAAGTCTCATCATAGTCAACTCCTTGAATTTGTTGAAACCCTTTTGCGACAAGTCGAGCTTTATAGACAGTAACATTACCATCAGCATCTGTTTTCTTCTTGAAAATCCATTTGTTCTCGACAGCCTTTCGGCCATCCGGTAAGTCCACCAAAGTCCATACTTGGTTTTCGTACATGGATCCAATCTCGGATTTCATGGCTTCTTGCCATTTATTGGAATCTGGGCTCATCATTGCTTCCTCACATGTTGTAGGGTCATCGGTGTTGTCCACCAACATGACATTCATAACGGGATCATACCAATCAGGAGTGGTACGAGTTCTCGTTGACCTACGAGGTTCTGTAGCAACTTCAACCGAAGTTTCATGATCATCATCATTAGCTTCCTCTCTTATTGGTGCAGGCACCACAGGAACTACTTCCGGTGCTGTGCTACTCGCAATTTCGAGAGAAGGTTCGATAACCTCGTCGAGTTCTACTTTCCTTCCAGTGACTTCTTTCGAGAGAAATTCCTTCTCTAGAAAGGATCCATTCTTCGCAACGAAGATTTTGCCTTCGGATCTATGATAGAAGGTATACCCAATAGTTTCCTTTGGGTATCCTATGAAGACGCATTTTTCCGCTTTGGGTTCAAGCTTGTCCGGCTGTAACTTCTTTACATAGGCTTCGCAACCCCAAACTTTAAGGAACGACAATTTAGGTTTCTTATAAAACCATAATTCATACGGTGTCATTTCAACGGATTTAGATGGTGCCCTATTTAAAGTGAATGCGGCTGTTTCTAATGCATAACCCCAAAATGATAGCGGTAAATCTATAAGTGACATCATAGAACGAACCATATCTAAGAGAGTTCGATTACGACGTTCGGACACACCATTATGCTGTGGTGTTCCTGGCGGTGTCAATTGTGAAAGTATTCCGCATTTCTTCAAATGCTCGCCAAACTCGTAACTTAGATATTCACCTCCACGATCAGAATGTAGAAATTTTGATCTTCTTGTTACGTTGATTCTCCACCTCACTTTGAAATTCTTTAAACTTCTCGAAAGTTTCAGACTTATGTTTCATGAAATAGATATGTCCATATCTACTCAAGTCATCCGTGAAGGTAAGAACATAACGATAACCACCGCGCGATGCTACACTCATCGGACCACACACATCGGTATGTATGATTTCCAATAAGTTCGTAGCTCGCTCCATCATACCAGAAAATGGAGTCTTAGTCATTTTACCCATCAGACATGCTTCGCATCTTTCAAGTGATTCAAAATCAAGTGATTCAAGAAGTGTGCCACATATAGGTCGAGTTATCGCTCAATTTCAAACGTTTAGCTTCAATGTTATTAATATGTGTATTTCCACTATCGAGATTCAATAAGAATAGAACATCTATCAAAGGTGCATGTGCATAAAACATATTACTCATATAAATCGAACAACCATTATTCTCGGACTTAAACAAGTAACCGTCTCGCAATAAACAAGATCCTGATATAATGTTCATGCTTAACGCAGGCACCAAATAACAATTATTTAAGTATAAAACTAATCCCGATGGTAGATGAAGAGGTAGCGTGCCGACCGCGATCACATCAACCTTTGATCCATTTCCTACGCGCATCATCACCTCGTTCTTCGCTAGCTTCCATTTATTCTGCAGCACCTGTTTCGAGTTACAAATATGAGCAACCGAACCAGTATCAAATACCCAGGCACTACTACGAGTACTAGTGAGATACACATCAATAACATTTATATCGGATATACCTTTCTTCTTGATGTTGCCGTTCTTCAAATCCGCAAAGTACTTTGGGCAATTCCGCTTCCAGTGACCTTATCCCTTGCAGTAAAAGCACTCAGTATCAGGCTTAGGTCCAGCCTTGGTCTTCTTCGTCGGTGCGGCAACTTTATTACCACCCTTCTTGAAGTGTCCCTTTTGCTTAGACTTGCCTTTCTTGAATTTGGTGGTCTTATTGACCATCAACACTTGATGCTCTTTCTTGATCTCCACTTCTGCAGATTTTAACATGGAGAAGAGTTCTGGCAACTGCTTGTTCATGCTTTGCATATTGTAGTTCATCACAAAGTTCTTGTAACTTGGTGGTAGTGATTGGAGGACACAGTAAATTACCAAAGCATTAGGAATCACTATACCCAAGCTTTGGAGTTTGTTTGCATGCCCAGACATCTTAAGCACATGCTCACTGACGGAGTTGCCCTCTTCCATCTTGCAGTTAAAGAACTTTTCAGAAGCCTCATAGCTCTCAACTGCCGCGTGAGTCTCAAATATCAACTTGAGTTCACGGACAATATCATGTGGGTCTGAATTCTCAAACCTTTTCTGAAGCTCCGATTCCAAACCATACAAGATAGCACACTGAACTATGGAGTACTGATTCTTCCGAGTGAGGTAAAAATTCTTTACTTCATCGGTAGCAGTAGCTGCAGGCGGGTCACCCAGCGGTGCATCCAGCACATAGGTCAAATTACCAGCATTGAGGACAATCCTCAAATTGCGGAACCAATCCGCGAAGTTGCTTCCATTGTTTTTCAACTTTTCTTTCAATAGGAACGCATTAAAATTGATGGTAGGGGCTGCCATTGATCTACAACATATTTTCAATAGTTTAGACTAAGTTTATGACAAATTGAGTTCTAATTAATAGTTAAATTAATCTAGGTGAACTCCCACTCAAAAAAACATCCCTCACATTGTTTTAGTGATCACATGAACCAAATCCACAACATCAAAACCGATCATCACGAGAGTTGATGTAGCTTCAATGGCGAACAATCGACATGTTCATCATATCTACTATATGATTCATGCTTTACCTTTCAGTGATCCGTGTTCCGAGACCATGTCTGTACATGCTAGGCTCGTCAAGATCAAACCTTAGCTTCCGCATGAGCAAACCTGGCTTGCTCACGTTGTATACACTTGCAGAATCTAACACACCCGATCATCACGTGGTGCTTCGAAACAACAAGCTTTAGCAACGGTGCTTACTAAGGATGAACACTTTAGAACTTGAAATTTATGTGCATGAGGGATCATCTTATAATGCTACCGTCGTTAACTAAGCAATACAAGATGCATAAAGGATTAATATCACATGCAATTCATAATATGTGATATGATATGGCCTTTCTTCTTTGTGCTTTCGATCTCCATCTTCAAGCACGAACATGATCTCCATCATCACCGGCATTGCATCAAGGTCAATGACGCTGCTCCATGATTGTCGTCCACCAGCTTCAACTATTACAATTACTTTGAATAGACATGCGTGTCTTAACAGAAATTAAGGAAAACCATATGGCTCCTGCCGGTTGCCAACTTACAATAAGGAACATTGCATACATCAAATATATATCACAATCATGGCCATATCACATCATAACACACCCCTGCAAAACAAAGTTAGACGCCTCTAATTTCTTTGCATATTTTACGTGGTTTGGGGCTTTCAATAAGTGTCGATCTAACTTACGAACAAGAACCACAACATTGATGTTTGAACTATCAAGTGCCCGTTGTAAATAGGATCTATACTATAATGGGAGAGACAGACACCAGCAAAGCCACTTATGCCATACAAGTTGCATGTTGAGCGTGGAGCAAGTCTCATGAACGATGTCATGTAAGGTTAGCCCGGGCTGCTTCATCCCATCATACCGCAAGATGCAAAGTACACAAGAAGCAATTGATAATAAAAGCACCACCGCCCACAATGACCATTGTGTTCTACTCGTGCAACAGATCTACATATAGACACGGCTCTGATACCACTGTAGGGGTTCGTAGCATGGAAAACAAAAAATTTCTACCGCATACAAACAAACAAGCCAAGATCTATCTACTAGATTGTAGCAACGAGTCGATAGAATAACTCACCCTCGAAGATTCCAAAGTGTTTAACGAGAGCGGATTCTTGTGGGTGATGTAGTCGTACTCTTGCCGATCTCAAGATCGTGTAGACGTCCTTCCGGCGCTGCGTTCCGGCAGCGCTCCCGCAGTCGGTCACACGTTCGGTACTCGATGAAGACCTTCCTCTCCCTTGTTCCAGCAGGCAGCGGAGGTTGTAGCACTCTCCTCGCGATTCCGGCAGCATGACGATGTGGTACCGGAAGTAGAGGGGAGATCTCGCAGGGCTTCGCCTTAAGCCGGAGCAAGTATGGTGGACTATGAGAGAGGCCTTGGCGATCTAGGGTTTAGAGGCACCAAGGAGAGAGGGCTAGGCCGACGGCTAGGGCAAGGGGAAGCCCTAACTCGGCAGCTTGGGAGAAAACCCTAGGGCGGCGGCGGCGACTTGGTGGCCGGCGGCTAGGGTTAGGGTTTGGTGGGGCAAGGTGTAGGTCTAGAGGGGCACCCCTGCCCCTCCTTATATAGGTGGGAGGGCGCCGGCCAGGGGAGGAGAGTCCTCCCCCAACTCGGCCTCCTTGGCCAGCGGGTGGAGGCAGAGGAACTCCTCCCCAAGTAGGTTTCCTACTCTCCCTCCACCAAGCAAACTTGTCGTTTGACTTTTCAAATTGGTGTTTGACTTTTCAAACTAGGATTTGATTTATCCCTTTATTTTGCTCAGCGATGACACCTAGTACATGATGCAACCATTCCAACTTGTTGTGACACATTCATGTACCCTTCCCCTCCGGAGTGCCGGACCTTCCGGACCCTTCTAGAACATTCCCGATGAAAACACCAGAACCATTCTCCAACTCCGAAACAAGACTTTCCTTATATGAATCTTATTCTCCGGACCATTCCGGATCTCCTCGTGATATCCCGGATCCCATCCGAGACTCCGAACAACATTCGGTCTCTTACTCATCATTCCATAACTACTCAACAACATCGAATCCTTAAGTGTGTCTCCCTACGGTTCGTGAATTATGCGGACATGATCGAGACACTTCTCCAAACAATAACCAATAGAGGAATCTGGAAATTCATATGGCTCCCACATATTTATACGATTACTTTGTGATTGAATGAACCACTTACATACGATACCAATTTCCCTTTGTCTCACGATAGTTTACTTATCCGAGGTTTTGATCGTCGGTATCTCTGCATACCTAGTTCAACCTCGTTACTGATAAGTACTCTTTTCTCGTTCCCGTGATATGTGATCCCTTGTGAGCCAGTCACATGCTTACAAGCCAATTGGATGACATTCCACCGAGCGGGCCCAGAGTATATCTATCCGTCATATGGATGGACAAATCCCACTCTTGATCCATGTGTCTCAACCCATACTTTCCGAACACTCAATGCCACCTTTATAACCACCAAGTTACGGTGTGGTGTTTGATGTCACCAAAGCATTCTTCCGGTGATGGTGATAAGCATGATCTCATGGTGGAAGGAATTAGGTTACTATGTATCAGAAAGCATATAGCAATTGAACTATTAAAATGACTTGATCTTTATGCTACGCTTATCTATAGGAGTATGTCCATCATACCATTCTCCTAATGATATGATCTTGTTGTTAATAACATCTCAATGTTCATGATAGGGAAACCACAATCATTTATTAACCAACAAGCTAGTATTATGAAGAGGCTTTACTAGGGACTCTAATTTAGTTTACAAATCACACAAGTATTAATGTTTCCTTGTTAATACTGTTATAGCATGAATGTAAACATTTATCATAAACACAAAGATATAATAATAACTACATTTATTATTGCCTCTAGGGCATATCTCCAACAAGTTATTCCAAAGAGTCCACTATAAATTCCTACGCATGGTGTGTTACACCATTCCAAGTATATTCATGTTTTTATCTATCTTCCAAATTAAACATTCGTTATGTGAAATTTAGTGATTAAAGCTCTCAAAAACTTGATGGCACACTTTATTTCTTGCACTTAATAAACTTGAACCATTGTGCCCATCTATGTTGCTTATATGCTTGCAAATTATAAGTTGTGAATTAGAAGAACCATGTTTTCATGGGGAACGTTTTCAGCAATGCACTTATTGTATTCAGTTGATATCATGTTCTTTTGTTTATGGATCCCGACGGTGTGAAATAAAAGGGGAGATTGTGAGGTCATGAAGTTTGTAGATGTGTTAGAGAAACGCTTGTGCGGATAGCCTAAGCCATTCCTAATCATGGTGGAAACTTACAGCGTAACTGTAATGAGCATCCTGTGAAGCATCCTCAATAAAAACCTATCCAAATAGCAAATAAAAAGATCACGGAGATGCTCATTGTCTGTTGCCTTGTCATTTTGATATGGGATAGCTCCTGTGTCATGGGGCAAGGGGTACCCCGTTGGCGGTTCTCTATGATACACACATACTTACAATGACAAGAACTTAATTGTGACCAAAGTTGAGTAGCATGAGGTTCGGTACTCGTAAGCAAGGGGCATGAGATTTTCAACTTATAACTTGTCAAGCATATACTCATATTTGTTGTCACTTTAACCTTAATAACTTCAAGATGCCAATGATAGGGGCAATGGGAGCTGAATGCTAATAAGTATCAGAATTTTTGGAACCTCTTTATGAAACTTGAAATCCCTGCTTCCCTCTGTGAAGGGCCTTTCTTTTTTTACTTTTATGTTGAGTCTCCATCTTCTATCTTTATGCACCAATTAATAGAGCATAGTTTTCATTCTTAGTTTAATGTGCATTGTCCCAAAATTTATTGATTGATTCATAATGTTGATATTGCTTGCTCCTAAATTATTTGTATCTAGTCACCCTTATGAACTTTGAAGGTGTCCTATGCATTTATGTATTGCTACACCATGAGGGACAAGCTGAATACCACACATTCTATGTTTTATATATGTGAAACAAACAAACGTCTTTCAATGCATTGTTATTCATGATCTTTTGTTTGTGTTAGCTTTTCATGTTACAACATAGTTGCTTTGTCTTATTGTTAGAACTACATCTTTCATGCTCATGTTTAGACTACTTTGATCCCAACTATCAGTGCTTTACAATAGTTTGATCAAGATTGTGATGGTGCATGTCGCCTAAAAATTATTCTTTTTATCACTTACCTACTCAAGGACGAGCAGGAGTTAAGCTTGGGGATGCTTGATACATCGTAAACGTATCTATAATTTTTGATGCTCCATGATTGTTTTATATCAACTTTCTTATGTTTTTTCTACACTTTGAGGTATTTTTATACATTTTCTGGAACTAACCTATTGACAAGATGTCGTAGTGCCAGTTGCATGTTTTCTGCTGTTTTTGGTTTTAGAAAATCTAGTAAGGAAATATTCTCGGAATTGGATGGGACAAAATCCAAAGTCAATATTTTACCAGAAGGAACACGAAGTCCGAAGGGCAGGCGAAGTGGGGCCACGAGGTGGCCACACCTGGTGACGGCGCGGCCAGGGGCACGCCAGCCCTAGGTGTGGGCCCCTCGGGCGCCCACCGACCTTGCCCTTTCGCCTATAAAAGCACCCCGATGTAGAAACACTAAGGACCCGATCAAATCTCCACGAAACTGTCTGTAGCCACCGCCATCTCCATCCCTAGATCAGGGGGGATCTGAAGCTCTTCCTGGCACCCTGTCGGAGGGGAGAGATCATCCCGGAGGCCACCATGCCAGCCTTCGGAGTGATGCGTGAGTAGTTCACCCTTGGACTATGGGTCCATACAGTATCTAGATGGTTGTTTCTCCTCCTTTGTTCTATCATGTTTAGATCTTATGAGCTCCGTTCATGATCAAGATCATCTATTTATAATCATACATGTTGTATTTGCGGGGATCCGATGGATATTGAGATACTATGTCAGATTGGTTATTGATTATATCATGTTGTTATTTGTGATCTTGCATGCTCTCTGTTGTTCGTAGATGCTTTGGCCAAGTAGATGGTTGCAAATCCAAGAAGGAGTATTTATGCTCGATAGTAGGTTTATGCCTCTAGTAATCTGGGGAAGTGACAGAAATATCTAAGGTTGTAGATGTGCTGTTGCTGCTAGAGAGAAAACAATAATCCTTTGTCCATGGGGAAATTGTATTGTTTACTTTACACACATTGCTTAATGCAATTATCAAGCAACATAATACTAAAAGGGGTTCAGATGATAACCTGAAGATGGATTATTACTTTATTAGTCATAGATGCAGTTGGATTACGGTCTATGTATTATGTTGTAATGCCCAATCAAATCTCATAGGAGTCAAGATGTCTAGTATCAAGGGTACTATGAGGACCACTAGTCCACAGCTCCGATCGTGCTTCTGGGTCGAAAACGGATGTCAAAGATCACCAGACGCAGGATTGGAGACAAACTTCGGGTCCGGTAGATGATTTCGAGTCGTCGATCATTGATATCCCATGGTGTAAAAAAATCGGGATGACGTGGATAACAGTTTCGATCAAAATAATATAGCGCTATTATTTACTCTGATTATGCACATGAAGAATGTTCTTGTTGCAAATATACTAGAGAGTATCCCTGTAAACATTGTATTTAGTGAACTCTTATAGGAAATAAGTGGAATATGTGCTTGGAGTTATGTCAATGTTTAATGATGGTGAGCCTTATTAAAAAAATGATAAATTTTTCTAGAAGTTAAATGATACGGGTTGTTTTAAAATTAAATCGATGTATTTGGAGTCAATGAACAACCACACTAGATTTCTCCATAAATACTTATTGAAGCTAAAGATCCCACTTAAGATAAAGAAATCATGGTTCCTAAATAATAAAGTATTATTAAGTAAGTATAATCTTGCCAAACAAAAATGGAACGGGAGCCCAAAATGTTGTTTTATTATTCTTTGGAAACAATATAACATTTATTTCTCCTCTCCCCCTTTGCACGAATTATTTGGCGTATGGTTTATTGGGCTTATAACATTTCCCCTCCAATGAATATTACCAATATGTTTGGAAACCGATTAAATGGAGGCTGGCAAAAACAATAAAGCTAGAATACGTATTGACATATCAACTTTAAATTGGACAATATGGAATTGCCAAAATAATATTATCTTTAACAAATCAACTGGCACTAACTGAAAGATTGCAGAAGTATAGATTGTATTGATATTGCAACTAGTGATAACATCGTGAGCCCTTGGTCTGTTCATATAGTACTAGACGACTTGGAGGGCAAGAAGACTACTACAGATAGAATTGGATTACAAACTTAAACTACCAAATATACCTAATTGTAATATACTCCAAACACCCCCCATAGCCGGATCGGTAGTGACGTGAATAGTAGGAGCGTCGCAGATGGTCTTACTGGAGCATAATCCGAAGTCGCGGACTGGAGAGGATGTCGGTGGATGCCGATGTCGATGTAGCCGGGAGTGAGGGCGCTGTAGTTGTGGTTGATGATGCCGTTGGGTAAGTTGTCGCCATTGATAAAGTCGATGAAGTTGATAATGTTGTTGTGTTGTGGTCGATGTCGTCGTTGAGTCTGGAGAATTCGCCGTAGTAGTTGAGGTAGATGTAGTTTGAGTTGGAGTAGTCAAGGTAGGCGACACGCCTTGCCGAGCTTGCCAAACTCGGGAGCATGCCAGGGATGAAGGCACGCGTCGATATTGCCAATATCGGACGTGCAAAGACAGGTACCATCACGAGCCATGCGAGCCAGAGCCGGAGGGAGCAGCAGAGAAATTCTCCATGAACGGTCGATGCGTAGAAGTTGTCCGCCAATTTGTCGTATTAGATGAAGTAGTTGCAAGAAGAAAATTGATTTAGTGCAAAAATAAAAATTAGACTGCGACTCTGGCAGCGAGGTCGTGGTGGACGAAGACGACGAGGTAGTTGTTGATGGCAATTGAATTGTTGCGGTAGTTGATTTCGGGGTTTAGACACGTATTTTCCGCTTGTATGAGTGCGGCGTCGCTCGTGAAGAAGAACTTTTTTTGTTGGCATTAACGTTGACCATGATTGGTGGTGACGGCGACGATGCGACGATGTTGTTGATGTAGATGGTTGTCGGCGATGATGACCATGGGTGATGAAGGTGCAACCCTTTGTTGACGGTGAGGCGCGTACTCGGGGACGTGCGTCCCGGTCGATGTTGGCGAAGACGGGCCAGCGTGGTGACAACATGAGGACGGAGCATCCGATGCAGCGCGTGAAGGCGTCCCTTGGGGCGCCGCACGGAGCCTCCTTGGCATGATCGTTGACGATGATTTGCCGGAGTTGAGTCGACGCCGAGGTTGAAGTAGAGGCGCGTGACGACATGCTGCTGTGGACGATGCAATCCGATCCATGATCGGCGAAAGAAGAAGAAATGCCAGTCAAGCGGCCGGCGAGAAAATTTTGGCGAAGTAAGATCTAATCTACTATTGCGCGGCCCCTGGCGGAGAACGATCTCCCCGGGGGCGGCGCGACGGATAGCCTAAGCGAAGCGAACCGCTCTGATACCATAAAAGATTGTGGAAGTATAGATTGTATTGATATTGCAAGTGGTGATTACATCGCGAGCCCTTGGGCTGTTTATATAGTACTAGAAGATTTGGGGGGCAAGAAGACTACTAGAGATAGAATTGTATTACAAACTTAAACTACCAAATATACCTAACCGAAATATACTTTAACACTAACTTTTTGCAGGTTATTCACTTGTCTATGCATTGGATCCAGCTTTGGTCTCATCTGCTTTCGGTGGATCAACGAGATGCTAAGATTATTGGATGCAATTGGCTACTGACGACCTCTCAGGGTTTCTACAACCTTTTTGGATGGTTGCACACTAGTAGACTCCATGATAGCTAGTGGCTGTGTTTTGATTATATTTTGTGGTTGATTTTTGTATCAACCTTATGTGATCTATGATGTAATATTTTTAATTGTAAAATGCTGCAATAAAAGATTGTGTGCACTTGATGTAGGGGCCGGAACTTCACTTCTTATTTTAAAAAAAACACTAAGCTACGTTACTACCTTTACTCATATAGTTGGAGAAAGAGTCTAGCGTGGAATGGTGACCCTCCTAAGTTCATAGTGCCTTTTGTATTTATGATGTAACCATCCTTGCAAATTGATAAAGCGCCACCAGACAACCTTTTTTTTAAAAACCTTTATAGTGGACAACAACAGGTGTGGTGTCATGTAATATCTAATTTATTAGGTTATAGACTTATTTTGTCTTGATATGTGGCACATTAGTTATCTCCTCCTTCTTTTTTAATTACCATGTCATGTCACCTATATACTTAGTTGGCATTTTGCATGAACATGCATTTTAATTAATATAGGTAAGTTATCGCACTATGACTAGTCTAAAGACAAAAAAAGCCCAAACTAGGTGCACACGTTCAGGCTTTCCACTCCATGCACAAATTCAGGTTCAGTCATAGGCGACAGCTCCTATAGGCCGCTAAAGTAAATGCAGCAAATGAAACGGGTGCACGCTTAATGGCAACAAGGGCAATCACTACAGGACGTGCGTGATACGCCAATGACTAAAAGCCATTGGTGTAAGCCAAAAAACCGTCGGCGTAGGCTACGCCGACGGCTGTCCTCAGCATAGGTTTCTTGGCAAAGAGATCTCTCGATGGAGCGCACAAAGGCCGTCGGCGTATCAAAAAGCCGTCGGCGTACGCTATGCCGACGGCTGTCCTCGGCGTAGCGGCCGTCGGCATAGCCTATCGGCTGGTTGCAAAAATATTTTAATAATAATAAAAAATCAATTTTTTTCTCAATTTGTTTTAATCTTTAAATTGTTTGACTCGTTAATCTCTCACTTTAAACATTTTTAATATTAATTATATTTTACCTTTGATTAAATTGCAGTGTTGGTTAAACTTTCTGATCGGTCACCCATCCTCACTACTCCACCTCTGGTACGCTTAACTTCTTTGTTCCTTTAGAATCTATTTTCGCAAAGCAATTTATACATTGATGTCAATACTATGATATCAATCCTATTAACTCTTATATCATCATGTCACATGTTTGTATTTTTTGAAATTACAAATAATTATTTTAGTAAACAACAATGAATAAATAAAAATATTATTGAATTCAAATAAAAATATAATGATTTTATTTTTTTATATTTTTCTATTTAATATGGAATAATTAATATCTTTAAATCCATAAATCAGAATTTGACAAATAATATGTTTAAATTGATCAGAAAAATGAGAGAAATCCAAATATGATATCAATATCAAATTATCACAAACTATGATGTGATTTTAGCCATAATTTCATTTGCCCGTTTAAAAATGGAAAATGGCCTTTTGGCAACCTTGAATGAGATATATCATTTTGTGAAGGTTTTCTTGAGACATAATCAATATACCAAGTATGATATTTTTCCTTCTAACAATGTCACATAATATGACACCATGCAAAGGTTTCGCATTGTTTGGATCGTTTTTTAATTTGTTATACCCGTTTTAAACTACTGTCAAACTTTGTCGAACGACGGGCATGCAGATACTTAGCTCGCGGCCGAGCCTCGATAAATTTGAAGTGGATCACTGATGAAATAGCATATTGTGAACCTAAAAATGATTTTTTGAAAAAATATGAGCACCTATAGTTCATATCTAACCCACTTCCTATTGATTTAGCAGAAATTTGTCTTTTTCACCAGGGATAGACGGAAATGTTTGAGATCCCCTGTTAGGACATTGTCCATGTATGGTCTAGTATTTTTAAAAAATGTGGTGGTAGCATTTTGAATTAGCCATTTGGTGGTTGCTTCACAAAACCGCCCGTTTTCTACACTTGAAAAATGGAAAATGGCTTTTTGGCGCGACGAAAAGAAAAACTTCCTCCTGCAACATTGTTCGCCATCCCATGATGCACATATATGAACAATATGGACGCATTATCACAAACTATGCCTTGATTCTAGCCATAACATTAGTCATTTGACCCGAAAGCAAGGAAACCTCGAATAAGATAGGTCATTTTGTGAAAGTTTTTTTTGAGACATAATATATACCAAGTTTGATATTTTTCCTTCTAACTGTGTCACATAATGTCAACACCCGGATTTTTCAATCCTAGATGCCTGTTATGCCATACATCGCAATCCCAGGATTACCATTTTTGCGAGACATAACAGAATTGGATACCATAGTACATCATCCATTACAACGATACATAAGTTCTTACACAAATAGGGATCTCATGATCCAGTTCTTAATACAACTTCAAGCAGTGGAATACGTAATAATAACGGTAGCGTAGGCGAAGCTCCATCTTCAGGGTCACAGGCAATGCTGACGATGGGAGATGATCCTAGTTGTCGTAACCTTCCTGGGGTCCATCTTCCAGGTACTCCTCTTCATAGTATGGCCATGGGAATAGCCAGGGACAAAGCCATGAGTACTCTTTAAGTACTCTCAAACTAATACTAACAGGTAAGGGTTTTTTGGATAATAGGACACTAGGCTCTAGGGTTGTTTTGCAAAAAGCCAGGTTTATATCTACTAAGTTCCAAAGCTAGTCACAATTTTATAACTCCTAAGTGGGATCTTGTAATTCAGGTCACAACTCTGTTGTGGTCAAGTCAAAGTCTCAATTCGTTTCACAAGTCATTTTGAAAAGTCTGACGGGGGAACAGTATGGCCACTCCAACTGTCCATAACCGCGGACGCGGCTATTCGAATAGTTTGACACTCTGCAGAGATTGTACACTTTCACCACAATATTCGATACATCCGTCAGGAACAAATCCTGAATTCACCATACTCAGTATGCGGATAATCAATCCTAACCTTTCAATTACACACCCTAGTATTAGCAACTCTCCTGTGAGTTTGGCCTCCCAACCATGACTCACTGTCATCTTGGGTACTACATAGGTGGACAATCTTCACAAGGTAGCCTCAGCTCAAACCTTGGCCGTGAGGGAACTAATACTAAGGGATATAAGTTTCCAGTCAAGCCTACCCAATCTTCGGGTATTGTGGTTGTACGATAAAATTGGAATGGTATCGCATCCAGACAACCATCAGTTTTATAAAGGGCCAAGGCTCATGCCTCACAATTTTCATCACAAAAATCATCAAGTGTTCGGAAACACATGTCCAAAACATTTCAATAGAATGATCCATCATTCCAAGGTTTTCATAACCATTTTTCCACCAAGTATTCCCATCTAAAGTTGATCAAGTTTTAGGCTTAGCACAAGCATCTACAAGTAGGGTAGTACTAAGGAGGGGTGGTAACTAGTGGGGTTTTAACTAAGTTCAATCTCATGTCTTAGGCTGAGATCAAGGTTTCTATCTTAGGCCAAATTTTATGCTCTTTATGCAACCTTTCAGCACAACTGTCTAGTATCTACCAAACTCTTAGGTAGACTCTAAGTAAGCTTTGATAAAGAAATAAAGTAAGAAGCTTGCACATAAAACTAGGATTTGGTTTATCAAGTGGGTATGATCACCTATGCTTAAGGCATATAGTAGTCATATCACAAGTATGGGTTTGTGGCATCAGTAGGGTATCTTGCAAGGGTTAGCTTGCATCAATATCAGTATAAGCTTGCTAAGGTTCAAGTGTTAGCTTGCCTTGTGCAGAGCAGTGGTTGAAGTTCTCCTCGGATTCCTCTTCGCAGTATTCTCCTTCCTCCTCGTATCCTTGGTCGGTACTAGCGTCTATGAATAAATACGAGGTACACAATCACCAAACAATACTTAACTACTTGCAATCATCACACACAAGGGTCATATAGATGATCTAGCATTATCTTTAACATTACAAGGTTAAGGCTTGGTTTAAATCTTTTTATTTTGAGAAAAGTAATTTCTACTCATTGAAAAACTACTTAAGATTTAATATTCTCCAAACTAAACATGGGATCATGTTGACACATGTCATCACCACATATTGTAGTCCATGGGAATGTGATTTAAAGTGGTGTCACAATTTAATAAGGTTTTACCCTTTTATTTTAATTAATTAAAGTGGCTAGAAATGCTTATGTAGCATTCTTTAATTACTTGAACAATATTTCTGCAAGTAAACCTATATGTTTTTATATATTCTAAAAGTTATGGTTAAATGTGATGTTTGAGAGTTGGAATCAACTCAAAAGCTATTAGGGTTTAAATTTGAAAAATGTTTGAATGCAGAAAAGCTTCGGCCTTGTTATTTTTACCAGGGGTGATCTATAGATCCAAATGACTTGAATCCAACGGGCTTGGATTCAGCATTCACAGACCTTTCGAACAAAATTGGTTTCATTCAAATTGGTGCATTGAATCGATCTGGGTTCATTTTTGAAGTTGAGTACAGAAGTGTGTTTGAATTGAAAAAGAAAAAGATTTAATTTGAATAACTGGGCTGCGCGGGAAATTCTAACGGGCCGGCCTGCTAAGCGCAGTGCTCCCGCGGGCTGCTTAAGTGGGTGTCCCCACTCGTCAGTGACACGGGGCTGGGCGAAGCGGTATGGGGCAACGTGGATCGTTCGATCTAGTTCTAATCTAACGGCTGGGAGTCATCGTCGACGCAAGACAACTCCGGCGAGAACGAAACCTAGCGCGGCCAGTGAGGGTGGCTAGGGGCTCACCGGGGTGCTGGCGAGGGTCGGCGAGGCGGGCGAACGATGAAGTTGACGACGGCGAACTCAGGGGTGGTCGCGGCAGCTCCTGGGGCGGCTCCAATCGCTGGCTCCTTTCTTCTCCGGCAGCGGCAGGCTCCAGTGAAATTCCGGCGAGGTGGTGCTCGCCTTGCTCTGAGAATGGTGTGGCACGATCAGTGAGGAGAGGGGAGTGAGATGGTGTGAAGAAATCAAGCGGGGGTGGACTCTATTTATAGTCGAGCGAGGGGACCGTCGGGGCGCACGGTGAGCTCGTCGGGGGCGACGTTACAGGAGGCTAATGGCATGGGCAAGGGTAGGGGACGGTGCTGTGTCTCCTGGTGATGCTCAACGACATGGTCGCGAGGCATGGGGCGGTGTGGTTTGGTCTGGAACGGCCGGTGCTCTGTGCGGCAGAGGCGGCGTCTTCGACGACGGGCGGTGGCTGTGCGGCACGGGGCGGCAAATGGGGATGTCTGGCGGTCTCCTGGGTTGATGGAGATCGTGTATGCACGCGGCGAGGGCGGCGTGCGGTCTGTGGATGCTGGTCGAGGGTGGCGCTCTGGCGCACACTCGGCATGGTCTGGGCGCGGCTTGTGCACGTGGTCCAGGGCTTGGCAACGCTTGCGGCTGGGACAGTGAGTGGCGGTGGACGGTGGGCTTCCTCCTAGACAAGGTTGGCACGACTAGTTCTTCCTCTAGTTTGCTGTCCACAATGGGGTGACATTGGGGTGCTCGGCTGTTCACCATTAATGGCAATGGCAAGCTCACAGGGGTGCTAGTGTTGGGCTAATCTTTCTAGATGATCTACTGAGTTGTGTGTGAGCTAACTAGGGAACAAGTTAGGCAAGAATCACTGCACACTATAGTGTTTGATGTTTTGTTTGATTTGTGTCTGCAACCTGTTTGATGAAATGGCCGCATGAAATCAAGTTTTGAATTTTGAAATGATTTTTGGTGGGTTTGCTAGATTGGTGCTGGTGAGTCTGCAGATGCTTGGGTTTTGAAAGTTGAGCTTGTTTGAGTGGGTTTTGAAAAAGTGGGATCTTCCCATATGAAGAAGATTCAATTTTGAATTGTCATTTAAACTATGCATTTGAAAGTTTCTGGATGATCACAAAGTGGGCCTTGATACTCTGTTATGAGTACATTCAAGGGGTGCAAAGGTCCAGAAAAGTTTCTGTTAGGTTCTGAAAGTTTGAGACAGCCAAAGTAGGCATGAGAGTTAAATTGGCCAAAATGACCATTCACTTAATATATTTGTTTTGATTTACTTGTCTTTAAGGAAAGTGTGGGAAATGTTTTAGATGATGTTCATTTCACCTAAGAAACATTATACAAGCAATGGATCACACAAACAAGGTGGTTTTTAAAGAAATTCAAAATCCATGCATACACATATGCATGCATTCATGAGTTTATTTAGAAAAGTTTTTGTTAACCCTAATCTTGATGATTAGTGTTTGATGATCTAAGTTTGGTATTTTTGGGATGTTACAAACCTTCCCCCCTTAAACAAAATCTCGTCCCGAGATTTGAAAAAGGACGAAAAGATTACCTAGGATTTGAAGAGATCGGGAAACTCCGTCCTGATGTGATCTTCGCGCTCCCAGGTAGCTTCCTCTTCTGTGTGGTTGCTCCACTGAATCTTGAGAAACTTGATGCTTCGTGTTCGGGTAGTTCGAAAAGCTTCTTCCAAAATGCGGATGGGCACTTCAGGATAGGTCAGGTCATCGTTGATCTCCATGGTCCGATGATCGATATTCTTGAACACTTCGGTCTTCTCGGGGACTTTGAGACATTTGCGAAGTAATGAAATATGGAACACATTGTGCACAACTGACATCTCTTCAGGTAGTTCCAGTTGATAAGATACTTCTCCTCGACGGTTCAAAATTTTGAAAGGTCCGATATATCTGGGGGCTAACTTTCCTTTGAGTTGGAAACGCTGCATTCCCTTCAATGGCGACACTTTCAGATAAACAAAATCTCCGATGTTGAAGGCGAGGTCTCGACGTCTCTTGTCGGCATAACTCTTCTGTCGGGATTGGGCGGTCTTGAGGTGCTCACGAATCTTGTGAACCTTCTCTTCTGCTTCTCGTAGGATGTCGGGTCCGAAGATCTGACTCTCTCCTACTTCCGACCAGTTCAAAGGGGTGCGACACTTTCTTCCGTACATGAATTCAAATGGGGCCATTTGCAAACTGGCTTGGTAACTATTGTTGTAAGAAAATTCTGCAAACGGCAGACAGTCTTCCCACTTGGATCCATATTCTAGCACACATGCTCTAAGCATATCTTCGAGTATTTGGTTTACTCGCTCCGTTTGTCCATCGGTCTGGGGGTGATACGCGGTACTGAAATCTAGGTGGGTTCTTAAACCTTCTTGGACTTTCTTCCAGAATATCGAGGTAAACTGAGTTCCTCGATCCGATACTATGTTCTTGGGGACTCCGTGCAAACTAACTATTCTAGCGATGTACAACTCCGCTAGCTTCGAACTCTGATAGGTGGTTTTGACGGGCAAGAAATGGGCGACTTTGGACAATCTGTCCACTATGACCCAGATAGAGTCATTTCCCCTACTATAAGTAGGTAGTCTAGTGATAAAGTCCATTCCTACAGAATCCCATTTCCATTCCGGAATTTGCAAAGGTTGCAACAATCCAGTGGGTCTTTGATGTCCTGCCTTGACTCGCTGACATATATCACATTTAGCGATATAGCTTCCGATTTCTCTCTTCATCTTATGCCACCAAAATTGCTCTTTCAAATCTTGATACATCTTCGTTCCTCCGGGATGGATAGAATAAAGAGTATCATGAGCCTCCTTCAAGATAACTTCTTTCAACTCCGAATCTGCTGGTACACAAAGGCGTCCTTTGTACCACAGAACTCCTTCTTCGTCCTCGGTAAATCCGGGTACTTTGCCCGTACCGATACGACACTTGATTCCGTCGATACTAGCATTTCCCTTCTGCGCCTCTTTAATCTGACTGATCAAAGTGGGCTGAAGTTCTATGCTAGCCAAAAATCCTTCACTTACTAATTCCATTCAAAAATCTTCCATCTCCTTGTGCAGACTTGGTTGCTCCTTCAAAATCATGGAGTTCAAGCGGCACGGCAATCTGCTAAGGGCATCGGCTACCACATTGGCTTTACCAGGGTGATAGTGAATGTCCAGGTCGTAATCCTTGATTAGCTCAATCCATATTCTCTGCCTCATATTCAACTCTTTCTGAGTGAATATATACTTTAGGATCTTGTGATCCGAGTAAATCTCACAACGATTTCCCATCAGGTAATGTCTCCATGTCTTCAGGGCTAGGACTACGGCTACGAGTTCGAGGTCATGGGTTGGGTAGTTTTGCTCGTGTTGCTTCAATTGTGGAGAGAGATAAGATATAACTTTGCCTTCTTGCGTTAGCACACATCCGAGACCAATCTTGGATGCGTCACAATACACATCGAAGGGCTTCGTGATATCCGGCATGATTAAGATTGGGGCTGACATCAATCTTCTTTTGAGTTCTTGAAAACTCGCTTCACACTTGTCTGTCCATTCAAACTTCTTGTCCTTCTTCAGCAATTGGGTCATGGGTCGGGCGATACTCGAGAATCCTTCTACGAATTTGGGGTAATATCCCGCCAATCCGAGAAAAGCATGAACTTGGGTTTGAGTGGTTGGGGCTTGCCAATCTTCTACATCTTTTACTTTGGCAGGGTCAACGGCAATTCCTCCGGCTGATACAATGTGACCGAGGAATCCTACCTCCCGTAACCAGAATTCACATTTGCTAAATTTTTGCATACAACTGATGATCTCTAAGGGTTGCAAGAATGGTCCTTAGGTGTAGCTCATGTTCTTCTTCTGATTTGGAATAAATCAGAATGTCATCGATGAAAACAACGACAAACTTATCTAGGAAGTCCATAAAAATCTTATTCATGAGATTCATGAAATAAGCGGGGGCATTGGTTAATCCAAAAGACATGACTGTATACTCGTACAATCCATATCTGGTGGTAAAGGCAGTCTTTGGAATATCCTCTGCACGAATCTTGAGTTGATGATAGCCAGTTCTAAGATCAATCTTAGAAAACACCTGGGCACCGGTCAACTGATCAAACAAATCCTCTATCTTGGGCAAGGGGTACTTGTTCTTGATGGTGACATCATTCAACTTTCGATAATCCGTACATAAATGGTTACCTCCATCTTTCTTGTCTACAAACAAGACATGTGATCTCCATGGTGACGCACTTGGTTGAATTAGTCCAATTTCTAGCATGGAATCTAGTTGCTTCTTCAGTTCTTCTAACTCCGATGGGTTCATACTATAGGGTCTCTGGGCTATGGGTCATGTTCTGGGGATTAGTTCAATGATAAACTCGATATCCCGATCTGGGGGCATACCGGGCAAAACATCTGGAAATACATCGGGGTATTCACAGACTATCCGGACTTGGTCAATGGTAGGTTGGGCTAGACTCTTGTTACACTTGAATTGGCGAGGTAAGGTTTCAGATATATGCTCGACTGTTATTCCAGTGGTACTGGTCATGGTGATGGCTTTCTTGGCACAGTCAATCAATCCCTTATGTTTGGACATCCAATCCATTCCTAGTACTACTTCCAAACCTTTAGTTCCGAGTACTATTAGATTAGCATAAAAATCTATGCCATGGATTCGGATAGGGACGGCTTTGCAAATTTGCCTAGCCTTGGTGGTTGATCCGGGGATTTGCACAATCATAACATGCTTCAGTTTGGTTGGTTGAATTTTACTAGTGCAGGAAAATTCTTCAGTGACAAATGAATGTGATGCACCAGAATCAAACAACACTCTTGCAAGTACTGAATTAACAGAAAAAACACCCAGCACGACGTCTGGTGCTTCCTGAGCTTCTTCAGCATGCATGAGAAAAAGATGGCCATTGCGGTTGAGTGAATTTCCTGGGGCAAATCTCCTTCCTGGCTGAACACGACGCTGTTGCTGAGCTGGGGGATTGGTATTAGGGGCTGTAGCATTCTTCTTGTTGGGGCACTCGTTGGAATAGTGGCCTTTATTTCCACAGTCATAACATGTCACTTGTGACTTGTCCTTGGCTGCGACAGGCACAACATTGCTTCCAGTCCTTGGGGCAGTGTTGGGATTGGCGGTAGCATTGTTGGTGTTGAACTTGGGTGGGGCATGGGTGAAATTGCTAGAGTTGCCGGGGTTGTTGTGATTTCCTCCGGTTCTAGGGTTTCCACGATTGGGATAGGTTGGACGGGTCATAGGGGGTCTGTTGGTTCTTGGGGCAAATCCTGGAGATGGGTTGGGGCGATACTTTGGGGTCTGATGGGTTCCTGGTTGATGCATCATACGACGCTTGCAGTTCTCATTGGCTTGGTTGATCTTTCCTTCCATCTGGATGGCTGAATCGACAAGGGCTTCAATATCAGCAAAGGGGATATTGACTAACACCGTCTGCATCTCGTCATGTAGACCATTCAGGAATCTTTATTTCTTCTTGGCTTCGGTGTCTATCTCGTCCGGGGCATACCTAGCTAATGACAAAAATTTGTCACGGTATTCCACTACAGTCATCCTTCCTTGCTTCAGCTCTCTGAACTCGTCTCCCATTCTCTTGATCAAACCTGGTGGCACATGGGTTCTGCTAAACTTGACCTTGAATTCCTCCCAGGTCATCATCTGGCCTCCGGTCATGGCACGAACACTGTTCCACCATGCCCTGGCATCTCCGGTTAGATAGTGGGTGGCAAATAGAAATTTCTCGTTGGCTTCGACTCCTGCTACTTCTAAGTTATTTTCCATGGTTTGCAGCCAATCATCGGCGTCTAGGGGTTCTTCTGACTTGGTGAAAACAGGTGGGTTGGTATTCTGAAAATTCTTGAGCTTAGATCCATGGTTGTCCTGATTTCCATGGCCTTGGTTGTTGTGGGCTAGCTGGGCTATCTGTTGCAGAGTGGCTAGGTTGGCTTGACGTTCCGCTCTTTCAGCTTCGCGGTCAGAGGTCAACATTTGCAGAATTTGCAACATCGGATCCGGGGATGAACCACTTCCTTCACGTGGCATCTGAAGATTTAGATAAATCATGAGAAAAGAGGGAAATTTTCTAAGGTTTGGGGTCTTTGAAAAGTTTTAAAGGTTTGACTCAGATTTTTCTAGCAACTTGCTTTTTCATTCATTCATTCATTCATAGAACACAGTACAACACACACCACAACAAGGAAAACAGATGGTTTTAAGAACCATTCTGGAATCTACGATACCGTGGGACCGAATACTACTCACTACGCTAGTGCTCAAGTGCTACTACTCCTCGGAGTCTGTGGCTTCATCATCTTCATCATCATCGATGAAGGCGAAATCATCTTCATCGGTGAAGAAGTCCATGGCCTGATCCTCCAGAAAATCATCGTCATCACTGAGATAAGAGTAAGGGTCTCCACGAAGATCCTCTCCGGCATTCTCCCTTTCCTCCAACTGCATGTCCCTCTCGTGGATGGTCTCTTCCAGATATGAGATGCAGTGGCAAAGACGGGCAATAATGCGCTCCTTCTTGTCGAGTTGACAGCGACGAGACTTGCGATCCTTTGCTAGCATGGCTATGGTCTGATCCTTCGTCTTGATGATGGCAGACTTGTGGTTGCAATAGTCACGGCAGTTGTCCAACTCCTGCTGACGATCATACATCATGAAGCTAAGGTGGTCCAATTGAGTCTTCAGCTCGGGGTGGTATGGGGCTTCCAGTGGTTATCCATTTGCATCACGTCTTGGGAAAAACTCAAAGCGAGTACCCTTGATCTGATTGATGCTCTGCCCACACAGACGGGAGAGAGATTCCTGCATTGCTCTGGCAAGTCCATCGAGCCAGTTGTTCTCTCTTAAGGTAAACTGAATTCCTTCCGCAGTGGGAGGTTCAATCTTTCCTCGGAGACTTGCAACAATTAACCACTGCAGATCTTCTCCTCCTTGATCATTGAGCTGAGCTCCGAAGAACTCGGGGTGTGGACGCTCCAGAAGTTCCGAAAGCTGATCCAGATCCCTCTCAAAGATAAGGTCTCCTCCATTCCCCAACTGATAAAACTTGTTGTACTTCACGTCCATCTATAAAAATAGAGGATGAGTAGATTAGCAGAGTGATCAAGTGTGTCAAAATTTTATGTATTTTGCAAGAGTTTTTGAGGAACATGAATTTTTATGAAAGAATCAAAGAGATAAGAATGAGAATAGGTTTTTGTAAATATTTGTTTTTCTTTGGTTTTGAAACTAAGTTTTTGGTTCAACGTCCAGTCTAACTAGGGTCTCCTATGGTCAGGATGGCTCTGATACCAACTTGTCAACACCCGAATTTTTCAATCCTAGATGCCTGTTATGCCATACATCGCAATCCCAGGATTACCATTTTTGCGAGACATAACAGAATTGGATACCATAGTACATCATCCATTACAACGATACATAAGTTCTTACACAAATAGGGATCTCATGATCCAGTTCTTAATACAACTTCAAGCAGCGGAATACGTAATAATAACGGTAGCGTAGGCAAAGCTCCATCTTCAGGGTCACAGGCAATGCTGACGATGGGAGATGATCCTAGTTGTCGTAACCTTCCTGGGGTCCATCTTCCAGGTACTCCTCTTCATAGTCTGGCCATGGGAATAGCCACGGACAAAGCCATGAGTACTCTTTAAGTACTCGTAAACTAATACTAACAGGTAAGGGGTTTTTGGATAATAGGACACTAGGCTCTAGGGTTGTTTTGCAAAAAGCCAGGTTTATCTCTACTAAGTTCCAAAGCTAGTCACAATTTTATAACTCCTAAGTGGGATCTTGTAATTCAGGTCACAACTCTGTTGTGGTCAAGTCAAAGTCTCAATTCGTTTCACAAGTCATTTTGAAAAGTCTGATGGGGGAACAGTATGGCCACTCCAACTGTCCATAACCGCGGACACGGCTATTCGAATAGTTTGACACTCTGCAGAGATTGTACACTTTCACCACAACATTCGATACATCCGTCAGGAACAAATCCTGAATTCACCATACTCAGTATGCGGATAATCAATCCTAACCTTTCAATTACACACCCTAGTATCAGCACCTCTCGGTACAGAACTAAAGCGGTATCTTGCAAGGGTTAGCTTGTATCAATATCAGTATAAGCTTGCTAAGGTGCAAGTGTTAGCTTGCCTTGTGCAGAGCAGTGGTTGAAGTTCTCCTCGGCTTCCTCTTCGTAGTATCCTCCTTCCTCCTCGTATCCTTGGTCGGTACTAGCGTCTATGAATAAATACGAGGTACACAATCACCAAACAATACTTAACTACTTGCAATCATCACACACAAGGGTCCTATAGATGATCTAGCATCATCTCTAACATTACAAGGTTAAGGCTTGGTTTAAATCTTTTTATTTTGAGAAAAGTAATTTCTACTCATTGAAAAACTACTTAAGATTTAATATTCTCCAAACTAAACATGGGATCATGTTGACACATGTCATCACCACATATTGTAGTCCATGGGAATGTGATTTAAAGTGGTGTCACAATTTAATAAGGTTTTACCCTTTTATTTTAATTAATTAAAGTGGCTAGAAATGCTTATGTAGCATTCTTTTTTATTACTTGAACAATATTTCTGCAAGTAAACCTATATGTTTTTATATATTCTGAAAGGTATGGTTAGATGTGATGTTTGAGAGTTAGAATCAACTCAAAAGCTATTAGGTTTTAAATTTGAAAAATGTTTGAATGCAGAAAAGCTTCTGCCTTGTTATTTTTACCAGGGGTGATCTATAGATCCAAATGACTTGAATCGAACGGGCTTGGATTCAGCATTCACAGGCCTTTCCAACAAAATTGGTTTCATTCAAATTGGTGCACTGAATCGATCTGGGTTGATTTTTGAAGTTGAGTACAAAAGTGTGTTTGAATTGAAAAAGAAAAAGATTTAATTTGAATAAGTGGGCTGCGCGGGAAATTCTAACGGGCCGGCTTGCTAAGCGCAGTGCTCCCGCGGGCTGCTTAAGTGGGTGTCCCCACTCGTCAGTGACACGGGGCTGGGCGAAGCGGTATGGGGCAACGTGGATCGTTCGATCTAGTTCTAATCTAACGGCTGGGAGTCATCGTTGACGCGAGACAACTCCGGCGAGAACGAAACCTAGCGCGACCAGTGAGGGTGGCTAGGGGATCACCGGGGTGCTGGCGAGGATCGGCGAGGCGGGCGAACGACGAAGTCGACGACGGCGAACTCAGGGGTGGTCGCGGTAGCTCCTGGGGCGACTCCAATCGCTGGCTCCTTTCTTCTCCGGCAGCGGCAGGCTCCAGTGAAATTCCGGCGAGGTGGTGCTCGCCTTGCTCTGAGAATGGTGTGGCACGATCAGTGAGGAGAGGGGAGTGAGATGGTGTGAAGAAATCGAGCGGGGGTGGCCTCTATTTATAGTCGAGCGAGGGGACCGTCGGGGCGCACGGTGAGCTCGTCGGGGCGACGTTATAGGCGGCTAATGGCATGGGCAAGGGTAGGGGACGGTGCTGTGTCTCCTGGTGATGCTCAACGACATGGTCGCGAGGCATGGAGCGGTGTGGTTTGGTCTGGAACGGCCGGTGCTCTGTGCGGCAGAGGCGGCGTCTTCGACGGCGGGCGGTGGCTGTGCGGCACGGGGCGGCAAATGGGGATGTCTGGCGGTCTCCTGGGTTGATGGCGATCGTGTATGCACGCGGCAAGGGCGGCGCGCGGTCTGTGGATGCTAGTCGAGGGTGGCGCTCTGGCGCACGTTCGGCATGGTCTGGGCGCGGCTTGTGCGCGTGGTCCTGGGCTTGGCAACGCTTGCGGCTGGGACAGTGAGTGGCGGTGGACGGTGGGCTGCCTCCTAGACAAGGTTGGCACGGCTAGTTCTTCCTCTAGCTTGCTGTCCACAATGGGGTGACATTGGGGTGCTCGGCTGTTCACCATTAATGGCAATGGCAAGCTCACAGGGGTGCTAGTGTTGGGCTAATCTTTCTAGATGATCTACTGAGTTGTGTGTGAACTAACTAGGGAACAAGTTAGGCAAGAATCACTGCACACTATAGTGTTTGATGTTTTGTTTGATTTGTGTCTGCAACCTGTTTGATGAAATGGCCGCATGAAATCAAGTTTTGAATTTTGAAATGATTTTTGGTAGGTTTGCTAGATTGGTGCTGGTGAGTCTGCAGATGCTTGGGTTTTGAAAGTTGAGCTTGTTTGAGTGGGTTTTGAAAAAGTGGGATCTTCCCATATGAAGAAGATTCAATTTTGAATTGTCATTTAAACTATGCATTTGAAAGTTTCTGGATGATCACAAAGTGGGCCATGATACTCTGTTATGAGTACATTCAAGGGTGCAAAGATCCAGAAAAGTTTCTGTTAGGTTCTGAAAGTTTGAGACAGCCAAAGTAGGCATGAGAGTTAAATTGGCCAAAATGACCATTCACTTAATATATTTATTTTGATTTACTTGTCTTTAAGGAAAGTGTGGGAAATGTTTTAGATGATGTTTATTTCACCTAAGAAACATTTTACAAGCAATGGATCACACAAACAAGGTGGTTTTTAAAGAAATTCAAAATCCATGCATACACATATGCATGCATTCATGAGTTTATTTAGAAAAGTTTTTGTTAACCCTAATCTTGATGATTAGTGTTTGATGATCTAAGTTTGGTATTTTTGAGATGTTACACATAATATGACACCACGCGAAGATTTTGTATTGTTTGGATCGTTTTTGAATTTCTTATGCTCGTTTTAAACTATAAATAATGTTTTATGTTTCACTTAATTTTTATTTACAAATATGTAATATTTTAGTGTAGATAGATAGATCTTATTTTTATGCAAACTTTGATATATTATTTGTATTTTTATGAATTATAATAATTTAGTTATGATTTTTTAAAGATTAATAAGAAACTAGCTATGCCGAGGACAATTTTACGTCAGCGGCTGCTTGGAGAGGGCTGGTCTGGTCACGTTCTACGCCGACGTTCGTCGGCGTCTCTGCCCAGTCGTGTAGTGAACAACACGTACGAGATCATCCACCAGGGACGGCAACGAAGGGCCGAGCAACGCGTAAGCAGACACTTACAATACGAAAACCGATACTTAATACGCTCTAAAGTTCAGATGCTATAGCGATAGCAGTTCCAGTTGTACTCGAACCAAACGACGATAATACAGATGGTAACGACACTGCCGACTTCCATGTTTACTTGACCAACCAACATGCCAAATAGAAGGTGAGACTTTCAGAAGATTGTACAAGTTGAATGCTCCATTTTAATTTTTACGAGTCTGAATAAACATCGAGTCTGAAAGCTCTTACAAACAAAGCAGTGTGATACTAAACATCGAGTCTGAAAGCTCTTACAAACAAAGCAGTGTGATACAGAACTAAAGCAGGCAAACCAGCCAGCAGTACATCACAATTTACTTGTACTGACACTTATTAATGGTTCTTGAATTGACAGAAGCAAGCGGAGAGTTCAGACATCACCACGATGCAGAAGGAAAACAGACCGAACAGCAGAGCACGGGAGGAGAAGGAGGCAGGCACTATGGAGCCCGTGTCAACGAAATTTGATAACTCATACATGGGATGCCTGCAAATGCCTGAAGCACATACATTCGGTCAACTGTTACAGCAAGAAAACAAAAAACACACATACATGGGATGGGAGTAGTATTACTTAGTGGATTGCTGGCTAATCTCAATTTTGTAAGAAATGTAATAATCTTGTAGAATGTAGAAATAATAACTAATGGGAGTCCTATGTATGTATCTTTGCAGCATATTACTGCATTAGTAGCCAACGCTAGAGAATTTCATATATATAGCAATATTCATCGCACTTTAGGCTTGAGGTGCCCTCATCGTTCGAGCTAACTAGCCGATGAAAATGCTGAAAGAATAGTTCGGCTTAACTAATTAACGGAGTCAGTATAATACCTGATTGTAATATTGGATGGATCGGCCTGTAGCACTCGGGCCGCCTGAAACTGAAAAAAAAGGAATTGGATATGAATAAGCTCTTGGTGAGAAAACATTCACAATAGAGGGAAGTGAGTGGAGGATTATATATCCAGCAAACCTCAAGGCATACTCAGCTTCCTGCCCCTGAAATAGAGAATGAGGAGAATGAGCACTTGGGAGCACGTAGAGATCATAATCGGAACGCATAGTTGTGCGACTAGTGTGCATACCTTTTTTTTCCCCTATAGATGCGTCAGAAACTCAAAATATGATGAGTTCTGGACGGTTGGGATGGTCGTCCGTCACCGTCCTCAGTGCAGCATTCGCTTTGTTCACCTCCGCATCAGTGGCTCCTTCCTCCAAAAGCTGAACCCCGACATTGTCGAGGGAAGGGAGATGCCCCATGTCCAAATCAAAGTCCCGTCTAGAGATCCACATAGCTGGGAAGGTGAACTGGACTCGTCTAAGTCTTGGGGCTGCTCCCCGTGGAAATATAGATGGCACCACAGCAATAAAATTGAAGTGGCACTCCGTGGCACATGGGAAGGAATCAGGGGTAACAGCACACATTTCCACCATATCCACCCCTGAGACCCTGTAATCACCCCATAACTCGAGGTAACGAAGGGCGGGCAGCATTCCAACAATCTGAATGTCCTCCGATCTCACTTCATCCAATGATATTTTGAGGTACGAGAGAACATGAAGGGAGGAAGGATTAATCCATGATGGCAGTGCTGGGAAGGAGCAATACAATGACTCGAAATATAGTCTACGTAGTTGTAGAGGGGGTACCCAACCTTTGACCATCAGCAGAACGAAACTTCCACCATAAACATCTAGGATTTCCAACTTGTGCAGATTATTTAAAGACTCCACCAAAGCATTAGAGGTGCTCTCATCTAAATGCTTCCACCGAAACCGGAGCACCCTTAGCCTGGTCAGATAGCCCAGCTCTTTCACAAGATGGTGGTTAATATTGCCTAAAGATAACTTGCCCACTCCCGGTCCCCATAGCTCTTCTAGGGAAGTCAGGTTACCCATTCCATATGGCAGTTTCATAGTATCATCAACATACAGGCACGTCAGACGTCTTAGCCGAGCAACACTCGACGTGACTTCTTGTATCAGTGTGCTTCTTAGATCCAAGGTTTGCAAAAGCTGCAGATTTCCTATTTCCACTGGGAGCTCCTCAACACTAGTATCATTTAGCCCTAGGTACCTCAAATGAAATAACTTCCCCACATACCCAATATCCGAGATATCACAACCTTTTAAATCCAACACACGTAGAACTTGAAACATTGAGATATTAAGCACCTGGTCAAATTTATCATTTGGGAAAACAGTGAGAGATCTCACATGTTCCAGGCTCGTGGTAGCCACATCTACCTTGCAATTTCGGATGGATAATCTGCGAACCTTTCTTTGTGTGTGAGACATTTTTCTCACTTTCCCATCCAATATAGTGACAAAGTTTTCTTCACCCGAGAGCGAACGTATGAGATCAAGCACCATGTCATGTACACGACAAGCTTCTACCTTCTCTTCATTGTCAATGCCTATTGGCTGGATCAGGCTTCTATTTACTAGCTCGCTGAAGTAGCTGTCACCGAGCTCATATAAGCTAATCTCTTGGCTTTCACTGTAAATGAAACCTTCGGATATCCACCTCCATATAAGTTTTCCTCTCATAATCTTGTGATCTTCTGGGAAAATGCTTAGATATAAAAAACAAGGCTTCAAATAAGAAGGTAGATCGTAATAGCTCAATAATAATATCTTCTTCATATCATCGACATTGCGATCTTCTGTAAATCCGCGACCAATGGAATTTAGCAAGGAAAACCATTGTTCCTTTGATTTTATTTGATGATTACTAGCCAGAAGACTTGCTATAGTGATAATGGCTAATGGTATCCCACCACATTTTTGTAAGATATCTTCGGATACGTGTATCAATTCAGGAGGACACACTTTATCACGAACAAATACTCTTTTATAAAAGAGTAGTCGTGATGCTTCACTTGAAAGAGGTTTTATCTTGTAGATATCATCACTAGAAGAGCAACATGCTTTAGAGACACTAACAATGCGGGTTGTCGTGACCAATCGACTGCCTGGACTCTCTTTGGAAAAAGCACATTTAATTAATTGCCATGCCTTTTCATCCCATATGTCATCAATAACAATGAGGTACCTATATGAATGTTTATAAGTTAGATGATAAATAAGTAAATGAAGATATATCTTGGATATTTTTGGTTATGTGGATGAAAATGGACAGTAGCAAACTCGGGGAATTTGAATGAGCACAAGTAACCAATAGTGAAAAAACAATATGCTATTAAAATGCATACACATCAGTGCCAAAGGATCATAATTTACTTGGAAAAAAGGAAGTACACATACCTTTTGTTTGCTAGAAAATCGGTGAGTAGGTCGATGAGCTGTCTTTCATCCCTGGTTGCGCTATGAATATCTTCATGCCTATTCTTGTCAAGTTCATATAGAATATCCTTGAAAACTTTCTTCATGTTGGGATTTTGAGAAACCGAGACAAAAGCAGTACAATCAAATTGAGCTTTGATCTTTTCATGCACTACTTTGGCAAGAGTTGTCTTGCCTAACCCACCAAATCCAACTATAGAGACAGTTTTCAGTGGCTGCTTTGACCAATCGTCACCTTCGGCCAATATGTTGATCAGCTCGTCTCGTGTTTCTTCAATGCCAACAAGCTCTGTCACATCTCTATATAGTGCTATCATGCGAGGGTCAACGCTAGCAGGAGCACTGGTGCTATCACATATGTTTTGCTCGTACCTTTGGCGTAGCTCAGCCAACCGCTTAGCCTGGGCAACGGCTTCATCTAGGGCATCAGAGAGATGATGGAGACCCCTCCCTTGCTTGAAAAATCTGACGGTCTTCTTGAGTAGCGTCTTGACTTTGTTCTTGGGGTTGGCGAGCTTGGCACCATTCTCCGCATGAACCATGAAAGCGTCAACAATTTCTTCCATCTGGTAGGACAACTCCTTCACGTTTCCTGCCCAGATCTTGATCCCCTCGTCGAGCTGGTCTTCCGGCACTTTGGCTACCTTGCGGAGGGCGGCATGCATCAGCGTGAGCTCAGTCACCAGAGACTCGATGCCTTTCTTCACTCTCTTCTCTAGGGTGAACTCACCCACGAGCAGACCACCGAGCTTTGAGAGGACAGGGCGGATAGCCACCATGGCCAACTCCATGCTCGGTCGATCTATCTCTCTCTATGGACTACACACACGGAAAGGTGCTGGCAGCACTATGCTCCGTGGCTAACTCTGTTAGCCAGGAAGAGAAGCCAAGAAGAGAAATCAACAATTTGGGAGCACATGCATGGCTGATTACTGATTAGTTAGGCGTTGGTCCGGCAAAGCTCAACCGATCGATGCGACCTTGGGAATTGGGATTTCCGATAAATACAGCCTTGGATGCTGCTTGGACTGCCGTGCCCACGGCTGGAGGTGCGCATCTTTTATATCCTGCCCACATATTTTAACGTGGGTGAGGATCAGAGGCACCGAAATGGAAAGCCAGCAGGCAGCCACACAGCCAAAGCATCGACGAGGTAAAAAAAATCTCTAGGTGTACATCTACGTATTCTAGGTGTACATATAAAGTTTTATATTGAAAAAATATACAATTTTGTGATCTATGCAAAAGACGATTTTGGATGGTACAAAATACTATTTTTGACGAGACATTTTTTTTAATCTTTTTATACCCACAGCACTATAAATGTTCTTTCTACATAAAATATTTGAGGACACGTAAAAGACACATATATGTACCTTCTCAAGGAAAAATATGTCTTTTAAATCCTTTTAACCACTTTTAAACGTGTTTTTCGTTACTGGAGCATCTAGTCCCGTGAGCCAAAACACCGCTCCCCACTCTATATATTTCTTTGACTCTCTTCTCTGCATGCCAAATTAAGTGTTACTCCAAAAAATCCATTTAGAGCTCGGGCTACAAGGAAGGAGGCTGTTTCTATAAACAATTCAAAAATCACATTTTAAAAATTGAAAAACAAAGATGTAGTCAACAATATATTTTACCAACGTACAAAATCTTAACACGAAATACCTTGCATTCTAGGCTACACAAATCTGAAATAAATGGAGGTTAGAAATTTAAGCTGTTTGCCACCTCAGATACACATTTTTGTCAAATTTTCACTGACCAGGTATTTCATATACTACCTCCATTCCGGTTTATAAGACAGATATATATTTCGAGAAAATAGTTTAACCGTAAATTTGGGCAATAAAATACAAAGTATATTTAATAAAAAAAATACCATTAGATTCATATTCAAAATACGCTTTCAATGGTATAATTTTTGTGACATATGATTTATATATTGTTGACCAAATTTATGGTTAAACCAGTTTCTCGAAGTATATATTTATCTTATAAATCGGAATGGAGGTAGTAGGTTTTGTGCACACTAATGGAATGTAAGTGGTATACATCATTGTTTATACTCATGTAGCTCAGCTTCCGGTTGTCGACGCTTGGCTTCACAGACTAGGACAAGCACGCCTGCGTGTCAGGCGGTGCATTAGTTTACTTGATCTCACCGATCATTACGCACTGACTGTTTTTTTGGTACACTGACTCTTTGGGTTAGTTATCTATCCGCAACCATGCCGCGCGGTCTGAAGAAAATTAACACATTTAGGGCATCACTTTATGTAGTTATAAAGTTGTTAAGTATTTCAATTTATATTATCCAATTGTATTTTCTTACTATTTATCTTTTTGGTTGCAAAATACATGATGCTTACACTCGTAAAAAGGTATAACTTTGATCTCTATTTTGTATATTAGTATATATATCATTGTGTTTCTCAGAAAAAATTGAAACATTGCACACAAAAGATAATCGTATTGATATTCCCGCATACATATACAATCGGATCCATATTTTTAATAAAATTTCATAAACCAATGGTTAGTACAGTCTCAAGTTTTTGTTCTACTAAGTGGGCGCTCTATTTACCTTCATTTTATCGCCCTTTAGAAATTTATCAGTTGACCATAGTCCTCATCATGGACAAAGCATAAGATTCTAAGAGTAAATTTCTATTTTCCTTTTATAAGTTTCCAAAATACGCATCTATAACATTGGTGTGTATGTGGTGAAGAACATTTCTAAAACATGCATAACATGTGCTTATAATTTATAGTCCAACTAATGATTAACATTAAAAATAATTTTTTTGTGTGAGATCCATATGATGATATATTGATTTCCATATATATAGCTATAGTATAAAGATTTACCAATTATGGTGCAGCTAAATACATTTTTAAAGCTCTAATAGGTGTGATATATATTTAGGTACTTCTACATACATCTAATATATATTGTCTATTTACTAATAGTTATATAATATAAGGATAGTTATTTACTAAGAAATAGGATCCAGTTTTTTGTATTTCTAAAATTTTCTAGCCTCATTCTCTAGCTAGCAAGGTGACCTATGCAATTCTACGGCCGGAGCTTCTTTCTATTTAAATCTTTTCTATATTATGTTCTTTTTACTGACATGAGTATTTATATAGAAATGTATGGACAAAAAGTGCAATTTCGTAAAACATGATTCGAATTATCATATTTTTGTATAGAGTTTTTGTTAAATATATGGATGTCGCATCTAGCTTTCCCTAATCCATTACATTTTTCTCTGTACTAATTCTCATTAAGAATTCTTACGCTAATAATTAAACACTAATGGCTCGTAGGTAGATGTTTGTTCTATCATCTGCCTCCTGCATATTGCAAACATGTGTTTTAGTGCAGTGACATGTATTCTTATAAGATAAATGGTGTGGAAGTTGCCAAAAATATTCTATCATTCACACTCGTCATACTTGTTGTTTTACACATGTTTAATATTTTAGGTACTTAAAAAATGATTTTTTACTCCTAATATTTTATCTAAACATTCTCCACCATTCACTTGTGTGCTATGTTAGTGTAACGGTTCACTTTATTTTGCCATCATATTGGAAAAAATATCATATTATAAATTAGAAAAGAAGAAAATTGACAAATTCTTGAGGAAACACATCAATCTTTGGTGAAACTTTTGCATTATAGTGTTTTGATGGTTGCAAAGACATTAGTGAGTGTCAATGGATGGGTGGTAAGCGTCTTATAATGTGAAACTAAAACCACATAATTCCATACTGATAGTCACATTTCTCTATCATGGTCATGTTCATTAGTTGTTACTTTCCTCCAAAGTAATATGCTATTCCTAAAAAAAATTGTTAAATATTTTGATCTTGATACTTCTGAAGTAATTATTGTCTCTCAGTCAATACTAAGAACCATCCGATGCGATACTCTAAGTACAAAGTATAAAGGGATAAGAAAACCATGATCAATGTCTACAAACATACATTGAAAATAATTATTTCTATGTCGTTAGGCACTCGCTAAAGTTTCTTTTTTGCATGTGTTCCTTTGTTTTTTTCATAATTTAAATTTCATTAAATGATTATCATATTAGTGTTAAGATAAAAATGTCATCTAAGGTTAGATTTTAGACTTAATCTAATCGATAGATTTTATATAATGAAAATAATGGATTTGCTATATTATCTTGGTCTTCACACGGAGATCGAGTTGTATTCTTTATTGGCCTAATAAAGTATTTACTCGCTCAGTACGTTATTGGTCGTCACATATCTCTAGATCGTTAATAACAATACCATATACATTTTATAACATAAAAGATATATGATTATATAATATAACGTTGTAATATATTTACTTTGGTCAAATTGAGAATTTAGAGATACACATATACCATATAAATCGGATGAGAGAGATTAACTTTATTAGAAAATTGCAATTGATAACCTTGATTAGCCCATGATCGAATTAATCCGTAGATCCATATTTTGGCTTACCTGCAATTTTTTTTATTTTGCCTTACCCGCAATTTTTTTATTTTGGCTTAAATCGGCAATATGCTTGGCTGGTAGTGTTAACGTGTATGAGATGTTCGAATATAGTGCTGTCATTTCCATTTTATTTTAGACACTTTTAGAGTAGTTTCATATGTTTGATACCCCTCTCCATATAGGTCAATATCCCGCTTGCATGTATACATGCTATTTGTCTAGAGGCTATCATAGACAGTGTTGCTTCTAATAAGGCAGCTGCTTATCTTATTTTTTTGGGTCGTCTTGCTGATAGAGTAACTTGAACCACGCTAGCATGCAGAAAAGGCATAGAGAAACAGTTCGGCTGGCTTGATTGCTTGAGAGGAAATATTCATACTACATGTAACTGCAAGAAGTCGTTGTTAATTTCCTGATTCCACCAACAAATTTGCATGGCTTGAGTTTTTTGGGAATGTTACAGGTTTTTAATGTGTAAAAAAGGCATTGCAGATTTTCTTTTTGGACCCGCAAACAATGTTGGCTACCATCAAAAGGAAAAGGCTGCAATAAAAAAAAGGAAAAGGCTGCGGCTAGAATCCTATGGAGACACGTCTGGACCATAGACGGTGTCAAAAAATCCACATTTCATCTGCTAAAAAAAATCAGAGTCTACGTCAAATCAAACTAAACAGTTAGTATTTTTTCCACTACTTTTTTGGTTTTTTTTTGAGAAACCACTATTTTTTGTTACGATTGTATCAAAGTCGGATTGCTTTTTTTAAGCAGCCCATGTCTGGAACAGTTTTTGGGCCTTGGGCTTGTCAACGGGACTTTTTTTCTGCTTAACATGCTTCACTTTCCTAATTGGCTTGTACGTGTAAGGCGTGGCTTTTTGGTACGCGACTGAGTTTACGTAACATATCCTTATCTTTTAATCTTAGCCATAAATTTTAGATCAAACCATCTAAAATAATTGAAATGACGTGGCTCAACATGGTTTCTTTATTAGAACCCCTTATATTGCTTTTAGTATATAATAGATTTTCTTTTTTTTTTCTAGTTCATCCGCTGACATTCAGCGAGATTGAACTCGGGCTAATATTAATATTTTGTTTGGGTTCTAGTATCCAGTTTTGGTGCAATTTGATTCAGTTGTTTGCTTATATGTATTTACGCTTTATTTCCCTGTTGATGCAAGTGTTTGGTACTTTGCTTTGCACCTTATTACATGGATTGGCCTGGACTACCGAATGCCATGCCATGCCCGTAAGAGTTTTCTGCAAAAAAATCCCGTACACGTATGTACAACATTGTTGTCTGTACGTATATGTATATCCTGTGTATGCCTAACCGTGCGCATCCGAATATTTTTCATATTGAATCATCAATGTTTGGCCTAACTGTTTTTGCCTGAACTACTGAATGCCGTTCTACCCACGAGAGCCTCATAGACTCAAGCATTTGTTAGCCTCGCTTATACGTGTGTCAGGGCATGTGCACGCTAGTAGAGTTTAGTATGCTACAACCGCAAATAGCTTCGAGAATGTCCGTTGTAATTTGCATTAGCGTTACCCTAATGTTATGCCTAACAACCGCGCCTCGAGAGGTCTGAAAGAGTCTAGAAGGCAAATAGTCACACTATGTCTCTATTCTTAGGGACGCGTTTCCCGTCTTAGTTTTGCTTAGCACTTTGTGTTTTTTATTCTTGGGTTTAGTTTCATCTTTTCTCTTGCATGTAGATGTAACGCGATCATATTATTGGACGTTAATATATTTTAATTGAAAATATGCAAACAAATATCAGTTAATGCATTTTTAATTGAAAACATGCAAAAAATATTATTCTTTTTCTAAAAATTTTGATATATAATACATAATTTTCTTCATTATAGTACGATAGATATTGATATATAATACAAAATTATGCTACGAACCAGGACTAAAGGTCCTCCATCCCCCGCTCTCCATCGCCTCCACGTGGAGTGACTTTAGTCCCGGTTCGTAACAAACCCGAGACTAGTGGGGAGGGGGGGGACCTCTAGTCCCGATTCCGCAGTCCTGGCTGCACAACCGGGACTAGAGCCCGTCTGAAAACGAGACTAGAGGCCCGTTCTCTACTAGTGCCTCATCCTAGTCACCGACGACCTGAACTAGATCAGTTTTTCGCTTCCGCCTACCCTACCTCCTCTTGCTGCAGCCGGACATGACCACCTCGAGCGCTACCTCGGTTGCCTCCTCCGGCGTCTTCAACTCCGCCTTCCAGGTCTCTTTGGGCAGGCCACGACCACGATGGCGGGTGCCGCCACCGCTGCCTCGGTGATCCCGACATCACCGATCAACCTGACGAATTAGATCACCGTCAGGCTCTAGGTTCATCGATGGGTCTCTCCCATGTCCGTCAAGCATGATCCCCAATCCTACGGCTGGAACGGCTGGCACCCCTACAACCATCCCCAACCCGCAATTCTCGACTTGGCATCAACATGACCAGGACATCCTCTCTGCCTTCGTCTACTCCCTCCACAAGAGAGTTCTCAGGATGATGACGATGGTGTCCATGTTCCAAGAGGCGTGGGAAACCCTAGGCTGCAGCTTCGCATCGCAGTCTACTACGCGTGCGATGCAGATCCGCGGCAAGCTCAACAAAGCCAAGAAGCTCGACAAGTCGGACTCCGTGTTCTTCAACGAGATCAAGTCCATGGCTGACACTCTGTCCTCCATAGGTCAACCCCTGCGCCCCGATGAATAAATTGGTTAATTATGTGCAGGGCTGGACGGTGATTATGACGTGCTTGTACAGATGGTCTTGCCGCATGCCCTCGGTGATCCCATTCCTGTTCGAGACGTTTATGCGCACCTCCTATCTACCGAGTAGCACATGAACGTGCGTCGCGCTGATCTTGGCATGAACGTGCACATGGCGAACGTCAACTTCAGGACTCGCGGCCGCCCCTTAGACACCACCCGTTCCGCCCTCCAACAACCAGCGCGGCGATGGTGGATCATCACGGGGCGGTGTGGGATCTTCTGGCAGTGGTTCTTTTGGTGGCGACGGAAATCGGCCCGTTTGCCAGAACTGCTCTAAGATCGGACACATGGCGTCCTGCTGCTTCAAACGCTACACCCCTAACTTTCTTGGCACTGGCAACGATGGCAGGTATAAGGAGCGCTAGCTAGCTGCGTTCCATACCCGTGCCGCCAACACCACCACCACCAACAACAACTCACTCTTCAGCAACAACGCTCCATACGGTCTACACCGTCCTACCCGATCGATCCCGCTTGGTACGCGGACACAGCGGCCACGGACCACTTCACCAACGACCTTGACAAGCTCACCGTCTAGGAGCCCTACTACGGCAAGGACGAGGTTCAGGCCGCAAACGGTCCAGGTATGCGCGTTACACATATTGGTCATTCTACTATTCCATCATCATCACATCCACTTCATCTTAAAAACATCCTACACGTCCCATCTGTTACTCGCAACCTCCTATCAGTCCAAAAATTTACACGTGATAACAATGTTTTCTTTGAGTTTCACCCTTGGTATTTTCTTGTTAAGGATCGGGCTTCGAGAAACATTCTTCTTAGTGGAGGTTGCCGTGATGGTCTGAACAACGTCAATGAGTCATCAGCCAAACAAGTTCTCAGTGGTGTTAGAGTTTGTCATGAGCAGTGGCACTCACGCTTAGGTCATCCAGCCACCCCGTAGTTCAGCATGTGCTCCATCATCATGAGCTTCCATCAATGTCAGTTAATAAAGTTATAGTGTGTGATGCCTGTCAGCAAAGGCAAGAGTCATCAATTATCATTTTCTTTATCCACTCGTGTTACTACTTCTCCTTTGGATATTATCATATTCAGATGTTTGGGGTCCTGCCCCTATTTCTACAAGTGGCCATGAGTATTTGATGGCGCCTGGAAGCGCTTCGTCGGGAAACCCCAAGAGCAAGGTGTGAAGAGCACAACAACAAGTCTTCCCTCAGTAAGAAACCGAGGTTATCGAACCAGTAGGAGGAAGGAAACGTCTCAAAGGTGTTGCAAGCAACTTGAAAACCTGCACAACACAAACTCAAGAATTTGCCCCAACGAACAGTGAGGTTGTCAACCTCACCGGTTGCTGTAACAAAGGATTAACTGTATGGTGTGGAAGGTAATAGTGGTTTGCAGCAAGTAACCATGAACAATGGAAGATGTATCAATGGTAAAGATTGGACCGGGGTCCGTAGTTCACTAGAGGTGTTCTCCTTAGATAAACAAACATGACATGCTGGGTAAACAAATTACAGCAGGGCAATTGACAGGACTGAGCAAGGCATAACAATACAATACTAGACATCATGATCCTATGAGATTCGATTGGGCAATACAACAAGATACATAGACCGCCATCCAACTACATCTATGACTAGAAGTCCACCTTTGGGTTATCATCCGAACCCCCTCCAGTATTAAGTTGCAAGCATCAGACAACTACTTTAAGCAAAGTGTATAAGGTAAAAAATCCACTTGTTCCATGACCAAGAGACCCTTGTTTTATCCCTACACTACTAGGAAAATGGTCTTTAGTGGTGCACCTGGAAACATCATCCGTGGCGCACTAGCAGTGCGCCACGGACCTTGCGCTACGGCTATCTCTCAGCCGTGGCGCACTGCCTAGTGCGCCACGGTTGTGTAGAGACAGGCGTAGCGCACCTGCTAGTGCGCCACAGATGTTTGGGCAGGTGCGCTACCCCTGGGATCTTCTGTGGCGCACTACCTAGTGCGCCACTAAGCTTCCATAGTGCGCTTTAGGTGTAGTGCGCCACAAAAGGTAGACCATGTGCGCCATAGATGTATTTTTTGTTTTTTTAGTTTCCGAGCCAGATTATATACAATACAGATTATATACAATATTACAGCAGATATACACACACAGATACAAAATATACAATTATATATATAGATACTCAATATGAAAAACAAGATTGAAAGTAGTAGTTACATTGTCTCATACATGAATACATAGTCTCATACATGAATACATAGTCTAAGTTACATTGTTTCGATCATGTTACAAAGTAGCAGTTGGTGACATGTGAATACATGTGTCCATCGAACAAGTTAGAGCTCGGAAGCTCGCCTAGACATCTAAACTAGCTAGACACAAACGCGGGATAAATAACCAAAGAAGATAAGCATGATCACCGCCGCGACGAACGTGTAGGTCTTCATCCGGTTCCTTGTCCTAACTCCCGCTAGATAGCGCGTGTATCTAGCTTCCGCCTCCGCCATAGTGTTGTACCCTTTGTAGCTATTGCCGCTGAAACGGTGCACCTGTCTCCGGCAGTCTTCCCAATCATCGTAGACTCCGGGAACCCGTTCCTTGTACACGACGTACCACGTCATCTATAAGTTGACAATAATAATTAACCGGTGATTGAGAAAAAAAACATATATAATTAAAGTCGCATATGAAGATACACTTATATAAAGTACTCCTAAATCAAAAAGACCAAACTCAAAAAGCATGCCTCATATATATACATAGGTCGTTGGACACAGGAATATGCTACGATGGAACCGTACGCCAAGTAGGATGCACAAGACCTGGACTTGTGCATAGCACAAGGCATACAATCCCATCGTAGCACATTCACATATATAGTGTGCCACGACATTTCAATCATCGGCATTATTTTCGAAAAAAGAGTAAAGAAAAAAAAAGGACCAAATTGAGCAAAGGACCAAAGAGTAAGCAAAAAAACCAAGCATTGATTGATATATAATAATAATAAGCAAAATAAGTAAGCGATGATTCATAAACCTAATAAGATAAGTACACTTGTCCACACACACACAAATGTCATCTATAGTTTGTAACTACAACTAGGCCAACATCAAGCCTTCTGGCTCGGCTTAGGGAACGGGAGGACGCCCTGTCTTGTTATGAACTTCCTATAGTCATCCTGCATCTCTAGGCGATCTTCTATGTCACGGTTATTCGGGGTATTTCCGCCGTAGAAGATTCCCCCCGAAGTCATGACATCACGAAAGATGATTGCCCCAAACTGCTGCTGGATGCGATACATCTCTTGTCTAATATCCGAATCATTGATCTTGGCCTTTGCTTCGGCCCACTGTTTGAGATGATCTGGCAGCGTAGAATTCTGCTGGTCAAGTAGGAACGCCCTCATGTGATGGAGTGCGTAGTAGGCTTCCTTCTTACTGTTTTCCGGCTGCTTCACGCAGGGGAACTCCATTACGTGGTTGAAGACGTGCCTGCCGAACTTGACCTTCGTACGCATGAAGGTGGTGCTTTCCGTCGAGGCAAAGCCAGTGAGAGCATCATCCAGAACTTCCTTGATCTTGTCGTAGTTTTTCTTCTTTTCTAGACTCCCCGAGTCGAAATACGTGGCATGGGAATGCTTCGGCGATAAGGAGATGAGCGTGCAGTGTTCATCTCTGCGCAAAAAATTCAAATGGAATGTGTTGGTAAAAGAATGATGATGATCTAATAAAGCCAATCGACGGTGGCGAGTGAATAACGACTTACTCGGGAAAGTAAGGCACGAGAATGTATTCCTTTGTCTTGTTCGCCACGAGGATTCTTTTTAGGTACGAGGCCACGATACGTCATTCGGCGGGGGAACCCAAGCAGCCGTCACGCATGTAGTAGGGGTCCACTATAGCGATGCCCAGTGTGTTCTCTCTAATGATCTGCATGGCCAGGCTGAGAGAAAACAGACGGACCATGGTATAGTGCAGCGGGTATAGGTGGAACATATTGAAGATGTCGTCGAACCGCAGGAAGAACAGATCTGCAGGGGCATTGTCGACGAAGCCCAAGCCTGGTGGCACCTTAACCACGAATACCGGGTGCGAGGGATCTTTCTCCGATAGAAGGCATCTCTCTATCGTCAGCACGCCGTCATGCACACTCTGCAGTTCCGAACTGGCGAGCTTCCGCAAATTCTTAGGTAGCATGGGCTCACCCGCCACATGAATCCTCCACATAATACCCTCGGGTCTTGGTGGCCCGTCCCGAAACCTGATCGGATTCGCAGTTGTTGACGCCACCGGCTGGCTCGAGCTGCTAGATTTTCTTTTCCTGCCCTTTTTTCCTTTTGGAGAGCGGGCAGGCACCGCAATCTGAGCACCGGCCGCCCTATGTAGTGTGTCAGGGCTTAGAATAAAGGGCCGGTTGGTTGTATCAGCTGGCTCTGTAAAGGCGCAAGCTAGAGGCGTCTCCTGAGAACCAAACAGACGCTTGGTGATAGTGGCTTTCTCTGTGGGGCCACCAGCTAGGTCTTCTTCGTTGCCAAACTGAGTGCTGAAGAAGTGATCATTCCAGTCTTCGTCGTCCTCGGCCGGATCCTGCGCCATGTGCATATCATCAACATGATCATCCGACCCACCGCGTGGAGGTGACGACGAGGGCGGTAAGGGGGCCTTGCCACCGCTTGTCGCTGGCACGACAGGCGGTGCTGTTGTCTGTGGCGTGATGGCCCCCGCCGTCCCCAAACGGATCATGCTCTTTGGCCATAGCAAGAATAACCCGAAGCAAGTTCTGAGGACAGACGGCTCTTCTTCATCCGCTCCTGGGGGTTGAATGGGAGGTTCCAGGTCGTCGCAGCCCCTTAGCACCCGACTAATTTTAACCCTGTGCACGCTATCTGGCATCGGCTTTGAGTGGAACGTGCGCTGCAAGGGTTGAACGATGGTACCCTTGGCAACATCCCTCAGCTCGTTGTTCACGTAGCATAAGAGAGTGCAAGGAACATCCGTCTGCGGAAAACATGTACGGCGTCGTCAGAGCGAGATGCCATAAGAGTAATAGATGGCATGAAAGGCGGTAATTAAAGCAATTTGTTTACCGGGATGGCGTCGAGATCGGCTAATGTCGACGCACCGCATACGGCGACGGGCGTGCAAGAGACGGAAGGGCTGCTTGATGGCGCGGTGCTGGCCGCCGGTTTATTCTCCCTACCAACGGGTGCTTGGAGCTCCGGTGCCGCCGCGACGATGGCAGGGGGGCACCAACATGTACTCCGGCGCCGCGGTGATGGCAGGGGGAGTCACCAACACTTGCGGCACCGCGGTGCTAGCGGGCGGAGTCACGAACATGTAGTTCGCCTGATTCGTCGGCGCCGCGTTGTTCGAGTGGCTGCTGACCATGCTTGGAATCGGGCACGGCCCTACTCGACCACCCGCACTCTAGTTCGCTATTGACTCCACCAAGGTAGGCAGGAAGGACGTGAGGGTGATTGCCAGGTTGTCTTGGACGATCTGCGGGATCCGCGCCACTTGTGCCTTAAGTTCTTGAACCTCGCGGTTTTCCTCCTCGCTCCTTCCCGACGGCGCCCCATGCGTCCTCGGCGGTGGACCAAAATGATCCACCCAATTCTTACCCCCGAGGCCGGCCAGACGGCCAGCCGACGACGGCTTCTTCGTAACCGGCTCTATTTTCTTGGCCCGGTTCATCGCCCTGTTAAAAGGGTTATCCCACCGGGTGGCCGCCGTCGACCCCTGGGATGAGGAACCCTGGGATCCATGACTAGCAACAATTTCCTCCTCCTGCAGAAGAAGTAACAGTGAATCATTTAGATCATCGATTAGATTGCAATCGTGTTGATCCGCGGTAATTAGATTATACTTACCACAATTTCCTCGAATTCCTTCACCGCAGGATCCGCGGTGAGTTGTTTGGTTTTTGGGTCCACATGGTAACGGGCCCTGATGAAGTTTCGAACCTGCCCGGGTTCGAATTTAGCAAAGGGGTTTTCTATCCCCTTGGATCTATACTCTTCGTCCTCCTTATTCCATTTGGCCTCCGCAGTTCTGTATCCACCAGATCCGAGATGGTGATGACCTATATTCATCGCCTGCAGCACCTTTCCCCGATTACTATTGGCCAGGGCTCTTTCGGATTCACACCTCTCCTTGAACTCCCGAAACTGATCTTCGGTGATCTGCGGGTCAATCTTCTGGATCTCCTCGAGACTTTTGCCTTCTTTATAGATCTTCTTCTTTATCCGGGTTCTCCAGCTGGCCAGGGCGGTGCTCATCTTTGTGAGGGCGGATTTGTTTACTTCGTTCCCATGATAATTTGTGTTCTGATACTTAGCGGGGAACTTGTATCTTGCGTGCAGCTTCTCGAAGAGGAGTGTGCGCAAGTGGCCATTATCTTTATGCCGGAGATTCTCGGTGTTGATCGAGATGGTTATCCGGGTGATCGCCGCCACTTGCCCACCGTACCCTTTAACGACAAGGTCGGGCTCCAAAGAAACACCAGTTGGACTCACTTCGGTAATTTCCTTCCTGACCGTGCCGACCGTGTTCGGGCGCCGGTCCTTCGGCTTCTTCTTCTTCTTGTTAGGAGGGTTGCTACCTCTCCCTGTGCCCTCGCCGCCATCATTGGTTTCATCGTCCGCCGTTCCTTCGGCTTCTTCCTCCGCTTCTTCCATCTCATCATCCTCGCTCTCCGAAGGATGGTATTCTTCATCGTCTTCTAGCCGCTGGGCCGCCTCCTAGAATGTCAATTGTTTATTCGGAGGTCTGAGTTCTGCTTCAGCGCTGATGCGCTTAGAACATCCAGCCTCGTCGTTGTCACACATCTTTGCACTAATAAAAAACAAATAATTGGTTAAATGCACGGAAAAATCCGGCATGACCTTTGCTAATTTTCTTAAACTAGGAGTGCCCGATTTCTGCCGAAACAGAAGTTAATCAACATTCCGGCAAAAATCGGGACTCATTTCATACAAGAACCTGCATACACGACATAATAAAGTGCTTCATATACAAGCACAAGCACAATTTCAAGTGCTACAACAATAACAACAATCCTTGCTGTCATTTGCTTGCAATAAGAAAATGAGAATACACCATACACGATAACAAGCACAAGTTCAGCAAGCAAATGACGGCAACATAATTTTTAGTTCTGTGAACAAATGACAGCAAATGACAAGTATACACAGTTCAATTCAGTTCACCTTGGCAAGCACAAGCTCGACATCTAACTTGACAGCAACTATAGGTGCAACTACAGGTGCAAAGCTACATGAAACAGTTTCAGGTTTGGAACAGAAACTTCATAAGAGCCTGCGGGCCGAGTAGCATGAGGAACATAAGAGTTGTAGCAGCACCAAACGAGTTTGGCCCAAGGAATGACATGGTTATTGTAAAATTTGTGAAGAAACTTCATAAGTAGTGCATCGTTTGCTTTGTCAAAATCAGTTCTATCTGCCCAACCGGCTTACCTTATGCCCTGCATCAAACTCCCGCGGTGGGTTATAGATAAAATTGAAAGGTTGATCAGAGCATTCTTTTGGAAAGGAAAAAGCTCCCCAAATGGCTTTGACTGCTTAGTAGCTTGGAGTTATGTCTGTAGAGATTTTGAGGAAGGCGGCCTCGATATTAAAAACTTGCAGATTCAGACCACTTGCTTGTTCACAAAATTTGTGCACAGAATCCTCACAGAACCTGATTCTCCATGGGCCAGATGGATCATGACAGCCCATATGCAGGGCAAAGATTTTGGGGACTAAACTGTCAACGCAAACCAGAGCTTGATCGCAAGTTTTTAATCTGATTGAAAACTACAGATCAGTCACTTGTGTTGTGTGCAGTTAGGTAACGGCGTTAGCACCTCCTTGTTGAAGGATAAATGGACAACTAGAGTACCTCTATGTACACAATTCCCAGCGTTGTTCTCTCATACTAACAGACCAAATATCTCGGTTGCAGGTTGCTGGAAAAATGGCGAGTGGAGATTACCTCTGGTTCATCTTACTTCAGATAGAGCAGAGGAAGAGAAAGAGGCGCTGATGAATTTATTAAGCACATGTTCCCTTACCGCTGATACTGACAAAAGGGGATGGGGGATGGACGTCTCGGACACCTTCTCGGTCAGTAAAATGTACAAACTAATGAACTGGGGTGGCGTTCAGCAGGCTAGTGCAAAATCAATATGGAAATGTGCATCGCCTAAGAAAAGGGAAGCTCTTTGCATGGTTGTTAATCAGGGGAAGAATTAAAGTCAGAACGGTTTTTCTCAAGCAACGAATCTTTGGATGATTTGTGTCCCTTTGGCTGCAATGCTAAAGAAACTGCAGTACACTTCGCGCTAGAGTGTGGGAGAACAAAAAACATTCTGTCACTCCTAGGGATTCAAATGAATGGAATTGTGGAGCTTGAGGACATATTCGGTGAGGCCAGAGGTAGATATCCAGAAAACAAACAAAACGCCTGGGATCTAATAGCCATAGCAACTTACTGGAGTGTATGGTTAGCCAGGAGCAGGAAGGTTTTTGACGACGTCGACGTTCCAGTACAAGTGGTGGCCAAACAATGCATTGATTTATGTCAACTATGGGCTCACAGAACAAAAGGAGAAGAAAAAGATTCATGCAGAAATAAAAATTCAGAATAATGTTCATCTCAGAATAATTTATCTAGGGGCTAAGACAACTAGGAAAGGAAGTTGCTTGCAGTGCTAATCCATGCAACCATGAACCATGAAGACAAAACCACTGTTATGATTTCATACTACCTAAGAACGTTTCCTAACTCTGAATCCTAACTCTGAACCACTACTCTGAACAACCATAATGTCCATCTTAGAAGCATCCACACAGGCAAGCATACAATCATACTACCTAAGAACATTTCCTAACTCTGAATCCTAACTCTGAACCACTGCTCTGAACAACCATAAACCATGCAACCATTTCCTAACTGAATTTCCAAATCTGAATTTCCTACTCTAAATTTCCTAACTGATTAACATTTCCTAATCTGAATTTCCTAATCTGAACATTTCCTAACTGAATTTCCTAAGAACATTTCCTACTCTGAGCATTTCCTAACTGAACCCTACTCTGAATCCTAAGAAAATCTGAACATTTCCTACTCTGAATCCTAAGAACCCTAACTGAACCCTAACTTTGAACCCTTACTCTGAATCCTACTCTGAATCCCCTAAGTGAATGGATGCAACGAGAGGGGAGAGAGGGGGAGAGGGGAGAGACGCTCACCTCTGACGGGCGGACGACGAGCGGACGACGACGGGCGGCGGCGCGATCCTCCTCCTCCACAAGCGGCGGGCCTCCTCCTCCTCCACGGATCGGCAGCGGCCTCCTCCTCCACAAGCGCGGGCCTCCTCCTCCTCGAGAGCGCAGCGCAGCGCGACGGTGGCGGTACTCCTCCTCCTCGAGAGCGTAGCGCAGCACGGCGGTGGCGGGCCTCCTCCTCCTCGAGAGCAGCGGTGCGGTGTGGTGTCTGTGAGATGGAGCGACGCAGATTGTGAGCGGCGTGGTTGACTAGTCCAACACACATAGGCGTAGCGCACCCTGGCCAAGTGCGCTACGGATAACCGTAGCGCACTTGGCCAGGGTGCGCTACGCCTATGTGTGTTGGACTACCAGATAAGAGGGCGGCCACCCCTCCTGTTAACACTAGTACTGTCATAGCCCACTGGTTCTGCCCCTTAGCTCTATTCTAAACTATGAGCACCCAGGTTCGAATCCTGGTGCTCCACTTTTTTATTTTTATTTTAAAAATACTTTTAAATGTTCCAAAAAAATGCCCAAAAGTGGTGATTTATGCCATACAAGTTTTGTTTTGTTTTTAAAATACTTTTAAATATTCCAAAAATGCCCAAAAGTAGTGATATATGTCATAAAAGTGTTACAAATATGATTCAAAGTATAACTAAATTTCATAATAATTTGTCCATGAATATTACAATCTTTTTTGACCACGCGTTTTACAATATTTTTTGAGCTAGCGTTTTACAATCTTTTTTCCCTTCTTTGTCGCGGTTGAATAATTTAGCCCCGGCACTTTAATGTTTCTTCTTTCGAATGGGCTACCTTTTTTGGGTAGGTTGTCCTTTTTCTTCTTGTGATGTATGTTGCTGCATCGTAGTCGTCGTCATCTTCAATCTTTGGATCGCCATACTGGTCGAAGTCTTGCTCGTTGGCGACTCCATCCATTCCGATGATGTTTCTTTTTCCTCTCCTCACGACAACACGGCTAGGCTTTGTCGGGTCGGTAATGAAAAAACATTGGTCCACTTTGGTAGCCAGTACCCACGGTTCATTTTTCACGGCCACGTTTGCACCGGCGGCCTTGGATTTGCCTGCTTCGGGTATAACCATGGTTGTGAAATACCGGTCTTCTCTTTCGACGCTCTTTGCCCATCTGACACGGAACATCGGCACCTTTTCTCCACAGTAGTCGAGCTCCCAGATCTCCTCGATTCTTCCGTAGAATCTTTCCTTCACGTTGTCATCGGTGTAGAATTCCGACGTTACGCCTGAGTTCTGATAATCACACTTGTTGTCCTTTTCCTCCGTGTAGAATGTGTAGCCGTTGATATCATATGCCTGATAGGTCACCAGGTTTTGCATCAGTCCCTGCGACAAGGTTAATATGATCTTTTCCGTGTCAAAAGAATGCGAGCGTGGGGGATTATCAAGGAGCGTCTGCCTAAACCAACGCGTGAAATCTGAGTTGTGCTCTTTGATTATTTCTCCCTGCGTCCTCTGTATGCCCCGGTCACTGTACTTCTTCTCGATTAACCTTTTGTGCTTCTGTATCCAAGGATCGACCAGTTCTAAATGCTGTAACGCGACGAGGTTTGCTCGATCAAAGTCTGCGCGTCGAAAATCGAAGTCTGCATGCAGTATGCGACGACCCTCTCGGTGACCAGATCCGTCGATCTTGCCAAGGTGTCTGTTGACGGGAAGACCGACAGGGTTCTCTATGTCTAGATAATTCGTGCAGAAAGAGATGCACTCTTTGGCCAGAAAGCCCTTGGCTATGCTTCCATCTGGACGGGACCTGTTGCGAACGTATCCTTTGATGTGTCCGTTCATCCTTTCGAACGCCATCATGCTGCGGAGGAACATCGGCCCGAGTTGTACGATGTCCTCCACGACATGGACCAGCAGATGCACCATAATGTCGAAGAATGCGGGTGGGAAGTAGACCTCAAGCTCACATAGTATCACCATGATCTCCTCCTGTAGCCTTCCGAGCTGATTCACGCCAATCAACTTCCTAGAGATGACGTCGAAAAACTTGCATAGGCCAAATAACGTTTCATGGACGTGCTCTTCCATTATCCCTCTTAGTGCGACCGGAAGTACCTGCGTCATTAGCACGGCACAGTCGTGAGACTTCATGCCACTGAACCTCTGCTTCGCCTCGTCTAGGTATCTGCTTATCTTGCCCGCGTAGCCGTAAGGAAATTTGACTCCTAGAAGGCACTTGAAAAACTGTTTGATCTCATCCTGGCTTAGAGTGAAGCAAGAAGGAGGGCAGTAATATTCGTTCTTCTTGAACTTTTTACCCTTCCGACGACCTTGTGTCGTCTCCGACTCATGATCATCGTCATCTTCCTGATCATCAGGAGTAGTGCGTCCTCCGTGAAGCTCCTTCCGGATACCCAAGCATATCAGGTCGTGCCTTGCTTTCGGACCATCTTTCGTCCTATCTGGCATGTTGATTATGGTCGCGACCAGACTCTCGCACACGTTTTTCATGATATGCATGATGTCGAGGCTATGAGGCATGCGGAGAAACTTCTAGTATGGCAAATCCCAGAAAACAGACCTTGTTTTCCATACCTTCATCAGCGGCTTGTCTTGTTGCTGCCTCTTTCGCTTCTTTCCAGACTTAGGACAATCTTTCCAGTTTTTCAGCAACTCTTCCACTTCTTCGCTGCTCCTACGCTCTGGGATTCCTCGGGTCTCTGATTTGCCATCGAACATGTCTCCACGTTTTCTCCATGGATCATTCTTGCCGAGCCACCTCTGGTGCGCCATGAACACGGTTTTCGATGACCCTGGATCTTTCTCTAGTTGGAGATAGCTTGTGTTATCCATGCACCTAACGCATGCGCAGAATCCTTGGATAACCTGCCCCGAGATATACCCGCAACCTGGATAGTCTTGCATCGTAGTGACCAACGCGGCTCTCATAGTGAAATAATCTTGTGCGACGGCGTCGTAAGTATTGGCTCCAGATTCCCATAACGTGGCTAGCTCCTCTTTCAATAGCCCGAGATACAGATTGATGTCGGTACCAGGTTGTTTCGGCCCTTGAATTAGCATACTCATTTGTATGTACTTCTTCTTCATGCACAACCATGGAGGGAGGTTGTACATCCATACAAACACGGGCCAAGTGCTGTGCGTGCTGCTCTGGCTACCGAACGGATTGAGTACATCGGTGCTTGCACCAAGCCTGATGTTCCTCGAATCTCCACCGAATTATGGGAATTCGAGGTCCAATGCTTTCCACTGGCTAGCATCTGAAGGGTGCGTCGGCAGCTCATCCTTTTCGGGGTCATCATCATCTCCTGGCTTCTTCCTTTCCGCATGCCATCGCATGAGCTTCGCTTCCTTAGGGTCCGCGAAATAGCGCTGCAGACGAGGAGTGATAGGAAAGTACCATACCACTTTTCGAGGTGCTTTCTTCCCTTTCTTGTATCGACTCACGCCGCACACCGGACATGTGGTTTTCTCCGCGTCCTCGCCCCGATAAATGATGCAATCGTTGATGCATACGTGATATCTAACGTGCGGTAGATCGAGAGGACAGACAATTTTCTTGGCATCCTCGATACTAGTTGGACATGTGTTCCCCTCCGGGAGACGATCGTGCCAGAATGCCATCATATCGTTGAAGCTTGCATCGCTCAATTTGTGTTTTGCCTTCATCTCCATAGCCTTGAGCGTTACATTCAACCGGGTATCATCGGGCCTGCATCCTTCATACAATGGAGTAACCGCGTCTTTCTCAAGTTGCGCAAGCTTGGCTTTCTCTCTAGCGGCAGCCCTGGCGTTACTCGTCTGCTTGAGAAGCAGCTCTTGCACATAAGGGTCCCGCACCCAGCCTGACGTTGTTCCATCGTCGTCTGCTCCTCCGGCATCTAGATCATCATCATCCCGGTCTGCTTCCACACCTTCACCATCTCCAGGAGACTCTTCATCATCTCGCCCGTTCTCGCCGTGATGATGATCATCGTCATGTTGGCCACCTTCACCGTCTCCATCATCTAACGTCATCGCTTATCCAACGAGTGTATCCATCCATGAAACCATGGCGGAGCAGGTGCGCCTGCAGATTCCCGGAATCTGGGTCGATCACCCAGTTGAGTTTGCATCTTCTGCATGGACATCTTATATCTGTCTTGTTATTTCGTATCATGTCGGCCGTCGCACATTTCAAAAATCTAGCCACAATGCCTTCGCTCATTATGCGGACCATTTTTGCTTGCATGGTGTACACGGTACAATTTTGAAGTCTATTAGAACCACATAATGAATGCATGCATGCAATGGTCGATAGAAAATTTCGGCATGACCTATCCTAAAATTAGGACCTTTGCGAAATGCCAAAGTCTTGCCAAAATGGAAATGAATCAACATTTTGGCAAAACAAATGGCAACTTGTTCACATACAAACACAAGAGAGAGAGAGAGACCGATCCATACACACATGAACATATCATTATCCTCTCCATACACACATGCATGAGCATCATCGATACTCTCCATATACACACACATATGAGACCATCCTCTCCACATACACACATCATGAGCATCGATCATCTACATACATATGAGCACATCATCCATATACACATGAACACATCCTTACATGGACAACTTACCGAGATGAGAGACCGATCGCGAGAAAGATGGAAAGGAGAGGTGCGCGCATCGACCGGAGAAGGAGATGAGAGACCGGAGACCTCCTCTTTTACTTATGTAACATCCAAAGCAAGTTTTACATGCTAAAAATGGTGAATGGGTGGAGAAATTGAGGTGGGAAGGAGAAGATCCCGACTAGATCTAAGGAGGAAGAAGAAGGGGAAAGTGAAGTGTGTGGTCACACATGTGCACATAAAGAGCTGTCCTAAAAAAATCAACACATCCGTGGCGCACACGGCCCTAGTGCGCCACAGGGAGTACAAACATCTGTGGCGCACCATGCATGTGCGCCACGGATGCTCCTACTCCCTGTGGCGCACTAGGCCGAGTGCGCCACAGATGTTTGTGGCCGTTTCACACCAGAGGGGGGCGTGCGCTTAGGCGTAGCGCACTCCCCCCATGTGCGCCACAGATGACACTAACAACCGTGGCGCACATGTCTATAGTGCGCTACAGATGTTTGGCATGCGGCCAACAGGGACCTGGCCCACACACATCTGTGGCGCACTGTGGTCATGTGCGCCACGGTTGTTCTATTTACTAGTAGGGCACTGCCCACAGGTGAGCCACTCCTGTTTTAGCCATGGGGCACTTCAACCATGTGAGCCACGGATGTGCTGATTACCTATAGCCGTTTTCCTAGTAGTGCTAGTGGCAACATCACATCTACAACCTTATAGATTTATGTCACTTCCCTTAGATTATATAGAGGCATGAACCCACTATCGAGCATAAATACCCCCTCTTGGAGTCACTAGCAACTACTTGGCCAAGATAGCTACTAACAATGGAGAGCATGCAAGATCACAAACAACATAGACATGATAGAATCAATAAGACAAAACAATTAATCAATCTGACATAGTAATATCAATATCCATCGGATCCTCGCAAACACAACATGCATGATTACAAATAGATGAGATCTTGATCATGAGCGGAGCTCACAGGATCTAGACATGAAAGCACAAAGGAGGAGATACAACCATCTAGCTACTACATGGACCCGTAGTCCAAGGTGGAACTACTCACGCTTCATACCGGAGGCTGGCATGATGAAGAAGAAGGTCTCCGGGATGATCTCCCCTCCGGTAGGGTGCCAGGAAGAGCTTCAGATCCCCCCGATATAGGGACGATGGTAGCGGCTACAGACGGTTTCGTGGAATATTGATCAGGTCCTTAGGGTTTAGGAATCGGGGGCTTCTTATAGGCGAAGAGGGAGGCCGAGGGGGTGCCCGAGGCGGCTGCACCCCCCAGGCGCGGGGTGGGCCCACCCGCACGGCTAGGGGTTGTGGACCCCTCGAGGCCCTCTTCCTTCTCGTCTTTTGTCTCCGTGTTCCCCACGGTAAAATATTGACTTTGGCTTTTGTCCCGTCCAATTCCGAGAATATTGATTTTCTGCCTTTCTAGAACCAAAAACAGAAGAAAACAGGCAACTGGCACTATGGCATCTTGTTAATAGGTTAGTACCAAAAAACATATAAAAACACCTCAAAGTGTATACAAAGCAAAGCAAAGTAGATACTAAACAAGCATGGAACATCAAAAACTATAGATACGTTTCCGACCTATAAAGCATCCACAAGCTTAATTCCTGCTCATCCTTGAGTAGGTAAGTGATAAAAAGAATAATTTTTGAGGTGACATGCACCATCAAAATCAAGATCAAACCATTTGCAAGCATTGAAAGCTGGGATCAAAGAACTCTAAACATGAGCATGAAAGATGGAGTTCGAACAGTAAGACAAAGTAACTATGCATGCAACATGAAAGGATACAAACAAAGATCATGAATAACATGCATTAAAAAACATTTGTTTGTTTCACATACAGAAAACATGGCATAGTGGCATTCAGCTTGTCCCTCATAGAGTAGCAAATAGATGAATTGGACACCTTCAAAGTTCATAAGAGTGACTAGATACAAATATCACAAGAACAAGCAATATCAACAATATGCATCAATCAATAAGTTTTGGGACAATGGACACAGAACTAAGAATGGCAACTATGCTCTCTTAATTGGTTCCTAAAGGTAGAAGGTGGAGACTCAATATTATAGTGGAAGAAAGGCCCTTCATAAAGGGAAGCAGGGATTTCAAGTTTCAAAAAGAGCTTCCAAAAATTATGGTACTTGTTAGCTTTCAGCTCTCATTGCCCCTATTATAAGCATCTTGAAGTGATTAAGGTTAAAGTGAACAAACTATGAAGTATATGCTTGACAAAGTATAAGTTGGCAATCTCATGTCCCTTGAATACGAGGGCCGCTCCTCATTCTACTCAACTTTAGTCACCTGTAAGTTCTTGTCATAGTAAGTACATGTGTATCATAGAGAACCGCCAACGGGGTACTGTCACATCCCAAGATTTTCCAAATCTTGTAATGTGAAAAATAATTGAATAAAATAAAAATTTGTTGATTTTCAGGGCCAGAAGAAACTTGTGAATCCAATTGGAAACCTTCAAACCAATTTGGATCAAATAAATACTAAAGAGATTAAAAGGATAAATATTTAGTAACAGAAAAATAAAAATATTTTACTACTACTTTGAAATCTTTTTATAAAAGGTTTTGGTTTTCAAAGGGAAAAGAAATATTTTAAATAAAGATTATTGTATAAAAGCCAAATTAAACCTTGACCAAGATTTTGAAACAAAAGGTTTTGCTTTGATTAAAATAGTAGAGGTTTATTTAAAATAAAACAAAAAGGATTTAATATCCAAGTCTTATTAATAAAGGTTTTACTATTTCGAAAAACTTATTTGTTTATTTAAAATAAGTTTTCCAAGTATTTTATATCCTCAAATAAAACCTACTGATTTGGTTTTGAAAATATTTAGTTTTCAAAGTGGAGTTTTGAATAAAACAAAATCTATTTCATTTATAAACAAGGTCTATTTATTTAATTAATAATGGACCCTAAAATAAAATTATTTTTTTGGTTTTGGAATTCTGGTTTATGTTACTGAACAGAACCAAGTTCAAAGTTGCAAAGTGTGGTGATTGTTTGAATCAATTTGAATGCTTGAGTGTTGTTTGAATTTCCAAAACAGAAATAGGAAATAGAAAAAGAAAAGCTTGTTGTACAAAAAAAATATGAGAAGGAGCCAGCCCAGTCTACCCAACCCAGCAGCCCACAAGGCCCAGAACCAGCCAGCTCCCCCTCCCCGAAGCGTTTTCTTTTCCACTCAGAACCGCACCCACACAGAAGCTGACCGGTGGACCCAACTCTCCCCTCCTCTCTCACACTGCCAGGTAGGCCCCACAAACACTGTCATCGTTTCCACCCGCACGACCTCTTCTCCCTCCCCTCAACGCCGTTCCCTGCAGTGATTCCGCGGCCTTAATTCGTCTTAACGCGGCCACCATTACTCGCTTTGATCACGCAAGCTTAAAAGCTCATGTCTCCTCTTCGTTTCCCCTCTGTCGCCCCATCTCAACACGCCCCCAGGACGCCCCAATTCTTCCCCGAGCACCTCTGTCTCTGACGACCTTCCATGCCGATTCCGGCCAAGCTCCACCACCCCTTGCCTCCCCGAGCACACGAACTTACTCCCCACTCCCAGGCGCTCCTGCCAGTACCTTTCATTCAACTGCGGGCGCCCCAGAACGCCGTCTCCGACAAGCTCTGAGCGCCGCCGCGTCTGGTTCTTCTACGACGACCGTCTCCTGGTAAGAACAGACCACCCCGCGCCTTCTCGATCATGCAAGCATCTTCGCCTTGGTCTTACGCAACTAACCATGTCCTCTGTTTGTCTTCTCGTGACCCGTAGCATCGTCCTCGACCTCGACCGCGTGCAACCGCCGCCAGACCTAACTCCGGCGAGGAATTACTGCTGTCCCTGAGCGCCCCTTGTCAAGCCAACCGTACCTTGAGCATCACCACATCCCTGCGATCACGGTGAGCCTCTCCTCCTCTTCTCTCGCTTCCTAGACCACCGGCACCGTCCACGCCCGACCGCGCCGCCAGTTGCCGCCGCGTCAGCGCCGCCCGAGTATGGTCAACCAGCTATACACCGTTAGATTTAGATCCTGCGGTCCATGTTGCTGATCCGAACGAACCGGTACCGTCCAATCAAAACATGACGTGTGGCTAGTTCTTATTTAAAACAGAAGTTTGAATCTGTTCTAGATTCAATTTTGAAACCTTTGTAACTTTTGATCCACACGTCCAAAAATGGCAAACTTTATATTGTTGGAATCAGTGGAACAAGCCCTAGCCAACCATGCCATTGGTTTAGTAAATAGTATCTGTTAGATTGTTGGTTTTTGCAGAAACAATTGTATGCTTTTTTAGATTAGAAAAATTATTTCAAAAATGTTTTTAGGGTTGAAACCTTTGCAAAATGGTTTGTAGTGAACTTACTGACCCTAGGAACCAACCCATGGTTTTGAAAATGGATTTGGTAAAGTTTTGAATGGATTAATTGATTTAGTTCCTTTCTAGCCAATTAAAAATATTGGTTTTTGTTATGAAAATGATTTTGGAGTAAAAACTTTGAGAAAATGTTTTGGATCAAACCTACTGACCCTAAACACCAAGTTTTGTGAAACAACAACTTATTTGGTGGACAACTTAAAGTTGTTGCTTTGATAAACATATTTTTCACCACATAAAATGATGAATGGATTTAAAAATGGTTTTTGGACAAAACCCTTTTGCAAATGACTTTGCCACTTTGGAAAATGACCACCTTGAGCCTTACAAAGTTAGAAAGCCTAGTGAAGACCATCGTTGCAAATGAAACTATCTTGTGCATGCTCCCATGCATGACATAGAATCCATTGTTTTTATGTGTGTTATGTTTGTTTGACTTTGGTTTGGAATGCTAGTTGATATTGTGTTTGCTTGATTGATTGTAGTGAAGTTAGAAAGTGTGAGACTAGCAAGATCAAGAAGTGAACCACCATTCCCTACCAAAAGAAAGGCAAGTTACACTATCATCTTAAGTCCTACTATTTTCATTATACTTAGTGGATTTTGAAACATGCATGAAAAGAATTTCTATACTTATGCTATGCTAAATCCTAATAGGATGCCCTATACATTCCTTAGTGAAACATTGTAGTTGTTACATGCTTAGCCATGCTATATTTTTTAAAAGAGATACATGTTGAGATTTTGTGAAGTTGAGAAAAGGACTTGTGTTTTATATAATAAAACAAGGACTCAATGAACCACCTGGGTGGACAAGGATACTTTGAGGTTTGGAGAAGGTGGCAACAAAAGGAACCATGTCTATGGAAATCTCTTTATGTTGTGCTCCAAAAGAAAACCACCCAGGAAACTTAGAGATTGAACATGTTTCTCCATTTGTGGCTTTCGTGTACAACCACATGCTATTATGGCTCTGGCTTAGTCAACTACATTGGGAAGACCCATGCATTGTCTTCAGTTTACTGGACATGGGGACCTGAAATCCTACATGGGTGCTGAAGACAAGCTAGCAATGGTGTATGGGAGGACCTTTTGGAAAGACTTCGTCACATTCTCAATCTGCCAGTACTCCATCTTGGTGAGCACTAATCCAGTGGCCACTGGTGGCAACAAGATGGGATTGTGACATGTGGGTAAAGTGTACTACTTCTGCAGAAGATAATAAAATCTAAGTACTTAGCCGTGTCCCCAGTTATGGACAATACTGAGCAACTAAAGTTTGAAGCTATGGGAAATCTCGACATTCCAATTTCTAAAATAAAAACTTGATGCACTTGGGGGTACCAAGGAGCTCAAGAGATTTGATAAAACTTGATGCACTTGGGGGTACCAAGGAGCTCAAGAGATTTGATAAAACTTGATGCACTTGGGGGTACCAAGGAACTCAAGAGATTTTGACGAAAACTTGAACACTTGGGGTTACCAAGGGGTTCAAGGAGGTTTTGCTAATAACTTAAACACTTGAGTTTTTACCAAGAAGTTTTCAAAGATTTGATCAAAGATCAAAACCATTTTGAAAAGATAGGATAAATCATTGCTTTCCGCAAATGAGCCTCAAACCCTACCTAGCCAAGTTGCATGTAATGATAGGATCCACTTATATTCTACATAGTAGTGAGACTTGCCAATACAATTCAAATGTATTGACCCTTGTGGCTGTAACTTGTAATGTTGCAGGTTTGATTGCTTTTAGTGAAGATTGATTGATTAGGATTACAAAGTCTATAACCAGCATGCCTGCCTGTGGCATTTTGAAGATGAAGGACCCATACTTATAGTTATTCCGCTGCAATGTAATGTAATAGCCAAATGAGCTATGTATGATGTAATAAGATTATGTTATTCCTGGTTATAAAGTTATATTATGACCTTTGTTTCTTGATATTACATCTTAACTGTGGATGCTAGCTATTGATCCAGGGACTAGCATTATAAACACAGGGGACTCTACCTTATTTGAAGGTGACTCCCTCTACAGATGGTATCAGAGCATTGTGTTGCCTGTAGGATTTGTAAACCTAGGATTGGACAAAATCCCTTAGAGAAATAGGAGATGTATTTGTTCCAAAACTTATTTACCAACAATCTTGTAAACTCTTTCCTCAACCATTTTGGTTTCAACTCTACATCCCTTCTACTTCAACCTGATGAAAAAACCTACCCATGGCCAAAGACTTCACCATGTGCAAAGGACTTCAACAACATCATCAATTCTAATGACTTCAACATCTTTAGCATAATCACCAAGGACCTCCAACTTGGATACCACTAAGGACTACAAGATAGACAAGGAAATCTTGCTCAAGAGATGGAGACTGAGGAAATGCAAAATTAGAAGGAGTTCACTTCCCATGAAGTTTTTGTGACTAAGAGTTTTTCTCAAAGGAAACCATGATCTCATGCAAAGAAGAATCAACTAAGAAGGATGGAAAGATCACAAGATAACCATATAGATGGACCACCATATTTTAGCTAAGTCAAAAACCCACCAACTTATGTGGTGTAACAAAAATATTTTGTTGTCAAAGTATGTGCTTGAACTTTGTTGTTTGAGTGAAAAAAAAATTGATTGTGAATGCTAGCACATTTGCTTGTGTGAATAGTGATGTGTGTGATTAGGATTATTTACTTAGAAAATATTTTGCCTATTCTAATCTCCCTTCAACCCAAACAGATGACTACTCCAAGAGACTCCAATATCAAGGTTGATGACACCAACACCAACCAAGGGGACAACATGAAAGAGCTCATAGCAACCCAACACCAGTTGAATCAAATGACAGCTCAGTTCATAGCCAACACTAGTGATAAAGATCCTACCCTGCAAAAGTTTTTGGAAGACCAAGCCCAACTAATGCTTAAGGTGACTGATCAAATGATCAACATGGAAGAACACTATTCCAAAAGAGTTTGTGACAACAAGGATGACAGAAATGTTATTCTAGATGGAGCCCCAGCTTGCATTATTTGTGGAGACAAGGATCATACTTCCAAGGAGCATGGAGATCAATGCCCCAATTGTGAAGAGAAACATCCTGTTGGACAATGTCCCACCTCTCAAGCTACTTGCTACCTATGTGAAGGAAACAACCATGTTCCTATCCAATGCCCCATCTACTCCATTGTTGAACAAAGGAAACAAGGTGGAGTGCAACAAATGATTGCAAACCATCCAGAAGGATCCAAGTCTACCAAGAAAGTTGATGACAAAGGAAAAGGACCACTTATACCTCCAAGCAAAACAACCCAATTTAAAGGATCAAATAAGAGGAATGTGAGTTTTCTAAAGAGCAATAAAAGGTCCAAGAAGCATGTAGACATTCCTACCTACCAGATAACATATGAACAACATGAACTGGATGCACTCCTAGCTTTGGAGAAGCCCAAAAAGCAAAAGAAGGACAAAAGACATGTGCAATGTCATAAATGTAAAGAAATGGGACATTATTCCAGTGAATTCCCAGAGAACCAGAAGAATAAGGAGATTGGCCAAGTATGGTGCAACAACTGCAAAGAACTAGGCCATTATGTAGCAACTTGCCCACAAGAGCCACGTATGGAACTCAAAGATATCCAATGTTTCAACTGCAAGAACCAAGGACATTATGCGAGCAACTGTCCAGAAAAGATGAAGAACAAGATAACCAAGCCTATGGAGAATCTCAACCTTGGCCCATGAGTCAAGTGTGGACACAAAGGACACAATGCAGATGTTTTTCCAGAGAAGTTCCCCAAGATCCCAAGCAAGCAACATGTAGTTTAGTTGGAAAAATTTTAAGGGTGGTAGTACCCTAGATGTTTTGAGCCTACTTGTAACCCTAGCCTTCCCAAATCTCGGGACGAGATTTATTTTAAGGGTGGTAGCCTGTCACATCCCAAGATTTTCCAAATCTTGTAATGTGAAAAATAATTGAATAAAATAAAACTTTGTTGATTTTCAGGGCCAAAAGAAACTTGTGAATCCAATTAGAAACCTTCAAACCAATTTGGATCAAATAAATCCTAAAGGGATTAAAAGGATAAATATTTAGTAAAAGAAAAATAAAAATATTTTACTACTACTTTGAAATCTTTTTATAAAAGGTTTTGGTTTTCAAAGGGAAAAGAAATATTTTAAATAAAGATTATTGTATAAAAGCCAAATTAAACCTTGGCCAAGATTTTGAAACAAAAGGTTTTGCTTTGATTAAAATAGTAGAGGTTTATTTAAAATAAAACAAAAAGGATTTAATATCCAAGTCTTATTAATAAAGTTTTTACTATTTCCAAAAACTTATTTGTTTATTTAAAATAAGTTTTCCAAGTATTTTATATCCTCAAATAAAACCTACTGATTTGGTTTTGAAAATATTTAGTTTTCAAAGTGGAGTTTTGAGTAAAACAAAATCTATTTGATTTATAAACAAGGTCTATTTATTTAATTAATAATGGACCCTAAAATAAAATTATTTTTTTGGTTTTGGAATTCTGGTTTATGTTACTGAACAGAACCAAGTTCAAAGTTGCAAAGTGTGGTGATTGTTTGAATCAATTTGAATGCTTGAGTGTTGTTTGAATTTCCAAAACAGAAATAGGAAATAGAAAAAGAAAAGCTTGCTGTACAAAAAAAAATATGAGAAGGAGCCAGCCCAGTCTACCCAACCCAGCAACCCACAAGGCCCAGAACCAGCCAGCTCCCCCTCCCCGAAGCGTTTTCTTTTCCACTCAGAACCGCACCCACACAGAAGCTGACCGGTGGACCCAACTCTCCCCTCCTCTCTCACACTGCCAGGTAGGCCCCACAAACACTGTCATCGTTTCCACCCGCACGACCTCTTCTCCCTCCCCTCAACGCCGTTCCCTGCAGTGATTCCACGGCCTTAATTCGTCTTAACGCGGCCACCATTACTCGCTTTGATCACGCAAGCTTAAAAGCTCATGTCTCCTCTTCGTTTCCCCTCTGTCGCCCCATCTCAACACGCCCCCAGGACGCCCCAATTCTTCCCCGAGCACCTCTGTCTCCGACGACCTTCCTTGCCGATTCCGGCCAAGCTCCACCACCCCTTGCCTCCCCGAGCACACGAACTTACTTCCCACTCCCAGGCGCTCCTGCCAGTACCTTTCATTCAACTGCGGGCGCCCCAGAACGCCGTCTCCGACAAGCTCTGAGCGCCGCCGCGTCTGGTTCTTCTATGACAACTGTCTCCTGGTAAGAACAGACCACCCCGCGCCTTCTCGATCACGCAAGCATCTTTGCCTTGGTCTTGCGCAACTAACCATGTCCTCTGTTTGTCTTCTCGTGACCCGTAGCATCGTCCTCGACCTCGACCACGTGCAACCGCCGCCAGACCTAACTCTGGCGAGGAATTACTGCTGTCCCTGAGCGCCCCTTGTCAAGCCAACCGTACCTTGAGCATCACCACATCCCTGCGATCACGGTGAGCCTCTCCTCCTCTTCTCTCGCTTCCTATACCACCGGCACCGTCCACGCCCGACCGCGCCGCCAGTCGCCGCCGCGTCAGCGCCGCCCGAGTATGGTCAACCAGATGTACACCGTTAGATTTAGATCCTGCGGTCCACGTTGCTGATCCGAACGAACCGGTACCGTCCAATCAAAACATGACGCGTGGCCAGTTCTTATTTAAAACAGAAGTTTGAATCTGTTCTAGATTCAATTTTGAAACCTTTGTAACTTTTGATCCACACGTCCAAAAATGGCAAACTTTATATCGTTGGAATCAGTGGAACAAGCCCTAGCCAACCATGCCATTGGTTTAGTAAATAGTATCTGTTAGATTGTTGGTTTTTGCAGAAACAATTGTATGCTTTTTTAGATTAGAAAAATTATTTCAAAAATGTTTTTAGGGTTGAAACCTTTGCAAAATGGTTTGTAGTGAACTTACTGACCCTAGGAACCAACCCATGGTTTTGAAAATGGATTTGGTAAAGTTTTGAATGGATTAATTGATTTAGTTCCTTTCTAGCCAATTAAAAATATTGGTTTTTGTTATGAAAATGATTTTGGAGTAAAAACTTTGAGAAAATGTTTTGGATCAAACCTACTGACCCTAAACACCAAGTTTTGTGAAACAACAACTTATTTGGTGGACAACTTAAAGTTGTTGCTTTGATAAAAAATATTTTTCACCACATAAAATGATGAATGGATTTAAAAATGGTTTTTGGACAAAACCCTTTTGCAAATGACTTTGCCACTTTGGAAAATGACCACCTTGAGCCTTACAAAGTTAGAAAGCCTAGTGAAGACCATCGTTGCAAATGAAACTATCGTGTGCATGCTCCCATGCATGACATAGAATCCATTGTTTTTATGTGTGTTATGTTTGTTTGACTTTGGTTTGGAATGCTAGTTGATATTGTGTTTGCTTGATTGATTGTAGTGAAGTTAGAAAGTGTGAGACTAGCAAGATCAAGAAGTGAACCACCATTCCCTACCAAAAGAAAGGCAAGTTACACTATCATCTTAAGTCCTACTATTTTCATTATACTTAGTGGATTTTGAAACATGCATGAAAAGAATTTCTATACTTATGCTATGCTAAATCCTAATAGGATGCCCTATACATTCCTTAGTGAAACATTGTAGTTGTTACATGCTTAGCCATGCTATATTTTTTAAAAGAGATACATGTTGAGATTTTGTGAAGTTGAGAAAAGGACTTGTGTTTTATATAATAAAACAAGGACTCAATGAACCACCTGGGTGGACAAGGATACTATGAGTTTTGGAGAAGGTGGCAACAAAAGGAACCATGTCTATGGAAATCTCTTTGTGTTGTGCTCCAAAAGAAAACCACCCAGGAAACTTAGAGATTGAACATGTTTCTCCATTTGTGGCTTTCGTGTACAACCACATGCTATTATGGCTCTGGCTTAGTCAACTACATTGGGAAGACCCATGCATTGTCTTCAGTTTACTGGACATGGGGACCTGAAATCCTACATGGGTGCTGAAGACAAGCTAGCAATGGTGTATGGGAGGACCTTTTGGAAAGACTTCGTCACATTCTCAATCTGCCAGTACTCCATCTTGGTGAGCACTAATCCAGTGGCCACTGGTGGCAACAAGATGGGATTGTGACATGTGGGTAAAGTGTACTACTCCTACAGAAGATAATAAAATCTAAGTACTTAGCCGTGTCCCCGGTTATGGACAATACTGAGCAACTAAAGTTTGAAGCTATGGGAAATCTCGACATTCCAATTTCTAAAATAAAAACTTGATGCACTTGGGGGTACCAAGGAGCTCAAGAGATTTGATAAAACTTGATGCACTTGGGGGTACCAAGGAGCTCAAGAGATTTGATAAAACTTGATGCACTTGGGGGTACCAAGGAACTCAAGAGATTTTGACGAAAACTTGAACACTTGGGGTTACCAAGGGGTTCAAGGAGGTTTTGCTAATAACTTAAACACTTGAGTTTTTACCAAGAAGTTTTCAAAGATTTGATCAAAGATCAAAACCATTTTGAAAAGATAGGATAAATCATTGCTTTCCGCAAATGAGCCTCAAACCCTACCTAGCCAAGTTGCATGTAATGATAGGATCCACTTATATTCTACATAGTAGTGAGACTTGCCAATACAATTCAAATGTATTGACCCTTGTGGCTAAAACAACGCATGATTTTTTCAAGGCACACTAAGCAATCCCAATTGTTTGGAACAAGTCATGCTAAAGGAATAATCACTAAGCATAAGGTCAAAACAACACCTATCATGACATGCTAAAGTCTAATTCACAATCAAAGCAAGATCCTCTTGCACTATTTCAAGCAAGAACTTTCTACTCCTTTCCAACACCAATCAACTTATTTGAAACAACACAGGGAGAACAGGGGTACAAACTACTTTATTCAAGCAAACTAAGCAAAGACGCTTCAAGAACAACACAACAGTGCATGAAACAATAAAAATGAAGTGTCTAGAAAGACCTGAGCTTTTTATTGATGAAGAAGGGGATGCCTTGGGCATCCCCAAGCTTTAAGCTTGTACCTCTTGAGTATTTCTTGGGGTTACACCTGGGTGTCATCCCCAAGCTTGAGCTTTTGTCCATTCTTCATCTCATTACATCATTCTCTCTCTACACCTACAAATTTTCCTTCATACAAAACTTCACACAGTCTTCATTAGCAACATTAGTGTATTCAAAAGATAATAGACCCTTGGGTTTAGCTTTAGAATAGCAAAACTTTCACTAAAAACACAATATATTGTAGCAATTCCCTCAAAAAGCTCAATTTCCCAAAAAGAACCCAAAAAGGAATCAATAAGAAGCAAATGCAAATAATGGCAGAAATCTGTCAAAACAGACCAGCAGGTAGAAACTGATTTTTTGAAAGACCTTATGTTTCTCAAATCAAAACGTGTTGAACTAAATAAAGTTATCTAACATACTGGGGGATTTATACAGAAAATATCAGCTCAATCCGACTTACATAGATTCTTCACAAATTTTTACGGTGGAGCACAAAAATCTGTTTCGGGACAACAACTCCCCAAATCTTACTTCCCACTCATTCGAGGTTATTCTTGGCACAAACAGCAAATAAAAAGGATAAGGAAAGGTCATTACTGAAGTAATAACTTTCGAGACTCAAGAAAACTTTTGGGTTATCTCCCAATAAGTACTTTTCTTTAATGCCTTTAAGTTAGGCTTGATAGTTTGAGAAGATGCTCATATTAGAAATATGAATTGAAGTAAAAGAGAGCATCAAGAAGCAAATTTAAAACACATTTAAGTCTAACCCACTTCCTATGAAAAGGAATCTTTTAAAGAAACAAGTCATTAAAGCACAAAGCAACAAGCATAGGAAAGCAAAACAAGTGCAACTTCAAAACTTTCAACATAAAGAGAGGAAACTTAATATTATTGAGATGCATAAAACCATGTTTCCCTCTCTCATAATAACTTTCAGTAGCATCATGAATAAAGTTAACAATATAATTATCACATAAAACATTCTTATCATGAGCCACATGTATAAAATAAGTATTACTCTCCACATAAGCACAATCATTCTTATTAATTATAGTGGGAGCAAATTTAAAAAAATAGCTGTCACTACTATTCTCATCACCATAGTCATCAAATATAGGAGGCATATTGTAATCATGATTAATTTTCTCCTCAATAGTAGGTGGACTGAAAATATCATAATCATCATTGTAATCATCATAAATTGGAGGTAAAGTATCATCATAGGCAATAGATTTTTCAGAATTGGTACCAAAGAGATTTTTAATATCAAAAGTAGTGTGATTTTCCCAATCATGATCACTACTATAGGTAACAGGCATAGGAACATCATCACAAGTTTTACCCATAGTAGATATTTCAAAAGAATCCACCAGGAGCATAACATTCATCCTCCTCTTTTTCATCTAATGAGCTCCCTGCTTCAGCAATTTCTTCTTCCATGGGCTCCTACAAGGCATTAGTCTCTTCCGTTTGTGAAAGCACCTATTAAAATATTCAAGAATATAGCCATTTTATTCCTTGTAATTATCAAAGCAAAATTTAAGTATCTCATAAACCTCATATTCATAAGGTGCATCATCAGTATTTTCAAGCAAACTGGCAAGTTCAAATGAACCCTTGAAAGTAATAAATTCTTCAATTTGTTCCACATCATAAAGGTCATAATTTCCTTTAACATAAGAGGATATGGTAACATTATAATTATACTCACATTGAAAAGGGAGGTGTTTATACCTCCTACAGCAGCAAGATTTATCAAAGCAATAAGTAACATTATAAGTAGAGCACACCTCTCTAGCAATAGTACTCAATTTATCAATTTGTGCCCATAAGTGTTTCCCGTTTTGTGAAAAACGGTGTTCCTTATAATAATACTTTTGTTCTTCCGTGAACCCACCTTGCCAATAAGAACTAGTTTCAAAGAAACCATCTATTGATATAAAGCATGACAAATCAAGGCAATAATAGACCAGCAACTAGAGTAGGAACTATTTTTTTGTGTTTTTGATAAAAGAAAGCAAACCAAACGAAACTAATTTTCTTGGAGTTTTGATAAAAAGAGGCAAACAAAACCAAGAAAAAGAAACTAAGCAAAACAAAAACAAAGTAAAGAGAAAGGTTGTGAAGGACTCCCCTTGTGAAGACGTCCTTAGCCTCCCCGGCAACGGCACCAGAAAACTTGTTGGCGCTTTGTTGATGTGGGAGTTTCTTCTTCTTCTTCTTCATTCCCCGACAACGACGCCAGAAAACTTGTTGATGGCGCTTGGAAGCGCTTCGTCGGGAAACCCCAAGATCAAGGTGTAAAGAGCACAGCAACAAGTCTTCCCTCTGTAAGAAACCGAGGTTATCGAACCAGTAGGAGGAAGGAAACGTCTCAAAGGTGTTACAAGCAACTTGGAAACCTACACAACACAAACTCAAGAATTTTCCCCAACGAACAGTGAGGTTGTCAATCTCACTGGTTGCTGTAACAAAGGATTAACTGTATGGTGTGGAAGGTAATGGTGGTTTGCAGCAAGTAAACAGGAACAGTGGAAGATGTATCAATGGTAAAGATTGGACCGGGGTCCGTGGTTCACTAGAGGTGTTCTCCTTAGATAAAAAACATGGCATGTTGGGTAAACAAATACAGCAGGGCAATTGACAGGACTGAGCAAGGCATAACAATGCAATACTAGACATCATGATCCTATGAGATTCGATAGGGCAATACAACAAGATACATAGACCACCATCCAACTGCATCTATGACTAGAAGTCCACCTTTGGGTTATCATCCGACCCCCCTCCAGTATTAAGTTGCAAGCAATAGACAACTGCTTTAAGCAAAGTGTGTAAGGTAAACAATTCACTTGTTCCATGAACAAGAGGCCGTTGTTTTCTCCCTAGTGGAAACAACACATCTACAACCTTAGTGGCTGAAGGGGACCGACGAGCGCGGGTGGAGCTCGTCGTGGTCGTCGGCATAGCGTGCTAACGACATGGGCAAAGGTAGGGGCGGTGCGTTGCCTCCTGGTGAAGATCAACGGCATGGTCACGCGGCGTGGGGCGGTGAGGAACGGTCGGAACGTCGCGGCGCTCTCGGCGGGTCCGACGACAATTTTAATGGCGCACAACGTGCGTGGTCCGCGCGGCGGCGAACGAGGCTATCTGGCGGGTTACTGGGGTGCTGGCGATCACGTACTCAAGCGGCGAGGCGGCGCGTGGTCTGTGGGCTGGTGTCGCTGACGGCGCACTGGCGCGCTCTCGGCTCACACGCAGAGAAACTGGGAGCGAGCTTGGCTTGTGGTCCAGTGGCTGGCTGCGCTCGGGGCTTGGACAGCAGGTGGCGGTGGATGGTGGAGAGTGTCCCAGACAAGGTTGGCGAGGTAGTGCTTCCTCTAGCTCGCTGGCGACATGGCGTGGCAATGGTGCTCTCGGCATGGTCACCATTAATGGCTAGGCTTGCTCACAGTGGTGCTAAAGCTAGTTAGATTAGTTTGATCATCTACCGAGAGTGTAGAGTGAGCTAGGAAGTGTACAAGGTTGGCCAAAATTACTGCTACTAATAGTGTTTGATGTTTTGTTGTTTGCTGCAAACAAGGTGTTTGATGAAATGGTCGAAAGAAATTCAAATTTGAATTTTGGATTCAAACTTGGTGGGTTTGCTAGGAACACACTAGGGAGTCTCTGGTTAGTTGGATTGGTCAAGGGGCACTGGTTTGGTTGGGTTTTGAAAAGGTGTGATCTTCACATATGTTATAGATTCAATTTTCAATTGTCATTTGAATGGGGTTGCTAAATGTTTCTGTAAGTTTGAAAGGTGGACTTTGATTCACTTTTACTTGGTATAGCAAGGGGTGAAAAGAAATGGAAAAGTTTCTGTTTGAAATCTTGGACTAGAAACACTCAAAGTGACCTAGTGAGCAAGATTGGCAAAAATGACCATTTGCTTTATTTGTTTTGTTTTTAATTTTCTCTTGATTTGTTTCTGCTTGAAAATGTTTTAGATGATGTTATTTTCACCCTTAAACCATTTCTTGCTATTTAGATTAATCACATAAGTTCATTCATGCATTCATACAATCCTCACATAAACACATGCATTCATTTGGTTTTTATTTAATCAAAGTTTTTGTTAACCCTAATTTTAGTGATTAGTATTTGATAAGCATGATCAATATTTTTGGGATGTTACAAACCTCCACATATCTTACAATGCCAATGGGACAGACTGTCTCTCTATTAGCAAGGTGAATAACCACATCAATATCCTCAAGCTCACATGGACCAATTTCATGCATAATTTCCCTGTAAAGCTCATAAGGAATAGCACTAGAACTAGCACCAATATCACATAAACCATAATAGCAATGATCACCAATTCTCACATAAAGCATAGGGACACTAGCTTTTCTTGCTTTTCTAGGAAGAGAGACAATATTAGAAGCGTCTTTACAGAAGACAATGTGCTCATCCTCTATATTTTTAGTGACAAGATCTTTCACAATAGCTACTACAGGTTGAATAGTTATTTGCTCATCGGGTTCCACAGTTTTCTTTGCACCTTTTCTAACCACATTAGCTATGATAGAATGTTCCTTTACCTTAGCAAGAAAAGGTATTTTCTCAACATAAGGTTCAGGCAAAATAGGATCAATAGTACAAACTTCAATTCTAGTAGGAACATGGGTAACAATGTCTTTATAAGGAGTATTGTACTTGTCCCACTCCTTTTTAGGAATTTCAATATAAGAGGCAAAGGCCTTAAAACATTTTGCGAGAACTTGAGAATCAAGACCATACTCAGTATTATTATCACAGAAGTCATCAGTTCCCATAAAAGATTTAATGCATTCATAATCATAGTTTATACCTGACTTTCTTCCATTGTCATTCTCCCATGCTTCAGTGTTCTCTTGAATACGGTCTAGGAGATCCCATTTAGCTTCTTCCTTCATACGTGTGAATGATCCAGCACAAGAAGCATCTAGTAAATCTTTATCATGAAGAGAAAGCCTAGCATAAAAGTTATTGATAATAATATTGTTAAGGAGTTCATGAATATGACATTTAAGCATTAGTAACTTCAATCTCCCCCAATCTTGAGATGTACTCTCTCCATCACGAGGCCAAAAGTTATATATCAGGTTCCTATCCTTATGGATCTCACTAGGAGGATAGAATTTAGAGTAAAAGAGAGGTACTATTTCCTCCCAATCCATGGATTGTCCATTTTTTCAGCAGCTTATACCATTCTTCAGCTCTTCCTTCCAAGGATATAGAGAGTAACTTCTTATTCACCTGTTCAGTTGTGATACCTGCACACTTAAATAGCCCGCATAATTCATGGATAAAAAGCAAATGATCACCAGGGTGGAAAGTTCCATCCCCTAAATAATAATTATCCATAACACGATAAACAATACTTGTAGGTATCTTAAAAGGATCTATCTCAATAGGTGGTGGTCCATCTACTACCCTAACAGTGGTAGTAGTTTTCCCAAACAGAAAACCAAGTGGGTTATCCATATTGGAAACAAAGTAACAAACAGAAATAAAAAACCAATACTCGCAGTAGATTTTCTTTACCAGTTGCACTCTTCAATGAGAATGAAGCTTTGGATTCCATAAAGAAGTTGATTATAATTTCTAATATGCCTAGCAAGTCTGATTCTTTCTTTATAAACATCTGTGCTAGGTTGAACACTCTTGAGACCCGTACAGTTGCTTTGAAAGATTGCTATAACATGTTTAGAGAGCACCATGATTATGTTCCAATAAATTCCGAGCCTTCAAAATGGTTTCCTACAATAAAAGTTGCTATAAATAGTGAAACTTTTGATGCTCGTTGTGATCATGTCTGAATTTTATCTTATGCATAAAGATATCTATGAGTCTTTGAATCTTTGGGGACTTTTTGAAGGAGGAGAAGAAATATCTCTTACCAATAATTACAAAGATCTCAGGGAAAGTGGTGTCTACTAATTATCTTTTTATTGAATGTGTAGGAAAAGGACAAATTACACTTGGAAGATCCCTACTGAAGCACCTTGGAGCAATAATAGATGTGGGAAAAGGCATTATGCATTTTTGTTCTCCAATAAGAAATCATATATTCCCTAAAGATAAGAAGAAAGGTAGGAGAAAGAAAGTTGATGTTAATGCTTCTTCATTTGAAAACACTCGATTCTTGCTTCTTGTGCCTAACTTAAAGGCGTTAAAGAAAAGTACTTCTTGGGAGATAACCCAATAGTTTTCTTGAGTCTTAGAAGTTATTACTTTTGTAATAACCTATCCTTGTCCTTTTTATTTGATTTTTGTGCCAAGAATAACCTCTAATGAGAGGGAAGTATGATTTGGGGAGTTGATGTCCTGAAACAGATTTTGTGCTCCACCGTAAAAATTCGTGTAAAATATCTGTAAGTCAGATTGAGCTGTAATGTTCTGAATAAATCCCCTAGGTTGTTAGCTAACTTTTGTTAGTTCAACACTTTTTGATTTGAGCAACATAAGGTCTTCGAAAAAATAGGTTTCTACCTGCTGGTCTGTTTTGAAAGATTTCTATAATTATTTGCATTTGCTTCTTATTGATTCCTTTTTGGGTTCTTTTTGGGAAATTGAGCTTTTTTAAGGAATTGCTACAGTAGCTTGTGTATTTAGTGAAAGTTTTGCTATTTTGAAACTAAACCCCAAAGGTCTATTATCTTTTGAATACACTAATGTTGCTAATGAAGGTTGTGTGAAGTTTTGTATGAAGTAAAATTTTCAGGTGTAAGGAAAGAATGATGTAATGAGATGAAGAATGGACAAAATCTCAAGCTTGGGATGCCACCCCGTATTACCCCAAGAAATATTCAAGAAGTACAAGCGTCAAAGCTTGGGGATGCCCAAGGCATCTCCTTCTTCATTAATAAAAATCTCAGGTCTTTCTAGACACTTCATTTTTATTGTTTCATGCACAAGTTGTGTTGTTCCTAGAGCGTCTTAGCTTTCATTTTTGGTTTTTGTTTGCTTAGTTTTCTTGAATAAAGTAGTTGGACCCCCGTTCTCGCCGTGTTGTTTCAAATAAGTTGATTGGTGTTGGAAAGGAGTAGAAAGTTCTTGCTTGAGTAGTACAAGAGGATCTTGCTTTGACTGTACCTTAGACTTTATCATGTCCTGCTAGATGTTGTTTTGACCTTATGCTTAGTGATTATTGCTGTAGCATGAATTATTCCAAACAATTAGGATTGGTTAATGTGCCTTGAAAGAATCATGCGTTGTTTTAGCATACAAAAGCATAGTATTGTGGTATTCTCCTTTGATGCTTTGTTTGGGTTGACTTGGCACATGCTCACACCATGTTATGACTATGAAAAAGTCATCTTAGGGGGTGTATCGTAGTACTTTCGATAAATAGGCGTGTCGATCCCAACGAGAAGAAGAAGGTGTTGACTAGTGGTATGGAGCAGTAAATCTCTATAAATACTTAGCAAACGGATTTTTAGGAGTTTTCTGATAAAGCAAAGAAATAAAGTGCAAGTAATAAAGATAGCAAACAATTGCAACAAGTGGCCCAATCCTTTCTTAGCAAAGGACAAGCCGGTGGAAATACTTATGAGGACCAAACGTTCTCGAGGACACATGGGAATTCTGTCAAGTGCTTTCGCTTCATATAGCTGAGTAGTCTTCTTTGGTTTTGTAAGTGTTGTGTGGGTGAACCTGTGCTAGTGTACCGACCTTACTTGGACTAATACATACTTGCGATTAAACCCTTGCAAGCATCCGAAAATACAAGAAAGCAATTAAGGTATAAACCTAACCACAGCCTTAAACTCTGAGATCCTACACTCCCTTGTGCAATGGTGTCCTAATGGGGGTTCAGGTTTATGTCACTCCGGCAACCCCACAATTAGTAGCCAAATACACAATTCATTCCCCTAGGCCCATAAATGGTGAAGTATCATGTAGTCGACGTTCACATGACACCACTAGAATAATAGCACCACAACTTAAATACTAAACCATTGAATAATATCTCAACACAAATCCACTACTAATAACATGACTTCTCCCATGTCCTCAAGAACTAAACGAACTACTCACGAGACATCATATGGATCAAGATAAAATATGATATGGTGATGAATAACAATCTGAACATAAATAATAATCCAATGGTTCCACTCACAAGCATCAACTACAATAGTAAGCAACACCAGGAAAGTTTCCCCTAAGAACTATGCAAGATTCAACACAATTGTTACAGCGGGATGGAGTGGTGATGATGGTGCTGGTGGATATGATGGTGTGGATGATGATGATGATCCCGATGAAGTCTAGCTTGATGATGGTGTTGATGGCGATGATCTCCCCTCTCCGGGAAGGGATTTCCGCGACAGAAATCTGTCTGCCAGAGAGCTCGTTCTCTCTCGGTGTTTTCCACACCGCACAGGCGGCGGAATCTTTCTATGGTCGCCCCCCGTGTATTAGGATTTCGAGGAGAAGATATAGGCGAGAGGGCGGAGCCAGATGTGGGCCACACCCCCTGTAGGCACGACCTAGGGGTGGCCCGCGCCTGGGGTGGGTGGGCCCCCTGTGGCCCATCTCCGCCTCCCCTTCTGGCATTTTTCGTCTTCTAGGAAAATAGGATTTTCCGTAGTTTTTCTGGTATTTTTCCGATCTTCGCGAAATTGCATCAAAACACCACTTTTTCTATCGGAATCCTGTCTCCGGCATTTCATCCTCCAAGAATCATCCAACATGCAAAAACAGATGAAAAGACATAAGTAACACCTCTTAATAAGAAATATATCAATGAATAGAGACAAATTATGATATAGAATGGTGATGCAAATTGGACGTATCAACTCCCCCCAAGCTTAGACCTTCGCTTGTCCCCAAGCGAAAACTGAGCTCAGTAAACATGTCCACGGGTTTATGGAGTGAAGTGTCGATAAAAGAATACGGACAAGAAGCATCACACTTACCATTACATAACTCATAGAAGAAAGCAACTCACCATTATATAACTCAGCTTGCAACAAGTAGAGGAGTCACAATAGATATGCATAAAGATAAATCATAATTGGAATTGGCAAACTTTGTTCTTGGTCAGAGAATAGCTGGCAAATAGTTTCACAAATAAAGCTTTTGTAGAAGCTTTACAACAAGAGTACTCTTTGCTCAAACATAAAAGGGTTTTCACAATGAAGGCTTTCAAAGTAGTACTCATTAGATAAGAGTCTTGTGCAAACAAGGAAGATAAAGAACATGATTGAATAAACCATTATATGAATCCTTGAAACACAACAACTCAAATGCTTGCTGGAGATGGAGAGGAAAAGGTTTACTGACTCAATTTAGAAGTAGAATAAGGGCCCTTCATAGAGGGAAACAAGGATTTCAAGTTCATAAAGAGCTTCCAAAAGATTATGGTACTTGCTAGCTTTGAGCTCTCATTGCCCCTATCATAAGCATGCTGAGGTGATTAAGGTTAAAGTGAACAAAGATGGAGTATATGCTTGATGAAATATAAGTTGGCAATTTCATGTCCCTTGAGTACGAGGGCCGCTCCTCATGCTACTCAACTGTTACGGTCGGGCTCCAGTATACACGGAAGAGGCCCAATTAGGGGCTTAGCCCTAGTTATCTAGGGTTTAGAGGAGCTGCCCTCCTATATAAACGCATGTACCGCTTTGATTATAATCAGACAATAAACATATTCTGTTGTCGTCTCCCTCAGGAGACGGGAGCCCCAAACCCTAGCGCACCTTGCCCTAGCCGTCGCCTCCTCCCTCTCGCAGCGACAGCGCCCAGCCGCCAGCGTCTGCGCCTCCAGCCTCTCCGCCTCACTTCCACCCCTATAATCTACGCCCGAGATCTGGTAGAACCGTAGCCTCTACCAATTTGGTATCAGATTGCTCTGGTTCGATGAGTTCTTTCGGCCTCCCCACCATCGCTGCCGCCTCCACCGGCGCGACCACCACCACCTCGCAGCAGCCGCCGCCGCTGGCCACCACTGGACCGCCCGCCTCGGATGCCGCGGCCCTGGCAACCGACGTGGCCCCCGTCCTCTCTCCGGCGGAGATGTCATCGGCGATCCGTGACCTCACCCTGGCGGTCTCGAACCTATAGACCTTCCTCCAGGATCCCTACGCGCCATCGCCGCCACCGCCCCCGCCGGCGCCGCCACAGCCGATGGTGCTGCCGCCGCCCGCCACCACCTTCGGCGCGTATACTGACCCATACGCCGGGAGCTCCATGGTGCCGCAGTAGTCTCCTGCCGCCGCGACGGGTCGCCACGAGAGCGCCTGCACGGCCTCGCCGCACGTGCAGCAGCCGCCTCGCTTCACCAAGTTGGAGTTCGCCACCTACGATGGAACCGTCGACCCCCTGAACTGGCTCAATCAGTGCGACTAGTTTTTCCGGGGGCAGCAGACCATGGCGTCCGACTGCACGTGGGTCACGTCCTACCACCTCCGTGGTGCCGCACAGACATGGTACTACGCCCTCGAGCAGGACGAGGCGGGATGCCTCCGTGGGAGCGCTTTCGCGACCTGTCCCTCCTCCGGTTCGGCCCCCCATACGTGGGAGCCGCCTGGCTGAGCTCGGTCGCCTCCCTTCACCACCTCGGTGCAGGACTTCATCGACTGCTTCTAGACCTTGGCCTGCCATGCGCCTGGCGTCACAGCTCGCTAGCGCGCCGAGCTCTTCGTCGGCGGCCTCCCCGACCAGATCCGTGTTGACGTCGAGATGCGCGACCCCCAGGACCTGCAAACGTGCCATGTACTACGCGTGCGCGCCAACGCCATGCAGTAGGCGTTCCCGGGCCGCAACACGCGTCCCCCGACCCGCCTCGCACCAGCGGCCACCACCCCGACACGCCATGCTCCGCCGGCCTCTACTGCGCTGCCCCTGCGCTGACGCGTACCTTCCGGCGCTTGACGTCAGCTGGGCAGATCGAGCGGCGCCGCAAGGGCCTATGCTTCAACTGCGACGAGCTGTATGCGCCGGGTCATACGTGCGCCCGCTTGTTCTACTTGGAGACCGTCGACAACGCGGAGGTGGAGGCCCTCACCGCGGAGCTCGACAGCACCACACTCTTTGAGGCCGGCGTCACGACCTACGGGCCAGTCGATGCGACTGACTTCGTCGTCTCCCTTCATGTCATGGTAGGCATCAAGACGGGAAAGAAGATGCTGCTTCCGATGACGATCAACGGGGAGCGTCTCACCGCGCTCGTGGACGTGGGCTCGACACACATCTTCCTGTCCAGGGACGCCATGCGCCGCCTCGCACTTCAGCCAACGGGCGCGGAGAAGTTCAGCGTCACCGTCGCCAACAGGGACCGCCTTACTTGCCACAGCGTGGCGCGACAGGTTCACGTCCTCATCGGCGATCAACCCTTCTCCATCAACTGCGTTGGCATCGACTTGGGCTGCTATGACTTCATCCTTGGCGTCGATTTCCTGTCCACACTAGGCCCCATCCTTTGGGACCTCGACGTGCTGTCCCTCATCTTTTGGCACCCGGGGGGCCGTCGCGTTCAATGGATGGGCATCGGCGGCTCCGGCGCCGCGACCCCGCAGCTTTAGTTGATGGCGGCCACACTTGACGAGGCGCATCCGCTCCTGGCCGACCTCCTGCATCAGCACATCGACATCTTCGACGAGCCATAGGGCCTCCCACCCACGCGGCCCTGTGACCACTGCATCCACCTGCTTCCGGACACGGCGCATGTCGCCGTGCGCCTGTACTGGTACCCCCAGCTACAGAAGGACGAGCTCTAGCGCCAGGTGGTGGTCATGCTCGCGCAGGGCATCATCCGGATTTCGACATCGCCGTTCTCTGCCCCGGTGCTCCTTGAGCGCAAGACCGACGACACATGGCACTTTTGCATCGACTACAGCGCCCTCAACGCCATGACGTCCAAGGACAAGTTCCCCATCCCCATCGTGGATGAGCTCTTAGACGAGCTACACGTAGCGCGCTTATTCACCAAGATCAACCTGCGCTCGGGCTATCATCAGGTGCGCATTCACCCGGACGACATCGAGAAGATGGCGTTCCGTACTCACCATGGCCACTTCGAGTTCCTGGTGATGCCCTTCGGCCTCTCCAACGCGCCGGCAACCTTCCAGTTCCTGATGAACGATGTGCTCAGGCCATACTTGTGCCGTTTTGTGCTTGGTTTCTTTGATGACATTCTTATCTAAAGTTCATCCTAGGCAGAGCACCTGCAGCACGTGGCCATCATCTTCAACGATCTTCGAGCGTATCGTATCCACCTCAAGCGCTTGAATTGCTCGTTTGGCATGACCTCCATCGCGTACCTGGGGCACGTCATCTCGGCGGAAGGTGTCGTGATGCACGCGGATAAGGTCGCCACCGTCGCCGTGTGGCCGACCCCGCGGTCCCCGCGGGCTCTCCGCGGCTTCTTGGGCCTTGCCGGCTACTACCGGAAGTACATCCGGAACTTCAGCCTCATCGTCGTGCCACTGACGCGCCTCCGTCGCCACGACGCCTTCTCCTGGGACGAGGAGGCGACTACGGCGTTCGAAGCTCTCCAGCGGGCGCTCACGACGGGACCCGTCCTACAGATGCCGGACTTCGACATGCCGTTTGTGGTGGAATGCGATGCCTCTGGCATCAGTTTCGGCGCCATCCTCCACCAGGGCGAAGGGCCGTTGGCCTTCTTCAGCCACCCCTTCTTTGCTCGCCATCACAAGCTCGCGGCATACGAGCGCGAGCTTATCGGGATGGTCCAGGCAGTGCGCCACTGGCGACCTTTCCTTTGGCGCCGGGCATTCCGTGTGCGTACGGATCACTACATCCTCAAGTTCTTGCTGGACCAGCGCCTCTCCACCGTCCCGCAACACCAGTGGATCAGCAAGCTCTTCGGCTTTGACTTCACCATCGAGTACCGCCCCGGCCGTATCAACACAGTCGCCGACGCCTTGTCCCGCCGCGACACTGAGGATGTCACGGACGACGTTGCCACGGTGGACGCCGTCCTGTGCATCCCCCTGGGCCGTCCTTCGCCTTCATCGACGACATCCGCCGGGCAATTTCTACGGATGCGGATGCACAGGCGCTCCGCGGGCGCCTTGACGCCGGCGAGCTGGGGGCGCCCAGGTGCCTGGGCGATGGGCTGTTTATACACGGGCGCCGCCTCTTCGTGCCCGACCACGGTGATCTGCGCCACCAGGTCTTGTCCCTGGCACACTCTTCAGGACACGAGGGCGTGCAGAAGACCCTCCATCGCCTCCGTGCTGATTTCTACATCCCCGGTGATGGTGCGTTGGTCCGTGACCGGGTGCGGTCATGCGTGACGTGCCAGCGGAACAAGACGGAGACACTGCGACCCGCGGGTCTGCTACAGCCGCTGGACGTACCCTCCCAGGTGTGGGTGGATATCTCCATGGACTTCATCGAGGGCCTTCCCAAGGTGGGCGGCAAATCCGTCATCCTCACGGTGGTTGAACGCTTCTCCAAGTATGCACACTTCATCGCCCTCGGTCACCCCTATACATCCGCGTCCTTGGCGCGGGCCTTCTTCGACGGCATCGTCCGCCTCCACGGGTTTCCTTCGTCCATCGTCAGTGACCGTGATCCTGTGTTCACATGTCACGTGTGGCGGGATCTCTTTCGGTTGGCCGGCGTGAAGCTCCGCATGAGCACGACGTTTCACCCTTAGACAAACGGCCTTGAGCTGCCAGCTAGGTGTCACCTCCATGACGTCTTCCATGTTGGCTTACTAAAGGCCTACCGCGGGGACCCTCCTGCAGCGCCACCGGCCCTTCCTCCTACTTCCAATGGCCGAATTCTGCCAGCTCCTGCAAAGGTGGCGAAGGTGATGCAGGCGCAACAGCGTCGCGGTGCGTGGCATGTCTTGGTGAAGTGGGCCAGCCTGCCCGAGGAGGAAGCGACTTGGGAGCAGCTCAACGATTTCCGCCAGCAGTTTCCAGATGTTCAGCTCGAGGACGAGCTGTCTGAGAAGGCGGGGAGAGATGTTATGGTCGGGCTCCAGTATACACGGAAGAGGCCCAATTAGGGGCTTATCCCAAGTTATCTAGGGTTTAGAGGAGCTACCCTCCTATATAAATGCATGTACCCATTTGATTATAATTAGACAATAAACATATTGTGTTGTCGTCTCCCTCAGGAGACGGGAGCCCCAAACCCTATCCGCACCTTTCCCTAGCTGCCGCCTCTTCCCTCTCGCAGCGACAGCGCCCAGCCGCCGGCGTCTGCGCCTCTAGACTCTCCACCCTCACTTCCACCCCTATAATCTACGCCCGAGATCTGGTAGAACCGTAGCCTCTACCATCAACTTTAGTCACCAGTAAGTTCTTGTCATCGTAAGTACATGTGTATCATAAAGAACCGCCAATGGGGTACCCCTTGCACATGATACAGGAGCTATCCTATAATCAAAATGACAAGGCAAGCAGACAGTGAGCATCTCAGCGATCGTTTTATTTGCTATTTGCATAGGTTTTTATTGAGGATGCTTCACAGATTGCTCACTATGGTTATGCTGCAAGTTTCCACCATGATCAGGCATGGCTTAGGCTAGCGGCCCAGGCGTTTCTCTAACACACGTACATAACTCCATGGACTTACAAGCTCCCCTTTTATTTCACACCGACAACATTCGCAAACAAAAGAGCATGGTATCAACTGGATAAGTATCCATAAGTGTTGAAAGCGTTCCCCGTGACAGCACAGTTCTGCTAATCCCAATGTATAGATGCAAGCATATACAACTTCGATGACACAATGGTTCAAGTTTATTAGGGGCAAGAAAATAGGGTGTGCCATCAAGTTCGTGAGAGCTTTACTAACTAAGCTAGTTTTCACATAACAAAGTAATTTTTAATTTGAAAGATAGATAAATCTTGAGAATTTGCTTAGAATAGCAATAATGTTAATAGGTAGATATGGTGGACACAAATGGCATAGGTTTTGGTTTAGAGGGGTTGGATGCATGGGAAGTATGCCTTCTCAAAATAGGTTTTTGGCTAGCAAGGTTGGGTAGCAAGCAAAAGAGTTGAAGTAAACAAGCAAACCTACAAGTGATAAAACCAACCATGCAATCTTCCTTTAAGACACAAAAGATCTTAAATAAAGAATACTAAGCTTATGAGCCAATCAAGAATGAAAATAAATGATACTAAATACCTATAAGCTTTTTCTCTTTTCCTTTCAAACCTCAAAAAAAGTGTTACTAATGACCAGAGCTCGGTTTGCCAAAACCAATTTAGATCTACTTGATGCTCCCAAAATGATGCCAATACTAATCAACAAGATCAATCATATAATAGAGATTTCCAACTAAAATAAGAAGTGCAAAAAGTAAAAGATGAAACATCTCATTAATATTCCATAAAGGCAGTCACACCAAGGGATACATAGATAACCAAGTAAAGGAGAGATACTTCCACAAAGCAAACCAACCTATAAGATAACTTCTCTACCAAAGATATGAATCTACTAAAAAGGTAAAAGATAATGATGTGATACCGCGGCACTCCCCCAAGCTTGGAACAAGCCAAGGGGATGCCAAACCTGATGACGAATTACTCCTTCGGTGGTAGTGGTGTTCCCTTGTCATCATCATACTTCCAAGGTAAAGGCTCCCCATCCACAAAGGATGTCTTGGTTTCCACAATCTTGAAACTAGCAGTAGAGCTTATGCGATTAAATCTAGCCTCATACTCACAGTTTTGATTTTGTATGTCGTAGAGCTGTGCTTGTAATTGGTTGGTGGACTGATGGAGTGAGAGGATTTCGTCTCGAAGCTCAGCAACCTTCTCCTTGTGCTTGGCGATGAGTTCTAAACTTATCTTATGGATGACATCCACTTCCGTTCCGCCATCTTCTTGTACCTGAAAACTTCCTACTCCAATGCTTCCATCCTGTCTTCCAGACTGCCTTCTCCTTTAGGGCCTTGAACTTCCTTCATCTGCACCTTCCCATCCTTGAGAATCAACTCCTTAGGATGAATCTTCAACTCATACATATACGGGTTGATGACATCCGCGGAGGAATCCTCTATGGGTGATCCAGAGGAAGACATTGTAGCTCCAAAACTAAGAATATGCCTAACAGAAACAAATCGAAATAGAAACACGATGAGAACACAATACACGAACCTCGGGGAATCCGGGGGTTATATATTATGACGTTTCAAGACATAAGTAAGGTACTGTGCGAAAACGAGGCAGAGACGGAGTTCAGGGGGCTCACACCCCCTCCAGGCGCAGCTAGCTGGGGCCCGCGCCTAGCGTGGGTGTGGCCACCCTGGCCTTCCTTTCCTCCTCTGTTTCGTCTTGTAACATTCCATATGTAATAAAAACATCAAAAATATAAAAAGACAGGGTTTTCACGAACCTTCAGTTTTCACCACTTTTTACCTATTCAAAGACGGACTCTATAGATTCTGGTGTTTGGTTTCTAATAAATTCTTCCGGAGTTACCATTTGAATAATATCAACATCTTCATTATAAGAATCTCCAAAAATATAATGTTTTATCCTTTGACCATTCACCACTTGTGTAGTGTTATCCTTCAAAGAAGATATTTTGATAGCCCCTAAACGATACACCTCCTCAATAATAAAAGGTCCTTCCCATTTTGAGAGTAGTCCCTGCAAAAAATCTGAGACGAGACCTATACAAAAGAACTTCCTCACCAACATGGAACTCCCTTTTTAGAATTCTCCTATCATGCCATCTTTTTACTTTTTCCTTAAAGATTCTAGCATTTTCATAATCTTCACTTCTCCACTCATCTAAAGTACTCAAGTCAAGCAATCTTTTCTCACCAGCAAGTTTAAAATCTCTATTCAATTCTTTCACTGCCCAACAAGCTTTGTATTCTAATTCTAGAGGCAAGGGACAAGATTTCCCATAAACCATTTTGTAAGGAGACATCCCCATAGGATTTTTATAAGCAGTTCTATAAGCCCATAAGGCGTCATTCAACTTTTTAGCCCAATTCTCCCTGGATCTATTGACAGTCTTCTGCAAGATAGATTTAATTTCCCTATTGGAAAGTTCTACTTCCCCACTGGTTTGGGGGTGATAAGATGAAGCAATTCTATGGTTAACATCATATTTAGCAAGAGTTTTCCTAAAACCACCATGAATAAAATGAGAGCCTCCATCAGTCATGAGATATCTAGGCACACCGAACCTAGGAAAAATAACATCTTTAAGCATTTTTAAAGAGGTCTTACCATCATCGTTGTTTGTAGGTATAGATTATACCCACTTTGTAACATAGTCAACAGCAACAAGAATATGAGTATACCCTTTTGAAGGAGGAAAAGTACCCATAAATTCAAATCCCCAACAATCAAAATGTTCAATAACAAGATAATAATTCATAGGCATTTAACTGCGTCTAGAAATGTTACCAACTCTTTGACATTCATCACAAGATAAAACAAACTTTCTTGCATCCTTGAAAAGGGTAGGCCAATAAAATCCAGATTGTAAAACTTTTTGTGCAGTCCTATCCTCGGCATGATGTCCTCCATAAGCACCGCCATGACATTTTCTCAATATCTCTTGCTGTATACTCTGGAACACATCTTCGCATAATACCATCTACTCCTTTATATAAATGAGGGTCATCCCAAAAGTAATGCCTTAGATCATAAAAAAATCCTTCTTTGCTAGGCTGTAAAGGTTGGAGGCAAATACTTGGAAACAATAAAGTTAGCGTAATCAGCATACCAAGGACTCTCATGCGGGCTTACCCTTATTGCAGCCAACTGTTCATTTGGAAAAATATCATTAATAGGCAAAGGGTCAAAAGAAATGTTTTCCAAACGAGATAAATTGTCAGCAACAGGATTTTCAGCACCTTTCCTATCTATAATATGCATATCAAACTCTTGTAAAAGCAACATCCATCTAATAAGCCTAGGCTTAGCGTCTTTCTTTGTCATAAGGTACTTAATAGCAGCATGATCAGTATGAATAGTAACCTTTGAATCAACAATATAGGGTATAAACTTATCATAGGCAAATACTACAGCTAAGAACTCCTTTTCAGTAGTAGCATAATTCTTTTGAGCAGCATCTAGCGTCTTGCTGGCATAATGAATGACACTCAACTTATTATCAACACGTTGCCCAAGAACAGCACCCACAGCAAAATCACTAGCATCACACATAATTTCAAAAGGTAAACTCCAATCAGGTGGTTAAACAATAGGAGCAGGAGTCAAAGCTTTCTTCAAAGTTTCAAAAGCTTCCTTACAATCATCATCAAAAACAAAAAAGTACATCTTTTTGAAGAAGATTAGTAAGGGGCTTTGAAATTTTGGAGAAATCTTTAATAAACCTCCTATAGAAACCAGCACTAGACTGGTTAGAGCGAAACTGGATAAGGAGAAAAATAATCATACTAGAGTTTTCGCAAATACTTTTCATCTTTGAAAATAGTTTTCACAAGCACTAGACTCAACATCGACCAATAGCAAGGTTTTCATACGGTCGGTACTGCTCTGATACCAAGAACTGTGACACCCCCAGGATCAGGGCTAAACAAATCCTAGACCTCCGTCTGAAATAATCTTAACCTTGAGCTCGATAATATCCAGTGAAGAATCGGTAACACGGCAGTGACCCTACGACACAAAATTTATTACAACAAGCTCATAACTGAGTAGAGAACCAAATTATTACAAGCAGAGGTCACTGACCACAAACATCAAACAATGGAAGGCAAATTATGATATTAAGTATAGCAAACTTAATAAATGGCCTAAGAGGCCTGAATCATAACGATGGCGTCCCAGCCCATAGATTCTAGGCTGCCGGCCGGGAACCCCAAGCTACTAGTCGATGTTGATGTAGTACCAAACTGATCATCAGGGAACACTTACTCTGCCAAAAGTATCAACAAAGCAAGGGTGAGTACAGGGTGTACTCCGCAAGACTTATGGCTGGTGGAGTTGTTTTGCATAAAGCCACTTTTGTTTATAAAACAAGAGGGAGGAGAAGCTCGTCTATTTAGAGTATTTTAAAATGGGATAAGAGAGCGACATCTCCGATATATTGATCATCTTCATCTTTTGATATCCACCAAATCATCATTATCTCTTAACTAGGATCACCCCCTCGTACCCATGAGGAAGCATCCTTAAGCACACGTTGATCTGCCAATTTTACGATTAGGTTCAAGTTCTATATGATCTTAGAATCTGGTCACCAAGCGTTCATAACCGTGAACACGGCTTTTCGAAAAGATTTAACCCTGCAGGGGTGTACAACTTTACCCACACGTACCAACCGACTCTTAATGCCAACGTTTTAGCCCTCTTCCTTGGAAGGCCGGCAGAGGGTGGTTGGCCACAACCTTTACCTTGCTCTCGCCGAGACCATGAGTCACGCAATAAGCATGGTTCCGCCGTAACGGGTCAAATCCCAAATCCGGTACTTAAATATGTGAGGCAAGGTTGGTTTACCAGGGGCTCCATCAACCCCAAGCAACCCGGTCCACGCTTCCCTACCTGTTATGAATGCACCATCTTCACCCGGCAAATCTTTCAAAAGATTTTCTATGCATATGTCGAATGGAACGCCCGAACTATGTTACTCATGGAATCTACTAGGAAAGTTAATCAGGCGAGGGTTCCCAAGCCCCGTGTGGCTGTACGGTCATCTCGGTTCCAAAGGCAAGAACTCAGGTCCTAGTGGTGGCGAGCATGGGACTAGAAAAACCACATCCCACTGTGGCCTCCCATACAAGCCTTAGCATGTTTAATCTCATATCACGGATCTCATCTCATCACGTTCTCCTGTCATACTAGATTCTATGCATCTGATACATCATTTGGATGGACCAGACTCAATAGCTATGCATGGCTAAGTAGACATGAATAAGAGCTCTAGCAGTGCACACAAGCCAAACCTAGTTATGCTAGGAGCAGTGGATCAGGTAATATAAGCTCAAAAGGGAGTAATACAATAGATATGATACTCTATCTATCAATAAAAGACCACAGTAGAATTGTATGCATCATGGAAAGAATTGAAATGCTTTCGAAATCGTAGGATTATATCATGGTAGGGCTATGCTTGCCTTTGCCAGTTGATAACCGATAAGAAGATCTTCGAACATCTGGCACTTGACTTGGTTACAGTTGGTCAAGTATTGTTCGTCGATCTTCGAACTTTGACGGTGTTGATCTCAGGCTTCTATCTCGATCTCGATCTCGTATTCTACCAGGAAGAACCAAACACCGGAAAGAGAGAGAAACAATCAACACATGGCATCGATGCAATGCTCAAACAAGAATGATTATATGACAAGTTGAATTGCATTGAATTGAAACCCTAAAACATGCTCGATAGTTTAATCAGGGTTCCGAGGGGTGGAAACCCTAACTCGGAGAAACTCCAGAAGCATATGAAAGGGGTTGATTTTGTTCTCTAATTAAACTTGTCATTTTAGTTGTTGATCAATGCATGATGATAGCTTAAATAGCTAGGTTTCATTTTTCTGAACATTTTGATATATTATTTTTATTTTTCTAAATTACAAATTAAAATTTATTGAATTTACAATATTATACCAATTTTAGAAATTATTTAAAACCTTTTATTGCGTCAGCATGACACAAGGATGACATCGGCAAGGGAAAGTGGACATTTTTCACTGGGGCAGAGGCTAGCCACAGTCACTGACGACTGGGCCCTATGGCCAGGTCACGGCTACGCTGGCAGAGCGGGGTCAGCGCACACGTGGCTGCTATGCGGGCGCCACGTCGACGCCACACGGGCGCCACGTCGGCTCGCTGTCAAACCTTGCAGACGACCGCGGGGATGACACTAGCGAGCGAGCGGGAGTGCGTGGTTGCATGCGTTCGACGCAGACGACCACGAGGAGCAGAAAGGTGGCGGCGCCGCCCGGATTTGGTAGCCGGGGCTACGTCTACGGCGAGGTCTGGTGGTGGCCGACGGCGTTGTTCGAGGCTAGAGCAAACCAGAGAGGAAGGAGAGAAAGGGAAGGGTCCCGGAGGACCGGTATCTCACCCTAAGCACGTGAGGACGGTCTGAGAGTGCGTGTGAGGTCGAGGTTGCGCGGATCAACGCCGGCGAGCTTCATCAGGGACGAGGAAGATGACACCAGCGGAGGCGATTAGAAGCGCGAGGCCTCGATTCCTTTGGCCAGGTGACCAAGTCCACCATGGCGGAGCTACTAGACACCTCTACGAGGCACGGGGAGGCCGGGAACGGCGGGGCGACGTCGGGCTCTTCGGCTAGGGTTCGGGCTCGAGCGGAAATGAGGGAGAGAGAGTAGGCGGGGAGAGGATAAGGCCAGGGAGAGGAAGAGAGGCGTGCACGGCGACGTTCTTATCCTCGCGAGCATCGGCGGCACGCATCACGGCGGCAGGGCAGCATCGGGCGGTCGCGGCAGCGACAAGCTGCTGCTTCGCGTCGCCTGCGAAGACGACGACGGTCAGGTTCGAGGCCGAAACGGTATCGGGCCGGGCGGGCTGCTGCTGGGCCGCGGGTGCTGCGGGTGTGCGACAGGCAGAGGGGAGAGGGAAGCTGGGCTGCTAGGCTACGGCCCAGGGAGTGCTCTGGCTACTGTTTTTTTTTGCAAAACACTATTCTATTTCTGTTTTCATTTCTTCTTTTGAATTTCCATTTTGAATCTGTTTTGAGTAATTCAAAATACTAGAGGGTTTGTAAAACTTAGTAAAATATTTTGGGGCCCTCTTAGTCCATTTGGGCTCCAATATTTTGGCACTTTTCAAACATTTTCAAAACCATTTGAATTGTTTTCAAGTAGAGGGAGAGGTTAGGGTTTTAGGGTTTTGTTTATTCTTTCTTGCATGCATTAATGAGATGATGATAATGAATGCACAATCAAACCCTAAATAAGGATAAGCTAAAACTGGGATGTTACAGTATCTCACTTGTGGAAAGCCACCCAGGAACAAAGAGATTTGAGATGTTAAGTGTTGAGAAGCTTCTAGTGCGGCCACATGGCAATATGGGCTCTGCCTGGATCATATAGGTTGCAATAACTTAGCCAGATGGACAGAAGGTGGTAGGGGTGATAGGTTGGAACGCATCCATTTGGTCTAATGGAAGGCTTCTGAAAGATCATGTCTCGATGCATGTCGAGTCTTGTGGGAAAAGTGCACCACCTCTCTCGAGAGTAAAATCTAAGTACTTAGCCGTGTCCCCTGCAATGGACAATTTGAGCATCAAGACATGGAAGCTATCAAGGATCTCCTCATCCCAATTTCTAAGTTAAAATCTTGTGGTTGAACAAGGGTTAAAGGTTAACCAATTCTATTGGTTGTTCCTGGGGGTGGTTTTGACAAACAAAAACTTAGTGTTTTCAAATGATAAAGAAAATATATTTTGAGCAAAGCAAGCCTAAGCTCCACCTAGATAAATGCATATAGATGATAGATACCACTATTCTACCATAGTATCACTTGCCAATACAATTCAAATGTATTGACCCTTGTGGCTGTAACTTATTATGTTGCAGGTTTGTTTGATGTTAGTGAAGTGTGTTGAATAGGATTACAAGTCTATAACCAACATGATTGCTTGTGGCACTTGAAGATGAAGGACTCCATGCTATATAGTTATTTTCTGCTGCATTGTAATGAGATAGCCAAATGAGCTATATAAGATGTAATGGATTATTTTATTCTTGGTTATAAAGTTGTATTATGACCTTTGTTTCTTGATATTACATCTTAAACTGTGGATGCGAGCTATTCGATCCAGGGACTAGCATTGTAAACACAGGGATCTCTACCTTATCAGGTTGGGACCTCTACAGCCAACGACAAAGGCAAGAAGCCTAAGGAGGAAGAACCTCAAGTCCCCAAGGAAGAGGAGATTTCAGTAGGGTATGAAGGTGACATGGAGGAGGACGAGCAACCGGACACTCACGCTACCGTCGCAAGTATTGGATTGGTGGCACGACCTACCAAGCTTAAGAGGACAACACGGATGTCTACAAGAGGGAGATCTTGGCGTCATACTCTCTCTCCACGATCATCTCCTCCATGTAATAAGAGACCCTTCCATACACTTATACATGAATATCAATATGAACATGTGGCCAAAGGGAATTTGCCCTCGGTTTGGGATATGCCTCGTTCTAACAATGCAGAGAAGGATCATGCTAAGGATGAAGAGTGGGGAAAGAATAACAAGAACTGGGATTCTCGGACTAACATGATCATGAACCGGATAGAGAAAAACACGGAGCTAATCCGTACTCTTACTTTTGAGTTCGAGGAGTTGAAGAAACTTATTGAAGAGCTTATCAAGAGAACACCACCACCACCGAAGGAGTAATTAGTCATCAGGTTTGGCATCCCCTTGGCTTGTTCCAAGCTTGGGGGAGTGCCGCGGTATCACCACCATTATCTTTCATCTTTTACCTTTTTAGTGGATTCATATCTATGGTAGAGAGGTTATCTTATAGTTTGGTTTGCATGTGGAAGTATCTCTCCTTTAGTTGATTATCTATGTATCCCTTGGTGTGAGTGCCTTTATTGAATATTAATGAGAAGTCTCATCTTTTACTTTTTGCACTTCTTATTTTAGTTTGCAATCTCTATTATATGATGGATCTTGGTGTTCAGTATTGACACCACTTTGGGATCATCAAGTGGATCTAAATTGGTTTTGGCAAATCGAGTTCTGGTCAGTGGCTTTAGTTTTAAAGAAAAAGAAAGAAAGGAAAAGCTTACAGGTATTTGGTATTATTTGTTTTCTTTCTTGTTGGCTCATAAGCTTAGTATTCTATATTTAAGATTCTTTTGTGTCTTCAAGGAAGATTGCATGTTTGGCTTTATTACTTGTATGTTTTCTTGTTTCTTTCAACTCTCTTGCTTGCTACCCAGCCTTGCTAGCCAAAAACCTATTTTGAGAAGGCATACTTCTCATGTTTCCAAAATCCTTTGAACCCAAAACTTTTGCCACTTGTGTCCACCATATCTACCTAGTAACTTTTGCTATTCCAAGCAAATTCTCAAGCTCCATCTACCTTTCGAATTAAAAAGTATTTTGTTATGTGAAAACTAGTTAGTAAAGCTCTTATGAACTTGATGGCACACTTTATTACTTGCCCCTAATAGACCTAAACCATTGTGAACATCGAAGTTGTATATGCTTGCATCTATACGTTGGAATTAGCAGAACGGTGCTGTCACGGGGAATGTTTTCAACATTGCAGGTGTACTCTGTACACAGTTGATATCGTTCTCTTTTGTCTATGGATGTCAATGGTGTGAAATAAAGAGGGAACTTGTAAGTCCATGGAGTTTGTATCCTGTGTTAGAGAAACACCTAGGCCGCTAGCCTAAGCCATGCTTAATCATGGTGGAAAGTTGAAGCATCACCATAGTGAGTCATCTATGAATCATCCTCAATGAAAAGCTATACACATGGTAAATAAAAAGATTGCTGAGATGCTCATTCTCTACTTGCCTTGTCATTTTGGTTATGGGAAAGCTCATGTACCATGTGCAAGGGGTACCCCGTTGGCGGTTCTCGATGATATGCAAATACTTACAAAGACAAGAACTTACCTGGACCCAAAGTTGAGTATGCATGAGGAGTGGCCCTCATATTCAAGGGACATGATATTGCCAACTTATATTTCGTCAAGAATATACTCCATATTTTTTCACTTTAACCTTAATCATCTCAAGATGCTTATGATAGGGGCAATGAGGGCCCAAAGCTAGTAAGTACCATAATCTTTTGGAAGCTCTTTATGACTTGTAATCCCTGCTACCCTCTAAGAAGGGACCTTTCTCCTAGTTACCAATTGAGTCAGTAAACCTACTTCCTCTCTATCTCCAGCAAGCTTTTGAGTTGTTGTGTTTCAAGCATTCATATGGTGATTTATTCAATCATGTTCTTTATATTCCTTGTTTGCACAAAACTCTTATCTATTGAGTATTACTTTGAAAGCCTTCACTTGTGAAAAACCTTTTTGAGCAAAGAGTGCTCCTGTTTTGAAACCTCTACAAAAAGCTTTTGTGAAACTGTTTGCCAGGTGTTCTCTGGCCAAGAACAAGTTTGCCAATTCCAATTATGATTTATCTTTATGCATCTCTATTGTGACAGCTATACTTGGTTGCAAGATAAGTTATATAATGGTGAGTTGCTCTCTTCTATGAATTGTGCAATGGTAAGTGTGATGCTTCTTGTTCGTATTCTTTTTATCGACACTTCACTCCATAAACCTATGGACATGTTTACTGAGCTCAGTATTCGCTTGGGGACAAGCGAAGTCTAAGCTTGGGGGAGTTGATACACCCAATTTGCATCACCATTCTATATCATAATTTACCTCTATTCATTCATATTTGTCTTATTATGAGTGTAACATACCAAAAATACTAAACTTGGATCATCAAACTCTAATCATCAAAATTAGGGTTAACAAAAACTTTTCTAAAATAAAAATATGAAAGCATGCATGGTGTATGCATTTCATTTGGAATTCTTTTGGACCACCTTGTTTCTGTGTTCCTTTGCATGTAAATGGATTCTTAGGTGAAATAAACATCATCTAAACAATTTCTAAACTTTTCTCAAAGACAAATAAATCAAAACAAATAAAATAAGGGAATGGTCATTTTGACCAATTTAACTCCCATGCCTACTTTGGCTGTCCCAAACTTTCAGAACTTAACAGAAACTTTTCTGGATCTTTGCACCCCTTGATTATACTCATAACAAAGTATCAAGGCCCACTTTGTGATCATCTAGAAACTTTCAAATGCATAGTTTAAATGACAGTTCAAAATTGAATCTTTATCATATGAGAAGACCCCGCTTTTTCAAAAACCACTGAAACAAGCTCAACTTTCAAATGTCACATCCCAAAATTTTCCAAATTTTGAAATGTGAAAAATAAATAAACAAAATAAAATTTTGTTGAAATTTAGGGTGAGAAGAAACTTTTTGATTCCAAATGGAAACATCAAAACCTATTTTGATCAAATAAAATCCTAAAAGGATTTAAAAAGATAAACAATTAATAAAGAAAGTTATAATAGTTGGAATCACTATTTTTGGAACTTTTAATAAAAAGATTTGGCTTTCAAAAGAAAAGGAAGAATTATAAGTAAGGATTATTTTATAGAGCCAAATTAAATCTTGGCCAAGAAAATGAAATAAAATATTTTGTTTGATAAAAATAGTAAAGGTTTATTTAAATAAAATAATAAGGATTTATTAATATCCAATTTTTATTAAATTAAAGGCTTTTCCATTTTTAAATAAACACTAAAACTTGTTAAAGTATTTTAAATAAAAAATTCCAAGTGTTTTATATTTTCAAATGAAACCTACTGAAAAGGTTTTGATATTATTTAGTTTTCAAATAGAGTTTTAAAAATAAATTAAATCCTATTTGAATTAAAGACTAAGGTCTATTTATTTAATTATTAATAGATCTTAAAGGAATAAAAGAATTATTTTATTTATGGACTTTGGAATATGTTGTTAAACAGAATTAAAATCAATACAAAGTTTGGTGGTGGTTTGAATTGATTTGGTGTTTGAATTATTTGTTTGAAAATCAAAACAGAAATTCAAATGGGAAAAATAAAAAGCTTTCAGTATAAAAAAATGAAACAAGTGGCAGCCCAGCAAACCCAGCCCAGCAGGCCCAGCAACTAGCCCACCTACTCACCTCGCGCTGAACCGTTTTTCACTGGGCAACTCACCCATACAGACGCTGACGATTGGACCCCACTCCCACTTCCTCCACCTCGCTGACAGACAGACCCCACCCACCTCATCGTCGTCTTCACCGCGACCGTTCCCCCTCGCGGTTGCTGCCTTTGATTGCGGCGATGAATACGAGTTACTTCCTGAGTTATTCCTCGTTGTGATCACGCGTACATAAACGCCCACGCCTCCCCTACCTTTCCCCTCACTTGCATCTCCCTCTCTGCCCCCAGGCTGAGCGAATCGTGAGCTCAAACCCCACTGCCCCGGCGAGCTTCTCCAGCAAATTCCGGCGCCGACCAGCCGCCCCTCGCCTCCCACTGCACGGAACCTTGCACGCCAGCACCAGGAGCACCTGCCAGTGCCTCGCACTCGCCCGCGCGTGCCCCACCTCCTCGGCTTCGTCATCACCCGAGCGCCACCGCCGTCTGTCTTGTCTCCGTCGAGCTCCCCCGGTAAGCTCCGACCACCCCAAGCTCTCCTGATGATGCTCCCATACTCCCCACGCTCGCCCGCGTCTAACCATACCTATATTTTGCCTCGGCAAGACCTGCAGCCTCGCCCCCGACGATGAACAGAGCTGTCCGACGCCGCTGCACACTCCGGCGAGCAATCCCCTCCGTTCCTGAGCGCCCCTCGCCAAGCCGACCACACGTTGAGCTTCAGCATCTCCTTGCGAGCATGGTGAGATACTTACCTCCTTCCCTCGCTTCCTGCTCTCGCCGTTACGCCGTAGCCAGAGCGTCGCCTCCGCGCGCCACCGTCGTCGCGCCGCCAGTAAGTGGCAAGGCAATGGGAGCCGTCCAATCTAGATCCGAGAGACGCGATAGAATGACTAACCGAAGCGGTATGGACCCATCTGCACCGTGCGATTTCATTAAGATCCAACGCTCCACAGAGCTCAATCCACACGAATCGTTTTTAGCCAATCAGAGCCCTCCACGTGGACAACCTTTTGTTTTAAAAACAGAATAGAATCTATTAGATGTTTGATTTTGAAAATTGCATAACTTTCAAACCACACGTCCAAATTTTGCAAATTTTATATCAATGGATTCAGCAGAACAAGTACTTTGCAACCATGCATTTTGTTTAATGTTTTGCTTCTGCAAAATTGGTTGAATTTGCAGAAACATGTGTAGGCTTATTTTGAATATAAGAAATTGTTCTAGATATATTTTTAAGATGAAAACTTTGAAAAATGGTTTGTTTTGAACCTACTGACCATAGGAACCAAATTATGGATTTAAAAATGTATTTTGTGAAGATAAGGAATAAATAATTGAATTAGCTCATTTCTAGTCAAACAAATATATTGATTATGATTTAGAAATGATTTTTGAGTGAAACCTTTGGGAAATGATTTGATTCAAACCTTCTGACCCTAAACACCAAGTTTTGTGAATTAACAACTTATTTGATGAACCATATAAAATCATTACTTTGCTAAAAGATATTTTCAACTACATAAAATATCACCATATCATAATATTTGATTTATGAGATGAAACCTTTTGCAAATGGTTTTGCCACTTTAGTAAATGACCACTTTGAACTTTATAATGTTTAAAGCCTAGTGGAAACCACTTTTGCAAATAAAACTATCTTTTGCATGCTTGCATGCATGACCTTGTTTTTGTTATTTTATGTGTGAGAAATGGTTTGAATGCTAGTTGAAATTGTGTTGTTTGACTGAATTGTAGTGAAGTTAGAAGAGTGTGATATTTGCAAGATCAAGAAGTGAACCAACATTCTCTACTAAAAAGGCAAGTGACACTATCATCCAAGTCCTACTATTTTTATTACACTTAGTGGATTTTTGAAACATGCATGATAAGGACTACTATATTTTATGCTATGCTAAATCCTAATAGGATACCCTTATATATTCCTTAGTGAAAACATTGTAGTGGTAGTATGCTTAGCCCTGCTATATATTTGGGATGGGATACATGTTATGATTATATGAAGAGTTAAAAAGATATAAGTTTTATATAATAAAACAAGTACTCAATGAACCACCTGGGTGGACAAGGATACTCAAGATTGGACAAGGTGGCAACAAAAGGAACCATGCTTATATGGCTATCTTTTTTTGTATGTGCACTAGAAGAAAACCACCCAGGGACTTAGAGATTGAACATGTTTCTCGTACAGTGGCTTCCGTGTACAGCCACATGCTAAATGGGCTCTGGCTTAGTCAACTACATAGTGGAAGACCCATGCATTGGCATCTTCAGGTTAACTAGAATTGTGTAAGGGAAATTTAACCCTACATTGGTGCCTGGTTGACAAGCTAGCATTGTGTATTGGGAGGACTTCTATGGAAAGACTTTGTCACATTCTCGATCTTCCAGTACTTCATCTTGGTGAGTACATATCCAGCGGCCACTAGTGGCATCAAGACGAGATTGTGTCATGTGGATAAAGTGTACAACTTCTCCAAAAGATCAAAAATTATAAGTACTTAGCCGTGTCCCCGGTTATGGACAATACTGAGCAACTAAGGCCTGTAGCTATGGAAGATCTCGACATTCCAATTTCTCAAAGTAAAACTTGATGGTGTCAACAAGGGATTAGAAGCACTTGGAGTTTTCCAAGGAGTTCAAAAAGATTTTCAAAAGATCAAAACTATTTTGAAAAGATAGGATAAAACTATATTGCTTTCTGCAAATGAGCCTAAACCCTACTTAGCCAAATATGCATATATTGATAGGTTCCACTTATTTCTACATAGTAGTGAAACTTGCCAATACAATTCAAATGTATTGACCCTTGTGGCTGCAACTTATTATGTTGCAGGTTTGTTTGATGTTAGTGAAGTGTGTTGAATAGGATTACAAGTCTACAACCAACATGATTGCCTGTGGCACTTTGAAGATGAAGGACTCCATGCTATATAGTTATTCTGTTGCATTGTAATGAGATAGCAAAATGAGCTATGTAAGATGTAATGAATTATTTTGTTCCTGGTTATAAAGTTGTATTATGACCTTTGTTTCTTGATATTACATCTTAACTGTGGATTCTAGCTATTGATCCAGGGACTAGCATTGTAAACACAGGGATCTCTACCTTATTAAAGGTTGGGACCCCTTACACTCTATCATCGAAAACAACAAAAGATCGCAAAACTCTTGGTCCGGTAAAACACAAAAAGAATTCTAAAGCTCCCGAAGGTCCGTTAAAGTAACTTTACTATGCTTTCTGCTTCCCGAGGATTCGATAACCTAGGTCTACTAGGGAAAAGTATCTATACTATATCCGTAATCCGGATCGAAGGTATCAGCCACCTAACCCCTTGTCCCCGCCACCTACCTCCCTGTCCGCCTCGCCATTCGCCACTCCCGCCTCCTAGGCTCCGACAATGCCCAGCTCACCGACATCACCACCAGCCACATCCACCTCATGCTCCAAGCCACCAACCGCCACCCCACCATCCTCCACTCCCAGCCTGCTATGTCCGCCGGTACCGCCTCCCCGCGCCGTCCCGGTAACTCCACCCGCTAATGCACACCGGATGCACACCCGCGCCAAAAAGGCTATTTTATGCCTAAACAACAATTTAACTTATCTGCTTCCGCTGATATTTCCCCTATCCCTTCTCGTACCGTACAACACTTAAAGAAAATCGTTGGCACGATGCTATGCGTGATGAATTTGATGCTCTAATTTGGAATGAAACTTGGTCTTTGGTTCCTTGTCCTGCAGGTGTCAATGTGGTTACTGGAAAGTGGATATTTCATCACAAGCTGAACCCCGATGGCTCTCTTTCTCGGTACAAGGCTCGCTGGGTCCTACGAGGAATTACTCAACAAGAGGGTGTTGATTATGGAAAAGCTTTTAGTCCGTTTGTGAAACCCGCTACCATTCGTGTGGTCCTTAGCATTGCTACCTCGAGATCGTGGCCTATTCATCAACTGAACATGAATAATGACTTTTTGCACGGTGAACTTGCTGAAACCATGTACTGCACTCAACCAGCTGGATTTGTTGATTCTGCTAACCCTACACACGATTTGCAAGCTCAAGAAATCTCTCTATGGTCTGAGATAGGCACCTTGCACCTAGTTCCTTCGGTTTGCTTCTTACCTTCACAGCCTTGGGTTCATTAGCTCGAAGAGTGATTCCTCCCTCTTCATCTACCACTCTGCCAAGGAAACTGCTTACCTGCTCTTATATCTGGATGATATCATCCTTACTGCCAGCTCCACAGTGTTCTTCAGCGTATCATTGCCTCCCTGAATTCTGAATTTGCTATGAGTGATCTTGGAGATCTTCACCATTTTCTTGGTGCAAACGTCCATCGCACTTCTCATGGGTTATTCCTCTCTCAACATCAGTATGTCATGGATATTTTGGAGAGGACCAACATGTTCAACTGCAACCCGATTTCTACTCCTATTGATACCAAGTGCAAATTTTCCGCCCAGGGCGGTCCATCGGTGTCTGATCCCTCGCGTTATCATAGTATTGTCGGCGCCCTACATTATTTGACACTAACCAGGCCAGATCTCTCCTACGTTGTCCAGCAGGTTCGCTTATTCATGCATGATCCCCGTGATGCTCACCTACAACTTGTCAAAGGATCTTACTCTACGTCCAGGGTAGTGGCATACTCCGACGCCGATTGGGCAGGATGTCTTGACACACGCAAGTCTACAAATAGTTTTTGCGTTTTTCTAGGCAAAAACCTCGTCTCCTGGTCCTCCAAACAACAGCAAACAGTCTCAAGATCCAATGCGAAGCTGAATACCGTGCTATCGCAAACCGTGTAGCTGAATCTGTTTGGCTGCGTCAACTTTTGACCGAGCTGCACCAACCTCCATCCAAGGCTACAGTGGTCTACTATGATAACATCTCGGCCACTTACCTCTCCACGAACCCAGTGCAACATCAGCGTACCAAGCATATTGAGATTGATCTTCACTTTGTCTGGGATCATGTTGCTCTTGGAGAGGCTCGTGTACTACATGTTCTCACCAGCTCTTGGTATGCCGACATTTTCACCAAAGGATTACCGACCTCAGTTTTTCAGGAGTTCCGAACCAGTCTCAACATCGTATCACGCCACGTTTCGACTGTGAATTGTAATTCTATACGGGCTCGGTTCGGCCCAGTTCGGTTAGGGTTTTACCTCTCCCCCTCTCTACTATATAAACACTTGTAATCCTTTGTGATCAATAATATACAAAAATATATTCGTCTTCTTCTCAAACATATAAACTAAAATGAAATGACATGGAACTTTATGCCTTCGTTGTCATGTGATGCAAATTCTTGTGGGTTCCGGTATGGAATGACATATTCTTCCATGCTTAGGTCACCTATGATGTATGCGATCAATGATGGCGGCTTAAGCAGCCAGCCGGATCCCTGGAGCCAGGCAGCAGCCACACCACTTTATATAACTCTCCAGGATCTGATCTGGGCCACAAGACCGTCCAGTCTCACTCTCACTGTATCACCTAAAAGTTAGTACGATTACAATATCATATCCTTGATCTTGCTACAATATCATCTATAAATGGGATATGCTGCCCCCATGATCGATCACCTCCTCTCTCGGTACTAGCCCCACCCCACTTCATCTTCTTCCCCCTCCAGCTCACTCCCACAAGCTTGCTAGCTGCTGCCGCGCGCCATTGCTCGAACTCGGAAAGCTAGCACAGTAATGGAGCCCATCCCTCTCCTGACGCCATACAAGATGGGCCAGCTCGACCTCGCCCACAGGTAAGGGTACATGCCGTCCATCTCTGCACGAACCCTCGATGACGATGACACGACACGACGGTGATCGATCATGCATACGTTACGCACAGGATCGTACTGGCGCCGCTCACCCGGCAGCGCTCCTACGGCAACGTCCCGCGGCCGCACGCCGCGCTCTACTACGCTCAGCGCGCCACCCCCGGCGGCCTGCTCATCACCGAGGCCACGGGCGTCTCCGACACGGCGCAGGGGTACTCCGACACGCCGGGGATCTGGACGGCGGAGCACGTCGAGGCATGGAAGCCCATCGTGGACGCCGTCCACGCGAAGGGAGCTCTCTTCTTCTGCCAGATCTGGCACGTCGGGAGAGTGTCCACGTACGAGTTCCAGCCCGGCGGCGCGGCGCCGCTGTCGAGCACGGACAAGGGCATCGGGCCGCAGACGAGCTTCGACGGACACATCGAGGAGTTCTCGCCGCCGAGGAGGCTCAAGGTGGAGGAGCTTCCCGGAATCGTTGATGATTTCAGGAAGGCCGCCAGGAACGCCATCGACGCCGGTAATTATCAAGTTCAGTTTCCCGCCATCGCTATGTATGCTCTGCTTGTGCTCTGTTTCTGCTACTCTGCTTTCTTTTTATGTTAATGCTCTGATTGCATTGCTTTTGCTCCGTTTTCCTGAAAATCTGTTACAGTAACAAACTTTTTAGATATTTTTCACTAGGGAATATATTTTCAGAATTCACATTTCGCGACAGGTTTCGATGGCGTGGAAATCCATGGCGCCAACGGGTACCTCATTGAGCAGTTCCTCAAGGACAGCGCCAACGACCGTATCGACGAGTGCGGCGGCAGCCTCGAGAACAGGTGCCGCTTCGCGCTCGAGGTGGTGGACGCCATCGTGAAGGAGGTCGGAGGCCACCGCGTGGGCATTCGCCTCTCCCCCTTCACGGATTTGCTGGAGTGCCATGACTCCGACCCTCACTCCCTCGCGCTCCACATGTCCACCAAGCTCAACGACCACGACGTCCTCTACCTCCACATGATCGAGCCGAGGATGGCGGTCGTGGATGGGCGGCGGGTGGTGCCGAAGCGGCTGTCGCCTTACCGGGAGGCGTTCAAGGGGACATTCATCGCCAACGGTGGGTACGACCGCGAGGAAGGGGCAAGGTGGTTGCAGAGGGGTACACCGACCTGGTAGCTTTTGGGCGGTTGTTCCTCGTAAACCCGGACCTGACGAAGAGATTTGAGGTCGGCGCAGAGCTGAACAAGTACGACAGGATGACCTTCTACTCCTCTGATCCCGTCGTCGGCTACACCGACTACCCCTTCCTTGAATAGGATGACCTTCTATGCGTCCGACCCCGTCATTGGTTACCCCTTCGTCGATTGATCATCCATGATTGAGCTCCTTTCTTCTGCGCATTTAGGTGTACCGTGCGTAAGTGTTGTGTTTCTTCCAACAATAAGGCATGCTTTTGTAGTTGTTGAATTGTGATGCACTGTGCTTTATGTTTTAAATGTTATTAGCCACAAAAGTAGGCAAAATCAGGCTAAAGAGCCACAAAAGCAAGTGAGGCAAACGAGATTATGACTTTCCACTGCGTTACCAAACGCGGGCTAAACTATGTACTCTCTTCGTCCTAAAAAGAATGTCGCACATTATCTTTTTTAGGACTGGCGGAATATGATTGAAAAACTATTTTGGTCCAAAAAATCATATAGGAACTATAGCTTGCAATTTAGGAACGGCTATTCTATAGTATGAATCATTGACTCGTTCTGTCGGTGGTTGATGTGTTCAAAATAGTTTATTGGTCAGTGGAGTTAGCCACGTCAACCACAAGATCTGCAATTTCTTTTTCGGCGTACATTATCTAGCAGAAGCCATATTAATAGCTTTGTTGTTCCCAGTCCCAGCTAGGATGAACTGGGGACATGTCTAACATATCTAGAGATATGGCTCTTCAAAGTCCTCATCAAAAAACAGATATGGCTTAGAGTGAATATTTGGAACCTGGGTACATGCGGTCTCTGATTTCGGATTTAGAGAACATCGCATCACTTGAGTTTCAAGAAAATACCTCAAAAGTCATTCCTGTACAAATAGGATACAAGCACGTGCATCTAAAACTCGAAACTTACACATGACCAAGGTTTTGGTTACCGGTTTAATTGGTTACCGAAAAAAATACAAGATGAGATTTGCAAACAAAATTTGAATTCATATTCCAAGAATATTTGAATATTGTCAGTTACAACCAGATGGTAACAAACATTTTCCCACACTGGTGCCTAGGCTCAGCCCAAATTTCAACCCAATCAAAAAAGTTTGGCCAAAAAACTTATTTACCGGAAGGCTTGGGAAATCCGGCAACGAAATCCGTGCACATCACCTGCATGGAACCTGTACAAAAATCACAATATCATCAAACTACCGTATACCTTAACTTAACCGTACGTAGCATCTGTGTTTTCTCACTTTTTTCTGTAGGTCCCATAGCTTGTCTAGGCATATTTTAAATATGGAAAAATAGAACTTTTTTCCCTAAATAAAACAAATCATCAATTTAGTTCTTGAGTAATATAAATTCCAATAAAATAGAATTATGCTCTAAGTAACCAAAATAAAAAAATAATTCAAAAGAATATTTAAGGGATTTTATAAAATTGATAAAATACTTCATTAACTAAACACAACGACAAAAATAAATATTTAGTTTCATATAAGAAATAATAAACTTCCAATGATAAATATTTAAAAATCTAAAATTAACAATTTCTTAATAGAAGATGTTAAAAATATAATAAAATAGAAAAATTCATAAAATTTTACTAAAAATAAAAGGTCGTTACCTCATACATTTTATATAACACCTAAAAATAAGAAATTCTAAGTACAACTTAGAATGGAAGCACCTTTAACCTAAAATAAAATGTTCTTTAAAAGTTATTCTTTTTGCTAGAATAACGGAAGTGACCTATTTTAATAAAGTCTAAACAACTAAAAAAAATCCTAAGTAAGGTTTGTTACTATTAGAGATGATTATGTAATGCCTTGTTGTGGTATTGAACTTTGAGTGAGAATATCGATTGCTTGAACTTTAGTTAATGGGTGAAGTAAACTTAAACCTAACTTGAATCCATAAGAAATCACCAACCCAAACCTAAGTCAAACATGTAAAAGAAATCAACAAAGGATTAGTACCGAGGGATTAGAACGTTTTCATATCATGTATTATGCATAACAACATATGGATAATCTTTCAAACATGAGTCCGTAAGGGCCAATGTTGCTCTTCCATTTGGATCTTATGACAATGTAAAGCACGCTGATTGCAAAATCTTGCACTCAAGAAGGCAATTTCAATCTTGCATGTACTTTAAAGTATTTCATAAAAAACAATACTTTTCAAAAGTATTACATCTTCATCCACATTCAAAAGTAGAATACTATTTTGTTGATAAATATGGAGTATGGGTTACCGACCCAGGGTGGTCGGACAATCTATTATGGTGAGTTATGAAACCATTGTTGGAATACATAAAAGGTAAGCCATGTGGTGAAGGTTCAATCGTACCGGGAAAATACTCCTAAGATTAACAATAAATATAGTTAGTGATTCTTGTGACGTATAGACTACACCAACCACAGATTCTAGAATAGGACGAGAAAGTCGGCTAAACCTTCTTCCTTTCGTATATCTTTGCATGTTAGGTCGGGTTGTGGTCTAGAGTGGAGATCAGTGGGTGGGAGAATGTAATGTCTCCATCCTCTGATGCAAGATGCCGACTTAAGTATATTATGGTAATTGAGTGTAGGTCATATCACTAGTAGAAAAAGATGCTTCGGTTTGATTTAGAGTCTGGCATTAGTCCCGATTTATTACCGACCGGGACTAGTATGAGCACTAGTCCTGATTCGTACCGTTTTTAGTGGCTAGGAGACCGAGAAAACTCTAGTGCCGGATCATTTCGGACCTTTAGTCCCGGGTCGTGATACGGTCCAGGACTAAAGGTGTGCAGGCGCGGGCAAGACCCTTTAGTCCCGGGCCATGATATAGCCCGGGACTAAAGGGGTGACCCTTTAGCCTCGGGTCGTAATACGGCCCTGGACTAAAGGAGTGTGACGCGGGCAACTTAAAATTGCTATAACTTTTGCGTACGATGTCGAAAAAAAATGTACAACCTATCAAAATGTGTAGAATTTTTTTTTGAGTTTGATTTTAATAGCTTATTTGGATTCCTCACATTTTTAGATTTTTAAAATTATAAATAATGGATTCCTCACATTTTTCTGATTCTTTTACATTTTTAAATTTTGAAAAGGGAAAGAAGTTATTTTTTTTATTTAGCAAGTTTTTATTCCATATTTTGATTCCTCACATTTTTCTGATAATAATGAATATATTATTTGTCGAATTTCGATTTGCAGATTTAAAGATATTATTTATACCATATTAAATGAATAATGGCAAAAAATGAATAAAATATTATTTTATTTAGTTTTTTTACTTTCATTATATTAAAATATTATTATTACTTATTTATTGTTGTTTACTAAACTAGTTGTTTGTAGTTTCAATAAATAAAGATGTATGGCATATTGATATGGGCTAATAGGATTGATATGATAGTGTTGACAACAAGGTACAAAAGGGCTTCGCGCAAGAACATCCGGATGGAACAAAGAAGTTAAGCGTGCTGAGGGTGGAGTAGTGTTAGGATGGGTGACCGAATGGGAAGTTTGACCACAAGTGTAATTTGACCTAAGATTAAATATACTTAGTGCTAAAAATGTTCCAAGTGAGATGATTACGAGTAAAACAATTCAAAAGTTTAAGAAAAAATTCGAAAAAAAATAAAAAAAATCTTTAGTCCAGGATTACGACCCGGGACTAAAGGTCCTTCATCCCCCTTAGCAAAAAACGCCCATGCGGTAGCCCTCTAGTCCCGGGTTGTAACAAACTGGGACTAGAAATAGGGGTCTTTAGTCCCGATTTCGCAGTCCCGGGTGCAAAACCGGGACTAAAGATCCTTGCAAACCGGGACTAGAAGCCCTTTTTCCACTAGTGTGTAACTAAAACTTATTACAAAAGATGGATTGCGGGGTCTTGGCGAAAGATAATAATTAGCTTTATCTTTAACTAAGCCTCGAACCATGGAAGCTTGAATAGAAAGGCATCCCAATCATGCACTCAGTCTTAATATCGTTTGTAGGTAAAATCGTGCACCTCATGAGAGTATAAAGAATACGACATGTTATTACTTCCTGTTCTGTGAAAGAACCGTGAACGCAACGTGAAAAGTGACCCACGAAGTCCTGCACAACCCGTGAAGGCTGATTGACATTCTTTTCTAAATAAAATTTACAATTTCTAAAAAGTATTTTAGAAAACTTGCATAAACTCATGATCTATGATCCACAACCGTAGATAGTGTATCAAACAATCATATATTTAGAATATAAAAGTATAGACATTTATATAGGATCGGGTGCGGACGTACGGTAACGCCGCTAACCGAATCTATGTTGGCAAATACTCCCTCCGTTTAAAATATAAAATGTTTTAGGTTTGTGAAAAAAATATATCTAAACTTATTTTAATGTGTAGATTCACTCCAAACTTAGGTAAACCTATATACTAAAATAATTCTACATACATTTATTTCACAAAACTAAAACATCTTATATTTTAAAACGGAGTAGCTTACTAAAAGATCCAACAGTTGGATATAGGTGCATAGCTATCGCCTGGGTAGTTGGCTATTTTGCTACTAGACTAGACTAGAGTATGACACTTGGATGTTTGGCAAAACGGAGGTCGCGTGTCAATCCCCTGGTGTAATTGATGCCCCTTCATGGGGCTCCTAGGGACGCTCTCTGTTCTGGACCGTTGGATCGTCCTCTGAGACGAGATCTGGGCCGTCCGATTGTGCTATGACCGTTTTGCCCGCATCGTACAGTAAAAAACGGAAACGCTGTCTGCACACCCTTTTCTACACAGGTCTTGCGCTTCTCTCTGGCCGTCCCGTTTGGTTCCCGTCGAGTTTAATGCCGGGCTCGCGTGTCAGCCTCCTACAAGGTTTCCTGTGGCCGTTTTATGGGGTTTCCTTAAGTCTGTTAGGGGCAAACATCCGTCCACCACGACGGACCATCCCGTGCCCCATCCCCCGCCTGTTCCGCGGTCGTCACCCACCCTGGCAGACCATCCCGCGCCCATCCCCCGTCCGTCCCGTTCCCATACGGTGCCCGTCCGCCTCTTCCCCTCGCGCTTCCCCTCCCTCGCTCGTCCCGCATCCCTCCCCGGCTCTTCCGCATCACTAAAGGCGGGGGCTCGCTGGCGGCGACGCTCGTGGACGCGGAAGTCTTGAGCGGCGACGCTTGGGGACGCGCCTGGCGGTGGAGCTCGGGGAGAGGTGGCGGCTGCGGCGGCAGAGGAGATGGGACGGAGGAGGACAATGGCGAGGCGCGCCCGCGGCAGCGGGGCTCGCTGGCGGCGACACTCGTGGACGAGGGAGGCCTGAGCGGCGGCGCTGGGAACGGTGGCGGCTGCGGCGGAGGAGGAAATGGGGGCCTTTCCCTTTCGAGAGCCGGTGAGGCGTATTGGTGGCGTCCCTCCATTAGCGGAGGTGTGCACTCTACTGTGCGAGGAGGGCCTGATAGTGCCTTGCGTCGGCTTGCTCGCCTCCGCCCGCCACAACCAGCTCGCAACCTTTCTCTCCTTCTTGATTTCTGGGTCCTGGTTTTCCCCGCCGCTCTGCATCCGCCGGCGGTCGTGTTTTCCCCGTTCACTTCGCCGGCGTCCTATCTCTTTCTCCATGGATCAGTTCTGCACGGGATTCGGTTGGGGTGAGATGTGTTTGCCCAGTGGCGATCGATTCCCTTTTTTCTTGATTTGTTTTGTTTGGGCATCCACTGGCTAGAATTTTCTTCTTTATTTATTTGATTTTAGGCATGTATTACTAGGTGCTTTCGTCTACTCCTTGATTTAGTTTTGGTCGCTTCTTGATCTTTTTGGTTCGGCTCCGTCCCCTTTTCTCCCCGCCGTGGACCTCGCGTTGCGGAGCACGGGCCGCCGCCCCACCCCATGAGCGCCATCAGCAGGAGAGGAGGCGGAGGAGAAGATCTCCATGGGGCCGCCGGTGCTGAAGACGGAGGCGAGGTGAGCACAAAGGAGTGGAAGCTGCGACCCACGGGGCAAGTGCCTCTGATCATGGTGGCTGCTGTCGTACGTGAGCTGCTTGACGCAGAGTCGATGCCGCTCGCATAGCTACCGCGAGATTCAGCCTCGCCGTCCGCGGGTTATAGTCCCTGGGTACCGTTGCCGGCAACGCTGCAGTCCATGACGTTGGTTCCCTCCCATCTTCATATCGGCAAGGCAGTACATGCACTCAATTAGAGGATCCCAAGTTCTCCCCTCCTCTCTCTAATTTTAATGACATCCTGCTCATGCATTTCTTGGATACACGTATATGTGATTTTTGAAAATGGCAGGGAGGCAGGAGACCCGCATCACTGGTCTGCCAGCGGTGGGCGTCGTTCAGGTAACGTCATATTTTGACATAACACATCTTGTCATGTTGCGCTGAATTTGTTCCCTACTTTGTATAGTATAAAAATCTGGTTTTTTTTGGGTGCAGCTCATCTTTGATAAATTGACCATAATAGCACTGCCCTATTTATTGATGGATTGCAGAGCTATTATCCAAGCTAGAAAGAAAGGATGGTTGTCATTTGTGAGGTAATCACCATTATGCTCTTAATTTTACATGTATATTAAGTACTAGATTGAGTTTAATTTGTCTACTGCTGTAACACATGTTTGTTAAAGAGGGCATGCCCTCTTCTTCTAGCTCTATACACCATCCTTCGGCATGATGTGAGGATGGCCTCTACGCTCTTTCTCTACTGAGTTCTTCCTTTTTTGTTTGGCCAAATTAGATTGAGTTTTTACATGTGAGCGTGTAGGTATTTTGTTTCAGAAAAACTGAAGGATAATTCTCTTTCACTAATGCAGGTGTTTTGATTGGTAAGGGAGAGAGGAACTAAGCATGTTTACAAGATACAATTAATTGATGGCACCTTACATGTTGCAAGGATTCTGAAATCTTCGGTTGATGCACACCAATATTTTATTACAGACATTGAGAGTGTAATCTCCTTGCATCGTGAGATTATTGTCTTCCTAAGAGGATTCAACTTTGATAACTACAGTCTTGTGCTGAATATCTAGGTGAAATATGTCTCATGTTCTATCGCTAACCTCTAGGGAAGTACCATAAGTATTTAATTTCAATTTGATATTAAATGTTTTTAGATTTCGGGTTCCGTTTGCTAATGCCAGAAAATAGTAGGCCTGCTATAATACCACGGTTTGTTTGCGTATCGACAAAGAGTTGCCAATAAAATTATGTACCACTCAGCCTACTATCGTGCTCTAAAATCATAGGCATATTGTGATGGAACTTTCATGTTCATGTATCAGCCGTGGACACGGAGTTTTCTGCTTACCACCGCTATGTCATAATCAGCTTTCAGTAAGTAACATGACTTTTATACTTTCCTTTCGTTTGCTAGAGTTTTCTCACTAAGCATCAATGAACTTTTGGATGGTAGTATGGCACACTAGCAGCTGCTGATTCTATCATTAATATCAGCTTTACGCTTCTGAAAGTATTCACTAGATTATCTTGTATTGTACGTTGATTGGATATTTTCTCTTGATTCATTTCTCACATTTTCTGAAACTAGAGTTTTCTCACATTTGCTTTATGTGTATTTGCTAAGGTCGGCTTATACTGATGGTTCCAGGCGTATGTCCCCAGCAAAGAAAGCTCTATTGGGTGCAGACAAAGAACAAAAAGAATTAGATTTGTGATGGTGCACATGCATAAGGTTAGTTACATAGTGCACTAGCGCCCTCTTTCATTCAATTGCATTGGTTGTTACATTAAGAGAAAGCGTGATTCAATTTTTTTTTACTTTGCCTGATTCAACCCTTCGCTTTTTATGTCTCTGATCTTTTGGTGTCAGACGACCAGTGTCCTGATCTGCCTTTTTTGAAGCCTCACCCTGGTAAGTTAATGCAAGGCTCTTTTGTTAACATTATGTAGATTGAACTTTTGAATTTATTTTTAGTGTTATCATCTCAGATATTGTAAAGTGAGTTACATTGCTTTGTCATAGTTATATTTGAGATCAATGCATACTGTTACATTTCAATATTTTCCAAGTTAATATGAGCATTTTTCCTTTTGCAGAAGGTTTGTCTCACAAGGGTTTTGAAAAACAAGATGCCCAGGATTAGAGTAAATAAAAAATAGAAGGACAAGGTATAAATTTACTGATGTGCTCTATTCGTACTTTACTACCTTCAACCTGCTACAATGCTCTGCTGCTGTTTTGAAACAGTTCTCCCTTCCATATAATTTTTTGCATGTGGTCTTTTCTCATAATTTCATTCTTTTGCTGATGCTTTTTTTTGGTTCAGAGATAGTGGTATACCCATGTTGCATAGAAAATTGCTTCGTTTCTTAGAGGAACTAACGAGAGTAGAGCTCCTCTTCATCACCAGCAAGTTTCATGCTGAGGGACGGTCTGAGCGGCATCTCAGTTCAGTGTTGGTACGTCAATGAGCATATACCAGATGTCAATCTTCTAAAATTAATTTTGGCTGCAAAAGGAGTTAGATTGTCCTATTTTTATCATGTACCGGTACCAAGATAGGTTTAGTAGTTTACTTATGCCAACTATTTTTTGACAGCTTTATTCTTCTCTAAATTTGTTGGAGAATCAAGAGAAGGCATTGCCATTGAGCTGGTTTTCTTATATGTAGATTGTAGGAGATTGGCTCTTTTGAGTAGTGGGCTATTGGATGTAAGTTATTCCAATGTGGGAGCTCAGCTAAACTATCCTTTATGGTTTTCACCATAAGAGAAAGTGAGTAATGCATCATAGATTTTGTTCTAAAGTTTTATCTGTTAATTTTCCCCATATACTTGAATTTATTATTGATTGGATTCATCGTTTCTTCCTGCTGAGCGGCGTGCTCGGTGCAGAGTCCATTCCTCCATGGTTGCAAGCGGCCATGAGCTGCTGAAGACCCTGAGGCTTGACCTGCTCGCCCTTCTGTTCTTTCAGATTTTCAGATATGGCTTCACCCAAAGGTTGCTAGACTTACTTCTGATGTTCCTATTTTTCTTTTTTTTCTTGATGTGTTGGTAGTCTAAAAAAGTTGCAGTATATATATATATGCTTGAATGGGGCTTTGTGCCATGAAATATACATATTTGCATGTCTGATTTCTCTCACGTACATTTAATATTTGTTTTCATGCATTTTGAATTATATTCGTGAAATAATGTACTTTCATGGGATTATAGAAATAGATATGCAAATTCCCGATATATTCTGTTTGAATTGTTGTGGCATTGGTTGTGTGATAAGTCGTGACTAATGTGGTAATGTTATCATCTCGGTTGTTCCTTATTTGCTGAATTGGTTTAAAAATCTGGCTTAAATCGCTTACAATTGGTTGTAAGATCTGATCGGATGGAACTGGCTGACATGTGTATTCTTTGCTTTCACCATTGTTTTGATATTCATTTCTATGGCCTGGTATTTGATTTTTTTGGTATAAATCTTTTCCCAGTTATGAACATGATCTCATTGTTTTTCTATAATGTCCATTATGCACATATTCAAAAAAGGAATCAATCTTGATCTTATCTTTGTATTTTTTGGTGTATGCTGAGATTGAGACACAAGTTATCTATGATCAGTTAGTATTGAAGGTTTATCTATATTCATGATAAATATTTTACTGCTTGCTTTGTTACCCATGAGCCAAAATAAACGGCTTGTGATGCAGATGCGTAGCCTTTCAATTGGTATACATGCAATCTTGAATGCCCACTTTCTTATTGTGTAATTTGGTGGTCCTTTAGTTTTGTACAGATTGGTACTGAGTTGCTGCTGCTACTACACGATTAACTATATGTCTACAGTGATGTACCTTCCGTAGACTGGCATCAAGCCAACACCGGCAACAGCCGAGACACCTAAACTACCTCTGTACAAGGGGACGGGTCCCTCACCTCACCACGACGCCGGCGACCGCCGGAGAAGGGAGGGGGAGGGGCCTGCTGGCCCGGATCTGGGGGAGAACTAGAAGAGGAAGAAAGGGGACCAGTTACGGGAGAGAGACGGGTGGAACTACTTTTTGGGTGGTCTGCTCGATTTGGTAAGAGGAATTGTACATATTAAAGGGAGAATGAATAGTATCATGGTTCCTGCACATTGTTTCATGATTCTCCATGTGAGATTAAATTTGGTGTTGAACCTTTTTCAGGATTTGTGCAGATTGGAGAAGTTCGTTGCATTCCAATTCAGTTTGAATTAGATAATGGATTGTATGGCTAAGCAGAAATTTATGGTGTTGGAGCAATTGTGTTTAATTTTATTGATGCATTTTGAATGATGTTGGAGCAATTGTGTTTAATTTGGTTGATGCATTTTGAATGATGTTTTTAAATAAATTGTGGTATCTAATGTATGTTTGTAGAAGACCAACGATGAACTCTGAATTTATTTCAGTTGGCACATTGTATGAATCAAAAAACGTTTATTATTTTTGCTCACTACAATCGCTAAATTTGCTCAGATTCTACGGGATGGTGAGCCAAGACGCACCCCTAAATCTAGTTGGTGTTATACAAGATGCTTCATCCGGGGGCACACCTAAATGTAGTGTATATGAAACGTAAATAGTAGGTTAACTCGTAGGTGAGTGAAAAAACATGTAACGATAATTTATCAATTTTAATCCATGATATTATTTTTTAAAATATATAAGATGCTTTAACAGTTTTCTGAACGCACATTTTGATGTGTAACTTCGGAGTAAAATAAGTGAACTGCGCACTAAAAAAATATCCAGATACACATGTTTAAAAAATTAAAAAATATTAGAAAGGAGACCTCCACTCCATAAAGGCTATCAAAACATTTTTTTTTAATTTGATATAAAAATGTTAAACGTGTACGTATAGGACACGTCTACCGGCCGTATAGTTTTCAAATTGTAATCTCTAGCTAGCTTGGCAACCAAGTCTTCTTATACTATTTATAATCCCAGCCGTGGGACAAATCAATTAAGTGCAACAATTATATTTGCCTTCATGGTATCAGATTAGGGTTTATGATCCTCTCCCTCCATGGCGCCGCAAGATCCCTCCGCCTCCAATCTCGCGGCGGTTGCTGCTGAGGCCGCCACCAAGGCCTCTCTCGGGGCGCTCGCCGCCGCGCTCCCAAGCATTCGCGCCGCTGTTCCGATCACCCTCGAGCTCTCCATGTCAAACTACCTCCAATGGCGTGGCATGTTCACCGACGCAGCTGAGAAGTACGCCCTCGAGGATCATCTTCTCGAGGAAGAGTACCCCGCCAATCCCACGCCACAGTGGCTTCGGCACGACGCCATCGTTCGATCATGGCTCAATGGCACCGTTGCACCCGAGCTTATGGCCATGGTTGTCGACACCACCACGCCGCTGCCTGCCCACGCCTTATGGACGCGTCTCTCCAACATCTACCACGACAACTCTGAGACGCGGTCCTCCTACCTTGAGCAAGAATTCCACGGTCTCAAACAGGGCCCCATGACCATGGCGGATTACTGCCGCAAGCAGAAGATCCTCGCCGATGAGCTCAACGCGTTGGGCACGACCATCACCGACAAGCGCCTTGTCCAGAACACGCTCCGCGGGCTCGGGTCTAAAGTTGCGTACATGCGCACGCTGACCCTCAAGCAGCCCCTACCTTCGTTCCTCGATGTGCGCTCATCGCTTCTCCCCGAGGAGCTCACACTACAGCAGTCCGACGAGTCATCCTCCTCGGCTCCATCCGCCTTCGTCGCTCGAGGTGCTCCAACGCCTTCACCACCGCGTGGTCCAGCGGACAATAATGCACGACCACGCCGCCCTGATGTGTGCCGTAATTTCCAGCGAGGAAGCTGCCGCTTCGGCGCACGGTGCCGCTACCTCCACTCGGCGCCTCCCCAGCAGGAAGGCGGCATCCAACCCAACACACCCGGGAAGGGTCCCCAGGCTCCCTGACCGTCAATGCAGAACCCCTGGGCAGGATCCATCCAGATGTGGCCCGGGCAGCCCCAGCGCCCACCGTTCCTTGGCTCGCCTCAGGCTCATCACGCCATGGTGTCGCCTCCGAGTTTGTGGCCCTATGCTGCTTCCCCGACTATGCCATGGCCACCTGGGACACCTCTACCTCACATGTCGTGGATGCAAGGAGCACCAGGACCGTTGCCGACCACTCCACCGCCTGCACCGACATACACTGCTCCATCTCCGTCCTTCGACCAAGGTTCCCTCATGCAGGCTTTCAACACCATGTCCTTGACTCCACCATCATCGAATGCTTGGTTCATGGATTCAGGCGCTTCCGCTCACATAACCGGCAACCAGGGTTAGCTCTCGCACATCCTCCCCTCTCACTCCCCTTATCCACATGTCATCGTCGGTAATGGTCATACCCTTCCAATCACCAGCGTCGGTCACACAACTATTTCTACTCCTAATAAGTCTTTTCAACTTAACAATGTCTTAGTTACCCCCAACCTCATCAAAAATCTTCTCTCTATCCGCAAGTTCACCACTGATAATTTTGTTTCTATTGAGTTTGATCAGTTTGGTCTTTCTGTGAAGGACCTCCGCACCAAGAACGAGATCGTTAGGTGCAATAGTGTTGGCGACCTCTACCCCTTCTGGTGGCCGTCTTCTCCTGCGCATGCCCTCTCCACCACTACATCGTCGTCAACATTATGGCATCCTCGTCTAGGACATCTCAATAGTCAAGCTTTGTCGCACCTAGCAAGTGCATTTTATTTTTCGTGTAATAAGAATAACACCGATGATCATTTATGTCATGCTTGTCAATTAGGGAAACATGTCTCTTCACCCTCAAAAATTTCTTTGCTTATGTCTCTACACAATTTAACACAACTATTCAGTCCTTGCAATGTGACAATGGCCGTGAATTTGATAACAATGCAGCTCGTGTTTTTTCCTCTCATCCTTAGGCACCACGCTTCGTCTATCTTGCCCATACACATCCCCCCCAGAACGGAAAAGCCGAACGTGTCATTCGTTCCACGAATAACATGGTGCGTTCACTTCTTTTCCAAGCAAGCATGCCTCCGGTCTATTGGGTTGAAGCTCTTCATACTTCCGCCTTTCTCTTCAACCTTCACCCCACCAAAACCCTTCAGCAGCGCACACCACACGAAGTTCTCCTAGGTCTCCCACTTCCATTAGACCAGCTCCATGTTTTTGGTTATCTATGTTATCCTAACATCTCCGCCACAGCACCTCACAAACTAGCTCCTCGCACAACCACTACTAGGAAACAGGCTGTTAGTGGCGCACCCGAAATGCCCATCCACGGGCCTTGCGCTACGGCTATCTCTCAGCCGTGGCGCACTGCCTAGTGCGCCACGGTTGTGTAGAGATAGGCGTAGCGCACCTCCTAGTGCGCCACAGAAGTTTGGGATGGTGCGCTACCCCTGGGATCTTCTGTGGCGCACTACCTAGTGCGCCACTAAACTTTCATAGTGCTCTTTAGGTGTAGTGCGCCACAGAAGGTAGACCATGTGCGCCACAGATGTATTTTTTTTTAATTTCTGAGCCAGATTATATGCAATACAGATTATATACAATATTACAGCAGATATACACACACAGATACAAGATATACAATTATATATATAAATACTCAATATGAAAAACAAGATTGAAACAAATACATATAGATAAGTCTCATACATGAATACATAGTCTAAGTTACATTGTTTCGATCATGTTACAAAGTAGTAGTTGGTGACATGCGAATACATGTGTCGATCGAACAAGTTAGAGCTCGGAAGCTCGCCTAGACATCTAAACTAGCTAGCTAGACACAAACGCGGGATAAATAACCAAAGAAGATAAGCATGATCACCGCCGCGACGAAGGTGTAGGTCTTCATCCGGTTCCTTGTCCTAACTCCCGCTAGATAGCGCGTGTATCTAGCTTCCGCCTCCGCCATAGTGTTGTACCCTTTGTAGCTATTGCCGCTGAAACGGTGCACCTGTCTCCGGCAGTCTTCCCAATCATCGTAGACTCCGGGAACCCGTCCCTTGTACACGACGTACCACGTCATCTATAAGTTGACAATAATAATTAACCGACTATTGAAAAAAACATATATAATTAAAGTCGCATATGAAGATACACTTATAGAAAGTACTCCTAAATCAAAAAGACCAAACTCAAAAATCATGCCTCATATATAACTAGGTTGTTCGACACAGGAATATGCTACGATGGAACCGTTCGCCAAGTAGGATGCACAACACCTGGACCTGTGCATAGCACAAGGCGAACAATTCCATCGCAGCACATTCACATATAGTGTGCCACGACATTTCAATCATCGGCATTATTCTCGAAAAAGACCAAAGTAACTCAAAAAGCATGCCTCATATATATACATAGGTCGTTGGACACAGGAATATGCTACGATGGAACCGTACGCCAAGTAGGATGCACAACAACTGGACTTGTGCATATCACAAGGCGTACAATCCCATCGTAGCACATTCACATATATAGTGTGCCACGACATTTCAATCATCGGCATTATTCTCGAAAAAAGAGTAAGGAAAAAAAGAAGGACCAAATTGAGCAAAGGACCAAAGAGTAAGCAAAAAACCAAGCATTGATTGATATATAATAATAATAAGCAAAATAAGTTCACTTGTCGTCCACACACACACACAAAGGTCATCTATATTTTGTAACTACAACTAGGCCAACATCAAGCCTTCTGGCTCGGCTTAGGGAACGGGAGGACGCCCTGTCTCGTCATGAACTTCCTATAGTCACCCTGCATCTCTAGGCGATATTCTATGTCACGGTTATTCGGGATATTTCCTCCGTAGAAGATCCCTCCCGAAGTCATGACATCACGAAAGATGATTACCCCAAACTGCTGCTGGATGCGATACATCTCTTGTCTAATATCCGAATCATTGATCTTGGCCTTTGCTTCGACCCACTGTTTGAGATGATCTGGCAGCGTAGAATTTTGCTGGTCAAGTAGGAACGCCCTCATGTGATGGAGTGCGTAGTAGGCTTCCTTCTTACTGTTTTCCGGCTGCTTCACGCAGGGGAACTCCGTTACGTGGTTGAAGACGTGCCTGCCGAACTTGACCTTCGTACGCACGAAGGTGGTGCCTTCCGTCGAGGCAAAGCCAGTGAGAGCATCATCCAGAACTTTCTTGATCTTGTCGTAGTTTTTCTTATTTTCTAGACTCCCCGAGTCGAAATACGTGGCGTGGGAATGCTTCGGCGATAAGGAGATGAGCGTGCAGTGTTCATCTCTGCGCAAAAAATTCAAATGGAATGTGTTGGAAAAAGAATGATGATGATCTAATAAAGCCAATCGACGGTGGCGAGTGAATAACGACTTACTCGGGAAAGTAAGGCACGAGAATGTATTCCTTTGTCTTGTTCGCCACGAGGATTCTTTTTAGGTACGAGGCCACGATACGTCGTTCGGCGGGGGAACCCAAGCAGCCGTCACGCATGTAGTAGGGGTCCACTATAGCGATGCCCAGTGTGTTCTCTCTAATGATCTGCATTGCCAGGCTGAGAGAAAACAGACGGACCATGGTATAGTGCAGCGGGTATAGGTGGAACATATTGAAGATGTCGTTGAACCGCAGGAAGAACAGATCCGCAGGGGCATTGTCGATGAAGCCCAAGCCTGGTGGCACCTTAACCACGAATACCGGGTGCGAGGGATCTTTCTCCGATAGAAGGCGTCTCTCTATCGTCAGCACGCCGTCATGCACACTCTGCAGTTCCGAACTGGCGAGCTTCCGCAAATTCTTAGGTAGCATGGGCTCACCCGCCACATGAATCCTCCACATAATTCCCTCGGGTCTTGGTGGCCCGTCCCGAAACCTGATCGGATTCGCAGTTGTTGACGCCACCGGCTGGCTCGAGCTGCTAGATTTTCTTTTCCTGCCCTTTTTTCCTTTTGGAGAGCGGGCAGGCACCACAATCCGAGCACCGGCCACCCTATGTAGTGTGTCAGGGCTTAGAATAAAGGGCCGGTTGGTTGTATCAGCTGGCTCTGTAAAGGCGCAAGCTGGAGGCGTCTCCTGAGAACCAAACAGACGCTTGGTGATAGTGGCTTTCTCTGTGGGGCCACCAGCTAGGTCTTCTTCGTTGCCAAACTGAGTGCTGAAGAAGTGATCATTCCAGTCTTCGTCGTCCTCGGCCGGATCCTGCGCCATGTGCATATCATCAACATGATCATCCGACCCACCGCGTGGAGGTGACGGCGAGGGCGGTAAGGGGGCCTTGCCACCGCTTGTCGCTGGCACGACAGGCGGTGCTGTTGTCTGTGGCGTGATGACCCCCGCCGTCCCCAAACGGATCATGCTCTTTGGCCATAGCAAGAATAAGCCGAAGCAACTTCTGAGGACAGACGGCTCTTCTTCATCCGCTCCTAGGGGTTGAATGGGAGGTTCCAGGTCGTCGCAGCCCCTTAGCACCCGACTAATTTTAACCCTGTGCACGCTATCTGGCATCGGCTTTGAGTGGAACGTGCGCTGCAAGGGTTGAACGATGGTACCCTTGGCAACATCCCTCAGCTCGTTGTTCACGTAGCATAAGAGAGTGCAAGGAACATCCGTCTGCGGAAAACATGTACGGCGTCGTCAGAGCGAGATGCCATAAGAGTAATAGATGGCATGAAAGGCGGTAATTAAAGCAATTTGTTTACCATGATGGCGTCGAGATCGGCTAATGTCACCAGGTTTTGCATACGCCTGATAGGTCACCAGGTTTTGCATCGGTCCCTGCGACAAGGTGAATATGATCTTTTCTGTGTCAGAAGAATGCGAGCGCGGGGGATTATCAAGGAGCGTCTGCCTAAACCAACGCGTGAAATCTGAGTTGTGCTCTTTGATTATTTCTCCCTGCGTCCTCTGTATGCCCCGGTCACTGTACCTCTTCTCGATTAACCTTTTGTGCTTCTGTACCCAAGGATCGACCAGTTCTAAATGCTGTAGCGCGACGAGGTTTGCTCGATCAAAGTCTGCGCGTCGAAAATCGAAGTCTGCATGCAGTATGCGATGACCCTCTCGGTGACCAGATCCGTCGAGCTTGCCAAGGTGTCTGTTGACGGGAAGACCGACAGGGTTCTCGATGTCTAGATAATTCGTGCAGAAAGAGATGCACTCTTCGGCCAGAAATCCCTTGGCTATGCTTCCATCTGGACTGGACCTGTTGCGAACGTATCCTTTGATGTGTCCGTTCATCCTTTCGAACGCCATCATGCTGCGGAGGAACATCGGCCCGAGTTGTACGATGTCCTCCACGACATGGACCAGCAGATGCACCATAATGTCGAAGAATGCGGGTGGGAAGTAGACCTCAAGCTCACATAGTATCACCACAATCTCCTCCTGTAGCCTTCCGAGCTGTTTCAAGCCAATCGACTTCCTAGAGATGACGTCGAAAAACTTGCATAGGCCAAATAACGTTTCACGGACGTGCTCGTCCATTATCCCTCTTAGTGCGACCGGAAGTACCTGCGTCATTAGCACGACATAGTCGTGAGACTTCATGCCACTGAACCTCTGCTTCGCCTCGTCTAGGTATCTGCTTATCTTGCCCGCGTAGCCGTAAGGAAATTTGACTCCTAGAAGGCACTTGAAAAACTGTTTGATCTCATCCTGGCTTAGAGTGAAGCAAGAAGGAGGGCAGTAATATTCGTTCTTCTTGAACTTTTTACCCTTCCGACGACCTTGTGTTGTCTCCGACTCATGATCATCGTCATCTTCCTGATCATCAGGAGTAGTGCGTCCTCCGTGAAGCTCCTTCCGGATACCCAAGCATATCAGGTCGTGCCTTGCTTTCGGACCATCTTTCGTCCTATCTGGCATGTTGATTATGGTGGCGACCAGACTCTCGCACACGTTTTTCGTGATATGCATGATGTCGAGGCTATGAGGCGTGCGGAGAAACTTCCAGTATGGCAACTCCCAGAAAACAGACCTTGTTTTTCATACCTTCATCAGCGGCTTGTCTTGTTGCTGCCTCTTTCGCTTCTTTCCAGGCTTAGGACAATCTTTCCAGTTTTTCAGCAACTCTTCCACTTCTTCGCTGCTCCTATGCTCTGGGATTCCTCGGGTCTCTGATTTGCCATCGAACAGGTCTCCACGTTTTCTCCAGGTCGCAGAATCCTTGGATAACCTGCCCCGAGATATACCCGCAACCTGGATAGTCTTGCACCGTAGTGACCAACGCGGCTCTCATAGTGAAATAATCTTGTGCGACGGCGTCGTAAGTATTGGCTCCAGATTCCCATAACGTGGCTAGCTCCTCTTTCAACAGCCCGAGATACAGATTGATGTCGGTACCAGGTTGTTTCGGCCCTTGAATTAGCATACTCATTTGTATGTACTTCTTCTTCATGCACAACCATGGAGGGAGGTTGTACATCAATACAAACACGGGCCAAGTGCTGTGCGTGCTGCTCTGGCTACCGAACGGATTGAGTCCATCGGTGCTCGCACCAAGCCTGATGTTCCTCGAATCTCCACCGAATTATGGGAATTCGAGGTCCAATGCTTTCCACTGGCTAGCATCTGAAGGGTGCGTCAGCAGCTCATCCTTTTCGGGGTCATCATCATCTCCTGGCTTCTTCCTTTCCGCATGCCATCGCATGAGCTTCGCTTCCTTAGGGTCCGCGAAATAGCGCTACAGACGAGGAGTGATAGGAAAGTACCATACCACTTTTCGAGGTGCTTTCTTCCCTTTCTTGTATCGACTCACGCCGCACACCGGACATGTGGTTTTCTCCGCGTCCTCGCCCCGATAAATGATGCAATCGTTGATGCATACGTGATATCTAACGTGCGGTAGATCGAGAGGACAGGCGATTTTCTTGGCATCCTCGATACTAGTTGGACATGTGTTCCCCTCCGGGAGACGATCGTGCCAGAATGCCATCATATCGTCGAAGCTTGCGTCGCTCAATTTGTGCTTTGCCTTCATCTCCATAGCCTTGAGCGTTACATTCAACCGGGTATCATCGGGCCTGCATCCTTCATACAATGGAGTAACCGCGTCTTTCTCAAGTTGTGCAAGCTTGGCTTTCTCTCTAGCGGCAGCCCTGGCGTTACTCGTCTGCTTGAGAAGCAGCTCTTGCACATAAGGGTCCCGCACCCAGCCTGACGTTGTTCCATCGTCGTCTGCTCCTCCGGCATCTAGATCATCATCATCCCGGTCTGCTTCCGCACCTTCACCATCTCCAGGAGACTCTTCATCATCTCGCCCGTTCTCGTCGTGATGATGATCATCGTCATGTTGGCCACCTTCACCGTCTCCATCATCTACGTCATCGCTTATCCAACGAGTGTATCCATCCATGAAACCATGGCGGAGCAGGTGCGCCTACAGATTCCCGGAATCTGGGTCGATCACCCAGTTGAGTTTGCATCTTCTACACGGACATCTTATATCTGTCTTGTTATTTCGTATCATGTCGGCCGTCGCACATTTCAAAAATCTAGCCACAATGCCTTCGCTCATTATGCGGACTATTTTTGCCTGCATGGTGTACACGGTACAATTTTGAAGTCTATTAGAACCACATAATGAATGCATGCATGCAATGGTCGATAGAAAATTTCGGCATGACCTATCCTAAAATTAGGACCTTTGCGAAATGCCAAAGTCTTGCCAAAATGGAAATGAATCAACATTTTGGCAAAACAAATGGCAACTTGTTCACATACAAACACAAGAGAGAGAGATCGAGACCAATCCATACACACATGAACATATCATTATCCTCTCCATACGCACATGCATGAGCATCATCGATACTCTCCATATACACACACACATATGACCATCCTCTCCACATACACACATCATGAGCATCGATCATCTACATACATATGAGCACATCATCCATATACACATGAACACATCCTTACATGGACAACTTACCGAGATGAGAGACCGATCGCGAGAAAAGATGGAAAGGAGAGGTGCGCGCGTCGACCGGAGAAGGAGATGAGAGACCGGAGACCTCCTCTATTACTTATGTAACATCCAAAGCAAGTTTTACATGCTAAAAATGGTGAATGGGTGGAGAAATTGAGGTGGGAAGAAGAAGATTCCAACTAGATCTAAGGAGGAAGAAGAAGGGGAAGTGAAGTGTGGGGTGGTGGATGTGTGGTCACACATGTGCACATAAAGTGCTGTCCTAAAAAAATCGACACATCCGTGGCGCACTCGGCCTAGTACGCCACAGGGAGTAGAAACAACTGTGGCGCACTAGGCCATGTGCGCCACAGATGTTCCTACTCCGAGTGGCGCACTAGGCCGAGTGCGCCACAGAAGTTTGTGGCCGTTTCACAGCAGAGGGGGGCGTGCGCTTAGGCGTAGCGCACCCCCCCATGTGCGCCACAGATGAGACTAACAACCGTGGCGCACATGACCGTAGTGCGCTACAGATGTTTGGCGTGCGGCCAACAGGCCCCTGGCCCACACACATCTGTGGCGCACTATAGTCATGTGCGCCACGGTTGTTCTAGTTACTAGTAGGGCACTGCCCACAGGTGAGCTACGCCTGTTTTAGCCGTGGGGCACTTCAACCATGTGAGCCACGGATGTGCTGATTACCTATAGCCGTTTTCCTAGTAGTGAACCGCTTGCGTCTTCCTAGGGTACTCCTCTAATCACCGTGGCTATTTATGTCTTGACCTTACCACCCACAAAATTATCATATCTCGTCATGTCATCTTTGAAGAAAATTCGTTCCCTTTCTCCAAAACTTCAACACCCCCTCCTACCGCCACCGATCTATCCTTTCTGGATGATCTCCCCCATCCTTCCACGGCCTATTACCCCTCCTATACCTCCTACACAACCTCATGTGAAGGGTTTCGCAGCATAGTAAATCAAAATTTTCTATGGATGCGAACGGGAAAAGCCAAGATCTAATATAGGAGATGCAAACAACGAGGGGGGATAGATGAGATCTTCATACCCTTGAAGAAATCACACAGCGGAACGTTCGACGGAACGTGGTTGATGTAGTCGTACTAGCCTTCTCCTCCTCGCGATTCGATCCGATCCAACACCGCAAGTGGCGATGCCTCCGAGAGATGCACACATACGGCACCTCGACGTCTCCTCCTTCCTCGGTCCAGCAAGTGGGGTGGATAGATAGATTGGATCTACAACACGACGTCGTGGTGCAAAGGTGGAGAGTTTCTGCGGCAGGGCTTCGCCTAGCAACTAGGCGGCTAGGGTTTGAGGAGGTGTGGGGGGAGGGTGTGCCCCTGCCCTCTTTATATAGAGGGCTGGTCGGCTGCCCCTTGCCCCCTCCTCCAAGCCTATGGCCAGCGGCCACATGGAAGGAGTGGGGGGCAAGTTCCCCCCTTATAGAAGCTCTCCCTAGGGTTTCCCCTAGGGCTTGGCCGGCTGGGCCTATGGGGCCTTGTGCCCCTGGCCCAATGCGGCCAGGGCACTCCCTCGTAGGCCCACACCCCCTCCCGACAAGTGGGGCCACGTTGGTCCCACTCCGGAAGCTTCTAGAACCTTCCGGTACAATACCGGACAATCCAAAACAATTCCGAAATCCAAAAACTGCTTGGCCTTATATGAATCTTATTTTCCGGACCATTCCGGAACCTCTCGTGATGTCCTGGATCTCATCCGAGACTCCGAGCAAAAACTCATAAACTAATTATCCATTCTATCCTAGCGTCGAGACACGTTAAGTGTGTGACCCTACGTGTTCGAGAATATGCAGACATGATCTTCTATCAATAATCAACAGCGGGGTCTGGAAACCCATATTGACTCCCACATACTCATCGATGATCATATCGGATGAACCACGATGCCAGGATTCAATCAATCCCATATATATATTCTCTTCGTCGCGCGATATTTTACTTGCCCGAGATTCGATCGTCGGTATCGGCATACCTAGTTCAATCTCGTTCACAACAAGTACTTTACTCGTTCCGTAATCCAATATCACTTTGTGATTAACTCCTTAACCACGTGCTTGCAAGTGGTGTTGATATCGATTACCGAGTGGGCCTGAAGTATATCTCTCCGACTTGGGAGGGACAAATCCCATCTCGATACATACAACCCAACAGGTACTTTCCGATCACCTGAGAGACACCTTTATGATCACCCTCTCATAGGATGACGTTTGATAACCTCAAAGCTTTCTTCCGATACCAGGGAGTTGCATTATCTCATGGTCTAAGGAATACAATATTTGATATAAGAAAAAGCTTCGCAAAGATGAACACGATGACACGATCTAATTGCTCTGCTTAATTTGGGTCTATCCATCATATCATTCTCCCAATGATATGATCTCATTATTAATTGACAACTCATGTCTATGGTTAGGAAACCTTAACCATCATTAATCAATGAGCTAGTCCATAGAGGAGTACTAGGGACACAGTGTTGTTCATAAACCACACAAGTATTAAAGTTTCCGCTTAATATAATTCTAGCATGGAGTATAAACTTTATCATGAACAAGAATTATAATAATAACATCTTTATTATTGTCTCTAGGGCATAATTCCAACAGTCTCCCACTTGCACTAGAGTCAATAATCTAGTTTACATCTGGCAACAATCTAACACCCATCGCACTAAGGTGCTGATCATGTTTTGCTCGTGGAAGAGGTTTAGTCAACGGATCTGCGACATTCAGATCCGTATGTACTTTGCTAATCTTTAGATATCCATCTGTTATATAATCTCGAATTATATGAAACTTGCGGTTGATATGCTTGGTCTTTGGATGATATCTTGGTTCCTTAGCCAGTGCTATGGCGCCAGTGTTGTCACACAATATCTCCAGTGGGTCCAAGGCACTTGGAACCACACCAAGCTCAGTGATGAAGTTCCTGATCCAAACTCCTTCACTTGACGCTTCTGCAGCAGCCATGTATTCTGCTTCTACTATAGATCCCGCGATCACGCTTTGCTTGCAGCTTCTCCAGCTCACAGCTCCTCCATTCAAAATATAAACATATCCTGTCTGAGATTTAGAATCATCCTTGTCGGTGTCGAAACTAGCGTCGACGTAACCTTTTACGACGAGCTGTTCCTCACCTACATAGACTAAGAACATTTCTTTAGTCCTATTTAGATACTTTAGGATATTCTTTACGGCTGTCCAGTGTTCCACTCCTGGATTACTTTGGTATCTGCTCGTCAAACTAAGAGCATTGGACACATCCGGTCTAGCACACAGCATGGCATACATGATAGAACCTATGGCTGAGGCATAAGGCACTTTGCTCATAGCTTCTCTATCGTTTACCGTAGCTGGACACTGAGCCCTGCTCAATATCTTACCTGACAACATAGGCACTGAACCTTTCTTTGCCTTATCCATTCTGAACCTTTTCAGAACTTTGTCTAGGTATGTACTTTGGCTTAAAGCTATTAGGTGTCTCTGTCTATCTCTATAGATTTTGATGCCTAATATATAAGCAGCTTCCTCTAGGTCTTTCATTGAAAAACATTTGTTCAAATAACTCTTCACATCGTTAAGCATATCAATATCATTTCCAATAATCAATATGTCATCCACATATAGTACTAGAAATGTCACTGAGCTCCCACTCACTTTCTTGTAGATACAAGCTTCGTAGCAATTTGGAACAAATCCAAAGCTCTTGATCACTTGATCAAAATGAAGGTTCCAACTCCGAGATGCTTGCTTCAGTCCATAAATGGAACGCTGAAGTTTGCACACCTTATCAGCATCCTTAGGATCGACAAAACCTTCGGGTTGCATCATATACAACTCTTCATCAATGTTGCCATTGAGGAATGCAGTCTTGATATCCATCTGCCATATTTCATAATCATGAAACGCAGCAATTGCTAATAAAATCCGAATGGACTTAAACATCGCTACGGAAGAGAAAGTCTCATCGTAATCAATACCTTGAACTTGTCGAAAACCTTTCGCGACAAGCCGTGCTTTATAGACAGTAACATTACCATCCGCGTCCGTTTTCTTCTTGAAAATCCATTTGCACTTAACGGCCTTTCGGTCGCTAGGAGGGTCCACCAAAGTCCATACTTGGTTTTCTCTCATGGATCCCAATTCGGATTTCATGGCCTCTAGCCATTTCTTAGAGTCTGGGCTCATCATTGCTTCCTCATAGTTCGCAGGTTCACTGTTGTCTACTAACAAGATAGTCAAGACAGGGTTTCCGTACCACTCAGGAGGGGCACGTGACCTTGTTGACCTGCGACGTTCAGTAGTAGCATCGTTCGAAGCTTCATGATCCATGTCATTAGCTTCCTCTATTGTTGTTGCAGACGGCACTGGAACAATTTCAGGTGTTGCGCTATTCTCCAACTCAAGAGAAGGTTCAATCACTTCGTCTAGCTCTACTTTCCTCCCACTCACTTGTTTCAAGAGAAACTCCTTCTCAAGAAAGGATCCGTTCTTTGCGACAAACACTTTGCCTTCGGATCTGTGATAGAAGGTATACCCAATAGTTTCCTTAGGGTATCCTATGAAGACGCATTTCTTCGCTTTGGGTTCGAGCTTGTCCGGCATCAACTTCTTGACGTAAGCCTCGCATCCCCAAACTTTAAGAAACGACAACTTAGGTTTAGCACCAAACCATAGTTCATACGGTGTCGTCTCAACGGATTTAGATGGTGCCATATTTAAAGTGAATGCAGCGGTTTCTAATGCATAACCCCAAAATGATAACGGAAAATCTGTAAGAGACATCATTGATCGCACCATACCTAATAGAGTTCGATTCCGGCGTTTAGACACACCATTGCGCTGTGGTGTTCCAGGTGGCGTGAGTTGCGAAACGATTCCGCTTGCTTTAAGATGCGTGAGAAAATCATAACTCAAATATTCACTTCCATGATCGGATCGTAGAAACTTAATTTTTCTGTTACGATGGTTTTCCACTTCGTTCTGAAATTCTTTGAACTTTTCAAATGTTTCAGATTTATGTTTCATTAAATAGATATACCCATATCTACTTAAGTCATCAGTAAAAGTGAGAAAATAGCGATAACCACCGCGCATCGAAACACTCATTGGTCCGCATACATCGGTATGTATGATTTCCAACAAGTCCGTTGCTCGCTCCATTATACCGGAGAACAGGGTTTTGATCATCTTGCCCATGAGGCACGGCTCGCACATGTCAAATGATTCAAAATCAAGAGACTCCAAAAGTCCATCAGAATGGAGTTTCTTCATGCGTTTTATACCAATATGACCTAGACGGCAGTGCCACAAATAAGTAGTATTATCACTATCTACCTTGCATCTCTTAGCCTCAATGTTATGGATGTGTGTTTCATCGCTTTCGAGATTCAGAAGAAATAAACCATTCTTAGCAGGTGTATGACCATAAAAGATGTTACTCATATAAATAGAACAACCATTATTCTCCGATTTAAATGAATAACCGTCTTGCAATAAACACGATCCAGATATGATGTTCATGCTCAACGCAGGCACATAATAACATTTATTGAGGTCTAAAACTAATCCCGAAGGTAAAACTAAGGAGAGCGTGCCGACGGCCATCACATCAACTCTTGATCCGTTGCCAACGTGTATCATCACCTCATCCCTCGCTAGCCGCCGTCTATTCCGTAGCTCCTATTTCGAGTTACAAATATTAGCAACTGAACCAGTATCAAATACCCAGGCACTACAACGAGGGCTAGTAAGGAAAACATCAATAACATGTATATCAAATATACTTTTGATGGTGCCAGCCTTCTTGTCCGCTAAGTATTTCGGACAATTGCGCTTCTAGTGACCCTTGTCCTTGCAATAGAAGCACTCAGTGTCCGGCTTAGGTCCGGACTTGAGCTTCTTCTCAGCAGGGGCAACGCGCTTGCCGCTGCCTTTCTTGAAGGGATTCTTTGCACCCTTACCTTTCTTAAAGCTGGGGGGCTTGTTGACCATCAACACATGATTATCTTTCTTGATGTCCCACCTCCGCAGCTTTCAGCTTAGCGAAGAGCTCAGTGATCGTATCAGTGGAACCAATCTGATTATGAGTAACTACAAAACCTTTGTAGCTAGGAGGGAGTGATTGCAGAACTCTGTCAATCTTGAGCTCCTCTGGAATCTTGCAGTCCAGTTCCTCAAGGCGTTGAGTGTAGCCCGACATCTTAATGGCGTGCTCACTAACGAAACTGCCTTCCTCCATCTTGCAGTTAAAGAATTTCTCAGAGATCTCATATCTCTCAGAACGGGCCTGAGTCTGAAACATAGTTTTCAGTTCCTCAAGAATCTCAAAGGGCCCGGGGAACTCCTCAAAACTATTTTGAAGGTCCGATTCCATAGCAAATAACATGGTGATCTTAATCACAATCATCTTTGGCGACTGATAAATAGCTTTCTCATCAGCCAGCGCATCTACAGCAGGGCGTCACCTAGCGCTTTCTCAAGGACATAGTCCTTTTGTCCGCCAGTGAGAATGATTCTCAGATTGCGGAACCAGTTGGTGAAGTTAGACCCATTGTTCTTAAGCTTTTCTTTCTCAGCAAAAACGTTGAAGTTGAAGTTGGACTTAGCCATTTGATCTACAAAATTTTGCAAGTACAATTTAGACTATGTTCATGATAACTAGTTCAACTTAATCAAATTACTAGATGAACTCCCATTAAATTCAACATCCCTCAAGTTGTTTAGTGAACATGATCCAAATTCACCACACCTAATCCGATCTTCACGAGAAGAGATGTGGTTTAAATGGTGGACAACAAAGTATCGATCATATCATTCATATGACTCATGCTTAACCTTTCGGTTCATGTGTTCTGAGGCCATGTCTGTACATGCTAGGCTCGTCAAGTCAAACCCAAGTATTTCTGCGTGTGCAAAACTGGCTTGCACCCGTTGTATGTGAACGTAGAGTTTATAGCACCCGATCATCACGTGATGCTTGAACACGATGAACTTTCGCAACGGTGCATACATGGGGAGAACACAGTTTTATCTTGATCTTTAAGTGAGGAATCATCTTATAATGCTACCGTCGCGATCTAAGCATAATAAGATACATAAAAGTATAAAAATCACATGCATATAATTTTATGTGACATGGTATAGCCAATCTCCACGCAATGATCTCCATCTTGTGCGTGCCAGCATGATCTCCATCACTCCACCATGATTTCCTCCACCACAAATAGCAACTACAACTATTGCTAACTACTTAGCGATAAAGTAAAGCTATTACATGGCGTATAAGAAGTTGACACATAGGTCATACACAATTATAAAGACAACCATATGGCTCCTGCCGGTTGTGTACTCATCGACATGCAAGTCGTGAAACATTACAAAACATGATCATTGCATACAACATACACATCACATCTTGGGCCATACCATATCACAGAAACACTCCCAGCAAAAACAAGTTAGACGCCTCTATTTTGTTGTTGCATGTTTTATGTGGCTTATGGGAGTAACAAGCTAAGAACGATTATTACCTACGGAAAGCCACAACGGTGATATTATGGTTGCCAACATCAGGTGTAAATCCCATGACAACTATAGTGAGAGAAACTGGCATCCACCAGCCGCATGTGTGGAACAAGCCACACGTCAAGTGCGGAGCCGGTCTCGCGAACGAGGTCGCGTAAAGTTGGCCTGGACCGCTTCGATCTCACTATCCCGCGTCATAAGAAGTACACAAACAAGAGGCTTGCAATAGAAAACATCAACGCCCGCAACAAGCATGTTGCGTTCTACTTGTGAAACACATCTACGCATAGATCTAGCTCTGATACCACTGAAGGGTTTCGCAGCATAGTAAATCAAAATTTTCTACGGATGCGAACGGGAAAAGCCAAGATCTAATATAGGAGATGCAAACAACGAGGGGGGATAGATGAGATATTTATACCCTTGAAGAAATCGCACAGCGGAACGTTCGACGGAACGTGGTTGATGTAGTCGTACTAGCCTTCTCCTCCTTGCGATCCGATCCGATCCGATCCAACACCGCAAGTGGCGATGCCTCCGAGAGATGCACACGTACGACACCTCGACGTATCCTCCTTCCTCGGTCCAGCAAGTGGGGTGGAGAGATAGATTGGATCTACAACACGACGGCGTGGTGCAAAGGTGGAGAGTTTCTGCGGCAGGGCTTCGCCTACGCGCAGTCGGGAGAGAGAGGGCAACAACTAGGCGACTAGGGTTTGAGGAGGTGTGGGGGGAGGGTGTGCCCCTGCCCTCTTTATATAGAGGGCTGGATGGCTGCCCCTTGCCCCCTCCTCCAAGCCTAGGGCCGGCGGCCACATGGGAGGAGTGGGGGGCAAGTTCCCCCCTTCTAGAAGCTCTCCCTAGGGTTTCCCCTAGGGCTTGGCAGGCTGGGCCTATGGGGCCTTGTGCCCCTGGCCCAATGCGGCCAGGGCACTCCCTCGTAGGCCCATGCCCCCTCCCGACAAGTGGGGCCACGTTGGTCCCACTCCGGAAGCTTCTAGAACCTTCCGGTACAATACCGGATAATCCGAAACAATTCTGAAATCCAAAAACTGCTTTGCCTTATATGAATCTTATTCTCCAGACCATTCCGGAACCTCTCATGATGTCCTGGATCTCATCCGAGACTCCAAACAAAAACTCATAAACCAATTATCCATTCTATCCTAGCGTCGAGACACGTTAAGTGTGTGACCCTACGGGTTCGAGAATATGCAGACATGATCTTCTATCAATAATCAACAGCGGGGTCTGGAAACCCATATTGACTCCCACATACTCATCGATGATCATATCGGATGAACCATGATCCCAGGATTCAATCAATCCCATATATATATTCCCTTCGTCGCGCGATATTTTACTTGCCCGAGATTCGATCGTCGGTATCGGCATGCCTAGTTCAATCTCGTTCACAGCAAGTACTTTACTCGTTCCGTAATCCAATATCACTTTGTGATTAACTCCTTAACCACGTGCTTGCAAGTGGTGTTGATATCGATTACCGAGTGGGCCTGAAGTATATCTCTCCGACTTGGGAGGGACAAATCCCATCTCGATACATACAAACCAACAGGTACTTTCCGATCACCTGAGAGACACCTTTATGATCACCCTCTCATAGGATGACGTTTGATGACCTCAAAGCTTTCTTCCGATACCAGGGAGTTGCATTATCTCATGGTCTAAGGAATACAATATTTGACATAAGAAAAAGCTTCGCAAAGATGAACACGATGACACGATCTAATTGCTCTGCTTAATTTGGGTCTGTCCATCATATCATTCTCCCAATGATATGATCTCATTATTAATTGACAACTCATGTCTATGGTTAGGAAACCTTAACCATCATTAATCAATGAGCTAGTCCATAGAGGCGTACTAGGGACACGGTGTTGTTCATAAACCACACAAGTATTAAAGTTTCCGCTTAATACAATTCTAGCATGGAATATAAACTATATCATGAACAAGAATTATAATAATAACATCTTTATTATTGCCTCTAGGGCATAATTCCAACATCACGCCCCTCAACCCGAGCCACACACACCGCCTACACCTCCACCTAAACCTCCTACACCTCCTGTGGTCCTGGCGCCCGTCGGTCCTCCTCTGGTCGATAACACTCATTCGATGTATACTCGTGGAAAACGTGGTATGGTGCCAAAGCCTGCTGATCGCCTTACTCTCCTTTTTGATGTTCCCAGTCCCCTTCCTAATAGCTACCGCAGTGCTCTGAAAGATGCTCACTGGCATTCTGCTATGGTCGATGAATTTACTGCCCTAAAAAACAATCAGACATGGGATCTTGTCCCCCGTCCTCCTGGAGCTAATGTTGTTTCTGGCAAGTGGATATTTCGGCATAAGCTCAAGCCGGATGGTTCTTTGGATCGGTATAAAGCACGCTGGGTCCTCCGTGGCTTCACTCAGTGTGCCGGCGTTGACTACGGAGAGACTTTCAGCCCGGTTGTCAAACCGGCTACTGTTCGCACCGTACTCTCCATTGTCATCTCTCAAGACTGGCCTGTTCATCAGCTCGACATCAACAATGCCTTTCTACATGGTACTCTCGCCGAGATAGTATACTGTGTGCAGCCGTCAGGTTTCATCGACGTCTCCAAGCCCGACCACGTGTGCTGCCTAAATAAGTCTCTCTATGGGCTTAAACAGGCGCCGTGTGCATGGTACAGCCGTTTCGCTGATCATCTTCTTCGACTCGGTTTTGTTGATTCCCGCACGGATCCATCGTTCTTCATATACACCCGCAACACGGAGACTGTCTACCTGCTTTTATATGTTGACGACATAGTACTCACGGCTTCATCCAAGCAGCTACTTCGGCAAACCATCATAGCTCTTGAGCACGAGTTCTCCCTCAAGGATCTTGGTGCACTACACTATTTTCTGGGAGTTGCTGTTACTCGCTCCTCTGATGGCATGTTCCTCTCACAGCGACAGTACATCCTCGTGTAGGGGTTCGTAGCATGGAAAACAAAAAATTTCTACCGCATGAACACACAATCAAGATCTAATCTATGATCAAGCCAAGATCTATCTACTAGATTGTAGCAACAAGTCGATAGAGGAACTCACCCTCGAAGATTCCAAAGCGGTTAACGAGAGCAGATTCTCGTGGGTGATGTAGTCGTACACTTGCCGATCTCAAGATCGCGTAGACGATCCTTCCGGCGCCGCGTTCCGGCAGCGCTCCCGCAGTCGGTCACACGTTCGGTACTCGATGAAGACCTTCCTCTCCCTTGTTCCAGCAGGCAGCGGAGGTTGTAGTACTCTCCTCGCGATTCCGGCAGCACGGCGGCGTGGTACCGGAAGTAGAGGGGAGATCTCGCAGGGCTTCGCCTTAAGCCGGAGCGAGTATGGTGGACTATGAGAGAGCCCTCGGTGTTCTAGGGTTTAGACACACCAAGGAGGGGTTGCTAGGGCCGGCGGCTAGGGCTTGGAGGTGCCCAAGTCGGCGGCTAGGGGAGAAACCCTAGGCGGCGGCTAGGGTTAGGTTTAGAGGGGGCAATCTTGTGTACTAGGAGGGGATCCCTGCCCCTCCTCTTATAGGAGGGAGGCGCAGGCCAAGGGGAGGGGAATCCCTCCCCAACTCGGATCCCAAGTGGGCCGGCGGTGGAGGAGGGACTCCTCCCCAACTCGGTTTCCTCCTCTTTCTCCACTTCCCAAAAATAGCCGTTTGACTTTCAAATTGGCGTTTGACTTTTCAAACAAGGATTTGATTAATCCCTCTATTTTGTTCAGCGATGACACTTAGTACATGATGCAATCATACCAACTTGATATAACACATTCATGTACCCTTCCCCTCCGGAGTGCCGGACATTCCGGAACCTTCTAGAACATTCCCGATGAAAACACCGGAACCATTCTCCAACTCCAAAACAGGACTTTCCTTATATGAATCTTATTCTCCGGACCATTCCGGATCTCCTCGTGATATCCCGGATCCCATCCGAGACTCCGAACAACATTCGGTCTCTTACTCATCATTCCATAACTACTCAACAACATCGAATCCTTAAGTGTGTCTCCCTACGGTTCGTGAATTATGCGGACATGATCGAGACACTTCTCCAATCAATAACCAATAGAGGAATCTGGAAATTCATATGGCTCCCACATATTTCTACGATTACTTTGCGATCGAATGAACCACTTACATACGATACCAATTTCCCTTTGTCTCACGATAGTTTACTTATCCGAGGTTATGATCGTCGGTATCTCTGCATACCTAGTTCAACCTCGTTACTGATAAGTACTCTTTTTTCGTTCCCGTGGTATGTGATCCCTTGTGGGCCAGTCACATGCTTGCAAGCTAATTGGGTGACATTCCACCGAGAGGGCCCAGAGTATATCTATCCGTCATATGGATGGACAAATCCCACTCTTGATCCATGTGTCTCAACCAATACTTTCCGAACACTCAATGCCACCTTTATAGCCACCCAGTTACGGTGTGGTGTTTGATGTCATCAAAGCATCCATCCGATAAAGGTGATATGCATGATCTCATGGTCGAAGGAATTAGGTTACTATGTATCAGAAAGCATATAGCAAATGAACTATATTAAATGACTTGATCTTTATGCTACGCTTAACTATAGGAGTATGTCCATCACATCATTCCCCTAATGATATGACCATGTTGTTAATAACATCTCTATGTTCATGATCAGGAAACCATGATCATATATTAACCAACAAGCTAGTTTAACAAGAGGCTTTACTAGGGACTCTTTTATGTTTACAAATCACACAAGTATTAATGTTTCCGGTTAATACAATTATAGCATGGTATGTAAACATTTATCATAAGTATGAAGATATGATAATAACCACTTTATTATTGCCTCTTGGGCATATCTCCAACAGTCTCCCACTTGAACTAGAGTCAATAATCTAGTTTCAAACCTTTGTGTATTCAACACCTATGGCTTTCTGGTGTCGTATGTACACGATTTCTAGTGGTCAACTGATCTCCGGATCTGACACTTCCAGGTCCGTGTGTAATTGCATGTCTTTGCGTCTCTACGCATCACTCATTCTCTAATGAAATGGCTTTGTACAAATTTAGTCCTTTGGTGTGACCTTTAGTTCTTTGGGGTTAAAACATGTTGATAATATTGTCGTACAATATATCTTCATAGTTTTTATCCCTGCTGTGAACTGCACCTAGTTTGATAACAAACTACTTGACACAAATGCCCTCTTTTGTTTCTATATTAGCAGTTATATACTTAGCCTTTTGTTGTAGTATCTGTCACAATGTCTTAACTTTGGAACTCATCCAAATCCATTATGGAACTTACTTTCCATTATATTGTGCCACCCTTAGTTTAGATTGAGATAAACTTAATTTGTACTCTGTGACAAAACTAGTATCAATGTAGTACTTTTACAATGAACTAACCATCTATTTGTCACTTCCACAAATAATATACTCTTAGTTCTTCCAAAAGATCATAAGAATATCCTTACTATTGTCCAATGATCATCTTATGAATCATTCTGGTATATGCTCATAACATTTAGAGCATAGGACATATCTGGATTTGCACATATCACAACATGATTGATATAAATACTCTTTGTGATTTCATACATCAAGTATCAATCTATACTTGAATCTTTGTTTCACTTACCAAATGTCAATACACTTGTATATATCATCAATGTTGAACTCATTCAATCCTTTCTGTGTGACAAGAACATTTCTTGTAGTTTCTATATTGAACTCATTCAATACATCATCTATGTACTTTCGGTACAGCCATATTAGCGTCTATTGATGCCAAATATTTGGGTTTTGCCTAAGTCTTTCATCGGGATGAAATTCTTAATATGTGTTAATAAAAGATACATCATTTCTAATCAACAATATGTCTTCCACATAATGTATTAGAAACATGTCTTAGCGCTCCCACTTAATTTCTTGCAAATGCAAGCATCTTCATCGTCTATGATGAAATTAAACTCTTTTAACAGTTTCATCATAGTGAAGATTCCAACTCCGCGATGCTTACTTCAACTATTGAAGTTTGCATATGCTTTTAGCATCCTTTGAATTAACAAAAACCCTTTGGACCGTGTCATGCACACGTCCTTGGTAACCATTCTATTAGAAGAACTTGTTTTGTTTATTCAACACATAACAAAATTATATGTCGTAGTTGCTACATTAATCCGTCTAGACCAAATATCGCTTAATGAAAGATCAGATCTTGTCATAGTCAACTCTTTGAACATTGTCGTGAACTCTTTCCCGACATGTCGATAATTTCATAGATGTGAAACATCCATGTCTATTTCTTTATAGATCCAAATACGACTGTAAGGTCTTGTACCTTTCCAGAGGGTCTTTCAAGTTCAAAGCTTGATCTCTCATATATGGAACTATCACGGATTTTATGGCTTCAAGCCATTTGACGGAGTCAGGGCCCATCATCGCTTCTTTGCATGCAGTCGAATCATTATTGTCAAATAATGATTTAACTCTCAAATCTTGGTATTTGATTGTTTACCCGACCTTCTTGTTTCAATAGGAACTTAGTCCTCCGTGACCACAACCTTTGAGGCACGTGAGCCATGAGCATTGTTGCTGCCTCCAGAACACTTTTCGGCGCTGCGCATCTCTGCACATATAGCTAAGGTTCTTTTAACCTTATCAAAGTTCTATTGTCCTCCCACTTAACTTTTCACGAAAAATTCCTTCTTAAAGAAACTTGACGTTCTAAGCGACAAACATTTTTGTCTCCGATGTTATGGAGGAACAATTATTCGAAATAACATACAAAGATAGGTTCACTCGACTTTGGTTGCAAACATCTTTCTTATGCATAGCATACCAATGTTTAAGAAAGGACAACTTGGATTTTATCCCAAACCAAAACTTTATATGGTGTCAATTCAACGGATTATGATGGAGCTCTTTTCAGTGGAAAAACGGTAGTCTCTCAAGCTTTTAATCTTTAAAATATAATGACAGTTTTATGAATTACACCTTTGATCTTACCATGTCAAACAAGGTTTAATTACATATCTCGAACGCTCCATACTCTTATGGTGTTTCGGAAAATGCAAATCCATGGAACGATTCCTTAAATCTTAGGTATTATGCTAATCTCGTAACTCAAAATATCTTCCTTTATGATCTTATCATAAACTATTTATATTCTTGTTACAATGATTTTGCACTTCATCTTGAAAATCTTTGAACTTTTCAAATGTTTCATACTTCATCCTTATTAAGTAAATATTCATATATTCACTCAAATTTTCGGAGGAAGCATATGAAGTTGAAATCCATCGCTCTTGACTACACATAAATGGACTTTATACAACAATATGTACAAGTTCCAATAAGCTAGTCATTCGTTCCCTTTTGGCCTATGAACGAAGTTTTAATTATCTCTAGGAAAGTTTCACAAGCGTCATTTGATCAAAAATCAAAAGACTCCAAAATTCCATCCACATGGAGTTTCTTCATGTTTTCTTTCCAATATAATTTAAACGGTGATGTCACTTCCTAAATAATCTTTCAATCATTTTGTCTTTCGACATTTTTAGCACTAGTTTTATGGATGTGATTTCTCCAACGAGATTTGTGAATCATCCATCTTTTATGGATTACGGCAATTAATTGAACAACCCTTTTGTTCTCATAATACCTGATAAAACAAATCTTGAAGGCAAGCTTTGATTTAAACGAGCAACACAATAACCCTTTATTTGTTCTCGATGAACATCATCACATATTCTTTTGCTAGTTACTTAGGCCATTGTAGTTCATGAATTGTGTTGTTTCGTATGACGATTCACACTAACAAATTCAGTATCAAATACTTAAGAACCACATTGTTTAATAAGCAAAGAATATAGCCATAACATGTATATCATCTATATACTTAAACTGAACAATTCTAGTCTTTTCTTTTCTGCCATATACTTATGAGATTCTCTTTCAGTATTTCCTTTTTCTGTTTGAAAGAATCTATCAACATCAATAGTGGAGCCATATACATGACACATAGTCCAAAGCATGTATAGTAAAATACCAATGTCTTTGGACTTGCACTTTGAAGTAGATCACCATCATCAAATGTTTGGTGTTCTTTCAAATTCCTTTCTTTAGTAATCTCTTGGTGTAGTAAACATTTTACCTACATCAAATATTCACCCTTATCATGGAATCATCCATGATCAAGCTACTTTTAGCTTATAACGGTGAATCACGAGTATAATGTTGCTCTCCAAAACCTTTTGGAGGTTTAGGACAACTAGTGTCTCCAACCTTTTGCAAATTCTCATCAAATATGAGAACACGACTTTTGCCATATTATACTATATCATGTTGCAACCAAAACTTCGTTGCAGATATCACAATATCTTCCACACATCATGGTTTCTGAAACAACTCTTTCAGATCCTAGATAACCTTGATATTAAGACAATCCTTTGAATATCAAGAATTATGGAGACAAACATGATACTCATACACTAACACTTGGAATTGTCACTCTTGCTTTAATACCAATTATTAAACTTCATGGAGTAACCAGAACTTACTGAAAGTTTGCAATAGGACTTTTAAACTTTAGATTAACACTTCAAAACAATACGATACCAGTTCGTAAAGTAACTAACCAGAATTCTATAGTTCTATCATCTCAATTATAACTAAGCGCAAGGTGGTAAACGGATGCCAATGACTACAACAACTATGCAAATTCACTTTGATTTAATTTATGATAAATAGTGTTCAACTTTTAATCATATTGCTGTTGAACTCCCACTCAAAACAATATCCCTCACATTGTTTTAGTGATCACACGAACCAAATCCACCACATCAAAACCGATCATCACGAGAGTTGATGTAGCTTCAATGGCGAACAATCAACATGTTCATCATATCTACTATATGAATCATGCTTTACCTTTCGGCGATCCGTGTTCCGAGACCATGTCTGTACATGCTAGGCTTGTCAAGATCAAACCTTAGCTTCCGCATGAGCAAATCTGGCTTGCTCACGTTGTATACACTCGTAGTCTAACACACCCGATCATCACGTGGTGCTTCGAAACAACGAGCTTTAGCAACAGTGCTTACTAAGGATGAACACTTTAAAACTTGAAATTGTGTGCTTGAGGGATCATCTTATAATGCTACCGTCGTGAACTAAGCAATACAAGATGCATAAAAGGATTAACATCACATGCAATTCATAATATGTGATATGATATTGCCTTTCTTGTTTTTGCTTCCGATCTCCATCTTCAAGCACGAACATGATCTCCATCATCACCGACATTGCATCAAGGTCAATGACGCCGCTCCATGGTTATCGTCCACCAGCTTCAACTATTACAACTACTTTGAATAGACACGCGGGTCTTAACAGAATTTAAAGACAACCATATGGCTCCTGCTGGTTGCCAACTTACAATAAGAAACATTGCATACATCAAATATAATCACAATCATGGCCATATCACATCACAGCACACCCCTGCAAAACAAAGTTAGACGTCTCTAATTTTCTTTGCATGTTTTACGTGGTTTGGGGCTTTCAATAAGTGTCGTTCTAACTTACGAACAAGAACCACAACATTGATACTAGTATTGTCAATCACCCGTTATAAATTGAATCTTAACTATGTTGGGAGAAACAGGCACCCGCAAAGCCACTTATGCAATACAAGTTGCATGTCAAGGGTGGAGCAAGTCTCATGAACGATGTCATGTAAGGTTAGCCCGGGCCGCTTCATCCCACCATCCCGCAAGATGCAAAGTACACAAGAAGCAATCGACAACAAAAGCATCAATTCCCACAATGACCATTGTGTTCTACTCGTGCAACAGATCTACATATAGACACGACTCTGATACCACTGTAGGGGTTCGTAGCATGGAAAACAAAAAATTTCTACCGCATGAACACACAATCAAGATCTAATCTATGATCAAGCCAAGATCTATCTACTAGATTGTAGCAACGAGTCGATAGAGGAACTCACCCTCGAAGATTCCAAAGCGGTTAACGAGAGCAGATTCTCGTGGGTGATGTAGTCGTACACTTGCCGATCTCAAGATCGCGTAGACGATCCTTCCGGCGCTATGTTCCGGCAGCGCTCCCGCAGTCGGTCACACGTTCGGTACTCGATGAAGACCTTCCTCTCCCTTGTTCCAGCAGGCAGCGGAGGTTGTAGTACTCTCCTCGCGATTTCAGCAGCACGACGGCGTGGTACCGGAAGTAGAGGGGAGATCTCGCAGGGCTTCGCCTTAAGCCGGAGCGAGTATGGTGGACTATGAGAGAGCCCTCGGTGTTCTAGGGTTTAGACACACCAAGGAGGGGTTGCTAGGGCCGGTGGCTAGGGCTTGGAGGTGCCCAAGTCGGCGGCTAGGGGAGAAACCCTAGGCGACGGCGGCTATGGTGGGCGGCGGCGGCTAGGGTTAGGTTTAGAGGGGGCAATCTTGTGTACTAGGAGGGGAGCCCTGCCCCTCCTCTTATAGGAGGGAGGCGCCGGCCAAGGGGAGGGGAATCCCTCCCCAACTCGGATCCCAAGTGGGCCGGCGGTGGAGGAGGGACTCCTCCCCAACTCGGTTTCCTCCTCTTTCTCCACTTCCCAAAAATAGCCGTTTGACTTTCAAATTGGCGTTTGACTTTTCAAACAAGGATTTGATTAATCCCTCTATTTTGTTCAGCGATGACACTTAGTACATGATGCAATCATACCAACTTGATATAACACATTCATGTACCCTTCCCCTCCGGAGTGCCGGACATTCCGGAACCTTCTAGAACATTCCCGATGAAAACACCGGAACCATTCTCCAACTCCGAAACAGGACTTTCCTTATATGAATCTTATTCTCCGGACCATTCCGGATCTCCTCGTGATATCCCGGATCCCATCCGAGACTCCGAACAACATTCGGTCTCTTACTCATCATTCCATAACTACTCAACAACATCGAATCCTTAAGTGTGTCTCCCTACGGTTCGTGAATTATGCGGACATGATCGAGACACTTCTCCGATCAATAACCAATAGAGGAATCTGGAAATTCATATGGCTCCCACATATTTCTACGATTACTTTGCGATCGAATGAACCACTTACATACGATACCAATTTCCCTTTGTCTCACGATAGATTACTTATCCGAGGTTATGATCGTCGGTATCTCTGCATACCTAGTTCAACCTTGTTACTGATAAGTACTCTTTTCTCGTTCTCGTGGTATGTGATCCCTTGTGAGCCAGTCACATGCTTGCAAGCTAATTGGATGACATTCCACCGAGAGGGCCCAGAGTATATCTATCCGTCATATGGATGGACAAATCCCACTCTTGATCCATGTGTCTCAACCAATACTTTCCGAACACTCAATGCCACCTTTATAGCCACCCAGTTACGGTGTGGTGTTTGATGTCATCAAAGCATCCATCCGGTAAAGGTGATATGCATGATCTCATGGTCGAAGGAATTAGGTTACTATGTATCAGAAAGCATATAGCAAATGAACTATATTAAATGACTTGATCTTTATGCTATGCTTAACTATAGGAGTATGTCCATCACATCATTCCCCTAATGATATGACCATGTTGTTAATAACATCTCTATGTTCATGATCAGGAAACCATGATCATATATTAACCAACAAGCTAGTTTAACAAGAGGCTTTACTAGGGACTCTTTTATGTTTACAAATCACACAAGTATTAATGTTTCCGGTTAATACAATTATAGCATGGTATGTAAACATTTATCATAAGTATGAAGATATGATAATAACCACTTTATTATTGCCTCTTGGGCATATCTCCAACACCTCGACGTCCTCGAGCGTGCAGGTATGAGCAAGTGCAACCCTTGCTCCACTCCCGTCGATACACAGTCCAAACTTGGCGCTGATGGCGATGTCGTTGCTGACCCATCCACCTATCGGAGCCTGGTGGGAGCCCTCCAATACTTGTCATTCAGCAGGCCGGATGTCGCCTATGTCGTTCAGTAGGTATGCTTATACATGCACGATCCCCGTGAGCCGCACCTCAATGCGGTTAAGCGGATTCTCCGGTATCTTCGCGGCACCATCGACTATGGCCTACAACTACATTGATCGTCGCCGACATCGCTTACTGCATACACTGATGCTGACTGGGCTGGCTGCCCCGACACACGCAAGTCCACCTCAGGCTACGGAGTATTCCTTGGCGACAATCTGATCTCTGGGTCCTCTAAACGCCAGCAAACTGTGTCCCGATCGAGTGCGGAAGCAGAATACCGAGGAGTTGCCAACGCCGTTGCTGAGGCATGCTGGTTACGTCAGCTCCTGTCCGAGCTACATCGCCCCCTTCATCGAGCTACGGTGGTCTACTGTGACAACATATCTGCGGTCTACCTATTGACGAACCCGGTTTAACATCAACGTACCAAGCACGTGGAGATTGATCTTCATTTTGTCCGCGAGAGAGTTGCTTTTGGAGATGTTCGTGTTCTCCATGTCCCAACATCTTCACAGTATGCAGATATCTTCACCAAAGAGTTGCCATCGACGGTCTTCACCGAGTTCCGCTCCAGTCTGAACATCCGCCTCCGACTGCAGGGGCGTTAGACGTGTACGTATAGGACACGTCTACCGGCCATATAGTTTCCAAATTGTAATCTCTAGCTAGCTTGGCAATCAAGTCTCCTTGTACTATTTATAATCCCAGCCGTGGGACAAATTAATTAAGTGCAACAATTATATTTGCCTTCAAAAAATATTATTGATACCCTGTTAGCATTGGCGAGAGCTAACGAAACGTTTTTGTTTACTAGGAAAAATGCCCGTGCGTTGCACCGGATAAAAAACTGCACCACAAAAGATAAATATATTTGTTGAATACTTTTAGACCCTAGAGAATTTCACAACTCGGAAATATTTTCTGTCAAGAAAAAAAATTTAGCCTATCCTTAATATGACTCTCTATTGGACATTGTTGGGCTTCTACAAAACCCTATAGAATAAAAAATTATCAAAAAGGGGATAAAAGGTAGACTGTTCCTTCTATAAAATCGCAAAAATGAAAAGAATGTCACATTTGTAAGTTAGTGCTACAAACAAAAACTTAGATTAACCTATTATGGTTGAGTGAAGTAATTAAGTTTTTAGTTAACTCTCAAGAAAGTATCATCACATAGGTTTGGACAGTTTTGCGGTTTTACAAAAGATATTAATCGGTTACTTAAGCTAAAGATCAAATGTACAAAATTCAACAGTGTTGTATAGTTCTAAAAATATACTCTTGCAATGGAAGAACGGGCACAGAACTCCGGAAAGAGAAAACAATCAAAAATTACTCACATGCCTATGCTAGTACCATCTCGCTTGCTGTGTACAATTTTTATTAGAACATTGTATCCATCTGATTGATTACAAACCGCTCTAAAGAGCAGCCGTGCTCTGTTGTCGACGTTGCAACAGACCCGGTTTTACAAGATATATATATAAAGAACTCATAAAGGCATCTAAGCCAGACAACAACACTACTCATTTAGATATACTATTCGATAGTTTGCTGGAGTACCGAAGATTCGAACAAAGGCTGAACAGATCTCCTCGATCTAACACTTTAGAGTCCACCAAGGTTGCTGATTTCTATACTAACAATTTCAGCGTCGCATTGAGTCAATCGGACCTTGTCTCCAGAAATTACAACACCAATCCTCGATCTCCGTCGCACCCTCGCCGTGATGCTGCTGCCGCTCTAGACCACCAGCACTGCTCTAAACCTCCTAGAATCTGTGCTCCCTAAACTGATGCAGTGTAGTGTAGCAAGCAGCTCTTTCCCGTCCAGCTCCACCCCTCTCTAACCCGTCTATCTGTAGCATCATGTGCAGGACCCAGGCAGAGGAATGTGCAAGGGAGCCATGGAAGAAGGGATGATGAGGCAGAGCGCTGTAGAGGCCCTCCGACCCGTTCCAGCTCCACCCCTCTCTAACCCGTCTATCTGTAGCATCATGTGCAGGACCCAGGCAGAGGAATGTGCAAGGGAGCCATGGAAGAAGGGATGATGAGGCAGAGCGCTGTAGAGGCCCTCCGACCCGTCGGTTGTGGAAGAAGGGCTGATGAGGCAATAGATGGTGCCGCTCTTTTCCCAGTGGTGTGAGACCAAGGAGAAGCCAAAAGGGGGAAGAGGACGGGTATGTGCAAACTTCACAGAGGTAGATGAGCTGGAGGGGGCCGTCGGCAAGCCGGCCGGTGCTGACCAGGTCGCGCGTGCGGGTCGAGGCCTGGCCGCCTGGGGGTGAGTTGCGGGGGAGGAGGAGGAATGGGCCAGGCGGAGGGACATTGAGGTAGCGCGCTCGGACCATCCTCCTACGGTGGGATGGACACCACGAGCTAGAATCAGACTGTACTCCGCGTTATCCAGGTGGCATCTCCGCTACGGGGCAAGGCGCGCCTCTGGGATGGAAAGCTAGCGAGTCAGAGAGGGGGGTGGGACGGCAGGAGGTGGGCGGAGAGCCGGAGAGGGGATGGGAGATATCATCACGCGTTCTTTTTCCCGTCACAAAAAGAATAATGTTTCAGACGTTTTAATTAAATAAGGGGTGACGTTGGCGTTTGTTCTTTTTTTCCCACTTAGAGGTGGCACGTGGCTAATATGTGATTTGGTAAAGCCGTCCAAAAAAGTGTAGGTACTACAAGAAACACTCCTTCCTTTATTCTTTATTTACTAGCAAAATGCCCGCGCGTTGCGGCGGAAGAAGTTAGTATTTGTTGTGCCGGTGGTGAGGTTTTATTTTTAAATCATTGGCACGCTGCATCATAGACAGCTGCTCGGTGACATCCGCTCCTCGATCAATTGATTGTTCCAATTCGCAAGCAGGATATTTTCTTTCTCCAGGCCCCCTCTTACTCTTCCTTGACGTGATATGTCAAAAATATTTAGAAAAAATTAGTAGCGTGTACATTCGGTTATTCTATGTTCGCACATAAATTTTTGGTAAAAGTCATTTTTTATTTTCCAAGTAAAAAAGATAAATTTCAATGCTCTAACACAAATATTTAGAGACATTTTTTTATCTTTTTACACATACAAACCACATAAAGTATTATTTTTCCCTTTAAAAAGTATGCATAGACATAGAATGTGTGGACGGCTATATGTGCCGGCCATGCAAGGTGGTCCACCATCATGTTTAACTTAGGCCAATTATCATCACCATTTCTCATTTGATGTATTCATTTAGTCAAGCAGTGTCCGATGCAAAGCAGCTCACAATCGTTTCCCTCACTTCATGTCTCAGTGCTTTCCTTACTTTTAATTAATCCCACATCCAAGGGAGCTCACAATCGCTTCCCTCACTTCATGTCCTTCACTCACTTTTAATTAAGCCCACATTCAAGACAACTCACAATCTTTTCCCCCACTTTTAATTAAGCCCACAAATTTGCTTTCCTCCCTTTTAATTAAGCCGACACATTCGGTTGCCTCACTTTAGGTAAGGTGTGGCTAATTACATAAGCTTGCTGATATCCAGACAATTTGTGTCATATATAAACTGGTTTGGCTGGGTATAAGGGTGCAGGGTGGGACTAAACTTGAAAAGTTGTCCCTCCTTTTCTTCTTATTTATTTTTTGTACTCCCTCCGTTCTAAACTAGATGTCTTAAATTTTTCAAAAATTAAATGAATCTAGACACTATTTAGTATATAGATTTATCCAAATTTTGACAAATTTAAGATATCTATTTTGGGACGGAGGGAGTATTTCCTTTGGGCCGTTATTTCCCACTTGCCGAGTTCCTTGCCCCTAGGCCCATTTTGTTGATCAGCCAAGGCCAGCTCATGGTCGTGGTCGTGAAGCAAACTCTATTACAGAGGAAGAAGATGGCCATGGTCGGAACGCAGAAGAACATTGCTGGATCTCCTGTTCTAGAGCGGTTGAGGGACATGAGCACGGGCACAATTACATAACCGGGCAGCTTGACGTGATATGGTAGGCGTCGGTGGATTGAGGACAGGCCACGGCCGCACGTAAAGCAAAGCAGGGGAAGTAGGCGGCGGTCGTGCGCAATGTGGAAGGCAGTAGTCAGGGACCGCGCCCAAAGCGAAGGAGGGGAAGCAGGCGGCGGCCGTAGTGGGCGGCATCAGACCGGTTGCGCCGTCGCGGCCTAGGAGCTCAGAGGCGGGAGCGTTGCGGGAGAAGCCCTGCTCGATCTTGCTAAACTCTTGTCGGGCAGCATGACGCGCTCACTGGCTGTGAGCTCTCAGCGGCAGCGGCATGCTGACGTGCGGCCAACACGGCATGCTCACCGGCCACGAGCTCTCGGGCTCAGCGGCATAGCGACGAGCGGCCAGCACGATTCACTCACCGGCCGTCTCAAGCACGCCCGCGCGCGTGTCCGGCTGGATATTTTTCATGTTCCTCGTGGATCGGCCGGGATGGTCGGGTGGCATGCAGCCGTATCGCCCACGTACAACGGCAGGATCCAGTGCCTTCGCGACCTAGAGAATTACCAGTAGTGACGCCCGAAGTGCTTTGGTTTGATTGGAGAAGCACATGCCGTTCCAGAGAACCACGATGCCAACATCTTCTGGCTTGGGAGCGGCAGCGCATGGCCTGCACGCTCTTCTGCAGCCTCGCTTCATCTCGATCTCTGATCTATACTCGATGTAAGAAGCAGCTTGTTAAAGTTGATCCGTTCGAGACTTGCTAACGTTTTTTTTTTAGGACGAACCGTGTTTTTAATTACGGGTAAAGCAAAATCAATAAGCGGTGGCATTGGTGGGTAATACATGGTTTTATGGGAGGGTAAAAGTGTTTAAAAAAGTGTAAATACTACAAGAAACACTCCTTCCTTTATTATTAGGTATAGATATAGATTATTATTATTATTAGGTATAGATATAGATATAGATATAGATATAGATATAGATATAGATTCAGTGATCTAATCTAGTACCTCACATCCAACGGCTGTGAAACCCAATCCCGTTGTCGTCACGCCAAACACAGGGAGACTGCCGCCGCTCTTCCTCTGACGGCCTCCGCCACATCTCGCCTTCTGCCGCGGCGGCCCCAAACCCTCGGCATAGGTGGCCCGGCGTATGCAGCGAGTGGGAAATGGAGGTGAATCGCCGGTGGTGGCTGCGACATGGAGCCAGGGGAGGGGCCATGGCCGGGCTTCCATATTGTTCTGCAAGCTGAGAAAAGGGCTGCTGCTGGTGAGACCTCTCTTCTCCCCCCACGCTCCAAAATTGTACTGTACTAGTATTTCATTTCATTTCCCCAAGTGACTGCTGCAGGTCCAGCTAGAGCTTCAACCTCTTCTCCGGTCACACTTGGGGAGATCGCATTGAGTGCATTTTCCCCTCCCCGGTTCAACATCAGATTGTTGATTTCTTTCTTTTTCTGAAAGATTGTTTTTTATTAGTTTCTCTCACGTATCTTGCCATTATTCCTATATTCTTCCAATGTATAGGAGGAGGCATCCTTTTCTATGGGTGCTCTGCTTTTATATATAGGACATATATTGATTAATGTACTATATATGCTTTATTTCCATTGCCCCAAGCATGGAAATGCTTCCCAGCTGTTAGGTTATTATTAACCACCTTAAAAGATGTACTTATTTTCTTTTATCCCCAACTTTGGAATGTCATACAATAAGAGCCTGCCAGTTAGGTTTTCTGACCTACTGTAGATTTACTGTTCGCTCTAAGTTCACTGAAAGGGAGAATTGTCTGCCTAGGCGTAATCGACGTAAAAAGAGGGGTTGAGGAATCAGTCCACTGGGTTTATATCTGGGTTGGACCTAGGATGGTCCCATAGCTTGTCTAGGCATTAGTTGAATTTCAGTCTTAAAGAGGCTAGTCTGGTACTCTGCTATTGCCATTACACACCTTTAGGCTAATTACGAATAATGAAAAATAAAATGAGGTTTAAACAAGGAGACACAAACAAGAAGATGAAGCAACTAGTTGTTGGAATTTTTGCCTAAATAGGCCCAGCCCATTTATTTATATGGCAATAAATTCATGAAATCCTAAAGGCCCATTTGGCCCATTCATGCAAGGCAAGAGTTGGGACAAATGTTTAGTCCCATATTGCTAGTTGAGTGGAAGTTGGACCAGCTTATAAGGTGAGCTCTCCTACCACTTGGTAAAAGGATGAGAAGGAGGAGAGAGTTCTACACGCGCGCTCCTCCTCCTCGCTCGCCTCGCCACGCCACGCCACGCCTCGTCACGACCCGCGCGCGCCGCGGGTTGCGGGAATCTCGTCGAGCCGAGTTAAATGAATACGAACGAACTGAGTGGAGGCTGTCCGGTGGGGCTGCTGCCTGTTCGTTTCATCTTCTGCGCAATCTGTCCACCTTCCCCTCTGTGCCTATAAGAGAGAGAGAGGTCGCGTCTCCTCTCAGACAGACTGCCACACATCCTTTGTGCCTCCAGTTCCAGAGCACTGCGCTACCTAGATCTTCCCCATCCCGTCTTGCGGCGTGCACCGCGAGCCGGGACAGTAGGCCTCCGAGACCCCGCTGCTTCGAGTCCTGTACGGGAGAAGGGCGATAAGGTTTTTGGGGAGCGCTATCAGCACGACTACTGGCTTCGTCACGGACTCCCTTACAGATAGCGCTTGCGGCGACGTCTTTCCCGACGAGGACTTCTTCCCCGACATCAGCACCCTCTTCCTCGACGACATGGCCAACGACGGTTCCAACGCCGGCGGTTCCTCTTCTGCTACTTCCGTGTATATCTTCTGTCTCAATCTTGTTCTGATCATATCCAAAGTTTTAGGCCTTGCAGTTTGTTTGGTTATATGCCTTAATATGTATTCGCTATTTCACATGATTAGTATATTGGCTATTATTCTAATCATGTTTTATCTAGCGTTTATTATGGATAATTCGCCTGGTAAATTGCTCTATTATTCAACAATCTAAAAAACCTTATTTCAGCCAATTTGCCCCAAGTGGCTTTGTTGCTTCTATGAAGCCACCTGTGTTCGAAGGTGTGAATTACAAAGGATGGCGTGCGAGAGCAGTGCTCTGGTTTCAGACCATGAGCTGCTATAACGCCATCTATGGCGCACCTGAGGGAGAACTTAATCCCGCTCAGGAAGAGGCGTTCCAAAAACTTGATACCACTTTCAAGGCTGCCTTGATCAGCATCCTTGGCGACAATATTGTCGATTCATATCTGTCATTTAGCAATTGCAAGGATATGTGGGATGCGCTAAAAAATTTGGAGTCTCCGATGCTGGCAGTGAACTGTATGTCATGGAACAATTCTATGACTATAAGATGGTTGATGACCGCTCCATTGTGGAGCAGGCTCATGAGATACAGTCACTTTTCAGGGAGCTTGAGCACTTCAATTGTGTGTTACCGGACAAGTTTGTTGCCGGAGGCATTATTGCCAAACTTCCTCAGTCATGGAGGAATTTTGCTACTTCTCTAAAGCACAAGAGACAAGAGTTCTCCGTGACAGATCTCATTGGGACTCTTGATGTGGAAGAGAAGGCGAGAGCAAAAGACACACGTGCTCGAGGTACCGAGGGAGGTTCTAATGCCAATCTGGTACAGAAAAGGAACTTCCAGCCTCACAAGTTCAAGAACAAAGGCAAGTTTGACGACAAAGGAAAGTTTGATGGAAAGAACAAGGCATCACAGTCCACCAGCTTCAAGAAGAAGACTGATAAGAGGAAAGGTGCTTGTCATGTGTGCGGTGATCCTAATCATTGGGCTCCTGCTTGTCCCAACCGCTTTGACAAGCGCCAGCATGGGAAGGGCAGCAAGACTGCTAATATTGTCATGGGCGACGTTGAGATGAAAGATGTTGGGTATGGTATCTTACCTACTGTTCTTTCATTATGTCATTCTCCTGATTGGTGGATTGGCACGGGGGCTAATGTATATGTCTGTTCTGATATTTCCATGTTCTCTTCATATCAGATCAGAGGGACTCAAACCGTGCTGATGGGGAACGGCTCGCATGCTTCTGTTCATGGTATTGGTACGGTCGATCTGAAGTTCACTTCGATAAAGACTGTGCGCCTGAAGAACGTGCATCATGTTCCCTCAATAAATAAAAATCTTGTTAGCGGATCTCTTCTGTGTCGAGATGGCTACAAGATTGTATTCGAGTCCAATAAATTTGTAATTTCGAAGTATGGAACTTTTGTTGGTAAAGGCTATGAGTGCGGAGGCTTGTTCCGCTTATCTCTGTCAGACATTTGTAATAAAGTTGTTAATCATATTTACACGAATTTTGAATCAAATGTATGGCACTCTCGTCTTTGTCATATTAATTTTGGTTGTATGACGCGGCTAGCCAAAATGAATTTAATCCCTGATTTCACAACTGTTAAGGGATCTAAGTGCCAAGTCTGCGTGCAAGCTAAACAACCTCGTAAGTCACATATGACTGCAGAAGTGAGAAATTTAACACTACTAGAGCTCATACATTCCGATCTTTTTGAGATGAATGGTGTGTTGACAAAAGATGGAAAGAAATATTTCATGACTTTGATCGATGACTCTACGAGATATTGTCATGTATATCTTCTGAAATCGAAAGATGAGGCTTTGAGTTTCTTCAAAATCTATAAAGCTGAGGCAGAAAATCAACTTGATCGAAAGATTAAGAGGCTTAGGTCTGATCGTGGTGGAGAGTATTTTTCCAACGATTTTGATTCTTTTTGTGCGGAACATGGCATAATTCATGAGAGGACGCCTTCCTACCCATCCCAGTCAAATGGAGTAGCCGAAAGAAAGAACCGTACTCTAACAGATTTGGTTAACGCCATGTTAGACACATCAGGTCTCTCCAAGGAATGGTGGGGGGAGGCACTATTGACTGCATGCCATGTCCTAAACCGAGTTCCCACAAAGAACAAAGAAATTACTCCATTCGAAGAATGGGAGAAGAAAAGATTAAAACTCTCTTACTTACATACTTGGGGTTGTTTAGCAAAGGTTAATGTACCAATCCCCAAGAAGCGCAAGCTTGGACCAAAAACCATTGATTGTGTTTTTCTGGGTTATGCTTTTCATAGCATTGGTTATAGATTCTTGATAGTAAAATCTGAAGTACCTGACATTCATGTCGGTACAATCATGGAGTCGACTAATGCAACTTTCTTTGAGGATATCTTTCCTATGAAGGATAAACCTAACTCATCAAATCCGGAGATACCTAGTTCATCTAATCAGGAATTTGCTACATTCTCTGAACCTACCATTCCAATTGAACACTCTGGAAGTCCTAAGGAGGATGATAATGAAATTCCTAAAAGGAGCAAGCGACAGAGGACTGCAAAGTCCTTTGGTGATGATTTCATTGTGCACCTTGTGGATGACACTCCTACTTCCATTTCAGAAGCATATGCATCTCCTGATGCTGACTACTGGAAGGAAGCCGTCCATAGTGAGATGAATTCCATCTTAGCTAATGGAACATGGGAGATCACTGATCGCCCTTATGGGTGCAAACCTGTAGGGTGCAAGTGGGTGTTTAAGAAAAAGCTTAGACCTGATGGTACTATGGAGAAGTACAAGGCACGGCTTGTAGCCAAAGGATATACTCAAAAAGAAGGTGAAGACTTCTTTGACACTTACTCACCTGTTGCCAGATTGACCACCATTCGAGTATTACTCTCATTGGCTGCCTCTCATGGTCTTATCGTTCATCAAATGGACGTTAAGACAGCTTTCCTTAATGGAGAGTTGGATGAGGAAATTTACATGGATCAGTCAGATGGCTTTGTGGTAAATGGTTAAGAAGGAAAGGTGTGCAAGTTGTTGAAGTCTTTATATGGCCTAAAACAAGCCCCTAAGCAATGGCATGAGAAGTTTGAAAGAACTTTAACTGCTGCAGGCTTTGTTGTAAATTAAGCTGATAAATGTGTGTACCATCACCATGGTGGGGGTGAGGGAGTCATCCTTTGTTTGTATGTTGATGACATACTGATTTTCGGAACCAACCTTAATGCAATTAAGGAGGTCAAAGATTTCTTATCTCGTTCTTTTGAGATGAAGGATCTGGGAGTAGCTGATGTCATTCTAAACATCAAGCTATTAAGAGATGATGATGGTGGGATTACACTGCTTCAGTCCCACTATGTGGAAAAGATCTTGAGTCGTTTCGGGTATAGCGACTTCAAGTTTTCTCCTACACCGTATGATCCTAGTGTGTTGCTTCGAAAGAATCGAGGAAATGCTAGAGACCAACTGAGATACTCTCAAATCATTGGCTCGCTTATGTATTTAGCTAGTGCCACGAGGCCTGACATCGCCTTTGCTGTAAGCAAACTCAGTCGATTTGTTTCAAATCCAGGAGATGATCACTGGCATGCTCTTGAGAGAGTTATGCGATATCTAAAAGGCACTGCGAGCTATGGCATACACTATACCGGGTATCCGAGGGTACTAGAGGGTTATAGTGATTCAAATTGGATATCTGATGCTGACGAGATAAAGGCCACGAGTGGATATGTATTCACACTTGCTGGTGGCACTATTTCTTGGAAGTCTTGCAAGTAGACCATCTTAACGAGGTCAACTATGGAAGCAGAACTCACAGCATTAGACACAGTCACTGTTGAAGCAGAGTGCTTCGTGAACTCTTGATGGACTTGCCTGTGGTTGAAAAACCAATACCCGTAATCCTTATGAACTGCGATAATCAAACTGTGATTTTCAAGGTAAATAGTTCTAAGGATAATATCAAGTCATCAAGACATGTGAAGAGGATACTGAAATCTGTCAGGAAAATGAGAAACTCCGGAGTTATTGCATTGGATTATATCCAAACATCTAAAAACTTGGCAGATCCCTTCACAAAGGGTCTATCACGCAACGTGATAGAAAATGCATCGAAGGAGATGGGTATGAGACCCACAATTTGAGCTTTCCACAGTGGTAAACCACTCTATGTGATCGGAGATCCCGTGAATTAGAAGTGGGAGACAAGCTGTTGGTTAGCTGAGAGGAAAGTATTCCTACCTTAATAAACACCACTCCATAAAGATGCAATACTTTCCTATTCTGTACGGCAGATTGATTTATTATCTTAATGTGTTCTAAGTGGCTTATCCTAAGCAAAAATGTTGTCCTGCAGAACATCTTTTGAAGAACACACCTATATGAGTCTGACTGTTAAAACGTCGCAGTCTATGAGAGTAGGGTGCTCTCTAATAAACTCATGAAAGGTCATGGAGTATGACGTATAAGCTCCACCCGCGGGGAAGTCCCACGGTAGCCTAGTATCGGTCAAGACTTTTTGTGAAACTAGGTTTGCAGCAAACTTGCAGTTCAAGGCATAGTCCACTGTACAAGTTGCAGCCTAGTATAACATAAAGCTCTAGGTGGAAGTTCAACTTAACAGTCTCCACTACAGTATCGGTATATAAACAATGTTTTGGAACCAAAGGCAAACTTCATGTGCCTCTCGGATCTGGTGGGGTTTTGTTGGTATTTTTGCCTAAATAGGCCCAGCCCATTTATTATATGGCAATAAATTCATGAAATCCTAGAGGCCTATTTGGCCCATTCATGCAAGGCAAGAGCTGGGACAAATGTTTAGTCTCACATTGCTAGTTGAGTGGAAGTTGGACCAGCTTATAAGGTGAGCTCTCCTACCACTTGGTAAAAAGATGAGAAGGAGAAGGAGAGAGTTCCACACGCGCGCTCCTCCTCCTCACTCGTCACGACGCGCGCGCGCCGCGGGTTGCGGGAATCGCCGAGCCGAGCTTTATTTTGCCACGCATGAATGATATATGAACAGTTGTACAGAAGCTGAAACGCTTTTCTTTGAGTGGACCTTTAATACGAGTTAAATGAATACGAACTGAGTGGAGGCTGTCCAGTGGGGCTGCCGCATGTTCGCTTCATCTTCCGTCCATTCGTTTCATCTTCTGTGCAGTCTGTCTACCTTCCCCTCTGTGCCTATAAGAGAGAGAGGTCGCGCCTCCTCTCAGACACACTGCCACACATCCTTTGTGCCTCCAGTTCCAGAGCACTGCGCTACCTAGATCTTCCCCATCCCGTCTTGCGGCGTGCACCGCGAGCCGGGACAGTAGGTCTCCGAGACCCCGCTGCTTCGAGTCCTGTACGGGAGAAGGGCGATAAGGTTTTTGGGGAGCGCTATCAGCGCAACTACTGGCTTCGTCACGGACTCCCTTACAGATAGCGCTTGCGGCGACGTCTTCCCCGACATCAGCACCCTCTTCCTCGACGACATGGCCAACGACGGTTCCAACGCCGGCGGTTCCTCTTCTGCTACTTCCGTGTATATCTTCTGTCTCAATCTTGTTCTGATCATATCCAAAGTTTTATGCCTTGCAGTTTGTTTGGTTATATGCCTTAATATGTATTCGCTATTTCACATGATTAGTATATTGCCTATTATTCTAATCATGTTTTATCTAGCGTTTATTATGGATAATTCGCCTGGTAAATTGCTCTATTATTCAACACTAGTCTTAAGAGGGGTTGAACTAGAGAAGAAGGCTTCGCTTCAAATCATTGAATCCAAAGAAAAAAAATCAGTCTGAAACTATGCTAGTTCGTCCGTGTTCTGAGATTGCCAACTCTAGCTTACAACATTTCTTGTATTCCTGTGTGACATTTTAATTTGTTAGTTCTCTATGGGAACTCCTGTACTGATATACGTTCTAAGGCCACGCACGTTACACACCATAACTTTGGGTTCGTAAATTGGGAAACAATTTTACACCCTAAAGTCCGAGGGGAACCCTGTGGTCAAGCTGCCACGAGATGCCCACCCTGGTGCCCCACCAGAGGGGGCGAGCACCCTCTGATCATGGACAAAGACCACCTGTAGAGCTCCGCCACCGCCTCGATCATGTCATCCGTCATTGGCAATTCATACATCTTGTGGTATGCTGCCAGAGCTGCCTCGGAGGGCGCTTCATCCCCGCTAATCAGCCCAAGCTTCCTCATGAGGTTCTGGACCGCCTTCATCTCCGAGTTGAGCCCACTCGTCTGTCCGGCGATGCTAGAGCTGCGTCGTGGTTGGAAGTTCATGTCGAGGAGTCGACGTCGTACCGAGGGGGTCTGGATAAGCCCATCAGAACAAGCCTTAGCTGCCTCCAGAAACTCACCCAGTGTACGAGGTCTCGCAGCAACCAACGGTCGCGCGACACCTGTGGCGGCGAGCCGAGACCGTGAGAAGGTCATCGGTGGGTCGGCCAATAACGGCGACCTGATGGGGTATGGGGCGTGAGCCAGCCTAGGAGAGGAAACACCCTGGTCCCCCGGTCTAGGGGTTGGAGGTGAATCAGCTTCAATCTCTTCGTCAGTCTCCTCATCCACTGCAGGCAGGGTCGCGCCCAGAGCGGGGGAGAGCACCCCCTGGCCCGGGCTGGGCACCTCCGTCTCAGGTGTCCCCAGCATCCTCGTGGGCCGGAAGGCGTCCAGCCCCAGGACCAGGTGGACCTCGAGAGGGGCCAGCACGTCCCGCACCCCCTGGTCCGGCCCAGCAGGCAGCCCTCCGCTGGCGCCCACCGGATCGGGTCCAGGCCTGCAGGAGACATGTATAGTGCGAAAAATGAAGAACAACAATTGAATGTTATATGCATTATCTCTTATACCCCTCTGTAGCATTTTTTCTTATCCGTGCCTAATTTTGCAAAGTACTACTTTAAGTTTTATCTTTTTCGAACATTCTTTCTTTCTACAGGACACCTCCAAGTCGGGGGATGAAACCTAGAGATCGATCACTGATGGCTGATATCTCCTCGTCATAGTCTCCCATTCGCCGACTGATTCGCTCCACGTCTAGATCAACTTCTCCATGCAGGTAATGGTGGTGTTGACCTAGGTTTATATCTTGTTCTTATACCATTTTGGATCAGTGGTTTATGCATGTTCTGTGAGATATAGAAAATTTTGGTCGATCCTGTCGCTTCAGTGCTATCTCCTGAGCACTGTAAATAAATGTTTCAATGTGTTCAATAAATCACTGTATAGAACTAGATGTCAAGGATCTCCTGTGAGGCATGGGCGGTCATCCTCGTCGTATTCTGAATCATCAACTCCTCCCAGAAGGGTAAACTTGTAGCTGCTGCTGAGCTGCTGTCTTACTGTTCTAGGAAAAGGGGAAAGAAAGAGGTCTATTTTTGGAGTTCTACTGTTCTGAAACATTTTTCTCTTGTGCAGGGAGCTGGAAGATTACCCAGAAGTCTGTAGTCTGAGGAGGTAATATCATTCTTTGTGCTTTGCCTTTCAAAGTCATAAGTGGTAGTATTTTTCTTTCTTTCAGCAAGCATCATACAAACAGAACGGCTCAAATACTAAGGAAAGCAAATAGTGTGTTTTCTTTTCTCTAAAAAATGGGTATGTTTCTCTGACAATAAATTATTCTTTTGATTCGATGGGGCCAGCATTTTGTCAGAACTGGCTGTCGCACGACAGGCTGCCGTGGGACGCCGTCAGCGTGCCCATTGGCATGGTCGGTCGCACTGAAAAAGTTTCAGGAAAAACATAAATCTGAAAGTAGGATGGTACTAGTCTCAGCCAATAAAACAATCTGAAAAGATCGAAAAATTTACTGAATTAATATTGGCAAGAGCAAGGGTTGATCCTCCCACTTGTTGCTGCTACAACATAGTGAACAACCAATCGTCTGTTCCGCAAACTCGGTAGTAGTATCTAGGAAGACGCCTGATTGCTTCCGAATATCATTGTGCAGATCTGATGAGCTCTTCGCTGAATTCCCAAAGCTGCTTCGCCAAGGCGTCGCTCTCGGCTAGTTTGCCTGTCTTCTCCTTGTTACAGTCGGCAAAGTATTTGCCTGTCATTCCCTTCAGCTGAGGGTTGAGCCCTGCATAACAGATAGTGGCTGCTCCCTGAAAAAACAAAATTTGTCTCCGTTCAGACAAAAATAAGTTGAGGAGAAACTACAAAATGGTTAAAAAAACATCTTTACTTTTATCTTGGGATAGTTAGTCATTGTTTTCTCAAAAGGGAGACAAAAACTTTGCCTCATCTCATTAATTAAGGAGAAGTTTTAAAGCAAGTTTAGGTGGCTTTTGCCACCTTACAAGACAACAAAAGCCCACTCTCACGGCATAATACAACTCAAATGATTTGCCACCAACATTGCAAGGGAGGCCATTGCCTTGTGCCAATGATCGGCGCGAAGGACAAGGTCATGCCAGCACTGCTCAATAGTGTCCACGGAGCCCAGAACCATTGCCTGACGCTGTCCCAAATGCGTACGGAGTAGTGTCAGTGAAAAAAGATGTGTACACTGGTTTTCAGCTCCCTCTTGCAAAGCTGACAAAGGCCACAGTTCGGCCACTCACGAGATGCAAGGCAATCCACGGTCCAAATCCAGTTTAGGATAATAAGCCAAGAAAAGATTTTGCGTTTTAGAGGAGCCCAATTTCCCCAAATTAGTCATTTATTTTTATTTAATATAGCTATAGGCATTGCTAGAAATAAGAATTTTAGTAACGACAAGAAGAGGGAAGAACCTGGGGTACATTCTTCCACAACATGTAGGTGACGACTCGAATTGCCTCTGCAAGCAGTTCCATAACACATTGGAGAGATAAATGAACTGTCCCTCAAAATGGGATATGGGTCGAAACGGATTCACAAAGATATATGCACTTGAGAAAACATACTCATCATAGCTAAGGAGTGCCTCATTAAATTGGTCCAGATCAATCCAGGATGAACGGAATTAACTGTGATGTTAGCTCCTTCCTCCTGTTTCAGTAACATAGTTCGTCATGGTAGACCAGAACAGAACACCTAGCTGGGGTTAGAGAATTTAATACATACAAGTAGGTCTACAAGATAGAAATCGATGTGCAGTGGGTGAAAGATACTAAATTCTGTATAATAATGATGATAACTGATAACAATGTTAAGAAGAAAAATCAGATTTATTTTGTTAGGAGAAACCGAGTCAGATGTTGAAAGAATTACTGATACAATTCAACATAAGCAATTGTATTATACAGCTTAAATAATCTCTTTAAGTCTTAGTAAATTTTCTTTTGAACAAATGAAGTCCCATGATGCTCTTTACTAACAATGATCCACGCTTTTAGTATTGTGACAGACGAATGGGGATGCATAAAAACATCGTGAATGCTAGACAAACACCACATGTTCATGGCCCGTTCTTCTGAATGAAAAATGAAGAGAAAAGGCCGAATAATTGGAGAAAATTATACCGTGAGCCGCCTAGATAGCTCTTTGGCATGCAGTATGTTTGCAAGCTTAGACTGTCCATAGGCCATTTTATCGTTGTATCTGCGAATACAAAACCATATTACCAATAGTGGAATCAATAGAAGATTTTCTTTCAAAGGACCGTAGGAACACATACTTTTTCTCGTCATTGAGTTCATCAAACCGGATCCCCTTTGAATGTGTATGGAAGTGGGCGACCGATGACAAGTTCACGATGCGACCCTCAATACCCGTAGACGTTGTAGTGGCTCTCATATTATCAAGGAGAAGGTTGGTCAGCAGAAAGTGACCTGATTGAGCATAAAAAACATTGGCATCAGGATAACCACCATCTATATTGTCTGTTTTTGTGTTGTTTACAGCCAGAGAAAGTACCGAGATGATTGGTGGCAAAGTGCATCTCAACCCGATCTTCAGACAATTGGAAAGGACAGAGCATGACACCTGCATTGTTTCTGCAGAACAGAATTTTTTTGCAGAGCTTGATTCAGTGAAATGAACACATTGCTGCAATACACTAGAAATGATATGCAGTTACCCTGTATAGAAACTTAGCCATAACTCAATCAACGCACACATAGAACAAGTATCTTCAGGGATAAAGGAGTTAACACTTACATCAAGATGTTTAGATGAAGATTCATCGAGTTGAACTGGTCCGCGAAGGCCCTGACAGACTTGAGGGAGCTAAGGTCAAGCTTCAGAACATCGACACGAGCTGTTGGGTTTGACTCTACGATGCGCTTCCTTGCCTCTGATGCGGCCTCTGTGTTTCTCGCGGCTATGATGACATGGGCTCCTCTCAGGGCAAAGACTCTTGAGGTCTCCAGACCAACGCCACTAGACCCTCCTGAAAGATATCAGAATTGCGGCTGTCAATAGAACATGACTAGGTCTTCAAAAAATCCGAAACTTACAGTTGTCGTAAAACAAAAACTTGTACTACCTCTGATCCATAATAAGTGTCGTTGATTTAGTACAACTTTGCACTAAATCAGCGACACTTATTGTGGATCGGAGGGAGTAGGAAAAGATGTCCAAAAGCACTTCAGGGAAAATGCTTCTCAATAGATGCGAAAACAGTTCAAGGATATAAGAAGATCGCCATCCAAGTGAAAGGATCTTGCCGCTGCAGGATGTGATCACATAAAAGAGACATGATAGCAAGAAAGTGTTTCTCCTCCCTAGTGCATATATTCATAAACATTAGTTATATCAATATAACCTTTTTGCAGGGGTACTCAAGACAGTAAGCTGCAGCACCATATGCTGTATGAACCCAGCAATTTTACTTGATGTATCTTCTACCCAGTAATTTTACTTTCTGTATCTACCCAGTAATTGTTTTTAAAAACTGGACAAATGGTCTCAGAACAAAAGCAGGTAGGGATATTTGGTTGGTTCCTGTTGAATCTTCAGAGAATAAATCTAGTATATGTATGGACAAACATTTATAGGCAAGTCAGGTAGTAGAACCCCGAGAGATTTATCAATGGACGAATGAACAGAGATTAATCTGGTGCACTGCACTATTTATGTAGGTTGGAACGTTGGATACCTGTGACGACGACGGTGAGGGAAGAGGCGTCGACACCGGCGGTGACCTGCTCGGCAGTGGAGGCGGACCCGAACCCGCTGGCGCCCGGCTTGCCGGTGATGAGCGAGAAGATTCCCATCTCGTCTACGTACTCCTGACGAAACTGAACAGAGCGTCGGCTGACAGAACAAGAACAGAATGTTTTTTTCTTTGAGATGAGAACAGAATGTTAGTCCCCAAGTAGTAGTAGAAGAAGAAATGTAGTGGCGATTAAACCCAGACAGCATTCCAACAGGATACAAAGACAAGATGACGGATGGATCGATTAATCCCACCTGGACGGCTGTCCTAGAGGGAACGGTCGTAGACGAGTCAAGACCCTGCATGCCTGTTGTGTACCCTGTCTTGGTATAAGCCTAAACTCAACTCAAAAGTAAAAGGAGAAATACATGTAATCTTGAAGAAGAAAATGAAGGTCCAATCCGCAGATGAGACTGTCATCCATGTTGAATATATCCTTCGCCTGTAACGAAACATACTAGTGCACCTACTTGTAAGGCAAGTGACAAGCAGGAGACATCCCCGTGGGATTTTTATAAGCAGTTCTATAAGTCCACAAAGCGTCATTCAACTTTTTAGCCCAATTTTTTCTAGATCTATTGACAGTCTTCTGCAAGATAGATTTAATTTCCCTATAGGAAAGTTCTACTTGCCCACGTTTGGGGGTGATAAGCTGAAGCTATTCTGTGGTTTACATCATACTTAGCGAGAGTTTTTCTAAAAACCCCATGAATAAAATGAGAGCCTCCATCAGTCATGAGATATCTAGGCACACCGAACCTACGAAAAATGGCATCTTTAAGCATTTTCAAAGAGGTCTTACCATCAGCACTGCTTGTAGGTATGGCTTCTACCCACTTTGTAACATAGTCAACAACAACAAGAATATGAGTATACCCTTTTGAAGGAGGAAAATGCCCCATAAAGTCAAATCCCCAACAATCAAAAGGTTCAATAACAAGAGAATAATTCATAGGCATTTCATTGCGTCTAGAGATGTTACCTACTCGTTGGCATTCATCACACGATAAGACAAACTTCCTTGTATCTTTAAAAAGGGTAGGCCAATAAAATCCAGGTTGTAAAACCTTTTGTGCAGTCCTATCCCCAGCATGATGTCCTCCATAAGCACTTTCATGACTTTTTCTCAGTATCTCTTGTTGTTCAAATTCTGGAACACATCTTCGCATAATACCATCTACTCTTTCTTTATATAAGTGTGGGTCATCCCAAAAGTAATGCCTTAGATCATAAAAGAATTTCCTTCTTTGCTGAGATGTAAAGCTTGGAGGCAAATATTTGGAAACAATAAAGTTAGCATAATCAGTATACCAAGGACTCTCATGCGGACTTACCCTTATTGCAGCTAACTGCTCATTTGGAAAACTATCATTAATAGGCAAAGGGTCAAAACAAATGTTTTCCAAACGAGATAAATTATCAGCAGCAGGATTATCAGCATCTTTCCTATCCACAATATGCAGATCAAACTCTTGCAAAAGCAGCACCCACCTTATAAGCCTAGGATTAGCGTCCTTCTTTGTCATAAGGTACTTAATAGCTGCATGATCATTATGAATAGTAACCTTAGAATCAACAATATAAGGTCTAAACTTATCAGAAGCAAAGATTACAACTAAGAACGCTTTTTCAGTAGTAGCATAATTCGTTTGAGCAGCATCCAGGGTCTTGCTAGCATAATGAATAACATTCAGCTTCTTGTCAACACGTTGTCCAAGGACAGCACCCATAGCAAAGTCACTAGCATCACACATGATTTCAAAAGGTAAACTCCAATCAGGCGGTTAGACAATAGGAGCAGTTGTCAAAGCTTTCTTCAAAGTTTCAAAAGCTTCCTTACAATCATCATCAAAAACAAAAGGTACATCTTTTTGAAGAAGATTAGTAAGGGGATTTGAAATTTTGGAGAAATCTTTAATAAACCTCCTATAGAAACCAGCATGACCAAGGATACTACGAATACCTTTGACATCTCTAGGACAAGGCATCTTCTCAATTGCTTCAATTTTGGCTCTGTTAACTTCAATGCCTATGTCAGAGATCTTGTGTCCAAGAACAATCCCTTCATTAACCATGAAATGACATTTCTCCCAATTAAGAACAAGGTTGGTTTCTTCACATCTCTACAAAACTTTATCAGGGTTGTGCAAAAAGTTACCAAAAGAAATCCCATAGACGGAAAAATCGTCCATGAAAACCTCCACAATTTCTTCACAAAAACCATGAAAGATAGTAGACATACATCTCTAAAAGGTAGTAGGAGCATTACATAAACCAAAAGGCATACGCCTATAAGCATAAGTACCATAAGGACAAGTGAAATTAGTTTTCTGTTGGTCCTGTGCTTTCACAGCAATTTGAGAAAACCCAGAATAACCATCAAGAAAGCAAAAGTGAGTCTTTTTGGACAACCTCTCAAGCATTTGATCGATAAAGGGCAAAGTATAATGATCTTTCTTAGTAACTTTATTAATCTTTCTAAAATCAATGCACATTCTATACCCAACCACTACTCTTTGGGCTATAATCTCATTATCTTCATTAGGCACAACAGTTATTCCCCTTTCTTGGGAACACAATGAACAGGGCTAACCCATTTACTATCAACAATAGGATAAATAATACCAGCATCAAGGAGTTTTAATACCTTATTTCTTACCACATCCTTCATCTTAGGATTTAGACGATGTTGGTGCTCAACAACTGGTTTTGCATCAGGCTCTATATCAATAGCATGCTAACATATAGTAGGAGAAATCCCCTTTAAATCATCAAGAGTAGCCGATAGCTCCTCGGTGTTTCTTCAATATCTCTAATAACCTCCCTTATTCCTTTCCTAAAAGTTTAGAACTAATAATAACAAGATATACTTTCTTATCATCAAGATAATCATATTTAAGATCATCAGGTAAAGGTTTTAACTCGAAAACAGGGTCCCCTTAGGTGGTAGTGTGGTACCCAAATCTTCCACATGTAGATTATGCTTAAGCTGTTTTGGCTGACGAAGGAAAACCTCGCCAACCTCATTTCTTTCCTTCATGAAGACATCAGTTTCATGATCCTCCATAAACTGCTGCAAGGCATTGTTAGGAGCAAGAGAAATAGCAGAAAGTTGTTCAACCCTAAAATCCTCATCAGGCAGTTCATTTTCGTAAGGAGTTTTGGAAAATTTGGAAAAATTAAACTCATAAGATTCTCCAGCAAACTTAGTCAAAACTTTTTCCTTCCTACAATCTATGATAGCCCCACAAGTATTAAGGAAGGGTCTACCAAAGATAATATGATAGATTTTACTAGCTTCTTTACCAAGCACTAGAAAATCAGCTGGATATTTAATCTTACCACAAAGAACCTCCACATCTCTTACAATGCCAATGGGACAAACTTGCTCTCTATTAGCAAGGTGAATAACCACATCAATGTCCTCAAGCTCACAAGGACCAATCTCATGCATAATTTCCCTGTAAAGCTCATAAGGAATAGCACTAGAACTAGCACCAATATCACATAAACCATAATAGCAATGACTACCAATTTTAATAGAAAGCACAAGGACACTAGCTTTTCTAACTCTCTTAGGATGAGAAACAATATTAGTGTAGAGGTCCCAACCTTTAATAATGTAGAGATCCCTGTGTTTACAATGCTAGTCCCTGGATCAATAGCTAGCATCCACAGTTAAGATGTAATATCAAGAAACAAAGGTCATAATATAACTTTATAATCAGGAATAAAATAATTCATTACATCTTACATAGCTCATTTGGCTATCTCATTACAATGCAGCAGAAATAACTATAGCATGGAGTCCTTCATCTTCAAAGTGTCACAGGCAATCATGTTGGTTGTAGACTTGTAATCCTAATCAACACACTTCACTAACATCAAACAAACCTGCAACATAATAAGTTACAGCCACAAGGGTCAATACATTTGAATTGTATTGGCAAGTGATACTATGGTAGTATAGTGGAGTCTATCATCTATATGCATTTGGCTAAGTGGAGCTTAGGCTTGCTTTGCTCAAAATATATTTTTTCTTATCATTTGAAAACACTAAGTTTTTGTTTGACAAAATCACCTAAGGAACCACCAATAGAAATTGGTGAACCTTCACCCTTGTTCAACCACAAGTTTTTAACTTAGAAATTGGGATGAGGAGATTCTTGATAACTTCCATGTCTTGATGCTCAAATTGTCCTTTACCAGGGACATGGCTAAGTACTTAGATTTTACACTCTGCAGAGGTGGTGCACTTTCCCCACAAGACTTGGTTTCACCAAGACAAGATCTTTCAGAAGCCTTCCCTTAGACCAGAATGGACGCGTTCCAACCTATCATCCCCTACCACCAACTTTCCATTTGGCTAAGTTATTGCAACCTATATGATCCAGACAGAGCCCATAATGCCAAGTGGCTGCACTTGAAGCTTCTCCCCATTTGACATCTCAAATCTCTTTGTTCCTGGGTGGCATTCCACAAGTGAGATACCAAGTTTTCCCCAGTATACTGGACCTGGTGATGCCCAAGTTTTCCCAGTATACTGGACTTGAGTAACCACTCAACACAAACCTTTCTTTCCATTCCACCCAGGTGATTCATTCACTTAGTTGTTTTATTAAACAAAACATAAGTCCTTGACTTAGAAATATTCCATAACATGAATATAATCCACCCTTGTTTTCTACTATCTAAGATAAGCATGATGGTTGTAGGAATCTTATCTTAGGAAAATTCTAGTAAGGTTTCATCTACTAGGATTTCCCATGGCATAGTTTACACTTAGCAGAAATTCCATGCAAGTCCTACTTAGAATTATCACTAATGCATAGTGAAAATAATGGGACAAAAGTATGAAGCACCACTTGCCTTTTTGGTAGATAAAATAAGTTCACTCCTTGATCTTGCAATAGTCACACTCTTTAAATTCCACTACAATTCAATCAAACAAGCAAATATTCAATCTACCATTCAAGCAATCATTAGATAAAATAATAAAACCAAAGCAATGCATGCAAGCATGCCATAGATTGTTTTATTTTGGAAAAGTGGTTTATATAGGTTATAAACATCATAAAACATCTATTGGTCATTTATAAAAGTGGCAAGACCATTTGCAAAAGATTTTACCTATAACTCATTTTTACACTAAATTAATATTTTATGTTGTTGAAAATGCCTTTAGCAAAACAATAATTTTTATAGGGTTCACCAAATATATTTTTAATTCTAAAACTTGGTGTTTGGGGTCAGAGAGTTTAAATCAAAATAATTCCCAAAGGTTTTTCTTTAAAAAGCATTTTTAACTTATAAACAATATTTTTGTTTGACTAGAAATGTTCTAAATCAAAGATTCATCTTTTAACTTCACAAAATATACTTTTAATTCCACAAGTTGTTTTATATGGTCTGTAGGTTCAAAACAACCCATTTGTCAAAGATTTTATCCTAAAAACATTGCTAGAATAATTTTTATATTCAAAATATACCTATAGATGTTTCTACAAAAACAACTAAGTTTCTAGAAGCAAATAATTAAACAAAGTTCATGGTTGGAAAGTACTTGTTCTGCTGATTCCATTGATATAAAATTTGCAAAATTTGGACGTGTGGATTAAAAGTTATGCAATTTACAAATTTGATCATCTAATAGATTAAATCCTGTTTTTAAAACAAACTCTGGGCCACGTGGTGAGTTCTGATTCGTCCATACCGTTTCGCTCGGATCGGCTGATGTGAAGCGTTGGATCAAAATAGATCGAGCGGCACAGGATCAAACATACCCCTTCGAGTTATGTTCTTTCGTAGCCATGCGATCAACATCCTACGGTCTAAAATGACTAACCCTAAACGGGCGGCGCTAGCGGCGACGACTGGCGGAGGCGCGCTCGGGCTACGGCATTGTGGTGGCTACGGGAAGCGAGGAAGAGGATGGGGAGGCTCACCAGATTCGCTTAGATGTGTTGGAGCTCAACGTGGTAGTAGCTTGTTGAGGGGCGCACTGAATCACTAGTGATTCCTCGCCGAAGTTCGCGAAGACGTCGGGTGCTCTCAGACGTTGACGGAGGCGACGTTACAGGGCTTGTGCAGACATGAGGAGAGCACAGTTATATGTGCAAGGTTTCGGAGAGTGCACGCGAGTGAAATAGGGGAAGAGGGGCGGTCAGACACTACCTGGGGAACTCGCCGGAGAAGGAGCAGACAGTGACGATGCTCGGTTGTCGTCGTTGTCGATGCTGTGGGTCAAGTGCGGGCAAGCCGAGGCTACTGGGGAACATGTATCGGAGCTTATAGGCCATCCAAATCGCCCTAGAACCGCACAACTGTGGGCAAGAGCTCATGAAACTATTCGTAAAACGCAAAAATGATGAGTTTTTGTCATAACTCTCAAACTTGTACCGGGTCTTACGGTCGTTGTAAATCGCCATGTAACCCCAAAACTTTGGGAAATAGCTCATGAAAACGGCCCTAAAACGACGAGTTTTTGGTCATATCTATAAAACATGTACAAGGTCTTATGGTCATTGTAAATAGGCCTGGACCCCCAGAACCATGGGCAATAGCTAATGGAAACGAGCCTAAAACACGAAAAGGACGAATTTTTGGTCATAACTCTCAAACACGTACCGAGTGCTCGGTCATTAGAAATCTCCCTGGAACACCTTAATTGTAGGCAATTGCTCATGAAAACTATCATAAAACACGAAAACGATGAGTTTCTGGTCATAACTCTCAAACATGTATCGAGTCTTATGATCGTTGTAAATCTCCATTTAACCCCAAAACTTTGGGTAATAGCTCATGAAAACGGCCATAAAATGCGAAAATGATGAGATTTTGGTCATATCTCTCAAACATGTCTCGAATCTTACAGGCCATGCAAATCGCCCTGGAATCCCAAAACTATGGGATATAGCTTATGGAAACAGCCATAAAACGAGTAAACGACGAGAGTTTTTGTCATATCTATCAAAGATGTATCGAGTTTTCAGTTGTTGAAAAATCGCCATGGAATCTCAAAACTATGGGCAATAGCTCATGAAAATGGCCATAAAACGTGAAAATGATGAGTTTTTGTCATAACTCTCAAACATGTATCGAGTCTTACGGTTGCTGTAATTTTCCCTGGAACCCCAAAATGGCCATAAAACGCGACAACGACGAGTTTTTGGTCATGTCTCTCAAAGATGTATCAGGTCTTATAGTCATTGTAAACCGCCATGGAACCACAAAACTATGGAAACTAGCCATATAACGCGAAAATAACGAGTTTTTGGTCATATCTCTCAAACATGTATCAGGTCTTACGGTCATTGCAAATCGCCCCTAGTATCTAAAAATTGTGGGAAATAACTAATGAAAAACGGCCATAAAACATGAAAACAAAGAGTTTTTGTCATAACTCTCAAACATTTATCGGGTCTTATGGTCGTTGTAATTTTCCCAGGAACCCCAAAATGTCCATAAAACGCAAAAACAACGAGTTTTTTTCACAACTCTCAAACATGTATCGGAGCTTATAGGCCATCCAAATCGCCCTAGGACCGCACAACTATGGTCAAGAGCTCATGAAAATGGCCGTAAAACGCAAAAACGATGAGTTTTTGTCATAACTCTCAAACATGTATCGGGTCTTACGGTCGTTGTAAATCGCCCTATAACCCCAAAACTTTGGGAAATAGCTCATGAAAACGTCCCTAAAATGCGAAAGGACGAGTTTTTGGTCATATCTCTAAAACATGTACCAGGTCTTATGGTCATTGTAAATCGGCTTGGAACCGTTGAACTATGGGTAATAGCTCATGGAAACGAGCAAAAAACACGAAAACGACAAATTTTGGTGATAAATCTCAAACACGTACCGGGTGTTCGGTCATTGGAAATTGCCCTGGAACATCTAAATTGTAGGCAATATCTTATGAAAAATGTCATAAAACACGAAAACGATGAGTTTATGGTCATAACTCTCAAACATTTATCGAGTCTTACTATCGTTGTAAATCTCCATTTAACCCCAAAACTTTGGGCAATAGCTCATAAAAACTGCCATAAAATGCGAAAACGATGAGTTTTTGGTCATATCTCTCGAATATGTCTCGAGTCTTATAGGCCATGCAAATCGCTTTGGAATCCCAAAACTATGGGCAATAGCTCATGGAAACAGCCATAAAACAAGAAAACGATGAGAGTTTTGGTCATATATCTCAAAGATGTATCGGGTTTTCAGTCGTTGAAAAACCGCCATGGAACCTCAAAACTATGGGCAATAGCTCATGAAAATAGCCATAAAATGGGAAAATGACGATTTTTGTCATAACTCTCAAACATGTATCGAGTCTTACAGTCACTGTAATTTATCCTAGAATCCCAAAATGGCCAAAACGCGACAACAACGAGTTTTTGGTCAAATCTCTCAAAGATGTATCGGGTCTTATAGTCGTTGTAAACTGCCATGGAACCACACAACTATGGAAAATGGCCATATAACACGAAAATAACGAGTTTTTGGTCATATCTCTCACACATGTATCAGGTCTTAAAGTCGTTGCAAATCGCCCCTAGTACCCCAAAACGGTGGGAAATAAGGAATGAAAAACGGCCATAAAACATGAAAACAAAGAGTTTTTGTCACAACTCTCAAACATTTATCGGGTCTTACGGTCGTTGTAATTTTCCCAGGAATCCAAAAACGGCCATAAAAAGCGAAAACAACAAGTTTTTGCCACAACTCTCAAACATGTATCAGAGCTTATGGGCCATGCAAATCGCCCTAGAACCGCACAACTATGGGCAAGAGCTCATGAAAATGGCCATAAAACGCAAAAACGATGAGTTTTTGTCATAACTCTCAAACTTTTACCGGGTCTTACGGTCGTTGTAAATCGCCATGTAACCCTAAAACTTTGGGAAATAGCTCATGAAAACGGCCCTAAAACGACGAGTTTTTGGTCATATCTCTAAAACATGTACCAGGTCTTATGGTCGTTGTAAATCGGCCTGTACCCCCAGAACTATGGGCAATAGCTCATGGAAACGAGCCTAAAACACGAAAATGACGAATTTTTGGTCATAACTCTCAAACACGTACCGGGTGTTCGGTCATTAGAAATCGCCCTGGAACGCCTTAACTATAGGCAATAGCTCATGAAAACTGCCATAAAGGACGAAAACGATGAGTTTTTGGTCATAACTCTCAAACATGTATCGAGTCCTACGATCGTTGTAAATCTCCATTTAACGCCAAAACTATGGGCAATAGCTCATGAAAGCGGCCATAAAACAAGAAAACGACGAGAGTTTTGGTCATATCTCTCAAAGATGTATCCTGTTTTCGGTCGTTGAAAAATCTGCATGGAACCTTAAAACTATGGGCAATAGCTCATGAAAATGGCCATAAAACGCGAAAATGACGATTTTTTGTCATAACTCTCAAACATGTATCGAGTCTTACAGTCGCTATAATTTGCCCTAGAACCCCAAAATGACCATAAAACGCAACAACGACGAGTTTTTAGTCATATCTCTCAAAGATGTATCGGGTCTTATAGTCGTTGTAAACCGCCATGGAACCACAAAACTATGGAAAGTGGCCATATAACGCGAAAATAACGAGTTTTTGGTCATATCTCTCAAACATGTATCAGGTCTTAAAGTTGTTGCAAATCGCCCCTAGTACCTAAAAACTGTGGGAAATAACTAATGAAAAACAACCATAAAACATGAAAACAAAGAGTTTTTGTCACAACTCTCAAACATTTATCGGGTCTTATGGTCGTTGTAATTTTCCCAGGAATCGAAAAACGGCCATAAAACGCGAAAACAACGAGTTTTTGTCACAACTCTCAAACATGTATCGGAGCTTATAGGCCATGCAAATCGCCCTAGAACTGCACAACTGTGGGCACGAGCTCATGAAAATGGCCATAAAACGCAAAAACGATGAGTTTTTGTCATAACTCTCAAACTTGTACCGGGTCTTACGGTCGTTGTAAATCGCCATGTAACCTCAAAACTTTGGGAAATAGCTCATGAAAACAGCCCTAAAACGACAAGTTTTTGGTCATATCTCTAAAACATGTACCAGGTCTTATGGTCGTTGTAAATCGGCTGTACCCCCAGAACTATGGGCAATAGCTCATGGAAACGAGCCTAAAACACGAAAACGACGAATTTTTGGTCATAAATCTCAAACACGTAACGGGTGTTCGGTCATTATAAGTTGCCCTGGAACACCTTAACTATAGGCAATAGCTCATGAAAACTGCCATAAAAGACGAAAACGATGAGTTTTTGGTCATAACTCTCAAACATGTATCGAGTCTTACAATCGTTGTAAATCTCCATTTAACGCCAAAACTATGGACAATAGCTCATGAAAGCGGCCATAAAATGCAAAAACGATCAGTTTTTGGTCATATCTCTCAAACATGTCTCGAGTCTTACAAGCCATGCAAATCGCGATGGAATCCGAAAACTATGGGCAATAGCTCATGGAAACGGCGATAAAACAATGAAACGACGAGAGTTTTTGTCATATCTCTCAAAGATGTATCGGGTTTTTAGTCGTTGAAAAAACTCCATGGAACCTTAAAACTATGGGCAATAGCTCATGAAAATGGTCATAAAACGCGAAAATGACGAGTTTTTGTCATAACTCTCAAACATGTATCGAGTCTTATGATCGCTGTAATTTGCCCTGGAACCCCAAAATGGCCATAAAACGCAACAACAACGAGTTTTTGGTCATATCTCTCAAAGATGTATCGGGAATTATAGTCGTTGTAAACCGCCATGGAACCACAAAACTATGGAAAATGGCCATATATCACAAAAATAACGAGTTTTAGGTCATATCTCTCAAACATGTATCAGGTCTTACATTTGTTGCAAATCACCCCTAGTACCCAAAACTTTGGGAAATAACTAATGAAAAAGGCCATAAAACATGAAAACAAAGAGTTTTTTTCACAACTCTCAAACATTTATCGGGTCTTATGGTCGTTGTAATTTTCCCAGGAACCCCAAAATGGCCATAAAACGCAAAAACAACGAGTTTTTGTCACAACTCTCAAACATGTATTGGAGCTTATAGCCCTTGCAAATCACCCTAGAACCGCACAACTGTGGGCAAGAGCTCATGAAAAAAACCATAAAACGCAAAAACGATGAGTTTTTTTCATAACTCTCAAACATGTATTGGGTCTTACGGTCGTTGTAAATCACCCTGTAACCCCAAAACTTTGGGAAATAGCTCATGAAAACGGCCCTAAAACGCGAAAACGACAAGTTTTTGGTCATAACTCTAAAACATGTACCAGGTCTTATGGTCATTGTAAATCGTCCTAGACCCCTAGAACTATGGGCAATAGTGATGACCCACAAGTATAGGGGGTGTATCGTAGTACTTTCCATAAATAGGAGTGTCGATCCCAACGAGGAGCAGAAGGTGCTGAACAGTGGTATGGAACAGGAAATCCCTGTGAATACTTAGCAAACAGATTTTTAGTGGTTTTATGATAAGGCAACAAAACAAAGGAAGTAATAAAGACAACGAACAAACAGAGGAAGTGGCCCAATCCTTTCTTAGCAAAGGACAAGCTAATGGAAATACTTATAAGGACCAAACGTTCTCGAGGACACATGGGAATTCTGTCAAGTGCTTTCTCTTGAAATAGCTGAGTACTCTTCTATGGTGTTGTAAGTGTTGTGTGGGTGAACCCGTTCTAACATACCGACCTTACTTGGACTAATACATACTTGTGATGAAACCCCCTGCAAACATCCGTAACTACAGGAAAGTAATTAAGATATAAATCTAACCACAACCTTAAACTCTGAGATCCTACACTCCCTTGTGCAAAGGTGTCCTAATGGGGGTTTAGGTTTCTGTCACTCCAGCAACCCCACGATTAGTAGCCAAATACACAATGCATTCCCCTAGGACCATAAATGGTGAAGTATCATGTAGTCGACCTTCACATGACACCACTAGAAGAATAGCACTAATGTCTACGCACTTCTTTTATTGTAGACAGTTGTTGGGCCTCCAAGTGCAGAGGTTTGTAGAACAACAACAAGTTTCCCTTAAGTGGATTACCCAAGGTTTAACGAACTCAGGGAGGAAGTGGTCAAAGGTATTCCCTCTTAAGAAACCCTGCAATCAAGATACAAGAAGTCTCTTGTGTCCCCAACACACCCAATATAGGTGCACTAGTTCGGCGAAGAGATAGTGAAATACAAGTGGTAACGGTGCCAGAAAAGAGCTGATGGCGTGGAGGAACAGACTAAAGGCAAACTAAAGGAAGCAAGCAAACATGCAACCGATCTAGTAGCAAACGGTGTTTCAATTTTTAGAAACAAGGCCTAGGGATCATACTTTCACTAGTGAACACTCTCTCATATAAATATCCTCTCTTCATGATACTACTCTTAACTACTCTCCGGTTGGACACTCAAATCCACTGTAGGTCCTTCCCCAATCTAGATAACCCCACACTTCACCTTGAGAGCTAGATGGTTCCAACAAACACCACAATTTCATAGAGACATCCAACTCCAAATATAAGTCATAACAAATATTCAATCTAGCCAAAGTGCCACACACGGTATGCACGCTGTCACTTTCACACACGTGGGGAAAAGCATAGATCTATTAAAGCACAAAGAGTATTTATGTAGACTCAAACCTAAGTGCCACCATGGAGTGCACGCTGTCACTTGCACACACATGGGGAGAGCAGAGATCTAATGAAGCACTTGAGTAGCAAGGTAGGTCTAATTTATTACAAAGCTCATAACCACAAGATCATGCATAGAGAGAGATGAACACACAGCAACCGGTAGAGCCCTTAGCCCTGAGGAAGAACTACTCCCTCCTCATCATGGGAATCATCAACAGTGATGGAGATTGATGGAGATGGCTCCGGGGGCACTTCCCAGTCCCGGCAGGGTGCCGGAACAGAGACTTTCTGTCCCCAAATCTCCCCTTCGGTGGCGGCAGCGCTACAGAGGTTTTCGTGGATTTCTTCTAGATTGTTTAGGTTTTTTGGGTCAAAGGCTTCTTATAGGCGAAGGGGGAGGCCGATGAGGTGGCCAGAGGGCCCACACCCTCCCCAGACACGGGCCAGGCTTGGACGCTCCTAGGGGGGTCTGGCCACCCTCTGGTGCCTCTCCATCCCTCCTTATGGATTCGTGTCCCTCACGGAAAGTTATTGACTTTAGCTTTTCTCCCGTCCAATTCCGAGAATATTGATTTTTTGCCTTTCTGGAACCAAAAACAGAAGAAAACAAGCAACTGTCACTGTGGCAACTTGTTAATAGGTTAGTTCGAGAAAAGATATAAAAACACCTCCAATTATAGACAAAGCAAAGCAAAGTAGATACAAAACAAGCATGGAGTATCAAAAATTATAGTTACGTTTGCGACGTATCAAGCATCCCCAAGCTTAACTCCTGCTCGTCCTCGAGTAGGTAAGTGATAAAAAGAATAATTTTTGAGGTGACATGCACCATCAAAATCAAGATCAAACCAATTAAAAGCATTGAAAGCTGGGATCAAAGAACTCTAAACATGTGCATGAAAGATGGAGTTCTAACAATAGGACATAGTAACTATGCAAGCAACATGTCAAACTACAAACAAAGATCATGAATAATATGCATTGAAAAACGTTTGTTTGTTTCACCTACAAAAACATGGCATAGTGGCAATCATCTTGTCCCTCATAGAGTAGCAAATAGATGCATAGGAAACCTTCAAAGTTCACAAGGGTGACTAGAAACAAGTAGCACAATAACAAGTAATATCACAACATGCATCAATCAATAAGCTTTGGAACACTACACACAGAATGACAACTATGCTCTCTTAATGGTGCCTAAAGGTAGAAGGTGGAGACTCAATAGTGGTGGAAGAAAGACCTTTTATAAAGGAAGCAAGGATTTAAAGTTTCAAAAAGAGCTTCCAAAAATTATGGTACTTGTTAGCTTTCAGCCCTCATTGCCCCTATCATAAGCATCTTGAAGTGGTTAAGGTTAAAGTGGGAAAGATGGAGTATATGCTTGATGAAGTATAAGTTGGCAATCTCAAGTCCCTTGAATACGAGGGCCACACACCTCATGCATACTCAACTTTGGGTCCAAGTAAGTTCTTGTCATTGTAAGTATTTGCAATCATTGAGAACCGCCAACGAGGTACCCCTTGCACATGGTATAGGATCTTTCCCATAACCAAAATGACAAGGCAAGCAAACAATGAGCATCTCAGCAATCTTTTTATTTACCATATGCATAGCTTTTTATTGAGGATGCTTCATAGATAGCTCATTATGGTGATGTTGCAAGTTTCCACCATGATTATGCATGGCTTAGGATAGTGGCCTAGGAGTTTCCCTAACACAGAATACAAACTCCATGGACTTACAAGTTCCCTATTTATTTCACACCTGTGACATCCATAGACAAAAGAACATGATATCAACTGAGTACAACAAGGTACAAGTGCAATGTTGAAAACGTTCCCTGTGACAACACAGTTCTGCTAATTCCAACTTATAAGTGCAAGCATATACAACAAAGATGACACAATGGTTCAAGTTTATTAGGGGCAAGGAATATAAAGTGTGCCATCAAGTTTGTGAGGGCTTTAATCACTAAGTTTTCACATAACAAAATATTTTTTAATTGGAAGATAGTTGAAAACAAGAATATACTTGGAATGGTGTAACACACCATGCATAGGAATTTATAGTGGACACTTTGGAATAACTTGGTTTCTTGGGAGTTGGAGGCATGAGTAGAACTTACTCATACAAGTGGAGTCTAGCAAAAGACTAGGAGCAACCAACTAAGAGAGCAATAATGGCCAAAATCATGCAGTGCAACAAATAAAACTAATCAAAGCAAAGAGTGGTACTACAAGTCAAGGACTAAATGATCATAGAGGCTAATGGTGACTTGTCATAGTCATAACATGGTGTGAGCATGTTCCAAGTCAACCCAAGTAAAGCATCAAAGGAAAATACCACAATACTATGCTTTTGCATGCTAAAACAACGCATAATTTCTTCAAGGCACACTAAGCAATCCCAATTGTTTGGAACAAGACATGCTACAGAAATAATCACTAAGCATAATTCTAAAACAACACCTAGCATGTCATGCTAAAGTCTAAGTCACAGTTAATGTAAGCTCCTCTTGCACTTTCAAGCAGGAACTTCCTACTCCTTTCCAACACCAAGCAACTTATTTAAAACAACTCACAAAGATAATAATCAATAAAGACCAGTGAGCTTGTCTCACAAATCCACAAACAAGAACTAAAAAGTTCTAAGCTGAAAGCTCAAGAAAACTAAGGCTGAATGGAGTGGTAGCAAAAGTGAACACTCACAAAACTATAAGAGTGAAAACTAGAGTGTTCTAGGCAATGAAAACAGAGTGTGTCTCTGCAAAATAAGTGTGGTGTAACCAACCAATTTACTCAAGAAAACTAATAAAACAAAAACAAAAAATGAAAACTAAGACGCTCCAAGAACAACACAACAATGCATGAAACAGTAAAAATGAAGTGTCTAGAAAGACCTGAGATTTTTATTGATGAAGAAGGGGATGCCTTGGGCATCCCCAAGCTTTGGCGCTTGTACCTCTTGAATATTTTTGGGGGTGACACGGGGTGGAATCCCCAATCTTGAGCTTTTGTCCATTCTTCATCTCATTACATCATTCTTTCTCTACAGCTGAAAATTTTCCTTCATACAAAACTTCACACAATCTTCATTAGCAACATTAGTGTATTCAAAAGATAATAGACCTTTGGGAAAAGCTTTGGAACAGCAAAACTTTTCACTAAAAACACAAGATACTGTAGTAACTCCTTCAAAAAGATCAATTTCCTAAAAATAACCCAAAAAGGAATCAATAAGAAGCAAATGCAAATAATGGCAGAAATCTGTCAAAACAGACCAGCAGGTAGAAACGATTTTTTCAAAGACATTATGTTGCTCAAATAAAAAAGTGTTGAAGTAACGAAAGTTATCTAACATACTGGGGGATTTATTCGTAAAGTTTCAGCTCAATCCGACTTACAGAGACTCCTCATGAATTTTTATGGTGGAGGACAGAAATCTGTTTCGGGACAGCAACTCCCCAAATCTTACTTCCCTCTCATTAGAGGTCATTCTTGGCACAAAAAACAAACAAAAAGGATAAGGAGAGGTCATTACAAGTAATAACTTCCAAGACTCAAGGAAACTCTTGGGTTATCTCCGAACAAGTACTTTTCTTTAACGCCTTTAATTTAGGCATGATAGTTTCAAAGATGCTCACATAGGAAATATGAATTGAAGTAAAAGAGAGAATCAAGAACCAAATTCAAAACACATTTAAGTCTAGCCCACTTCCTATGCATAGGAATCTTGTAAAGAAACAAGTTATGAAAGAACAAAGCAACAAGCATAGGAAAGCAAAACAAATGCAACTTAAAGACTTTCAACATGAAGAGAGGAAACTTAATATTATTGAGATACATAAGACCATGTTTCCCTCTCTCACAATAACTTTCAGTAGCATCATAAATAAACTTAACAATATAACTATCACATAAAACATTCTTATCATGAGCCACATGCATAAAATAATAATTACTCTCCACATAAGCATAGTCATTCTTTGTAGTGGGAGCAAATTCAAAAAAATTGCTATCATTGTTATTCTCATCATCATAATCATCAAATATAGGAGGCATATGTAATCACAATTAACTTTCTCCTCAATAGTAGGTGGACTAAAAATATCATATTCATCATTATAATCATCATAGGTTGGAGGTTTGGTATCATCATAAGCAATAGAATACTTATCTTCCAAAGTTGGGGGACTAAAAAGATCATTTTCATAAAAACTAGCTTCCCCAAGCTTAGACATTTCCATAGCATTAGCAACAACGGTGTCCAAAGAATTCATACTAATAACATTGCTATTAGCATGCAAATAAAGTTCCATAGGTTTTTTAATTTTCTCTTCAAACACTTCATGTCCTAACTGGAGATAAATGCTATAGAGATCTCTAATTTTGTTGTTGTTTTCCATTAAGCCTAACTAGTGAAAGCAAGAAACAAAAGGACAAAATTACAGAATCTATAACTTCGAGCACTCACACCGGAGGATGTGAGTACCTTTTACCTTACCTCCCCGGCAACTTCGCCAGAAAATACTTTTGATGGCGCTTTGTTGACGAGGGAGCTTCTTTCTTTATTCCCCGGCAACGGCGCCAGAAAAGAGCTTGATGTCTACGCACTTCTATTCTTGTAGATAGTTGTTGGGCCTCCAAGTGTAGAGGTTTGTAGAATAGCAGCAAGTTTTCCTTAAGTGTATTACCCAAGTTTTATCGAACTCAGGGAGGAAGTGGTCAAAGGTATTCCCTCTCAAGCAACCCTGCAATCAAGATACAAGAATTCTCTTGTGTCCCCAACACACCCAATATAGGTGCACTAGTTCGGAGAAGAGATAGTGAAATACAAGTGGTAACGGTGCCAGAAAAGAGCTGATGGCGTGGAGGAACAGACTAAAGGCAAACTAAAGGAAGCAAGCAAACATGCAACCGATCTAGTAGCAAACGGTGTTTCAATGTTTAGAAACAAGGCCTAGGGATCATACTTTCACTAGTGAACACTCTCTCATATAAATATCCTCTCTTCATGATACTACTCTTAACTACTCTCAGGTTGGACACTCTAATCCATGGTAGGGCCTTCCCCAATCTAGATAACCCACACTGTCACCTTGAGCGCTAGATGGTTCCAACAAACACCACAATTTCATAGAGACATCCAACTCCAAATATAACTCATAACAAATATTCAATCTAGCCAAAGTGCCACACACGGTATGCACGTTGTCACTTTCACATACGTGGGGAAAAGCATAGATCTATTAAAGCACAAAGAGTATTTATGTAGACTTAACCCTAAGTGCCACCATGGCGTGCACGCTATCACTTTCACACACATGGGGAGAGAAGAGATCTAATGAAGCACTTGAGTAGCAATGTAGATCTACTTTATTACAAAGCTCATAACCATAAGATCATGCATAGAGAGATATGAACACATAGCTATCGGTAGAGCCCTTAGCCCCGAGGAAGAACTACTCCCTCCTCATCATGGGAATCAGCAACGGTGATGGAGATGGCTCCGGGGGCACTTCCCCGTCCTGGCAGGGTGCCGAAACAGAGACTTTCTGTCCCCCGAATCTCCCCTTTAGTGGCGGCGGCGCTACAGAGGTTTTCGTGGATTTCTTCTGGATTGTCTAGGGTTTTTGGGTCAGAGGCTTCTTATAGGCGAAGGGGGAGGCCGAGGAGGCGGCCAGAGGGCCCACACCCTCCCCAGGCGCGGGCCAGGCTTGGCCGCGCCTAGGGGGGGTCTGGCCATCCTCTGGTGCCTCTCCGTCCCTCCTTTTGGATTTGTGTCCCTCACGGAAAGTTATTGACTTTGGCTTTTGTCCTATCCAATTCCGAGAATATTGATTTTCTGCCTTTCCGAATCCAAAAACAGAAGAAAACAAGAACTGGCACTATGGCAACTTGTCAATAGGTTAGTTCCAGAAAAGATATAAAAACACCTCAAAGTATAGACAAAGCAAAGCAAAATAGATACAAAACAAGCATGTAGCATCAAACAGTATAGATACGTTTCCGACGTATCAAGCACCACAACTTAAATACTAAACCATTGAATAATAACTCAACACAAATCCACTAATAATAACATGACTTCTCCCATGTCCTCAAGTACTAAATGAACTACTCACAAGACATCATATGGATCAAGATCAAAGATGATATGATAATGGATAACAATCTAAACATAAACGATAATCCAATGGTTCCACTCACAAGCATCAACTATAATAGTAATTAACACCGGGAAAGTTTCCCCTAAGAACTAAAACAATATCCAACACAATTGTACAGCATAACGGAGTGGTGATGATGGTGCTGGTGGAGATGATGATGTGGATGATGATGATGATGATCCCGATGAAGTCTAGCTTGACGATGGTGTTGATGGCGACGATCTCCCCTCTTCGGGAAGGAATTCCCCCAGCAGAAATCTATCTATGGGAGAGATCTTTCTCTCTCGGCGTTTTCCGCCCCCCCAGAGGCGACGCAAATCTATCTGTGGTCACTCCCCGAGGCTTAGGGTTCCATAGGGAAGATATAGGCGAAGGGGCGGAGTCGGAGGCCGAGCAGGTGGGCCACACCTGCCCTGGGCACGGGGTCAGGTGGGCCTGCGCCTAGGAGGGGTGTGGGCCCCATGCGGCCCCTCTTCGCTCCTTGTTCTGGCTTCCTTCGTCTTCTGGTAAAATAATATGTTTCCATATTTTTCTGGTATTTTTCTGATCTCTGCGAAATTGCACCGAAACTCCTTCTTTTCCATCAGAATCCAGACTCCTGCAGTCCATCCTCCAAGAATCATCCAACATGCATAAACAGATGAAAAGCCATAAGTAATACCTCATAATAAGACAAATATCAATGAATAGAGGTAAATTATGATATAGAAAGGTGATGCAAATTGGGCGTATCAACTGCCCCAAGCTTAGACTTCGCTTGTCCCCAAGCGAATACTGAGCTCAGTAAACATGTCCACAAGTTTATAGAGTGAAGTGTTAATAAAAGAATACGAACAAGAAGTATCACACTTACCGTTGCACAACTCATAGAAGAAAGCAACTCACCATTATATAACTTAGCTTGCAACCAAGTACATTAGTCACAATAGAGATGCATAAAGATAAATCATAATTGGAATTGGCAAACTTGTTCTTGGTTAGAGAACACCTGGAAAGCAGTTTCACAAAAGCTTTTTGTAGAAGTTTCAAAATAGGAGCACTCCTTGCTCAAAAGGTTTTTCACAAGTGAAGGCTTTCAAAGTAATACTCAATAGATAAGAGCTTTGTGCAAACAAGGAAGATAAAGAACATGATTGAATAAATCACCATATGAATGCTTGAAACACAACAACTCAAAAGCTTGCTGGAGATAGAGAGGAAGTAGGTTTTACTGACTCAACTTGGAAGTGGGAGAAAGGTCCCTTCTTAGAGGGAAGAATGGATTACAAGTCATAAAGAGCTTCCAAAAGATTATGGTACTTACTAGCTTTGAGCCCTAATTGCCCCTATCATAGGCATCTTGAAATTATTAAGGTTAAAATGCACAAAGATGGAGTATATGCTTGACAAAATATAAGTGGGCAATCTCATATCCCTTGAATATGAGGGCCACTCCTCATGCTACTCAACTTTGGTCACAGGTAAGTTCTTGTCATTGTAAGTATTTGCATATTATTGAGAACCGCCAACGGGGTACCCCTTGCACATGGTACAGGAGATTTCCCATAACCAAAATGACAAGGCAAGCAGACAATGAGCATCTCAGCAATCTTTTTATTTACCATATGTATAGATTTTTATTGAGGATGCTTCATAGATAGCTCACTATGGTGATGCTGCAAGTTTCCACCATGATTAGGCATGGCTTAGGCTAGCGTCCCAGGCGTTTCTCTAGCACAGGATACAAACTCCATGGACTTACAAGGTCCCTCTTTATTTCACAATGTTGACATCCATAGACAAAAGAGCACGATATCAACTGTGTATAGAGTACAAGTGCAATGTTGAAAACGTTCCCCGTGACAGCGCGGTACTGCTAATTCCAACGTATATGTGCAAGCATATACAACTTTGATGGCACAATGGTTTAGGCCTATTAGAGGCAAGAAATAAAGTGTGCCATCAAGTTCGTGAGAGCTTTACTCAATAGTTTTCTCATAACAAAATACTTTTTAATTCGAAAGATAGATGAAGCTTGAGAATTTGCTTGGAATATCAACAATGCTACTAGGTAGATATGGTGGACACAAGTGGCAAGAGTTTGGTTCAAAGGATTTTGAAAACATGAGAAGTATGCCTTCTCAAAACAGGTTTTTGGCTAGCAAGGCTGGGTAGCAAGCAAGAGAGTTGAAAGAAACATGCAAACATACAAGTAATAAAGCCAAACATGCAATCTTCCTTGAAGACACAAAAAGATCTTAAATAAGGAATACTAAACTTATGAGCCAACAAGAAAGAAAACAAACGATACAAAGTACCTGTAAGCTTTTCCTCTTTTCTTTCAAACATCAAAAAGTATTGCTACTGACCAGAACTCGGTTTGCCAAAACCAATTTAGATCCACTTGATGATCCCAAAGTGGTGCCAATACTGATCAACAAGATCTATCATATAATAGAGATTGCAAACTAAAAAAAGAAGTACAAAAATTAAAAGATGAGACTTCTTATTAATATTCCAATAAAGGCACTCACACTAAGGGATACATAGATAATCAACTAAAGGAGAGATACTTCCACATGTAAACAAAACTGTAAGATAACCTCTCTACCACAGATATGAATCCACTAAAAAGGTAAAAGATAATGATGGTGATACCGCGGCACTCCCCCAAGCTTGGAACAAGCCAAGGGGATGCCAAACCTGATGATGAATTACTCCTTCGATGGTGGTGGTGTTATCTTGTCATCATAAAAATTCCAAGGCAAAGGTTCCCCATCCAAAAAGGATGTCCTTGTCTCTGCAATCCTGAAACTAGCAGCAGAGCTTATGTGATCAAATCTAGCCTCATACTCATAGTTTTGATTCTGTATATCATAGAGCTGTGCTTGCAATTGATTGGTGGTCTAACGGAGTGAGAAGATATCTTCTCGGAGGTCAGCAACTTCTCCCTCGTGCTTGGTGATGAGTTCTGAACTTATCTTGTGAATAACATCCACTTCGCGTTCTGCCATCTTCTTGTACCTGAAAACTTCTTGTTCCAATGCTTCCATCCTGTTTTCCAGACCGCCTTCTCCTTTAGGTACTTGGACTTCTTTCATCTGTACCTTCCCCTCTTTGAGGATCAACTCTTTGGGATGAATCCTCAACTCATACGTGTACGGGTTGAGGACGTCCGCAGAGGAATCCTCCGTGGGTGATCCAGAGGAAGACATTGAGGCTCCAAATCTGAGAATTTTCCTGACAGAAATAGATCGAAACGAAAACACGACGAGAACACGATGCAAGAACCTCGGGGAATCCGGGTGTAAGAGGGAGTTACCTTCAAATAAGGTAGAGTCCCCTGGGTTTACAATGCTAGTCCCTGGATCAATAGCTAGCATCCATAGTTAAGATGTAATATCAAGAAACAAAGGTCATAATATAACTTTATAACCAGGGATAACATAATTTTATTACATCATACATAGCTCATTTGGCTATCTCATTACATTGCAGCGGAATAACTATAAGTATGGGTCCTTCATCTTCAAAGTGCCACAGGCAGACATGCTGGTTGTAGACTTTGTAATCCTAATCAAGCAATCTTCACTAAAAACAATCAAACCTGCAACATTACAAGTTACAGCCACAAGGGTCAATACATTTGAATTGTATTGGCAAGTTTCACAACTATGTAGAATATAGGTTGATCCTTTCATTACATGCAAATTTGGCTAAGTAGATTTTTAGGCTCATTTGCAGAAAGCAATAATTTATCCTATCTTTTCAAAATGGTTTGATCCCTGACCAAGTCTTTTGAAAACTCCTTGGCAAAGCCCAAGTGTTTAAGTTATTAACAAAATCTCCTTGAACTCCTTGGTAACCCCAAGTGTTCAAGTTTTCATCAAAATCTCTTGTGCACCTTGGTAACCCCAAGTGCATCAAGTTTTATCAAATCTCTTGAGCTCCTTGGTACCCCCAAGTGCATCAAGTTTTTATTTTAGAAATTGGAATGTCGAGATTTCCCATAGCTTCAAACTTTAGTTGCTCAGTATTGTCCATAACCGGGGACACGGCTAAGTACTTAGATTTTATTATCTTCTGCAGAAGTAGTACACTTTACCCACATGTCACAATCTCATCTTGTTGCCACCAGTGGCCACTGGATTAGTGCTCACCAAGATGAAGTACTGGCAGATTGAGAATGTGACGAAGTCTTTCCAGAGGGTTCTTCCATACACCATTGCTAGCTTGTCTTCATTACCCATGTAGGATTCCAGGTCCCCATTTTCAGTAGCCTGAAGCAATGCATGGATCTTCCCAATGTAGTTGACTAAGCCAGAGCCATAATAGCATGTGGTTGTACACGAAAGCCACAAATGGAGAAACATATTCAATCTCTAAGTTTCCTGGGTGGTTTTCTTTTGGATCACAACACAAAGAGATTGCCATAGACATGGTTCCTTTTGTTGCCACCTTCTCCAAACTCAAAGTATCCTTGTCCACCCAGGTGGTTCATTGAGTCCTTGTTTTATTATATAAAACACAAGTCCTTTCTCAACCTTTGTAAAATCTCAACATGTAACTCTTTTCAAAATATAGCATGGCTAAGCATGTAACAACTACATTGTTTTCACTAAGGAATATATAGGGTATCCTATTAGGATTTAGCATAGCATAACTATAGAAATTCTTTTCATGCATGTTTCAAAATCCACTAAGTATAATGAAAATAGTAGGACTTTTTGGATAATAGTGTAACTTGCCTTGTTGGTAGGGAATGGTGGTTTACTTCTTGATCTTGCTAGTTTCACACCTTTCTTACTTCACTACAAATCAATCAAGCAAACACAATATCAACTAACATTCCAAACCAAAATCAATCAAACAAAACACACACAAAAATAATGGGTTCTAAGTCATGCATGGAAGCATGCATAAGATAGTTTTATTTGAAAATATGGTTTCCACTAGGCTCTAAACTTTGTAAGGCTCAAGGTGGACATTTCCCAAAGTGGCCAAGTCATTTGCAAAAGGGTTTTGTCTAAAACCATTTTTAAATCCATTCATCATTTTATGTGGTAGAAAATGTTTTTATCAAAACAAAACTTTATGTCTTTCACCAAATAAGTTGTTACTCCCTAAAACTTGGTGTTTTGGGTCAGTAACTTTGAATCAAAACATTTTCCCAAAGTTTTCACTCCAAAAACATTTTCACAACAAAACCATTATTTTTATTTGGTTAGAAATGGGTTAAATCAATTAATCCATCCTAAACTTCACAAAAACCATTTTCAAAACCATGGGTTGGTTCCTAAGGTCAGTAAGTTCACAACAAACCATTTTGCAAAGGTTTTAACCCTAAAAACATTTTTGAATGATTTTTCTAATCTAAACAAGCATACAAATGTTTCTATAAAAACAAACAATCTACTAGAGGCTTTTTACTAAACAAAAGGCATGGTTGGCTAGGGCTTGCTCTACTGATTCCAACGATATAAAGTTTGCAATTTTTGGACGTGTGGATCAAAAGTTACAAGGGTTTCAATTTGCAAATCAAATCTGTTTTCAAATCAAAACCTGGCCACGCGTCATGATTTCATTGGGTGGTACCGCTTCGCGCGGATCGCGTTCCGTGGGGTGTTGGATCTAAACAGATCGTGCGGCACAGGATCACTCGTACCCTTTCAGCTAAGGATCTATCGTGAGCGTCAGATCAAAATCCTACGGTGTGCAGCGTGCCAGCTATAGACGGGCGGCGCTGCGGTGGCTACTGGCGACGGAGCGGCCAGACAGTGGCGGCGCCGGTGATACAGGAAGCTAGAAGGGAAAGGAAAGTGCTCACCGTGATCGCAGAAGACTGGGGAAGCTCAACGTGGTCTTCTTGGGTCAAAGGGCGTTCGGGGTTGTCCTTAATCCTTCGCCGGAGTTCGTTGTGGCGATGGGCGTGCTCTGGTCGTGGTCGGAGGTGAAGCTGTGGTTCACCCCGAAGCAAAAAGAGGGTGCGGTTAGATGCGCATGGTCGAGGCGGTGACGCATGCGTGAAGGAGAAGGCTTGGGGCGGTCTGGACTTACCAGGAGACGTCGCCGGAGTGGAAGACAGACGCGGCGGCGCTCAGAGCTTGTCAAAGGTGACGCTCAGGTGCACCCGCGGTTGAACGGAGGGCACAGGCAGATGCGCCTGGGAGTGGGGAGTGTGCTCGTGTGCTCGAGGAGGCACGGGGTGGAGAGGCTTGGCCGGAATCTGCACGGGACGGTGGTCGGAGCCGTGTCAGTGTGAGCTTGAATTGAGGCAGCCCAGGGGCAGAGAGAGGGAGACGTGCGAGGGGAAATGGAGAGGAAGCCTGGGCGGTTAAATGGGTGAGATTGCTGAGCGGAATCACTGCAGCATTACTGCGAATTTACGCGCGGATTGAATGACAGAGAATGGCAGCGAGGTTTGGGGAGAAGGGGTCGTGGCGGGTGGAAACGATGAATAGGAGGAGGTGGGGTCGGCTGTCAGCGAGAAGGCGAGAGGAAGCAGAGGTCCACCAGTCAGTGTTTCAGCGGGTGCGGTTTTAGGTAGAAAAACGTTTCGCAGGGGGAAAAGTGTAGCTGGGCTGCGAATGGGCTTAGTTGGGCTGCTGGGTTGGGTCGACCAAATCCTATTTTTTTCTTCCTGAAGCCTTTTTTTCTATTTCTAATTCCTGTTTTGAAATTCAAACAAACAAACAACATCCAAATCCATTCAAACTTTCACCACACTTTGAAACTTTGAATTTGGTTCTGTTTAACAACACAAACCAAGTCCAAAATAAAATAATAATCTTTATTTTTAGGGTCCATTATTAATTAAATAAATAGACCTTGTTTATTAAATCAAATAGATTTTGGTTTATTCAAAACTCCTTTTGAAACCTAAATATTTTCCAAAACCAAAACAGTAGGTTTTATTTGAAGATATAAAATACTTGGAAAACTTATTTAAAACAATTAAACAAGTTTTGATGTTTTTAGAAAATAGTAAAACCTTTATTAATAAAACTTGGATACTAAATACTTATTACTTTATTTAAATACACTTTTACTATTTTTCTCAAATGGAAATATTTTTATTTCAAAGGCTTGGTCAATTTTTAATTTGGCTTATAAAATAATCCTTATTTAAAATAATTCTTTTTCCTTTGAAAACCAAAACCTTTTAATAAAAGATTTCAAGGTAGTAATAAATATTTTTATTTTTCCTTTATTAAATGTTTATCTTTTTAAATCCCCTTAGGATTTTATTTGGTCCAAATAGGTTTTTAAAGTTTCAAATGGGATTCAAAAAGTTTCTTCTCACCCTGAAAATCAACAAAGTTTTATTTTATTCATTTATTTTTCACATTACAAGATTTGGAAAATCTTGGGATGTGACACCGGGGGGTTATATATTACGAAGTTTCAAGGAATAAGGAAGGTTCTGATACGGAAATGAGGCGGAGTCGGCGCTCAGGGGCGGCACACCCCCTCGAGGCGCAGGACAAGGTGGGCCCGCGCCTGGGGTGGGTTTGGCCACCCCGGCCTCTGGTTCCTCCTCTGTTCCGTCTCGTGGTCTTCATTATGTATTAAAAACATCAAAAATATAAAAAGATTGGATTTTCATGAACCTTCTGTTTTCACTAGTTTTACCTATTCAAGGACGAACTCTGCAGTTTCTGGTGTTTGGCTTCTGATAAATTCTTCTGGAGTTACCATTTGAATAACATCCACATCTTCATTATAAGAATCTCCAGAAATATAATGTTTTAGTCTTTGACCATTAACCACCTGTGTTGTGTCATCCTTCGGAGAAGAAATTTCGATGGCACCTGAATGGTACACTTCCTTGATAACAAAAGGTCCTTCCCATTTGGAGAGTAGTTTCCCTGCAAAAAATCTGAGACGAGACCTATACAAAAGAACATTCTCACGAACACGGAACTCCCTTTTTGAGAATTCTCCTATCATGCCATCTTTTTACTTTTTCCTTAAAGAGCCTAGCATTTTCCAAAGCTTCACCTCTCCACTCATCTAGATTACTTAAGTCGAGCAGTCTTTTCTCACCAGCAAGTCTAAAATCTCTATTCAACTCTTTCACTGCCCAATAAGCTTTGTGTTCTAATTATAAAGGCAAGTGACAAGCTTTCCCATAGACCATCTTGTAAGGAGACATCCCCGTAGGATTTTTATAAGCAGTTCTATAAGCCCACAAAGCGTCATTCAACTTTTTAGCCCAATTTTTTCTAGATCTATTGACAGTCTTCTGCAAGATAGATTTAGTTTCCCTATAGGAAAGTTCTACTTGCCCACGTTTGGGGGTGATAAGCTGAAGCTATTCTGTGGTTTACATCATACTTAGCGAGAGTTTTTCTAAAAACCCCATGAATAAAATGAGAGCCTCCATCAGTCATGAGATATCTAGGCACACCGAACCTACGAAAAATGGCATCTTTAAGCATTTTCAAAGAGGTCTTACCATCAACACTGCTTGTAGGTATGGCTTCTACCCACTTTGTAACATAGTCAACAACAACAAGAATATGAGTATACCCTTTTGAAGGAGGAAAATGCCCCATAAATTCAAATCCCCAACAATCAAAAGGTTCAATAACAAGAGAATAATTCATAGGCATTTCATTGCGTCTAGAGATGTTACCTACTCGTTGGCATTCATCACATGATAAGACAAACTTCCTTGTATCTTTAAAAAGGGTAGGCCAATAAAATCCAGATTGTAAAACCTTTTGTGCAGTCCTATCCCCAGCATGATGTCCTCCATAAGCACTTCCATGACTTTTTCTTAGTATCTCTTGTTGTTCAAATTCTGGAACACATCTTCGCATAATACCATCTACTCTTTCTTTATATAAGTGTGGGTCATCCCAAAAGTAATGCCTTAGATCATAAAAGAATTTCCTTCTTTGCTGATATGTAAAGCTTGGAGGCAAATATTTGGAAACAATAAAGTTAGCATAATCAGTATACCAAGGACTCTCATGCGAACTTACCCTTATTGCAGCTAACTGCTCATTTGGACAACTATCATTAATAGGCAAAGGGTCAAAACAAATGTTTTCCAAACGAGATAAATTATCAGCAACAAGATTATTAGCACCTTTCCTATCCACAATATGCAGATCAAACTCTTGCAAAAGCAGCACCCACCTTATAATCCTAGGATTAGCGTCCTTCTTTGTCATAAGGTACTTAATAGCTGCATGATCATTATGAATAGTAACCTTAGAATCAACAATATAAGGTCTAAACTTATCACAAGCAAAGATTACAACTAAGAACGCTTTTTCAGTAGTAGCATAATTCGTTTGAGCAGCATCCAGGGTCTTGCTAGCATAATGAATAACATTCAGCTTCTTGTCCACATGTTGTCCAAGGACAGCACCCATAGCAAAGTCACTAGCATCACACATGATTTCAAAAGGTAAACTCCAATCAGGTGGTTAGACAATAGGAGCAGTTGTCAAAGCTTTCTTCAAAGTTTCAAAAGCTTCCTTACAATCATCATCAAAAACAAAAGGTACATCTTTTTGAAGAAGATTAGTAAGGGGATTTGAAATTTTGGAGAAATATTTAATAAACCTCCTATAGAAACCAGCATGACCAAGGATACTACGAATACCTTTGACATCTCTAGGACAAGGCATCTTCTCAATTGCTTCAATTTTGGCTCTGTTAACTTCAATGCCTATGTCAGAGATCTTGTGTCCAAGAACAATCCCTCATTAACCATGAAATGACATTTCTCCCAATTAAGAACAAGGTTGGTTTCTTCACATCTCTACAAAACTTTATCAAGGTTGTGCAAAAAGTTACCAAGAGAAATCCCATAGACGGAAAAATCGTCCATGAAAACCTCCACAATTTCTTCACAAAAACCATGAAAGATAGTAGACATACATCTCTGAAAGGTAGCAGGAGCATTACATAAACCAAAAGGCATACGCCTATAAGCATAAGTACCATAAGGACAAGTGAAATTAGTTTTCTCTTGGTCCTGTGCTTTCACAGCAATTTGAGAAAACCCAGAATAACCATCAAGAAAGCAAAAGTGAGTCTTTTTGGACAACCTCTCAAGCATTTGATCGATAAAGGGCAAAGTATAATGATCTTTCTTAGTAACTTTATTAATCTTTCTAAAATCAATGCACATTCTATACCCAACCACTACTCTTTGGGCTATAATCTCATTATCTTCATTAGGCACAACAGTTATTCCCCCTTTCTTGGGAACACAATGAACAGGGCTAACCCATTTACTATCAACAATAGGATAAATAATACCAGCATCAAGGAGTTTTAATACCTTATTTCTTACCACATCCTTCATCTTAGGATTTAGACGATGTTGGTTCTCAACAACTGGTTTTGCATCAGGCTCTATATCAATAGCATGCTGACATATAGTAGGAGAAATGCCCTTTAAATCATCAAGAGTATAGCCGATAGCTCCTCGGTGTTTCTTCAATATCTCTAATAACCTCCCTTATTCCTTTCCTAAAAGTTTAGAACTAATAATAACAAGATATACTTTCTTATCATCAAGATAATCATATTTAAGATCATCAGGTAAAGGTTTTAACTCGAAAACAGGGTCCTCTTTAGGTGGTAGTGTGGTACCCAAATCTTCCACATGTAGATTATGCTTAAGCTGTTCTGGCTGACGAAGGAAAACCTCGCCAACATCATTTCTTTCCTTCATGAAGACATCAGTTTCATGATCCTCCATAAACTACTGCAAGGCATTGTTAGGAGCAAGAGAAATACCAGAAAGTTGTTCAACCCTAAAATCCTCATCAGGCAGTTCATTTTCGTAAGGAGTTTTGGAAAATTTGGAAAAATTAAACTCATAAGATTCTCCAGCAAACTTAGTCAAAACTTTTTCCTTCCTACAATCTATGATAGCCCCACAAGTATTAAGGAAGGGTCTACCAAAGATAATATGATAGATTTTACTAGCTTCTTTACCAAGCACTAGAAAATCAGCTGGATATTTAATCTTACCACAAAGAACCTCCACATCTCTTACAATGCCAATGGGACAAACTTGCTCTCTATTAGCAAGGTGAATAACCACATCAATGTCCTCAAGCTCACAAGGACCAATCTCATGCATAATTTCCCTGTAAAGCTCATAAGGAATAGCACTAGAACTAGCACCAATATCACATAAACCATAATAGCAATGACTACCAATTTTAATAGAAAGCACAAGGACACTAGCTTTTCTAACTCTCTTAGGATGAGAAACAATATTAGTGTAGAGGTCCCAACCTTTAATAATGTAGAGATCCCTGTGTTTACAATGCTAGTCCCTGGATCAATAGCTAGCATCCACAGTTAAGATGTAATATCAAGAAACAAAGGTCATAATATAACTTTATAATCAGGAATAAAATAATTCATTACATCTTACATAGCTCATTTGGCTATCTCATTACAATGCAGCAGAAATAACTATAACATGGAGTCCTTCATCTTCAAAGTGTCACAGGCAATCATGTTGGTTGTAGACTTGTAATCCTAATCAACACACTTCACTAACATCAAACAAACCTGCAACATAATAAGTTACAGCCACAAGGGTCAATACATTTTAATTGTATTGGCAAGTGATACTATGGTAGTATAGTGGAGTCTATCATCTATATGCATTTCGCTAAGTGGAGCTTAGGCTAGCTTTGCTCAAAATAGATTTTTCCTTATCATTTGAAAACACTAAGTTTTTGTTTGACAAAATCACCTAAGGAACCACCAATAGAAATTGGTGAACCTTCACCCTTGTTCAACCACAAGTTTTTAACTTAGAAATTGGGATGAGGAGATTCTTGATAACTTCCATGTCTTGATGCTCAAATTGTCCTTTACCAGGGACATGGCTAAGTACTTAGATTTTACACTCTGCAGAGGTGGTGCACTTTCCCGACAAGACTTGGTTTCACCAAGACAAGATCTTTCAGAAGCCTTCCCTTAGACCAGAATGGACGCGTTCCAACCTATCATCCCCTACCACCAACTTTCCATTTGGCTAAGTTATTGCAACCTATATGATCCAGGCAGAGCCCATAATGCCAAGTGGTTGCACTTGAAGCTTCTCCCCATTTGACATCTCAAATCTCTTTGTTCCTGGGTGGCATTCCACAAGTGAGATACCAAGTTTTCCCCACTATACTGGACCTGGTGATGCCCAAGTTTTCCCCAGTATACTGGACTTGAGTAACCACTCAACACAAACCTTTCTTTCCATTCCACCCAGGTGATTCATTCACTTAGTTGTTTTATTAAACAAAACACAAGTCCTTGACTTAGAAATATTCCATAACATGAATATAATCCACCCTTGTTTTCTACTATCTAAGATAAGCATGATGGTTGTAGGAATCTTATCTTAGGAAAATTCTAGTAAGGTTTCATCTACTAGGATTTCCCATGGCATAGTTTACACTTAGCAGAAATTCCATGCAAGTCCTACTTAGAATTATCACTAATGCATAGTGAAAATAATGGGACAAAAGTATGAAGCACCACTTGCCTTTTTGGTAGATAAAAAAAGTTTACTCCTTGATCTTGCAATAGTCACACTCTTTAAATTCCACTACAATTCAATCAAACAAGCAAATATTCAATCTACCATTCAAGCAATCATTAGATAAAATAATAAAACCAAAGCAATGCATGCAAGCATGCCATAGATTGTTTTATTTTGGAAAAGTGGTTTATATAGGTTATAAACATCATAAAACATCTATTGGTCATTTATAAAAGTGGCAAGACCATTTGCAAAAGATTTTACCTATAACTCATTTTTACACTAAATTAATATTTTATGTTGTTGAAAATTCCTTTAGCAAAGCAATAATTTTTATAGGGTTCACCAAATATATTTTTAATTCTAAAACTTGGTGTTTGGGGTCAGAGAGTTTAAATCAAAATAATTCCCAAAGGTTTTTCTCTAAAAAGCATTTTTAACTTATAAACAATATTTTTGTTTGACTAGAAATGTTCTAAATCAAAGATTCATCTTTTAACTTCACAAAATATACTTTTAATTCCACAAGTTGTTTTATATGGTCTGTAGGTTCAAAACAACCCATTTGTCAAAGATTTTATCCTAAAAATATTGCTAGAATAATTTTTATATTCAAAATATACCTACACATGTTTCTACAAAAACAACTAAGTTTCTAGAAGCAAATAATTAAACAAAGTTCATGGTTGGAAAGTACTTGTTCTGCTGATTCCATTGATATAAAATTTGCAAAATTTGGACGTGTGGATTAAAAGTTATGCAATTTACAAATTTGATCATCTAATAGATTAAATCCTGTTTTTAAAACAAACTCTGGGCCACGTGGTGAGTTCTGATTCGTCCATACCGTTTCGCTCGGATCGGCTGATGTGAAGCGTTGGATCAAAATAGATCGAGCGGCACAGGATCAAACATACCCCTTCGAGTTATGTTCTTTCGTAGCCATGCGATCAACATCCTACGGTCTAAAATGACTAACCCTAAACGGGCGGCCCTAGCGGTGGCGACTGGCGGAGGCGCGCTCGGGCTACGACGTTGTGGTGGCTACGGGAAGCGAGGAAGAGGATGGGGAGGCTCACCAAATTCGCTTAGATGTGTTGGAGCTCAACGTGGTAGTAGCTTGTCGAGGGGCGCACTGAATCACTAGTGATTCCTCGCCGAAGTTTGCGAAGACGTCGGGTGCTCTCAGACGTTGACGGAGGCGACGTTACAGGGCTTGTGCAGACATGAGGAGAGCACAGTTATATGCGCAAGGTTTCGGAGAGTGCACGCGAGTGAAATAGGGGAAGAGGGGCGGTCAGACACTACCTGGGGAACTCGCCGGAGAAGGAGCAGACAGTGATGATGCTCGGTTGTCGTCGTTGTCGATGCTGTGGGTCAAGTGCGGGCAAGCCGAGGCTACTGGGGAACATGTATCGGAGCTTATAGGCCATCCAAATCGCCCTAGAACCGCACAACTATGGGCAAGAGCTCATGAAACTATTCGTAAAACGCAAAAATGATGAGTTTTTGTCATAACTCTCAAACTTGTACCGGGTCTTACGGTCGTTGTAAATCGCCATGTAACCCCAAAACTTTGGGAAATAGCTCATGAAAATGGCCCTAAAACGACGAGTTTTTGGTCATATCTCTAAAACATGTACAAGGTCTTATGGTCATTGTAAATAGGCCTGGACCCCCAGAACCATGGGCAATAGCTCATGGAAACGAGCCTAAAACACGAAAAGGACGAATTTTTGGTCATAACTCTCAAACACGTACCGAGTGCTCGGTCATTAGAAATCTCCCTGGAACACCTTAATTGTAGGAAATTGCTCATGAAAACTATCATAAAACACGAAAACGATGAGTTTCTGGTTATAACTCTCAAACATGTATCGAGTCTTATGATCGTTGTAAATCTCCATTTAACCCCAAAACTTTGGGTAATAGATCATGAAAACGGCCATAAAATGCGAAAATGATGAGTTTTTGGTCATATCTCTCAAACATGTCTCGAATCTTACAGGCCATGCAAATCGCCCTGGAATCCCAAAACTATGGGATATAGCTTATGGAAACAGCCATAAAACGAGTAAACGACGAGAGTTTTTGTCATATCTATCAAAGATGTATCGAGTTTTCAGTTGTTGAAAAATCGCCATGGAATCTCAAAACTATGGGCAATAGCTCATGAAAATAGCCATAAAACGCGAAAATGATGAGTTTTTGTCATAACTCTCAAACATGTATCGAGTCTTACGGTTGCTGTAATTTTCCCTGGAACCCCAAAATGGCCATAAAACGCGACAACGGCGAGTTTTTGGTCATATCTCTCAAAGATGTATCAGGTCTTATAGTCATTGTAAACCGCCATGGAACCACAAAACTATGGAAACTAGCCATATAACGCGAAAATAACGAGTTTTTGGTCATATCTCTCAAACATGTATCAGGTCTTACAGTCGTTGCAAATCGCCCCTAGTACCTAAAAATTGTGGAAAATAACTAATGAAAAACGGCCATAAAACATGAAAACAAAGAGTTTTTGTCATAACTCTCAAACATTTATCGGGTCTTATGGTCGTTGTAATTTTCCCAGGAACCCTAAAACGTCCATAAAATGCAAAAACAACGAGTTTTTTTCACAACTCTCAAACATGTATCGAAGCTTATAGGCCATCCAAATCGCCCTAGGACCGCACAACTATGGTCAAGAGCTCATGAAAATGGCCGTAAAACGCAAAAACGATGAGTTTTTGTCATAACTCTCAAACATGTATCGGGTCTTACGGTCGTTGTAAATCGCCCTATAACCCCAAAACTTTGGGAAATAGCTCATGAAAACGTCCCTAAAATGCGAAAGAACGAGTTTTTGGTCATATCTCTAAAACATGTACCAGGTCTTATGGTCATTGTAAATCGGCTTGGAACCGTTGAACTATGGGCAATAGCTCATGGAAACGAGCAAAAAACACAAAAACGACAAATTTTTGGTGATAAATCTCAAACACGTACCGGGTGTTCGGTCATTGGAAATTGCCCTGGAACATCTAAATTGTAGGCAATAGCTTATGAAAACTGTCATAAAACACGAAAACGCTGAGTTTATGGTCATAACTCTCAAACATTTACCGAGTCTTACTATCGTTGTAAATCTCCATTTAACCCCAAAACTTTGGGCAATAGCTCATAAAAACTGCCATAAAATGCGAAAACGATGAGTTTTTGGTCATATCTCTCGAATATGTCTCGAGTCTTATAGGCCATGCAAATCGCTTTGGAATCCCAAAACTATGGGCAATAGCTCATGGAAACGGCCATAAAACAAGAAAACAATGAGAGTTTTGGTCATATATCTCAAAGATGTATCGGGTTTTCAGTCGTTGAAAAACCACCATGGAACCTCAAAACTATGGGCAATAGCTCATGAAAATGGACATAAAACGGGAAAATGACGATTTTTGTCATAACTCTCAAACATGTATCGAGTCTTACAGTCACTGTAATTTATCCTAGAATCCCAAAATGGCCAAAATGCGACAACAACGAGTTTTTGGTCAAATCTCTCAAAGATGTATCGGGTCTTATAGTCGTTGTAAACTTCCATGGAACCACACAACTATGGAAAATGGCCATATAACACGAAAATAACGAGTTTTTGGTCATATCTCTCACACATGTATCAGGTCTTAAAGTCGTTGCAAATCGCCCCTAGTACCCCAAAACGGTGGGAAATAAGGAATGAAAAACGGCCATAAAACATGAAAACAAAGAGTTTTTGTCACAACTCTCAAACATTTATCGGGTCTTACGGTCGTTGTAATTTCCCCAGGAATCCAAAAACGGCCATAAAAAGCGAAAACAACAAGTTTTTGCCACAACTCTCAAACATGTATCAGAGCTTATGGGCCATGCAAATCGCCCTAGAACCGCACAACTATGGGCAAGAGCTCATGAAAATGGCCATAAAACGCAAAAACGATGAGTTTTTGTCATAACTCTCAAACTTTTACCGGGTCTTACGGTCGTTGTAAATCGCCATGTAACCCTAAAACTTTGGGAAATAGCTCATGAAAACGACCCTAAAACAACGAGTTTTTGGTCATATCTCTAAAACATGTACCAGGTCTTATGGTCGTTGTAAATCGGCCTGTACCCCCAGAACTATGGGCAATAGCTCATGGAAACGAGCCTAAACAACGAAAATGACGAATTTTTGGTCATAACTCTCAAACACGTACCGGGTGTTCGGTCATTAGAAATCGCCCTGGAACGCCTTAACTATAGGCAATAGCTCATGAAAACTGCCATAAAAGACAAAAACGATGAGTTTTTGGTCATAACTCTCAAACATGTATCGAGTCCTACGATCGTTGTAAATCTCCATTTAACGCCAAAACTATGGGCAATAGCTCATGAAACCGGCCATAAAACAAGAAAACGACGAGAGTTTTGGTCATATCTCTCAAAGATGTATCCGGTTTTCGGTCGTTGAAAAATCTGCATGGAATCTTAAAACTATGGGCAATAGCTCATGAAAATGGCCATAAAACGCGAAAATGACGATTTTTTGTCACAAGTCTCAAACATGTATCGAGTCTTACAGTCGCTGTAATTTGCCCTAGAACCCCAAAATGACCATAAAACGCAACAACGACGAGTTTTTAGTCATATCTCTCAAAGATGTATCGGGTCTTATAGTCGTTGTAAACCGCCATGGAACCACAAAACTATGGAAAGTGGCCATATAACGCGAAAATAACGAGTTTTTGGTCATATCTCTCAAACATGTATCAGGTCCTAAAGTTGGTGCAAATCGCCCCTAGTACCTAAAAACCGTGGGAAATAACTAATGAAAAACAACCATAAAACATGAATACAAAGAGTTTTTGTCACAACTCTCAAACATTTATCGGGTCTTATGGTCGTTGTAATTTTCCCAGGAATCGAAAAACGGCCATAAAACGCGAAAACAACGAGTTTTTGTCACAACTCTCAAACATGTATCGGAGCTTATAGGCCATGCAAATCTCCCTAGAACTGCACAACTGTGGGCAAGAGCTCATGAAAATGGCCATAAAACGCAAAAACGATGAGTTTTTGTCATAACTCTCAAACTTGTACCAGGTCTTACGGTCGTTGTAAATCGCCATGTAACCTCAAAACTTTGGGAAATAGCTCATGAAAACAGCCCTAAAACGACAAGTTTTTGGTCATATCTCTAAAACATGTACCAGGTCTTATGGTCGTTGTAAATCGGCTGTACCCCCAGAACTATGGGCAATAGCTCATGGAAACGAGCCTAAAACACGAAAACGACGAATTTTTGGTCATAAATCTCAAACACGTAACGGGTGTTCGGTCATTATAAGTTGCCCTGGAACACCTTAACTATAGGCAATAGCTCATGAAAACTGCCATAAAAGACGAAAACGATGAGTTTTTGGTCATAACTCTCAAACATGTATCGAGTCTTACAATCGTTGTAAATCTCCATTTAACGCCAAAACTATGGACAATAGCTCATGAAAGCGGCCATAAAATGCAAAAACGATCAGTTTTTGGTCATATCTCTCAAACATGTCTCGAGTCTTACAAGCCATGCAAATCGCCATGGAATCCGAAAACTATGGGCAATAGCTCATGGAAACGGCGATAAAACAATGAAACTACGAGAGTTTTTGTCATATCTCTCAAAGATGTATCGGGTTTTTAGTCGTTGAAAAAACTCCATGGAACCTTAAAACTATGGGCAATAGCTCATGAAAATGGTCATAAAACGCGAAAATGACGAGTTTTTGTCATAACTCTCAAACATGTATCGAGTCTTACGATCGCTGTAATTTGCCCTGGAACCCCAAAATGGCCATAAAACGCGACAACAACGAGTTTTTGGTCATATCTCTCAAAGATGTATCGGGAATTATAGTCGTTGTAAACCGCCATGGAACCACAAAACTATGGAAAATGGCCATATATCACAAAAATAACGAGTTTTTGGTCATATCTCTCAAACATGTATCAGGTCTTACATTCGTTGCAAATCACCCCTAGTACCCAAAACTTTGGGAAATAACTAATGAAAAACGGCCATAAAACATGAAAACAAAGAGTTTTTTCACAACTCTCAAACATTTATCTGGTCTTACGGTCGTTGTAATTTTCCCAGGAACCCCAAAACGGCCATAAAACGCAAAAACAACGAGTTTTTGTCAGAACTCTCAAACATGTATTGGAGCTTATAGCCCTTGCAAATCGCCCTAGAACCGCACAATTGTGGGCAAGAGCTCATGAAAAAGGCCATAAAACGCAAAAACGATGAGTTTTTGTCATAACTCTCAAACATGTATCAGGTCTTACGGTCGTTGTAAATCACCCTGTAACCCCAAAACTTTGGGAAATATCTCATGAAAACGGCCCTAAAACGCGAAAACGACAAGTTTTTGGTCATAACTCTAGAACATGTACCAGGTCTTATGGTCATTGTAAATCTTCCTAGACCCCTAGAACTATGGGAAATAGTGATGACCCACAAGTATAGGGGGTGTATCGTAGTACTTTCGATAAATAGGAGTGTCGATCCCAACGAGGAGCAGAAGGTGTTGAACAGTGGTATGGAACAGGAAATCCCTGTGAATACTTAGCAAACGGATTTTTAGTGGTTTTCTGATAAGGCAACAAAACAAAGGAAGTAATAAAGACAACGAACAAACAGAGGAAGTGGCCCAATCCTTTCTTAGCAAAGGACAAGCTAGTGGAAATACTTATAAGGACCAAACGTTCTCGAGGACACATGGGAATTCTGTCAAGTGCTTTCTCTTGAAATAGCTGAGTACTCTTCTATGGTGTTGTAAGTGTTGTGTGGGTGAACCCGTTCTAACATACCGACCTTACTTGGACTAATACGTACTTGTGATGAAACCCCCTACAAACATCCGTAACTACAGGAAAGTAATTAAGATATAAATCTAACCACAACCTTAAACTCTGAGATCCTACACTCCCTTGTGCAAAGGTGTCCTAATGGGGGTTTAGGTTTCTGTCACTCCAACAACCCCACGATTAGTAGCCAAATACACAATGCATTCCCCTAGGACCATAAATGGTGAAGTATCATGTAGTCGACCTTCACATGACACCACTAGAAGAATAGCACTAATGTCTACGCACTTCTTTTATTGTAGACAGTTGTTGGGCCTCCAAGTGCAGAGGTTTGTAGAACAGCAGCAAGTTTCCCTTAAGTGGATTACCCAAGGTTTAACGGACTCAGGGAGGAAGTGGTCAAAGGTATTCCCTCTTAAGAAACCCTGCAATCAAGATACAAGAAGTCTCTTGTGTCCCCAACACACCCAATATAGGTGCACTAGTTCGGCGAAGAGATAGTGAAATACAAGTGGTAACGGTGCCAGAAAAGAGCCGATGGCGTGGAGGAACAGACTAAAGGCAAACTAAAGGAAGCAAGCAAACATGCAACCGATCTAGTAGCAAACGGTGTTTCAATGTTTAGAAACAAGGCCTAGGGATCATACTTTCACTAGTGAACACTCTCTCATATAAATATCCTCTCTTCGTGATACTACTCTTAACTACTCTCCGGTTGGACACTCAAATCCACTGTAGGGCCTTCCCCAATCTAGATAACCCCACACTTCACCTTGAGAGCTAGATGGTTCCAACAAACACCACAATTTCATAGAGACATCCAACTCCAAATATAACTCATAACAAATATTCAATCTAGCCAAAGTGCCACACACGGTATGCACGCTGTCACTTTCACACACGTGGGGAAAAGCATAGATCTATTAAAGCACAAAGAGTATTTATGTAGACTCAAACCTAAGTGCCACCATGGAGTGCATGCTATCACTTTCACACACATGGGGAGAGCAGAGATCTAATGAAGCACTTGAGTAGCAAGGTAGGTCAACTTTATTACAAAGCTCATAACCACAAGATCATGCATAGAGAGAGATGAACACATAGCTACCGGTAGAGCCCTTAGCCCCGAGGAAGAACTACTCCCTCCTCATCATGGGAATCATCAACGGTGATGGAGATTGATGGAGATGGCTCCGGGGGCACTTCCCAGTCCCGGCAGGGTGCCGGAACAGAGACTTTCTGTCCCCAAATCTCCCCTTCGGTGGCGGCGGCGCTACAGAGGTTTTCGTGGATTTCTTCTAGATTGTTTAGGTTTTTTGGGTCAAAGGCTTCTTATAGGCGAAGGGGGAGGCCGATGAGGTGGCCAGAGGGCCCACACCCTCCCTAGACGCGGGCCAAGCTTGGCCGCTCCTAGGGGGTCTGGCCACCCTCTGGTGCCTCTCCATCCCTCCTTATGGATTCGTGTCCCTCACGGAAAGTTATTGACTTTAGCTTTTGTCCCGTCCAATTCCAAGAATATTGATTTTTTGCCTTTCTGGAACCAAAAACAGAAGAAAACAAGCAACTGTCACTGTGGCAACTTGTTAATAGGTTAGTTCGAGAAAAGATATAAAAACACCTCAAATTATAGACAAAGCAAAGCAAAGTAGATACAAAACAAGCATGGAGCATCAAAAATTATAGTTACGTTTGCGACGTATCAAGCATCCCCAAGCTTAACTCCTGCTCGTCCTCGAGTAGGTAAGTGATAAAAAGAATATTTTTTGAGGTGACATGCACCATCAAAATCAAGATCAAACCAATTAAAAGCATTGAAAGCTGGGATCAAAGAACTCTAAACATGTGCATGAAAGATGGAGTTCTAACAATAGGACATAGTAACTATGCAAGCAACATGTCAAACTACAAACAAAGATCATGAATAATATGCATTGAAAAACGTTTGTTTGTTTCACCTACAAAAACATGGCATAGTGGCAATCAGCTTGTCCCTCATAGAGTAGCAAATAGATGCATAGGAAACCTTCAAAGTTCACAAGGGTGACTAGAAACAAGTAGCACAATAACAAGTAATATCACAATATGCATCAATCAATAAGCTTTGGAATACTACACACAGAATGACAACTATGCTCTCATAATGGTGCCTAAAGGTAGAAGGTGGAGACTCAATAGTGGTGGAAGAAAGACCTTTTATAAAGGAAGCAAGGATTTCAAGTTTCAAAAAGAGCTTCCAAAAATTATGGTACTTGTTAGCTTTCAGCCCTCATTGCCCCTATCATAAGCACCTTGAAGTGGTTAAGGTTAAAGTGGCAAAGATGGAGTATATGCTTGATGAAGTATAAGTTGGCAATCTCAAGTCCCTTGAATACGAGGGCCACACACCTCATGCATATTCAACTTTGGGTCCAAGTAAGTTCTTGTCATTGTAAGTATTTGCAATCATTGAGAATCGCCAATGAGGTACCCCTTGCACATGGTATAGGATCTTTCCCATAACCAAAATGACAAGGCAAGCAAACAATGAGCATCTCAGCAATCTGGGGGATTTATTCGTAAAGTTAGCTCAAATAAAAAAGTGTTGAAGTAACGAAAGTTAGCTAACATACTGGGGGATTTATTCGTAAAGTTTCAGCTCAATCCGACTTACAGAGACTCCTCACGAATTTTTATGGTGGAGGACAGAAATCTGTTTCGGGACAGCAACTCCCCAAATCTTACTTCCCTCTCATTAGAGGTTATTCTTGGCACAAAAAACAAACAAAAAGGATAAGGAAAGGTCATTACAAGTAATAACTTCCAATACTCAAGGTAACTCTTGGGTTATCTCCCAACAAGTACTTTTCTTTAACGCCTTTAATTTAGGCATGATAGTTTCAAAGATGCTCACATAGGAAATATGAATTGAAGTAAAAGAGAGAATCAAGAACCAAATTCAAAACACATTTAAGTCTAGCCCACTTCCTATGCATAGGAATCTTGTAAAGAAACAAGTTATGAAAGAACAAAGCAACAAGCATAGGAAAGCAAAACAAATGCAACTTAAAGACTTTCAACATGAAGAGAGGAAACTTAATATTATTGAGATACATAAGACCATGTTTCCCTCTCTCATAATAACTTTCAGTAGCATCATAAATAAACTTAAGAATATAACTATCACATAAAACTTTCTTATCATGAGCCACATGCATAAAATAATTATTACTCTCCACATAAGCATAGTCATTCTTTGTAGTGGGAGCAAATTCAAAAAAATAGCTATCATTGTTATTCTCATCATCATAATCATTAAATATAGGAGGCATATGTAATCACAATTAACTTTCTCCTCAATAGTAGGTGGACTGAAAATATCATATTCATCATTATAATCATCATAGGTTGGAGGTTTGGTATCATCATAAGCAATAGAATACTTATCTTCCAAAGTTGGGGGACTAAAAAGATCATTTTCATAAAAACTAGCTTCCCCAAGCTTAGACATTTCCATAGCATTAGCAACAATGGTGTCCAAAGAATTCATAATAATAACATTGCTATTAGCATGCAAATAAAGTTCCATAGGTTTTTTAATTTTCTCTTCAAACACTTCATGTCCTAACTGGAGATAAATGCTATAGAGATCTCTAATTTTGTTGTTGTTTTCCATTAAGCCTAACTAGTGAAAGCAAGAAACAAAAGGACAAAATTACAGAATCTATAACTTCGAGCACTCACACCGGAGGATGTGAGTACCTTTTACCTTACCTCCCCGGCAACTTCGCCAGAAAAGACTTTTGATGGCGCTTTGTTGACGAGGGAGCTTCTTTCTTTATTCCCCGGCAACGGCGCTAGAAAAGAGCTTGATGTCTACGCACTTCTATTCTTGTAGATAGTTGTTAGGCCTGCAAGTGTAGAGGTTTGTAGAATAGCAGCAAGTTTTCCTTAAGTGGATTACCCAAGTTTTATCGAACTCAGGGAGGAAGTGGACAAAGGTATTCCCTCTCAAGCAACCCTGCAATCAAGATACAAGAATTCTCTTGTGTCCCCAACACACCCAATATAGGTGCACTAGTTCGGAGAAGAGATAGTGAAATACAAGTGGTAACGGTGACAGAAAAGAGCTGATGGCGTGGAGGAACAGACTAAAGGCAAACTGAAGGAAGCAAGCAAACATGCAACAGATCTAGTAGCAAACGGTGTTTCAGTGTTTAGAAACATGGCCTAGGGATCATACTTTCACTAGTGAACACTCTCCCATATAAATATCCTCTCTTCATGATACTACTCTTAACTACTCTCAGGTTGGACACTCTAATCCATGGTAGGGCCTTCCCCAATCTAGATAACCCACACTGTCACCTTGAGCGCTAGATGGTTCCAAAAAACACCACAATTTCATAGAGACATCCAACTCCAAATATAACTCATAACAAATATTCAATCTAGCCAAAGTGCCACACACGGTATGCACGTTGTCACTTTCACATACGTGGGGAAAAGCATAGATCTATTAAAGCACAAAGAGTATTTATGTAGACTTAACCCTAAGTGCCACCATGGCGTGCACGCTGTCACTTTCACACACATGGGGAGAGAAGAGATCTAATGAAGCACTTGAGTAGCAATGTAGATCTACTTTGTTACAAATCTCATAACCATAAGATCATGCATAGAGAGATATGAACACATAGCTATCGGTAGAGCCCTTAGCCCCGAGGAAGAACTACTCCCTCCTCATCATGGGAATCAGCAACGGTGATGGAGATGGCGATGGAGATGGCTTCGGGGGCACTTCCCTGTCCTGGCAGGGTGCCGAAACAAAGACTTTCTGTCCCCCGAATCTCCCCTTTAGTGGCGGCAGCGCTACAGAGGTTTTCGTGGATTTCTTCTGGATTGTCTAGGGTTTCTGGGTCAGAGGCTTCTTATAGGCGAAGGGGGAGGCCGAGGAGGCGGCCAGAGGGCCCACACCCTCCCCAGGCGCGGGACAGGCTTGGCCGCGCCTAGGGGGGGGTCTGGCCACCCTCTGGTGCCTCTCCGTCCCTCCTTTTGGATTCGTGTCCCTCACGGAAAGTTATTGACTTTGGCTTTTGTCCCATCCAATTCCGAGAATATTGATTTTCTGCCTTTCCAGATCCAAAAACAGAAGAAAACAAGAACTGGCACTATGGCAACTTGTCAATAGGTTAGTTCCAGAAAAGATATAAAAACACCTCAAAGTATAGACAAAGCAAAGCAAAATAGATACAAAACAAGCATGTAGCATCAAACAGTATAGATACGTTTCCGACGTATCAAGCACCACAACTTAAATACTAAACCATTGAATAATAACTCAACACAAATCCACTAATAACAACATGACTTCTCCCATGTCCTCAAGTACTAAACGAACTACTCACAATACATCATATGGATCAAGATCAAAGATGATATGATAATGGATAACAATCTAAACATAAACGATAATCCAATGGTTCCACTCACAAGCATCAACTACAATAGTAATTAACACCGGGAAAGTTTCCCCTAAGAACTAAAACAATATCCAACACAATTGTACAGCGGAACGGAGTGGTGATGATGGTGCTGGTGGAGATGATGGTGTGGATGATGATGATCCCGATGAAGTCTAGCTTGAAGATGGTGTTGATGGCAACGATCTCCCCTCTCCGGGAAGGAATTCCCCTGGCAGAAATCTGTCTGCGGGAGAGATCTTTCTCTCTCGGTGTTTTCCGCCCCCAGAGGCGACGCAAATCTATCTGTGGTCACTCCCCGAGGCTTAGGGTTCCATAGGGAAGATATAGGCGAAGGGGCGGAGTCGGAGGCCGAGCAGGTGGGCCACACCTGCCCTGGGCACGGGGTCAGGTGGGCCTGCGCCTAGGAGGGGTGTGGGCCCCCTGCGGCCCCTCTTCGCTCCTCGTTCTGGCTTCCTTCGTCTTCTGGTAAAATAATATGTTTCCATATTTTTCTGGTATTTTTCTGATCTTTGCGAAATTGCACCGAAACTCCTTCTTTTCCATCAGAATCCAGACTCCTGAAGTCCATCCTCCAAGAATCATCCAACATGCATAAACAGATGAAAAGCCATAAGTAATACCTCATAATAAGACAAATATCAATGAATAGAGGTAAATTATGATATAGAAAGGTGATGCAAATTGGGCGTATCAACTGCCCCAAGCTTAGACTTCGCTTGTCCCTAAGCGAATACTGAGCTCAGTAAACATGTCCACAAGTTTATGGAGTGAAGTGTTAATAAAAGAATACGAACAAGAAGCATAACACTTACCGTTGCACAACTCATAGAAGAAAGCAACTCACCATTATATAACTTAGCTTGCAACCAAGTACATTAGTCACAATAGAGATGCATAAAGATAAATCATAATTGGAATTGGCAAACTTGTTCTTGGTTAGAGAACACCTGAAAAGCAGTTTCACAAAAGATTTTTGTAGAAGTTTCAAAACAGGAGCACTCCTTGCTCAAAAGGTTTTTCACAAGTGAAGGCTTTCAAAGTAATACTCAATAGATAAGAGCTTTGTGCAAACAAGGAAGATAAAGAACATGATTGAATAAATCACCATATGAATGCTTGAAACACAACAACTCAAAAGCTTGCTGGAGATAGAGAGGAAGTAGGTTTTACTGACTCAACTTGGAAGTGGGAGAAAGGTCCGTTCTTAGAGGGAAGAATGGATTACAAGTCATAAAGAGCTTCCAAAAGATTATGGTACTTACTAGCTTTGAGCCCTAATTGCCCCTATCATAGGCATCTTGAAATTATTAAGGTTAAAATGCACAAAGATGGAGTATATGCTTGACAAAATATAAGTGGGCAATCTCATATCCCTTGAATATGAGGGCCACTCCTCATGCTACTCAACATTGGTCACAGGTAAGTTCTTGTCATTGTAAGTATTTGCATATTATTGAGAACCGCCAACGGGGTACCCCTTGCACATGGTAGAGGAGCTTTCCCATAACCAAAATGACAAGGCAAGCAGACAATGAGCATCTCAGCAATCTTTTTATTTACCATATGTATAGATTTTTATTGAGGATGCTTCATAGATAGCTCACTATGGTGATGCTGCAAGTTTCCACCATGATTAGGCATGGCTTTGGCTAGCGTCCCAGGCATTTCTCTAGCACAGGATACAAACTCCATGGACTTACAAGTTCCCTCTTTATTTCACACTGTTGACATCCATAGACAAAAGAGCACGATATCAACTGTGTATAGAGTACAAGTGCAATGTTGAAAACGTTCCCCGTGACAGCGCGGTACTGCTAATTCCAACGTATATGTGCAAGCATATACAACTTTGATGGCACAATGGTTTAGGCCTATTAGAGGCAAGAAATAAAGTGTGCCATCAAGTTCGTGAGAGCTTTACTCAATAGTTTTCTCATAACAAAATACTTTTTAATTAGAAAGATAGATGAAGCTTGAGAATTTGCTTGGAATATCAACAATGCTACTAGGTAGATATGGTGGACACAAGTGGCAAGAGTTTGGTTCAAAGGATTTTGAAAACATGAGAAGTATGCCTTCTCAAAACAGGTTTTTGGCTAGCAAGGCTGGGTAGCAAGCAAGAGAGTTGAAAGAAACAGGCAAACATACAAGTAATAAAGCCAAACATGCAATCTTCCTTGAAGACACAAAAAGATCTTAAATAAGGAATACTAAACTTATGAGCCAACAAGAAAGAAAACAAACGATACAAAGTACCTGTAAGCTTTTCCTCTTTTCTTTCAAACATCAAAAAGTATTGCTACTGACCAGAACTCGGTTTGCCAAAACCAATTTAGATCCACTTGATGATCCCAAAGTGGTGCCAATACTGATCAACAAGATCTATCATATAATAGAGATTGCAAACTAAAAAAAGAAGTACAAAAATTAAAAGATGAGACTTCTTATTAATATTCCAATAAAGGCACTCACACTAAGGGATACATAGATAATCAACTAAAGGAGAGATACTTCCACATGTAAACAAAACTGTAAGATAACCTCTCTACCACAGATATGAATCCACTAAAAAGGTAAAAGATAATGATGGTGATACCGCGGCACTCCCCCAAGCTTGGAACAAGCCAAGGGGATGCCAAACCTGATGATGAATTACTCCTTCGGTGGTGGTGGTGTTATCTTGTCATCATAAAAATTCCAAGGCAAAGGTTCCCCATCCAAAAAGGATGTCCTTGTCTCTGCAATCCTGAAACTAGCAGCAGAGCTTATGCGATCAAATCTAGCCTCATACTCATAGTTTTGATTCTGTATATCATAGAGCTGTGCTTGCAATTGATTGGTGGTCTAACGGAGTGAGAAGATATCTTCTCGGAGGTCAGCAACTTCTCCCTCGTGCTTGGTGATGAGTTCTGAACTTATCTTGTGAATAACATCCACTTCGTGTTCTGCCATCTTCTTGTACCTGAAGACTTCTTGTTCCAATGCTTCCATCCTGTTTTCTAGACCGCCTTCTCCTTTAGGGACTTGAACTTCTTTCATCTGTACCTTCCCCTCTTTGAGGATCAACTCTTTGGGATGAATCCTCAACTCATACATGTACGGGTTGAGGATGTCCGCAGAGGAATCCTCCGTGGGTGATCCAGAGGAAGACATTGAGGCTCCAAATCTGAGAATTTTCCTGACAGAAATAGATCGAAACGAAAACACGACGAGAACACGATGCAAGAACCTCGGGGAACCCGGGGGGTTATATATTACGAAGTTTCAAGGCATAAGGAAGGTTCTGATACGGAAATGAGGCGGAGTCGGCGCTCAGGGGCGGCACACCCCCTCGAGGCGCAGGGCAAGGTGGGCCCGCGCCTGGGGTGGGTTTGGCCACCCCGACCTCCGGTTCCTCCTCTGTTCCGTCTCGTAGTCTTCTTTATGTATTAAAAACATCAAAAATATAAAAAGATTGGATTTTCACGAACCTTCTGCTTTCACTAGTTTTACCTATTCAAGGACGAACTCTGCAGTTTCTGGTGTTTAGCTTCTGATAAATTCTTCTGGAGTTACCATTTGAATAACATCCACTCTTCATTATAAGAATCTCCAGAAATATAATGTTTTAGTCTTTGACCATTAACCACCTGTGTTGTGTCATCCTTCGGAGAAGAAATTTTGATGGCACCTGCCCAATAAGCTTTGTGTTCTAATTATAAAGGCAAGTGACAAGCTTTCCCATAGACCATCTTGTAAGGAGACATCCCCGTAGGATTTTTATAAGCAGTTCTATAAGCCCACAAAGCGTCATTCAACTTTTTAGCCCAATTTTTTCTAGATCTATTGACAGTCTTCTGCAAGATAGATTTAATTTCCCTATAGGAAAGTTCTACTTGCCCACGTTTGGGGGTGATAAGCTGAAGCTATTCTGTGGTTTACATCATACTGAGCGAGAGTTTTTCTAAAAACCCCATGAATAAAATGAGAGCCTCCATCAGTCATGAGATATCTAGGCACACCGAACCTACGAAAAATGGCATCTTTAAGCATTTTCAAAGAGGTCTTACCATCAGCACTGCTTGTAGGTATGGCTTCTACCCACTTTGTAACATAGTCAACAACAACAAGAATATGAGTATACCCTTTTGAAGGAGGAAAATGCCCCATAAAGTCAAATCCCCAACAATCAAAAGGTTCAGTAACAAGAGAATAATTCATAGGCATTTCATTGCGTCTAGAGATGTTACCTACTCGTTGGCATTCATCACATGATAAGACAAACTTCCTTGTATCTTTAAAAAGGGTAGGCCAATAAAATCTAGATTGTAAAACCTTTTGTGCAGTCCTATCCCCAGCATGATGTCCTCCATAAGCACTTTCATGACTTTTTCTCAGTATCTCTTGTTGTTCAAATTCTGGAACACATCTTCGCATAATACCATCTACTCTTTCTTTATATAAGTGTGGGTCATCCCAAAAGTAATGCCTTAGATCATAAAAGAATTTCCTTCTTTGCTGAGATGTAAAGCTTGGAGGCAAATATTTGGAAACAATAAAGTTAGCATAATCAGTATACCAAGGACTCTCATGCGGACTTACCCTTATTGCAGCTAACTGCTCATTTGGAAAACTATCATTAATAGGCAAAGGGTCAAAACAAATGTTTTCCAAATGAGATAAATTATCAGCAACAGGATTATCAGCACCTTTCCTATCCACAATATGCAGATCAAACTCTTGCAAAAGCAGCACCCACCTTATAAGCCTAGGATTAGCGTCCTTCTTTGTCATAAGGTACTTAATAGCTGCATGATCATTATGAATAGTAACCTTAGAATCAACAATATAAGGTCTAAACTTATCACAAGCAAAGATTACAACTAAGAACGCTTTTTCAGTAGTAGCATAATTCGTTTGAGCAGCATCCAGGGTCTTGCTAGCATAATGAATAACATTCAGCTTCTTGTCAACACGTTGTCCAAGGACAGCACCCATAGCAAAGTCACTAGCATCACACATGATTTCAAAAGGTAAACTCCAATTAGGTGGTTAGACAATAGGAGCAGTTGTCAAAGCTTTCTTCAAAGTTTCAAAAGCTTCCTTACAATCATCATCAAAAACAAAAGGTACATCTTTTTGAAGAAGATTAGTAAGGGGATTTGAAATTTTGGAGAAATCTTTAATAAACCTCCTATAGAAACCAGCATGACCAAGGATACTACGAATACCTTTGACATCTCTAGGACAAGGCATCTTCTCAATTTCTTCAATTTTGGCTATGTTAACTTTAATGCCTATGTCAGAGATCTTGTGTCCAAGAACAATCCCTTCATTAACCATGAAATGACATTTCTCCCAATTAAGAACAAGGTTGGTTTCTTCACATCTCTACAAAACTTTATCAAGGTTGTGCAAAAAGTTATCAAAAGAAATCCCATAGATGGAAAAATCGTCCATGAAAACCTCCACAATTTCTTCACAAAAACCATGAAAGATAGTAGACATACATCTCTGAAAGGTAGCAGGAGCATTACATAAACCAAAAGGCATACGCCTATAAGCATAAGTACCATAAGGACAAGTGAAATTAGTTTCCTCTTGGTCCTGTGCTTTCACAGCAATTTGAGAAAACCCAGAATAACCATCAAGAAAGCGAAAGTGAGTCTTTTTGGACAACCTCTCAAGCATTTGATCGATAAAGGGCAAAGTATAATGATCTTTCTTAGTAACTTTATTAATCTTTCTAAAATCAATGCACATTCTATACCCAACCACTACTCTTTGGGCTATAATCTCATTATCTTCATTAGGCACAACAGTTATTCCCCTTTCTTGGGAACACAATGAACAGGGCTAACCCATTTACTATCAACAATAGGATAAATAATACCAGCATCAAGGAGTTTTAATACCTTATTTCTTACCACATCCTTCATCTTAGGATTTAGACGATGTTGGTGCTCAACAACTGGTTTTGCATCAGGCTCTATATCAATAGCATGCTGACATATAGTAGGAGAAATCCCCTTTAAATCATCAAGAGTATAGCCGATAGCTCCTCGGTGTTTCTTCAATATCTCTAATAACCTCCCTTATTCCTTTCCTGAAAGTTTAGAACTAATAATAACAAGATATACTTTCTTATCATCAAGATAATCATATTTAAGATCATCAGGTAAAGGTTTTAACTCGAAAACTGGGTCCCCTTTAGGTGGTAGTGTGGTACCCAAATCTTCCACATGTAGATTATGCTTAAGCTGTTCTGGCTGACGAAGGAAAACCTCGCCAACCTCATTTCTTTCCTTCATGAAGACATCAGTTTCATGATCCTCCATAAACTGCTGCAAGGCATTGTTAGGAGCAAGAGAAATAGCAGAAAGTTGTTCAACCCTAAAATCCTCATCAGGCAGTTCATTTTCGTAAGGAGTTTTGGAAAATTTGGAAAAATTAAACTCATAAGATTCTCCAGCAAACTTAGTCAAAACTTTTTCCTTCCTACAATCTATGATAGCCCCACAAGTATTAAGGAAGGGTATACCAAAGATAATATGATAGATTTTACTAGCTTCTTTACCAAGCACTAGAAAATCAGCTGGATATTTAATCTTACCACAAAGAACCTCCACATCTCTTAGAATGCCAATGGGACAAACTTGCTCTCTATTAGCAAGGTGAATAACCACATCAATGTCCTCAAGCTCACAAGGACCAATCTCATGCATAATTTCCCTGTAAAGCTCATAAGGAATAGCACTAGAACTAGCACCAATATCACATAAACCATAATAGCAATGACTACCAATTTTAATAGAAAGCGTAGGGACACTAGCTTGTCTAACTCTCTTAGGATGAGAAACAATATTAGTGTAGAGGTCCCAACCTTTAATAATGTAGAGATCCCTGTGTTTACAATGCTAGTCCCTGGATCAGTAGCTAGCATCCACAGTTAAGATGTAATATCAAGAAACAAAGGTCATAATATAACTTTATAATCAGGAATAAAATAATTCATTACATCTTACATAGCTCATTTGGCTATCTCATTACAATGCAGCAGAAATAACTATAGCATGGAGTCCTTCATCTTCAAAGTGTCACAGGCAATCATGTTGGTTGTAGAATTGTAATCCTAATCAACACACTTCACTAACATCAAACAAACCTGCAACATAATAAGTTACAGCCACAAGGGTCAATACATTTGAATTGTATTGGCAAGTGATACTATGGTAGTATAGTGGAGTCTATCATCTATATGCATTTGGCTAAGTGGAGCTTAGGCTTGCTTTGCTCAAAATAGATTTTTCCTTACCATTTGAAAACACTAAGTTTTTGTTTGACAAAATCACCTAAGGAACCACCAATAGAAATTGGTGAACCTTCACCCTTGTTCAACCACAAGTTTTTAACTTAGAAATTGGGATGAGAAGATTCTTGATAACTTCCATGTCTTGATGCTCAAATTGTCCTTTACCAGGGACATGGCTAAGTACTTAGATTTTACACTCTACAGAGGTGGTGCACTTTCCCCACAAGACTTGGTTTCACCAAGACAAGATCTTTCAGAAGCCTTCCCTTAGGCCAGAATGGACGCGTTCCAACCTATCATCCCCTACCACCAACTTTCCATTTGGCTAAGTTATTGCAACCTATATGATCCAGGCAGAGCCCATAATGCCAAGTGGCTGCACTTGAAGCTTCTCCCCATTTGACATCTCAAATCTCTTTGTTCCTGGGTGGCATTCCACAAGTGAGATACCAAGTTTTCCCTAGTATACTGGACCTGGTGATGCCCAAGTTTTCCCCAGTATACTGGACTTGAGTAACCACTCAACACAAACCTTTCTTTCCATTCCACCCAGGTGATTCATTCACTTAGTTGTTTTATTAAACAAAACACAAGTCCTTGACTTAGAAATATTCCATAACATGAATATAATCCACCCTTGTTTTCTACTATCTAAGATAAGCATGATGGTTGTAGGAATCTTATCTTAGGAAAATTCTAGTAAGGTTTCATCTACTAGGATTTCCCATGGCATAGTTTACACTTAGCAGAAATTCCATGCAAGTCCTACTTAGAATTATCACTAATGCATAGTGAAAATAATGGGACAAAAGTATGAAGCACCACTTGCCTTTTTGGTAGATAAAATAAGTTCACTCCTTGATCTTGCAATAGTCACACTCTTTAAATTCCACTACAATTCAATCAAACAAGCAAATATTCAATCTACCATTCAAGCAATCATTAGATAAAATAATAAAACCAAAGCAATGCATGCAAGCATGCCATAGATTGTTTTATTTTGGAAAAGTGGTTTATATAGGTTATAAACATCATAAAACATCTATTGGTCATTTATAAAAGTGGCAAGACCATTTGCAAAAGATTTTACCTATAACTCATTTTTACACTAAATTAATATTTTATGTTGTTGAAAATGCCTTTAGCAAAGCAATAATTTTTATAGGGTTCACCAAATATATTTTTAATTCTAAAACTTGGTGTTTGGGGTCAGAGAGTTTAAATCAAAATAATTCCCAAAGGTTTTTCTCTAAAAAGCATTTCTAACTTATAAACAATATTTTTGTTTGACTAGAAATGTTCTAAATCAAAGATTCATCTTTTAACTTCACAAAATATACTTTTAATTCCAAAAGTTGTTTTATATGGTCTGTAGGTTCAAAACAACCCATTTGTCAAAGATTTTATCCTAAAAACATTGCTAGAATAATTTTTATATTCAAAATATACCTACACATGTTTCTACAAAAACAACTAAGTTTCTAGAAGCAAATAATTAAACAAAGTTCATGGTTGGAAAGTACTTGTTCTGGTGATTCCATTGATATAAAATTTGCAAAATTTGGACATGTGGATTAAAAGTTATGCAATTTACAAATTTGATCATCTAATAGATTAAATCATGTTTTTAGAACAAACTCTGGGCCACGTGGTGAGTTCTGATTCGTCCATACCGTTTTGCTCGGATCGGCTGATGTGAAGCGTTGGATCAAAATAGATCGAGCGACACAGGATCAAACATACCCCTTCGAGTTATGTTCTTTCGTAGCCATGCGATCAACATCCTACGGTCTAAAATGACTAACCCTAAACGGGCGGCCCTAGCGGTGGCGACTGGCGGAGGCGCGCTCGGGCTACGACGTTGTGGTGGCTACGGGAAGCGAGGAAGAGGATGGGGAGGCTCACCAAATTCGCTTAGATGTGTTGGAGCTCAACGTGGTAGTAGCTTGTCGAGGGGCGCACTGAATCACTAGTGATTCCTCGCCGAAGTTCGCGAAGACGTCGGGTGCTCTCAGACGTTGACGGAGGCGACGTTACAGGGCTTGTGCAGACATGAGGAGAGCATAGTTATATGCGCAAGGTTTCGGAGAGTGCACGCAAGTGAAATAGGGGAAGAGGGGCGGTCAGACACTACCTAGGGAACTCGCCGGAGAAGGAGCAGATAGTGACGATGCTCGGTTGTCGTCGTTGTCGATGCTGTGGGTCAAGTGCGGGCAAGCCGAGGCTACTAGGAGGTGCAGAGGTTGATGGGTTACAAGCTCGCGTGGTCGAGGGGGCAAGGCGCGGCGAGGACTGGCCAGAATTGAAGAAAATGCTCGCCGGAGCAGTGGGTGTTCTCGAGCAAAATCTGAGCGGCCTGGTGGCAGAGGGTGGGAGGCTTCTGGGGGAAATGGAGAGGAGGAGTAGGCGTTTAATCTAGCATGGTCGCGACGAGGTTAAAGCGAGGCATTGTTACGAATTCATCTCGACATTCACCGGCAGGAAACGGCCGAGCGTGGTCGTCGCGGGGTGAGGAAGAAGACTGACTGGTGGGGTCGTTTCGTCGGTGAGAGAGAGACGCGAGGTGGGGTCCGGCAATCAGCAGCTGAGTGGATTCAACTACGAGTAAGAGAAAACGGTTCGGGGAGAGAGAGTGGGAGTGGGCTGCTGGGCCAGTTGGGCTTTGCGAAGCTGGGCTGGCTTTGTTTCATTTTTTTATACAGAAACTTTTTCTTTTTCTATTCCCATTATTCTGTTTTGATTTTTATTTAAATAATTCAAGCACTATTTGAATTCAAACCTCCACCAAACTTTGTGTTGATTTTAATACTGTTATTTAACATATTCTAAAGTCAAATTTAGATTATTTCTTTTATTCTTTTTAGGGTATATTAATCATTTAAAAATAGGCCCTTGTCTTAATTCAAACAAGATTTTTAAATATAATTTCAATTCTTATTTGATTTCAAATTTTTACCAAACCTTTTTTAGTAGGTTTTATTTATTTATTAGGGTGTCAAATAATTCACTTTGAATTATTTGGAATATTTTTAATATGATTTATTAGTCATTTAATTTGGGTATTTGTCTTCATTCCAATGAAATCAAATATGGTTTTAATTCCATAAATTTTAAATATTATTTTCCCATGATTTAATTAATCCATTTGGGTAAATTTTAAATATTATTTTCCCATGATTTAATTAATCATTCTTATTAGGGATTTTGTCTTAATCAAATGGAATAGAATTTGGTTAAGGCCATATTTTTTTATTTGAATATTATTTATCCATTTATTTCATTTGCTTATGGTCTTGGCCAAGTTCTATTTGGCTCTTATAAAATAGTCCTTATTTATTATTTCTTCCTTTGTCTTTTAAAACCATATCTTTTTATTTAAAGACCAAAACTTGGTGATTCCAATTTTTAAAATCTTATTTAATATTTGTTTATCCTTTTAAATCTCTTTAGGATTAATTGCTTACCATTTGGTATGGATTTTTAGATAGGTGCTTTATTAGCTTTGGAAAATTCAATTTCCTTATCTTATTAAATTCATAAGATTTTATCTATGGCTCCAAATTAAGTGAAACCAATTCCCATGGTTTTATAATATCTCCATTTGTCATTCTTTATTATTTATAAATGTTTGTTGACAAAAATTTTATATGGATCAAATCTTTAGTCTTTGAGATAACTTGGAAATGTTTTCCTCCCATTAGGGTTTTAGAGTTTTGGTTTATTTTCCAAGTGTTTAAATTTCAAGATGCATTTATGAAGAATGCATTTCAGTTGATTTGAATTTAGTTGGATTCAAATTTTATCCAAGGTTTGTTCAAGATGGGTTTTTAAGTTTCCATTTGGAAACAAAAAGATTCTTTTCACCCTAAATTTCAACAATTATTTATTTTGTTTATTTATTTTTCACATTTCAAAATTTGGAAAATTTTGGGATGTGACAATTAGTAGCGTCTGCACAGAAGACAATATGCTCATCCTCTATATTTCTAGTGACAAGATCTTTCACAATAGCTACCACTGGTTCAATATCAATAAGCTCGTCGGACCCTATAGTTTTCTTTGTGCTTTTGCTAACCACTTTAGCCATAATAGAATGCTCCCTTACCTTGGAGGGAAAAGGGATTTTCTCAACATAAGGTTCAGGCAAAATAGGATCAACAATACGAACCTCTGTGCTAGAAGGAACATGGGTGACAATGTCTTTATAAGGAGCATGGTACTTGTCCCACTCTTTCTTGGGAATTTCAATATAAGAGGCAAAGGCATTAAAACATTTTGCAAGAACTTGAGGATCTAGACCAAACTCATTGCTAATATCACGGAAGTCATCAGTACCCATAAAAGATTTAATGCATTCATAATCATAGTTTATACCTGACTTTCTTCCTTTGTCATTCTCCCAAGCTTCAGTGTTATCTTGAATAAGGTATAAGATATCCCATTTAGCTTCTTCCTTCATACGTGTTAATGATCTAGCACAAGAAGCACCTAGTAAATCTTTATCATGAAGAGAAAGACTAGCATAAAAGTTATTGAGAATAATATTGTTAGGGAGTTCATGAATAGGACATTTAAGCATTAGTAACTTCAATCTCCCCCAAGCTTGAGCTGTACTCTCTCCATCAAGAGGCCAAAAGTTATATATAAGATTTCTATCCTTATGAATTTCACTGGGAGGATAAGATTTAGAGTAAAAGAGAGATGTCATCTCCTCCCATTCCATGGATTGTCCATTCTTCAGCAGCTTATACCATTCTTCAGCTCTCTCTTTCAAGGATATGGAGAGTAAATTCTTCTTCACCTGTTTAGTTGTGATATGTGCACACTTAAACAACCCGCATAATTCATGGATAAAAACAAGTGATCACCAGGATGGACAGTTCCATCCCCAATAATAATTATCCATAACACTATTAACAATACTTGTACGTATCTTAAAAGGATCTATCTCAATAGGTGGTATTTCATCTACTACCCTAGCAGTGGTAGTAGTTTTCCCAAACAGAAAACCAAGTGGGTTATCCATATTGGAAACAAAGTAACAAGCAGTAACAAAAGCAATACTCACAGTAAAAGTTTCCCTTACCAGTTCCACTCTTCAATAGAGCTTCACTCCCCGGCAACGGCGCCAGAAAATAGTCTTGATGACCCACAAGTATAAGTGTCACATCCCAAAATTTTCCAAATTTTGAAATGTGAAAAATAAATAAACAAAATAAGTAATTGTTGAAATTTAGGGTGAGAAGAAACTTTTTGATTCCAATTGGAAACATCAAAACCTATTTTGATAAAATAAAGTCCTAAAGGGATTTTAAAAAAAGATAAACAATTAATAAAGAAAGTTTTAATAGTTGGAATCACTATTTTTGGATCTTTAAATAAAAAGATATGGTTTTTATAAAGCAAAGGTAGAAATATAATAGGGATTATTTTAAAGAGACAAATTTAACCTTGGCCAAGCTTTTGAAAGAAAATATTTTTTTTGATAAAAATAGTAAAGGTTTATTTAAATAAAATAATAAGGATTTATTAATATCCAATTTTATTTAAGTAAAGGCTTTTCCATTTTAAATAAACACCCAAAACTTGTTAAAGTATTTTAAATAAAAAAATTCCAAGTGTTTTGTTTTTCACATAAAACCTACTGAAAAGATTTTGGTATTATTTAGATTTCAAATAGAGTTTTTAAATAAATTAAATCCTATTGGAATTAAAGACTAAGGCCTTTTTATTTAATTATTAATAGATCCTAAGAGAATAAAAGAATTATTTTATTTTTGACTTTGAAATGTGTGGTTAAACAGAATTAAAATAAATACAAAGTTTGGTGGTGGTTTGAATTGATTTGTTGTTTGAATTATTTGAATGAAAATCAAATCAGGAAATTCAAAATAGAAAAGGAAAAACTTTGGGTATAAAAAAATGCAATGAAACAGACCCAACTAGCCAGCCCAACTAAGCCCAGCAGCGCAGCCCAACTAAACCCCTTGGCGAAACGTTTTCTTACCCAGCATCTCGCACGCGCAGTTACTGACCAGCAGGCCCCACTCCCACTTCCTCCACCTCGCTGACAGACAGACCCCACCGCCAGCACGTCGTCTTCAACCCCGCGACCACGTCCCCCTTGCCGTTGCTGCCCTTGATTGCGATGATGAATTCGAGTTATTGCCTGCGTTAATCTCGCCCCCGACCATGCGTACTTAAGCGCCTGCCTCTCCTCTCTCATTCCCCTCGCTCACCCCACCTTCTCTGCCCCCAGGCTGCCTGGATTTCTGCCGGCAACGCCACTGTCTCCGACGACGTTTCCGGCCAATTCCGGCGCTGACCAGCCGCCCCGCACCTCCCACTGCACGCAGCCTTGTTCCCCATCGCCTGGCGCATCTTCCAGTGCCAGCTGCTTGGCCGCGCTTGCCCTAGAGCGTCGGTAAGGATGACCTCAACACGCCGCCGTCGTCTGCTGTCGCTCCGACGAACCCGCTGGTAAGCTCCGACCGCCCCGAGCCCTCTAGTTGATGCTCCCATGATACCTGATTCCATACGCGTCTAACCATGCCTTTGTTTTGCCTCGGCACAAACTACTGCCTCACCTCCGACATCAAACAGAGCCGTCTGATGCCGCCACTGACTCCGGCGAGAAATCCCCTCCGTTCCTGAGCGCCCCTCGTCAAGCAGACCACACCACGAGCTTCACCGCGACCACACGAACACGGTGAGCCAATCCTCCCTCTCCCTCGCTTCCTGCATCGTCGGCAAGCTCACCACCAGAGCGCTCTGCCGCCTGTCGCCTTCGCAGCGCCGCCACTTTGTGGTCGAGTGATTCTGCACCGTTCGATTTAAATCTGACGCGTAGAAACAGATGACTTAACGAAGGGGTAAGATTGAACCAGAGCCGCACGATTTTATTTAGATCCAACGACTCACAGAGGCTGATTCGCACGAAACGGTACCAACCTATCAGATCAAGCCACGTGGACAGGGTTTTGTTTAAAAACAGAAATTAGAATCTATTTAGATATGCAAACTTGTAAAATTCATAACTTTAGTTCTACACGTCCAAATTTTGCAAATTTTATATCAATGGAATCAGCAAGACAAATCCTACCCAACCATGCGCTTTGTTTAATGTTTTGCCTCTGGAAAATTGGATGAATTTGCAGAAACATGTGTAGGCTTATTTTGAATATAAAAATTGTTCTAGATATAATTTTAAGGTGAAATCTTTGCAAAATGTTTTGTTGTGAACCTATTGACCATAGTAACCAACTTATGGATTTAAAAATGTATTTTGTGGAGTTAGGGAATAAAAAATTGAGTTATAGCATTTCTAGTCAAATAAAAATATTATTTATAGTTTAGAAAAGATTCTTTGAGTAAAGCCTTTGGGAAATGTTTTGATTCAAACCTTCTTACCCTAAACACCAAGTTTTGTGAATTAAAAACTTATTTGATGAACCATACAAATTTATTACTTTGCTAAAAGATATTTCAACTACATAAAATATCACCTTTATCATAATATTTGGTTTATGAGATGAAACCTTTTGCAAATGGTTTTACCACTTTTGTAAATGACCACATTGAACTTTAAAATGTTTAGAGCCTAGTAGAAACCACTTTTTCAAATAAAACTATCTTTTGCATGCTTGCATGCATGACCTTGTTTTTGTTATTTTATGTGTGACAAAATGTTTGAATACTAGTTGAAATATATGTTTGCTTGATTGAATTGTAGTGAAGTTAGAAAAGTGTGATTTTTGCAAGATCAAGAAGTGAACCAACATTATCTACTAAAAAGGCAAGTGACACTATCATCCATGTCCTACTATTTTCATTACACTTAGTGGATTTTGTAACATGCATGGAAAGGACAACTATATTTTATGCTATGCTAAATCCTATTAGGATATCCTTATATCTTCCTTAGTGAAAACATTGTATTTGTAGTATTCTTAGCCCTGCTATATACTTGGGATGGAATACAAGATATGATTATATAAAGTGTTGGAAAAATATATGTTTTATATAATAAAACAAGTACTCAATGAACCACCTGGGTGGAAAGAGGATACTCCATTTTGGACAAGGTGGCAACAAAGGGAACCATGTTTATATGGCTATCTTTTTGTATGTGCACTAGAAGAAAACCACCCAGGGACTTAGAGATTGAACATGTTTCTCGTACAGTGGCTTTCGTGTACAGCCACATGCTAAATGGACTCTGGCTTAGTCAACTACATAGTGGAAGACCCAAGCATTGGCATCTTCAGGTTAACTAGATTTGTGTATGGGAAATTTATCCCTACATTGGTGCCTGGTAGACAAGCTAGCATTGTGTATTGGGAGGACTCCTATGGAAAGACTTTGTCACATTCTCGATCTGCCAGTACTCCATTTTGGTGAGTACTTATCCAGCGGCCACTGGTGGCATCAAGACGAGATTGTGTCATGTGGGTAAAGTGTACAACTTCTGCAGAAGATCAAAATTCTAAGTACTTAGCCGTTTCCCCGGTTATGGACAATACTAAGAAACTAAGGCCTGAAGCTATGGAAGATCTCGACATTCCAATTTCTCAAAGTAAAACTTGATTGTGACAACAAGGGATTTTAAGCACTTGGAGTTTTCCAAGGAGTTCAGAAAGATTTGACAAAGATCAAAACTATTTTGAAAAGATAGGATAAAACTATATTGCTTTCTGCAAAAGAGTCTAAACCCTACTTAGCCAAATATGCATGTATTGATAGGATCCACTTATTTCTACATAGTAGTGAAACTTGCCAATACAATTCAAATGTATTGACCCTTGTGGCTGCAACTTATTATGTTGCAGGTTTGTTTGATGTTAGTGAAGTGTGTTGAATAGGATTACAAGTCTACAACCAACATGATTGCCTGTGGAACTTTGAAGATGAAGGACTCCATGCTTTATAGATATTCTGCTGCAATGTAATGTGATAGCCAAATGAGCTATGTAAGGTGTAATGAATTATTTTATTCCTGGTTATAAAGTTGTATTATTACCTTTGTTTCTTGATATTACATCTTAACTGTGGATGCTAGCTATTGATCCAGGGACTAGCATTGTAAACACAGGGATCTCTACCTTATTAAAGGTTGGGAACTCTACAATAGCAAAAGTGTCCTAACGGGGGTTCAGGTTTCTGTCACTCCGGCAACCCCACGATTAGTATCAAAATACACAATGCATTCCCCTAGGCCCATAAATGGTGAAGTATCATGTAGACGACGTTCACATGACACCACTAGAAGAATAGCACCACAACTTAAATATTAAACCATTGAATAATAACTCAACACAAATCCACTAATAACAACATGACTTCTCCCATGTCCTCAAGAACTAAACGAACTACGCACAAGATATCATAAGGATCAAGATCAAAGATGATATGATAATGGATAACAATCTGAACATAAACAATAATCCAATGGTTCCACTCACAAGAATCAACTACAATAGTAATTAACACCGGGAAAGTTTCCCCTAAGAACTAAAACAATATCCAACACAATTGTTACAACGGGACAGAGTGGTGATGATGGTGCTGGTGGAGATGATGGTGTGGATGATGATGATGATGATGATCCCGATGAAGCCTAGCTTGACGATGGTGTTGATGGCGACGATTTCCCCACTCCGGGAAGGAATTCCCCTGGCAAAAATCTGTCTACTAGAGAGATCTTTCTCTCTCGGTGTTTTCCGCCCTGTAGAGGCGAAGGAAATCTATCTGTGGTCTCTTCCCGAGTCTTAGGGTTCCGTAGGGAAGATAGAAGCGAAGGGGTGGAGTTAGAGGCCGGGCAGGTGGGCCACACCCGTCCTAGGCGCAGGGTCAGGTGGGCTCGCGCCTAGGGGTGTGGGCCCCCTGCGGCCCCTCTTGGCTCCTCCTTCTGGCTTCCTTCGTGTTTTGGTAAAATAATATGTTTCCATATTTTTCTGGTATTTTTCTGATCTTTGCGAAATTGCACCGAAACGCCTTCTTTTCCATCAGAATCCAGACTCCGGCAGTCCATCCTCCAAGAATCATCCAACATGCATAAACAGATGAAAAGCCATAAGTAATACCTCATAATAATAGAAATATCAATGAATAGAGGTAAATTATGATATAAAAAGGTGACGCAAATTGGGTGTATCAAATAGCTCATGGAAACGAGCCTAAAACACGAAAACGACAAATTTTTGGTCATAACTCTCAAACACGTACCGGGTGATAGATCATTGGAAATCGCACTGGAGCATCTAAACTGTAGGCAATAGCTCATGAAAACTACCATAAACACGAAAACGATGAATTTTTGGTCATAACTCTCAAACATGTATCGAGTCTTACGATCGTTGTAAATCTTCATTCAACCCCAAAAGTATGGGCAATAGCTCATAAAACCGGCCATAAAATGCGAAAACGATGAGTTTTTGGTCATATCTCTCAAACATGTCTCGAGTCTTACAGACCATGAAAATCGCTCTGAAATCCCAAAACTATGGGCAATAGCTCATGGAAATGGCCATAAAACAAGAAAACGACGAGAGTTTTGGTCATATATCTCAAAGATGTATCGGGTTTTCAGTCGTTGAAAAATTGCCATGGAACCTCAAAACTATGGGCAATAGCTCATGTAAATGGCCATAAAACGCGAAAATGACGAGTTTTTATCATAACTCTCAAACATGTATCGAGTCTTACGGTCGCTGTAATTTGTCCTGGAACCCCAAAATGGCCATAAAACGCGACAACGACGAGTTTTGGTCATATCTCTCAAAGATGTATCAGGCCTTATAGTCGTTGTAAACCGCCATGGGACCACAAAACTATGGAAAGTGGCCATATAACGCGAAAATAACGTGTTTTTGGTCATATCTCTCAAACATGTATCAGGTCTTAAAGTCGTTGTAAATTGCCCCTAGTACCCAAAAATGGTGGGAAATAACTAATGAAAAATGGCCATAAAACATGAAAACAAATAGTTTTTGACACAACTCTCAAACATTTATCGGGTCTTACGGTCGTTGTAACTTTCCCAGGAACCCCAAAACGGCCATAAAACGCGAAAACAACGAGTTTTTGTCATAATTCTCAAACATGCATCGGAGCTTATGGGCCATGCAAATCGCCCTATAAACGCACAACTGTGGGCAAGAGCTCATGAAGATGGCCATAAAACGCAAAACTATGAGATTTTGTCATAACTCTCAAACATATATCGGGTCTTATGGTCGTTGTAAATCACCTTGTAACGCCAAAACTTTGGGAAATAGCTCATGAAATCGTCCCTAAAACGCGAAAACGACGAGTTTTTGGTCATATCTCTAAAACATGTACCAGGTCTTATGGTCGTTGTAAATCGGCCTGGACCCCTAGAACTATGGGCAATAACTCATGGAAACGAGCCTAAAACACGAAAACGACAAATTTTTGCTGATAAATCTCAAACACGTACCGGGTGTTCGGTCATTGGAAATTGCCCTAGAACATCTAAACTGTAGGCAATAGCTCATGAAAACTGCCATAAAACACGAAAACGATGAGTTTTTAGTCATAACTCTCAAACATTTATCGAGTCTTACTATCGTTGTAAATCTCCATTTAACCCCAAAACTTTGGGCAATAGCTCATAAAAACGGCCATAAAATGCGAAAACGATGAGTTTTTGGTCATATCTCTCAAATATGTCTCGAGTCTTACAGGCCATGCAAATCACTCTGGAATCCCAAAAATATGGGCAATAGCTCATGGAAACGGCCATAAAACAAGAAAACAACGAGAGTTTTGGTCATATATCTCAAAGATGTATCGGGTTTTCAGTCGTTCAAAAATCGCCATGGAACCTCAAAACTATGGGCAATAGCTCATGAAAATGGCCATAAAACGCGAAAATGACGTTTTTTCATAACTCTCAAACATGTATCGAGTCTTACGGTCGCTGTAATTTGCCCTGGAACCCCAAAATGGCCATAAAACGCGACAACGACGAGTTTTTGGTCATATCTCTCAAAGATGTGCCGGGTCTTATAGTCGTTGTAAACCTCCATGGAACCACACAACTATGGAAAATGGCCATATAACACGAAAATAACGAGTTTTTGGTCATATCTCTCAAACATGTATCAGGTCTTAAAGTCGTTGCAAATCGCCCCTAGCACCCAAAAACTATAGGAAATAAGTAATGAAAAACGGCCATAAAATATTAAAACAAAGAGTTTTTGTCACAACTCTCAAACATTTATCGGGTCTTACGGTCGTTGTAATTTTCCTTGGAATCCAAAAACGGCCATAAAAAGCGAAACCAACAAGTTTTTCTCACAACTCTCAAACATGTATCGGAGCTTATAGGCCATGCAAATCTCCCTAGAACCGCACAACTGTTGGGCAAGAGCTCATGGTAATTGCCATAAAATGCAAAAACGATGAGTTTTTGTCATAAGTCTCAAACTTGTACCGGGTCTTACGGTCGTTGTAAATCGCCCTGTAACCCCAAAACTTTGGGAAATAGCTCATGAAAACGGCCCTAAAACCGAAAACGATGAGTTTTTGGTCATATCTCTAAAACATGTACCAGGTCTTATGGTCGTTGTAAATCGGCATGTACCCCCAGAACTATGGGCAATAGCTCATGGAAACGAGCGTAAAACACGAAAACGACAAATTTTTGGTGATAAATCTCAAACACATACCAGGTGTTCGGTCATTGGAAATCGCCCTGGAACATCTAAACTGTAGGCAATTGCTCATGAAAACTGCCATAAAACACGAAAACGATGAGTTTTTGGTCATAACTCTCAAACATTTATCGAGTCTTACGATCATTGTAAATCTCCATTTAACCCCAAAACTTTGGGCAATAGCTCATAAAAACGGCCATAAAATGCGAAAACGATGAGTTTTTGGTCATATCTCTCAAATATATATCGAGTCCTACAAGCCATGCAAATCGCTCTGGATTCCCAAAACTATGGGCAATAGCTCATGGAAACGGCCATAAAACAAGAAAACAACGAGAGTTTTGGTCATCTATCTCAAAGATGTATCGGGTTTTCAGTCGTTCAAAAATCACAATGGAACCTCAAAACTATGGGCAATAGCTCATGAAAATGGCCATAAAACGCGAAAATGACGTTTTTTCATAACTCTCAAACATGTATCGAGTCTTACGGTCGCTGTAATTTGCCCTGGAACCCCAAAATGGCCATAAAACGCGACAACGACGAGTTTTTGGTCATATCTCTCAAAGATGTGCCGGGTCTTATAGTCGTTGTAAACCTCCATGGAACCACACAACTATGGAAAATGGCCATATAACACGAAAATAACGAGTTTTTGGTCATATCTCTCAAACATGTATCAGGTCTTAAAGTCGTTGCAAATCGCCCCTAGCACCCAAAAACTATAGGAAATAAGTAATGAAAAACGGCCATAAAATATTAAAACAAAGAGTTTTTGTCACAACTCTCAAACATTTATCGGGTCTTACGGTCGTTGTAATTTTCCTTGGAATCCAAAAACGGCCATAAAAAGCGAAACCAACAAGTTTTTCTCACAACTCTCAAACATGTATCGGAGCTTATAGGCCATGCAAATCTCCCTAGAACCGCACAACTGTTGGGCAAGAGCTCATGGTAATTGCCATAAAATGCAAAAACGATGAGTTTTTGTCATAAGTCTCAAACTTGTACCGGGTCTTACGGTCGTTCTAAATCGCCCTGTAACCCCAAAACTTTGGGAAATAGCTCATGAAAACAGCCTTAAAACGCGAAAACGACAAGTTTTTGGTCATATCTCTAAAACATGTACCAGGTCTTATGGACGTTGTATGTCGGCCTATACCCCCAGAACTATGGGCAATAGTTCATGGAAACGAGCGTAAAACACGAAAACGACCAATTTTTGGTGATAAATCTCAAACACGTACCGGGTGTTCGGTCATTGGAAATCGCCTTGGAACATCTAACCTGTAGGCAATAGCTCATGAAAACTGCCATAAAGCACGAAAACGATGAGTTTTTGGTCATAACTCTCAAACATTTATCGAGTCTTGCGATCGATGTAAATCTCCATTTAACCCCAAAACTTTGGGCAATAGCTCATAAAAACGGCCATAAAATGCGAAAACAATGAGTTTTTGGTCATATCTCTCAAATATGTCTCGAGTCTTAAGGCCATGCAAATCGCTCTGGAATTCCAAAACTATGGGCAATCACTCATGGAAACGGCCATAAAACACGAAAATGGCGAGAGTTTTGGTCATATATCTCAAAGATGTATCGGGTTTTCAATCATTGAAAAATCGCAATGGAACCTCAAAACTATGGGCAATAGCTCATGAAAATGGCCATAAAACGCGAAAATGATGATTTTTTTATAACTCTCAAACATGTATCGAGTCTTACGGTCGCTATCTGGAACTCAAAATGGCCATAAAACGCGACAACGACGAGTTTTTGGTCATATCTCTCAAATATGTATCGGGTCTTATAGTCGTTGTAAACCGCATGGAACCACACAACTATGGAAAATGGCCATATAACACGAAAATAACGAGTTTTTGGTCATATCTCTCAAACATGTATCAGGTCTTAAAGTCGTTGCAAATCGCCCCAAGTACCCAAAAACAGTGGGAAATAAGTAATGAAAAATGGCCAGAAAACATGAAACAAAGAGTTTTTGTCACAACTCTCAAACATTTATCGGGTCTTACGGTCATTGTAATTTTCCCAGGAATCCAAAAACGACCATAAAAAGCGAAAACAACAAGTTTTTCTCACAACTCTCAAACATGTATCGGAGCTTATGGGCCATGCAAATCGCCCTAGAACATCACAACAGTGGCCAAGACCTCATGAAAATGGCCATAAAACGCAAAAACGACAAGTTTTTGTCATAACTCTCAAACTTGTACCGGATCTTATGGTCGTTGTAAATCGCCCTGTAACCCCAAAACTTTGCGAAATAGCTCATGAAAACGACCCTAAAACACGAAACGACGAATTTTTGGTTTATATCTCTAAAACATGTACTAGGTCTTATGGTCGTTGTAAATCAGCCTGTACCCCCAGAACTATGGGCAATAGCTCATGGAAACGAGCCTAAAACACGAAAACGATGAATTTTTGGTCATAACTCTCAAACAAATACCAGGTGTTCGGTCATTAGAAATCGCCCTGGAACACCTTAACTATAGGCAATAGCTCATGAAAACTTCCATAAAACACGAAAACGATGAGTTTTTTATCATACCTCTCAAACATGTATTGAGTCTTATGATCGTTGTAAATCTCCATTTAACCCCAAAACTATGGGCAATAGCTCATGAAAAGGTCCATAAAATGCGAAAACGATGAGTTTTTGGTCATCTCTCTCAAACATGTCTCGAATATTACATGCCATGCAAATCGCCCTGGAATCCGAAAGCTATGGGAAATAGCTCATGGAAACGGCCATAAAACAAGAAAACGACGAGAGTTTTGGTCATATCTCTCAAACATGTGTCGGGTTTTCAGTCGTTGAAAAATCTCCATGGAACCTTAAAACTATGGGCAATAGCTCATGAAAAGGCCATAAAACGCGAAAATGACAGAATTTTTGTCATAACTCTTAAACATGTATCGAATCTTACGTCGCTGTAATTTGCCCTGGAACCCCAAAATGGCCATAAAACGTGACAACGACGAGTTTTTGGTCATATCTCTCAAAGATGTATCGAGTCTTATAGTCGTTGTAAACCGCCATGGAACCATAAAACTATGGAAAGTGGCCATATAACGTGAAAATAACGAGTTTTTGTTATATCTCTCAAACATGTATCAGGTCTTGCAGTCGTGGCAAATCGCCCCTAGTACCTAAAAACTGTGCGAAATAACTAATGAAAAACGGCCATAAAACATGAAAACAAAGAGTTTTTGTCACGACTCTCAAACATTTATCGGGTCTTATGGTCGTTGTAACTTTCCCAGGAATCCCAAAACGGCCATAAAACGAGAAAACAACGAGTTTTTGTCACTACTCTCAAACATGAATCGGAGCCTATAGGCCATGCAAATCGCCCTAGAACCGCACAACTGTGGGCAAGAGCTCATGAAAATGGCCGTAAAACGCAAAAACGATGAGTTTTTGTCATAACTCTCAAACATGTATCGGGTCTTACGGTCGTTGTAAATCGCCCTGTAACCCTAAAACTTTGCGAAATAGCTCATGAAAACGTCCCTAAAACGCGAAAACGACGAGTTTTTGGTTATATCTCTAAAACATGTACCAGGTCTTATGGTTGCTTTAAATCGGCCTGGACCCCCAGAATTATGGGCAATAGCTCATGGAAACGAGCCTAAAACACGAAAATGACGATTTTTTGGTCATAAATCTCAAACACGTACCGGGTGTTCGGTCATTAGAAATCGCCCTGGAACACCTTAACTGTAGGCAATAGCTCATGAAAATTGCCATAAAACACGAAAACGATGAGTTTATGGTCATAACTCTCAAACATGTATCGAGTCTTACGATCATTGTAAATCTCCATTTAACCCCAAAACTTTGGGCAATAGCTCATGAAAACGGCCATAAAATGCAAAAATGATGAGTTTTTGGTCATATCTGTCAAACATGTCTCGAGTCTTACAGGCCATGCAAATCGCCCTGGAATCCCAAAACTATGGGATATAGCTTATGGAAACAGCCAGAAAACGAGCAAACGACGAAAGTTTTTGTCATATCTATCAAAGATGTATCGGGTTTTCAGTCGTTGAAAAATCGCCATAGAACCTCAAAACTATGGGCAATAGCTCATGAAAATGGCCATAAAACGCGAAAATGACGAGTTTTTGTCATAACTCTCAAACATGTATCGAGTCTTACGATCGCTCTAATTAGCCCTGGAACCCCAAAATGGCCATAAAACGCGACAACGACGAGTTTTTGGTCATATCTCTCAAAGATGTATCGGATCTTATTGTAACATCCCAAAAATATTGATCATGCTTATCAAATTCTAATAACTAAAATTAGGGTTAACAAAAACTTTGATTAAATAAAAATCATATGAATGCATGTGTGTATGTGATGATTGTATGAATGCATGAATGGACTTGTGTGATTAACCTAAATAGCAAGAAATGGTTCAAATATGAAAATAACATCATCTAAAGCATTTCCAAGCAAAAACAAATCAAGAGAAAATAGAAAACACATCAAATAAGGCAAATGGTCATTTTGCCAATCTTGCTCACTAGGCCACTTTGAGTGTTTCTAGTCCAAGATGTCAAACATAAACTTCTACAATTCTTTTCACCCCTTGCTAGACCAATTAAAAGTGAATCAAAGCCCACCTTTCAAAATTACAGAAACATTTAGCAACCGCATTCAAATGAAAATTCAAAATTGAATCTTTATCATATGTGAAGATCACACATTTTCAAAGCCCAACCAAACCAGTGCCCCTTGACCAATCCAACTAACCAGATACTCCCTAGTATTTTCCTAGCAAACCCACCAAGTTTGAATCCAAAATTCAAATTTGAATTTCTTACGGCCATTTCATCAAACACCTTGTGATCAACAAACAACAAAACATCAAACACTATTAGTAGCAGTAATTTTGGCCAACCTTGTCCCCTTCCTAGCTCACTCTACAATATCAGTAGATGATCAAACTAATCTAACTAGCCTTAGCACCACTGTGAGCAAGCATATCCATCAATGGTGACCATGCCGAGAGCACCATTGCCTCCCCCATGTCGCCAGCAAGCTACAAGAAGCACTAGCCTCGCCAACCTTGTCTGGAGCACTGACCACCGTCCACCGCCAGCCCCTGTTCAAGCCCCGAGCATTGCCAGCCCCTGGACCACACGACAAGATCATGCCAAGCTTCTCTACGTGCGAGCCGAGAGCGCGTCAGTGCGCCGCACGCGACACGAGCCCACAGACCGCGTGCCGCCCTCGCCGCTTGCGTAAGTGATCGCCAGCACCCCAGCACCAGAGCGCCACGATGTTACGACCGATCAGCACCGCCCCATGCCACGTGACCATGCCGTTGAGCTTCGACAGGGAGCACAGCACCGCCCCCTATCGTCGCCCATGCCATTAGCATGCTATGCCGACGACCTCAGCCCGCGCCATTCGGTCCCCTCGTCGCACTATAAATTGAGGCATTCCCAGCTCAAACCCTTCACACCATCTCACTACCCACCTCTCACTGATCACACCCACTCATCCCCGGAGCAAGGCGAGCACCAGGTGGCCGGAATTGCACCGGAGTTCACCGCTGTAGAGGAGGAGAGGCACCGTCGATTGGAGCCGCCCAGGAGGAGCTGCCGGTACCAGGAGAATCGCCGTCGTCGACTTCGTCATTCGCCCCCATTGATGACCATCACCGGAGCCCCGGTGAGCCCCTGTCGACCCTCACTACCGTGCTAGGGTTCTGCCTCGCCGTGTTCTATTCAGGCGTGGACGATGAACCAGAGCCGTAGGATTAGAACCAGATCGCACGGTCCACATCTCCCCATACCGCTTCGCCACTCGCCGTCTCACTGACGAGTGGGGTCGCTCACTTAACCAACCCCCGCGCACGCTGTGCGTAGTGGGTCGGCCCAGTTAAAAATCCCGCGCGACCCATTAATTCAAATTTAGGTTTATTCATTTAATTTCAAACTCATTTCTTTACCTAGATTCAAAAATCAACCTAGCTCGATTCACTGAACCAAAATGCATGAAACAAATTTTGTTAGAAAGATACTGGAATGCTTAATCCAAGCCCATTGGATTCAAACCATTTAGATTTGTAGTTCATCCATGGTAAAAATAACAATGCAGAAGATTTTATGCATTCAAACATTTTTCAAAATTCAACCATGAAAGCTTTTGAGTTGATTCCAACTCTCAAAAATCACATTTAACCATACCTTTCAGAATATATAAAAATATATAGGGTTACTTGCAGAAATAATGATCAAGTAATAAAAGAATGCCTCATAGGTCATTCTAGTCATTTTATTTAATTAAAATAACAAGGTTAAACCTTATTAAATTGTGACACCACTTTAAATCACATTCCCATATACTGAAATATGTGGTGATGACATGTGTCAACATGATCCCATGTTTTAATTGGAGAATATTAAATCTTAAGTAATTTTTCAATGAGTAGAAATTACTTTTCTAAAATAAAATAAATAAGACCAAGTCTTTAATTCATGGGATGATTGTGATGATGCTAGATCATCTAGTGTGAGCCTTTGTGTGCTAAATAGAAGTAGTTAAGTATTGTTTGGTTATTGTGTACTTCGTATTTATTTATAGACGCTAGTACCGATAGAATTAGCAAGCTTTGGTTATACCACATTATCATACCAAATCCCAGTTTTATTAGCAAGCTTTATTATTTTATTTCTTTATCAAAGCTCTTTATTTATGTTTGCATAGTGACTTGTGAATTTTGGAAAGATATTAGAGGTAGAATAAAGAGCATAAAACTTGGCCTAAGTTAGATAGAATTAGATGTCATCCTGAGGCATGAGATTAGACTTAGATAAGTCACACTTGATTATCACCCCTCATTAGTATTTACCCCCACTTGTAGATGCTAGTGCTAAGCATAAAACTTGATTAACTTTAGATGGGAATACTTGGTGAAAATGGTTATGAAAACCTTAGAATGATGCGTCATTCTACTGAAATGTTTTGACATATGTTCTTGAACACCAGATGATTTGGATGACAAAAATGTTAAGGAATGAGCCTTAGCCCTTTACAAAACTGATGGTTGTCTGGATGTGATACCATTCCAATTTTACCGTACAACCACAATACCCGAAAATTGGGTAGGGCTTGACTAGAAATTTATATACCTTAGTATGGGTTCCGTCGCGGCCAAGGTCTGAGTTGAGGCTACCTTGTGAAGATTGTCCACCTATGTTGTACTCAAGATGATAGTTGGTCATGGTTGGGAGGCCAAACTCACAGGAGAGGTGCCTATACTAGGGCATGTAATGGAAAGGTTAGGATTGATTATCTGCATACTGAGTATGGTGAATTCAGGATTGTTCCTGATGGATGTATCGAATGTTGTGGTGAAAGTGTACAATCTCTGCAGAGTGTCAAACTATTCGAATAGCCGCGTCTGCGGTTATGGACAGTTGGAGTGGCCATACTGTTCCGTCGTCAGATGTTTTCAAAATGACTGGTGAAATGATTTATGACTTGACTTGACCACAACTGAGTTGTGATATGAAATTCAAGTTCCCATTTAGGTGTCATAAAACTTTCAACTAGCTTTCTTTGCTTCTAAACTCAGTAGAGATAAATCTGGCTTTTTGCAAAACAACCCTAGAGCTTAGTATCCTACTCAAAAACCCCGTCACTTGTTAGTATTAGTTTGCGAGTACTTAAAGAGTACTCATGGTTTTGTCCCTGGCAATTCCCGTGGCCATACTATGAAGAGGACTAACAGGAGGATGGACCGCAGGAAGGTTACGACAACTAGGATCATCACCCATCGTCAGCATTGCCTGTAACCATGAAGATGGAGCTTCGCCCATGCTATCATTATCTTTATGTTATTCCACTGCTTGAACTGTATTAGGACTGGATCATGAGATCCTTATTTGTGTAAGACCTTATGTATGGTTTGTAATGGATGATGTACTGTGATATCCAATCTGTTATGTCTCGCAAAAATGGTAATCCTGGGATTGCGATGTATGGCATAACAGGCATCTAGGATTAAAAATCCGAGTGTTGGCAAGTTGGTACAGAGCCATCTTGACCATAGGAGACCCTAGTTTAGAATGGACGTTTGAATCAAAAACTTAGTTTCAAAACCAAGGAAGCAAGTATTTATGAAAACCTATTCTCATTCTTATCACTTAGACTCTTTCATGAATATTCATGTTCCTCAAAAATTCTTGCAAACTTACTTAAAATTTGACACACTTGTTCACTCTACTAACTTACTCATTCTATATTCTTATAGATGGACGTGAAGTATAGCAAGTTTTATCAGTTGGGGAATGGAGGAGACCTCATCTTTGAGCGTGACCTGGACCAGCTGGCACAAATGCTGGAGCATCCGCACCCCGAGTTCTTTGGAGCTCAGCTCAATGATCAGTAAGGAGAAGATTTGCAGTGGTTAGTTGTTGCAAGTCTCCGAGGAAAGATTTAACCCCCCACCACAGAGGGAATTCAGTTCACCTTGAGAGAGAACAACTGGCTCGATGGACTTGCCAGAGCAATGCAGGAAGCTCTTGCCCGTCTATGTGGGAAGAGTGTCAATCAAATCAAGGGTACCCGCTTTGAGTTCTACCCAAGGCGTGATGCTATGGGACAGCCACTGGAGGCACCATACCACCACGAGCTAAAGAGTCAACTGGACCACCTCAGCTTCATGATGTATGATCGTCAGAAGGAGTTGGACAATGCCCGCTCCTACGCCAACGACAAGTACGCCATCGCCGCCAAGAAGGATCAGACCATCGCCTTGCTAGTGAAGGATCGCCAGTCTCATCGCCATCAGCTCGACAAGAAGGAGCTCATCATTGCCCGTCTTCGCCACCGGATCACAGATTTGGAGGAGACCATCCACGAGAGAGACATGCAGTTGGAGGATAGGGAGAATGCAGGGGAAGACCTTCGTGGAGACCCCTACTCCTATCTCAATGACGATGATGACTCTCTGGAGGATCAGGCCATGGAATTCTTCAGCGATGAGGATGACTTCGCCTTCCTCGATGATGATGATGAGGATGATGAGCACACTGACTCCAAGGAGTAGTAGCACTTGGGCACTAACGTTAGTGAGTTGTATTCGGTCCCACTGTATCGTAGCTTCACAGAATGGTTCCTAAAACCATCAGTTTTCGTTTGTTGTGGTGTGTGTTTGTATCGTGTGCTATGAATGAATGAAAAGCAAGCTGCTAGAAAAATATGAGTCAAAATTTGAAAACTTTTCAAACCCAAAACCCCTGAACGTTAGAAATTTCCCTCTGTTCTCATGATCTACCTCAATCTTCAGATGCCTCGCGGAGGAAGCAGTTCATTCCCGGACCCGATGTTGCAGATCTTGCAAATGTTAGTTTCAGACCGTGAAGCTGAAAGAGCCGAGCGTCAAGCCAACTTAGCCACCCTTCAGCACATCGCTTAGATGGCCAAGAACAATCAAGGCCATGGAAATCAGGACAACCATGGATCTAAGCTCAAGAATTTTCAGAACACCAACCCACCCATTTTTAGTAACTCTGAAGAGCCCCTAGATACAGATGATTGGCTGTAAACCATGGAGAACAACCTGGAAGTTGCAGGAGTGGAAGCTAACGAGAAAGTACTGTTCGCTACCCACTATCTGGCCGGAGATGCAAGAGCATGGTGGAACAGCGTTCACAACATGAATGGAGGACAAATGATGGCTTCGGATGAATTCAAACTCAAGTTTAGCAGGACCCATGTGCCACCCGGTTTGATTTTGCGGATGAGAGATGAATTCAAGGAGATGAAGCAAGGAATAATGACTATGGTAGAGTACCGTGAAAGATTCCTATCTCTTTCAAGGTATGCCCCTGATGAGATCAGCACGGAAGCCAAGAAGAAAGAGATATTCCTGAATAGTTTGCATGATGAGATGCAGACAGTGTTAGTCAATACACCAAAATATCGCCCCAAACCATCTCCAGGATTTGCCCCAAGAACCAACGGACCCCCGATGAACCTTCCAACCTATCCCAACCATGGAAACCCAAGGCCCGGAGGAAATCACAACAACCCCGGAAACCCCAGCAATTTCAACCGTGCGCCGCCTAAGTTCAACAACAACAACAATGCCGCCACCAACACCAACACTGCCCCAAGGACTAGACGCAATGTTGTGCCTGTTGCAGCAAAGGACAAGTCTCAGGTGACTTGTTATGAATGTGGAACCAAGGGTCACTATTACAATGAGTGCCCCAAGAAGATTTCCATGCCCCTAATGCAAATGCCCCAGCTCTGCAGCAGCAGCATGTTCAGCCCGGAAGAAGGTTTGCCCCAGGGAACTCGCTTAACCGCAACGGTCGTCTCTTTCGCATGCATGCTAAAGAAGCCCAAGAAGCGCCAGATGTCGTGCTGGGTATGTTTTCTATTAACTCGGTACTTGCAAGAGTGTTTTTTGATTCCGGAGCATCGCACTCATTTGTTACTGAAGAATTTGCATGCACTAGTAAGATTCAACCAACCAAATTGAAGCATGCTATGATTGTTCAAATACCTGGTTCAACCACCAAAGCTAGAAATATTTGCAAGGCCGTGCCTATCCGAATCCATGGCATAGATTTTTATGCTAATCTAATATTACTTGGAACTGAAGGTTTGGAAGAAGTACGAGGAATGGATTGGATGTCGAAACATAAAGGATTAGTCGACTGTGCCAAGAAATCCATAACCATGACCAGTACAACCGGAATATTAGTCGAGCATGTATCGGAAACCTTGCCCCGCCAATTCAAGTGCAACAAGAGTATAGCCCATCCAACCATTGACCAAGTTCGGATAGTCTATCAATACCCCGATGTATTTCCATATGTTTTGCCCGGTATGCCTCTAGATCGGGATATCGAGTTTATCATTGAACTAATCCCTGGAACCGGACCCATAGCCCAGAGACCATATAGTATGAACCCGTCGGAACTAGTGGAACTGAAGAAGCAACTGGATGCTATGTTGGAAATTGGATTGATTCAACCAAGTGCATCACCATGGAGATCACCTGTCTTGTTTGTGGACAAGAAGGATGGAGGTAACCGTTTATGTACGTACTATCGGAAGTTGAATGATGTCACCATCAAGAACAAGTACCCGCTGCCCAAGAAGATCTGTTTGACCAGTTGACTGGTGCCAAAGTGTTTTCTAAGATTGATCTTAGAACTGGCTATCACCAACTCAAGATTCACGCAGAGGATATTCCAAAGACTGCCTTCATTGCTAGATATGGATTATATGAGTATACTCTCATGTCTTTTGGATTAACCAATGTCCCCACTTATTTCATGAATCGCATGAATAAGATTTTTATGAACTTCCCGGATAAGTTTGTCATTGTTTTCATTGATGACATTCTGATTTATTCCAAACCGGAAGAAGAACATGAGCTACACCTAAGAACCATCCTTGGAACCCTTAGGGAGCATCCGTTGTATGCCAAGTTTAGCAAATGTGAATTATAGTTACAGGAGGTAGGATTCCTCAGATACATTGTATCAGCCAGAGGAATTTCCGTTGACCCTGCAAAGGTGAAGGATGTGGAAGATTGGCAAGCCCCAACCACTCAAACCCAAGTTCGTGCATTTCTCGGATTAACGGGATACTACCGCAAATTCGTAGAGGGATTCTCGAGTATCGCTAGACCCATGACCCAATTGCTAAAGAAGGACAAGACGTTTGAATGGACGGACAAATGTGAAGCGAGTCTTTAGGAACTCAAGAAGAGATTGATTCCAGCCCCAATCTTGATCATGCCAGATATCACGAAGCTGTTTGATGTGTATTGTGACGCGTCCAAGATCTGTCTCGGATGTGTGTTGATGCAAGAAGGAAAAGTTATATCTTATCTATCCCGACAACTAAAGCAACATGAATAGAACTATCCTACCCATGACCTTGAACTAGCCGCCGTAGTTCTAGCCCTGAAGACATGGAGGCATTACCTTATGGGAAACCGTTGTGAGATTTATTCAGATCACAAGAGCCTGAAGTATATATTCACTCAGAAGGAGCTGAATATGAGGCAGAGAATATGGATCGAGCTAATCAAGGACTATGATCTGTACATTCACTATCACTCCGGTAAAGCCAATGTGGTAGCAGATGCCCTTAGCAGATTGCTGTGCCGCTTGAACTCCATGATTTTGAAGGAGCAACCAAGTTTGCACAAAGAGATGGAAGATTTTAGAATGGAATTAGTAAGTGAAGGATTTTTGGCTAGCATAGAACTTCAACCCACTTTGATTAGTCAGATCAAGGAGGCTCAGAACGGAAATGCTAGTATCAACGGAATCAAACGTCGTATCGATACAGGAAAAGTACCCGAATTCACCGAGGATGAAGAAGGAGTTCTGTGGTACAAAGGACGTCTCTGTGTACCAGCAGATTCAGAGTTGAAAGAATTTATTTTGAAGGAAGCCCATGATACTCTTTATTCTATCCACCCCGGAGGAACGAAGATGTATCAGGATTTGAAGGAACAATTTTGGTGGCATAAGATGAAGAGAGAAATCGGAAGCTATATCGCCAAGTGTGATATTTGCCAGAGAGTCAAGGTGGGACATCAAAGACCCGCAGGACTATTGCAACCATTACAGATTCCAGAATGCAAATGGGATTCAGTTGGAATGGACTTTATCACCAGATTACCTAGTTCTAGTAGGGGAAATGACTCTATTTGGGTCATAGTTGACAAATTGTCCAAAGTAGCCCATTTCTTACCAGTCAAGACCACCTACCAGAGTTTGAAGCTAGCGGAGTTGTACATCGCTAGAATCGTCAGTTTGCATGGAGTTCCCAAGAACATTGTATCAGATCAAGGAACTCAGTTTACCTCGAGATTCTGGAAGAAAGTCCAAGAAGGTTTGGGAACCCGACTAGATTTCAGCACAGCGTATCATCCTCAAACAGATGGACAAACGGAGTGAGTAAATGAAATACTCGAAGATATGTTGAGAGCATGTGTACTAGAGTATGGATCCAAGTGGGAAGACTGTCTGCCATTCGCAGAATTTTCTTACAACAACAGTCATCAAGCTAGTTTGCAAATGGCCCCATTTGAATTCATGTATGGAAGGAAGTGTCGACCCCTTTTGAACTGGTCGGAAGTAGGAGAGAGTCAGATTTTTGGACTCGACATCCTACGAGAAGCAGAAGAGAAAGTTCACCAGATCCGTGAGCACCTCAAGACCGCCCAGTCAAGACAGAAGAGTTATGCCGACAAGAGACGTCAAGACCTCGCTTTCAATATCGGAGATTTTGTGTATCTCAAAGTGTCACCTTTGAAGGGAATGCAGCGTTTCTAGCTCAAAGGAAAGTTAGCCCCCAGATATATCGGACCTTTCAAGATTCTGAACCGTCGTGGAGAAGTTTCGTATCAATTGGATCTGTCAGAAGAAATATCAGCAGTGCACAATGTGTTCCATATATCGTTACTTCGCAAATGCCTTGAAGTTTCGGAGAAGACTAAAGTTTTCAAGAACATTGATCACCGGACCATAGAGATCAACGATGACCTGACGTATCCCGAAGTACCTATCCGTATTTTGGAAGAAGCTTTTAGAACCACCAGAACCCGAAGCATGAAGTTTGTCAAGATTCAATGGAGCAACCACACTGAAGAAGAAGCTACCTGGGAGCTAGGTAATCTTTTTTCTTCTTTCTCAAATCTCGGGATGAAATTTTGTTTAAGGAGGGAAGGTTTGTAACATCCCAAAAATATTGATCATGCTTATCAAATTCTAATCACTAAAATTAGGGTTAACAAAAACTTTGATTAAATAAAAATCATATGAATGCATGTGTGTATGTGATGATTGTATGAATGCATGAATGGACTTGTGTGATTAACCTAAATAGCAAGAAATGGTTCAAAGATGAAAATAACATCATCTAAAACATTTACAAACAAAAATAAATCAAGAGTAAATAAAAAACAAATCAAATAAGGAAAATGGTCATTTTTGCCAATCTTGCTCACTAGGCCACTTTGAGTGTTTCTAGTCCAAGATTTCAAACAGAAACTTTTCCTATTATTTTCACCCCTTGCTAGACCAAGTAAAAGGGAATCAAATCCCACCTTTCAAACTTACAGAAACATTTAGCAACCCCATGCAAATGACAATTCAAAATTGAATCTTTATCATATGTGAAGATCACACATTTTCAAAACCCAACGAAACCAGTGCCCCTTGATCAATCCAACTAACCAGATACTCCCTAGTATGTGCCTAGCAAACCCACCAAGTTTGAATCCAAAATTCAAATTTGAATTTCATTCGGCCATTTCCTCAAACACCTTGTGATCAACAAACAACAAAACATCAAACACTATTAGTAGCAGTAATTTCGGCCAACCTTGTCCCCTTCCTAGCTCACTCTACAATCTTAGTAGATGATCAAACTAATCTAACTAGCCTTAGCACCACTGTGAGCAAGCATTGCCATCAAAGGTGACCATGCCGAGAGCACCATTGCCTCCCCCATGTCGCCAGCAAGCTAGAGGAAGCACTAGCCTTGCCAACCTTGTCTAGAACACTGACCACCGTCCATCGCCACCCCTTGTTCAGGCCACGAGCATTGCCAGTCCCTGGACCATACGTCAAGCTCATTCCAAGCTTCTCTGCGTGCGAGCTAAGAGCGCGCCAGTGCGCCGCACATGACACCAGCCCACAGACCGCGCGCCGTCCTCGCCGCTTGCGTTAGTGATCGCCAGCACCCAGCACCCCGCCAGACAACCTCATTTGCCGCCGCGTGGACCATGGACGCTTTGCGCCATTAAAACCACCGTCGGACCCGCCCAGAGCGTCGCGACGTTCCGACTGATCAGCACCGCCCCACGTCGCGTGACCATGCCGTTGAGCTCCGCCAGGGAGCACAGCACCGCCCCCTATCATCGCCCATGCCATTAGCGCGCTGTATCGATGACCTCAACGAGCTCAGCCCGCGCCCTTCGGTCCCCTCGTCGCACTATAAATAGAGTCCTTCCCATCTCAAACCCTTCACACCATCTCACTACCCACCTCTCACTGATCACACCCACTCACCCTCGGAGCAAGGCGAGCACCAGGTGGCCGGAATTTCACCAGAGTTCACTGCTGCAGAGGAGGATAGGCATTGTCGATTGGAGCCGCCCCAGGAGGAGCTGTCGGTACCAGGATAATCGTCGTCGTCGACTTCGTCGTTCGCCCCCATCGCTGACCATTGCTAGAGCCCCGGTGAGCCTCGTCACCCCCACTGTCGTGCTAGGGTTCTGCCTCGCCGCGTCCTGTTCAGGCATGGAAGATGAACCAGAGCCGTAAGATTAGAACCAGATCGCACGGTCCACATCTCCCCATACCGCTTCGCCACTCGCTATCTCACTGACGAGTGAGGTTGCTCACTTAACCATCCCGCGCGTGCGCTGTGTGTAGTGGGCCAGCCCAGTTAAAAATCCCGTGCAGCCCATTAATTCAAATTTAGGTTTATTCATTTAATTTCAAACTCAGTTATGTACCTAGATTCAAAAATCAACCTAGCTCGATTCACTGAACCAAAATGCATGAAAGCAATTTTGTTAGAAAGGTACTGGAATGCTTAATCCAAGCCCATTGGATTAAAACCATTTAGATTTGTAGATAATCCATGGTAAAAATAACAAGGCAGAAGCTTTTCTCCATTCAATTTTTTTTTAAAAATTCAACAATGAAAGCTTTTGAGTTGATTCCAACTCTCAAAAATCACATTTAACCATACCTTTCAGAATACATAAAAATATATAGGGTTACTTGCAGAAATAATGATCAAGTAATAAAAGAATGCCTCATAAGTCATTCTAGTCATTTTATTTATTTAAAATAACAAGGTTAAACCTTATTAAATTGTGACACCACTTTAAATCACATTCCCATGTACTGAAATATGTGGTGATGACATGTGTCAACATGATCTCATGTTTTAATTGGAGAATATTAAATCTTAAGTATTTTTTCAATGAGTAGAAATTACCTTTCTAAAATAAAATAAATAAGACCAAGTCTTTAATTCATGGGATGATTGTGATGATGCTGGATCATCTAGTGTGAGCCTTTGTGTGCTAAATAGAAGTAGTTAAGTTTTGTTTGGTGATTGTGTACTTCGTATTTATTTATAGACGCTAGTACCGACCAAGGATACAAAGAAGAAGGAGACTACTACGAGGAAGAAGAAGAGGAGAACTTCAATCATTGCACTGCTCAAGGCAAGCTATCTAATGCAAGCCATCCTAGCAAGCTAACACTTGCAACTTTGCAAGCTAGATAACTTATGCAATCCATTAGGCAGGCTTTGGTTATACGACCTTATCATACCAAATCCCAGTTTTATTAGCAAGCTTTATTATTTTATTTCTTTATCAAAGCTCTTTATTTATGTTTGCATAGTGACTTGTGAATTTTGGAAAGATATTAGAGGTAGCATAAAGAGCATAAAACTTGGCCTAAGTTAGATAGAATTAGATGTCATCCTGAGGCATGAGATTAGACTTAGATAAGTCACACTTGATTATCACCCCTCATTAGTATTTACCCCACTTGTAGATGCTAGTGCTAAGCATAAGACTTGATCAACTTTAGATGGGAATACTTGGTGAAAATGGTTATGAAAACCTTAGAATGATGAGTCATTCTACTGAAATGTTTTGACATATGTTCTTGAACACCAGATGGTTTGGATGATGAAAATGTTAAGGCATGAGCCTTAGCCCTTTATAAAACTGGTAGTTGTCTGGATGCGATACCATTCGAATTTTACCGTACAACCACAATACCCGTAAATTGGGTAGGGCTTGACTGGAAATTTATATACCTTAGTATGGGTTCCTTCGCGGCCAAAGTCTAAGCTGAGGCTACCTTGTGAAGATTGTCCACCTGTGCAGTACCCAAGATGACAGTTGGTCATGGTTGGGAGGCCAAACTCACGGGAGAGGTGCCTATACTAGGGCGTGTAATGGAAAGGTTAGGATTGATTATCCGCATACTAAGTATGGTGAATTCAGGACTGTTCCTGACGGATGTATCGAATGTTGTGGTGAAAGTGTACAATCTCTGCAGAGTGTCAAACTATTCGAATAGCCGCGTCTGCGGTTATGGACAGTTGGAGTGGCCATACTGTTCCGTCGTCAGATGTTTTCAAAATGACTGGTGAAATGATTTATGACTTGACTTGACCACAACTGAGTTGTGATATGAAATTCAAGTTCCCATTTAGGTGTTATAAAACTTTCAACTAGCTTTCTTTGCTTCTGAACTCAGTAGAGATAAATATGGATTTTTGCAAAACAACCCTAGAGCTTAGTATCCTACTGAAAACCCTTCACTTGTTAGTATTAGTTTGCGAGTACTTAAAGAGTACTCATGGCTTTGTCCCTAGCTATTCCCGTGGCCAGACTATGAAGAGGACTATCAGGAGGATGGACCACAGGAAGGTTACGGCAACTAGGATCATCTCCCATCGTCAGCATTGTCTGTGACCATGAAGATGGAGCTTCGCCCATTCTATCATTAACTTTATGTTATTCCACTGCTTGAACTGTATTAAGAATGGATCATGAGATCCTTATTTGTGTAAGACCTTATGTATGGTTTGTAATGGATGATGTACTGTGATATCCAATCTGTTATGTCTCACAAAAATGGTAATCCTGGGATTGCGATATATGGCATAGCAGGCATCTGGGATTAAAAATTCGGTAGTCGAAAACAAACATGTATTAGGTCTTACGGTCATTGCAAATAGCTCCTAGTACCCAAAAACTATGGGAAATAACTAATGAAAAATGTCCATAAAACATGAAAACAAAGAGTTTTTGTCACAACTCTCAAACATTTATCGGGTCTTACGGTCGTTGTAATTTTCCCAGGAACCCCAAAACAGCCATAAAACGCAAAAACAACGAGTTTTTGTCACAACTCTCAAACATGTATCGGAGCTTATGGGCCATGCAAATCGCCCTAAAACTGCACAACTGTGGGCAAGAGCTCATGAAAATGGTCATAAAACGGAAAAATGATGAGTTTTTGTCATAACTCTCAAACAGTATCGGGTCTTATGGTCGTTGTAAATCGCCCTGTAACTCCAAAACTTTGGGAAATAGCTCATGAAAACGGCCCTAAAACACGAAAACGACGATTTTTTGGTCATATCTCTAAAACATGTACCACGTCTTATGGTTGTTGTAAATCGTCCTGGACCCCTAAAACTATGGGCAATAGCTCATGGAAACGTGCCTAAAACACGAAAACGACAAATTTTTGGTCACAACTCTCAAACACATACCGGGTGTTCGGTCATTGGAAATCCCCCTGGAACATCTAAACTGTAGGCAATAGCTCATGAAAACTACTATAAACTCGAAAACGATGAGTTTTTGGTCATAACTCTCAAACATGTATCGAGTCTTACTATCGTTGTAAATCTTCATTTAACCCCAAAACTATGGGCAATGGCTGATAAAAACGGCCATAAAATGAGAAAACGATGAGTCTTTGGTCATATCTCTCAAACATGTCTCGAGTCTTACAGGCAATGCAAATCGCTCTGGAATCCCAAAACCATGGGCAATAGCTCATGGAAACGGCCATAAAACAAGAAAACAACTAGAGTTTTGGTTATATATCTCAATCATGTATCGGGTTTTCAGTCGTTGAAAATCGCCATGGAACCTCAAAACTACGGGCAATAGATCATGAAAATGGCCATAATACGCGAAAATGACGAGTTTTTGTCATAACTCTCAAACATGTATCGAGGCTTATGATGTCTACGAACTTCTATTCTTGTAGACAGTTGTTGGGCCTCCAAGTGCAGAGGTTTGTAGAACAGCAGCAAGTTTCCCTTAAGTGGATTACCCAAGGTTTATCGAACTCAGGGAGGAAGTGGTCAAAGGTATTCCCTCTCAATCAATCCTGCAATCAAGATACAAGAAGTCTCTTGTGTCCCCAACAAACCCAATACACTTGTCAGGTGTATAGGTGCACTAGTTCGGCGAAGAGATAGTGAAATACAAGTGGTAACGGCGCCAGAAAATAGCTTGACGGTGAGGTAAAGACTAAAGCAAGCAAACATGCAACATATCTAGATGCAAACGCTGTTTCAATGTTCAGAAACAAGGCCTAGGGATCATACTTTCACCAGTGAACACTCTCTCATATAAATATCCTCTCTTCATGATACTACTCTTAACTACTCTCCGGTTGGACACTCTAATCATCAGTAGGGCTATAACAGCACTCCTCAAAGTCCTCATTCCCCAATCTGATAACCCCACACTGTCACCTTGAGCGGTAGATGGTTCCAACAAACACCACAATTTCATAGAGACATCCAACTCCAAATATAACTCATAACAAATATTCAATCTAGCCAAAGTTCCACACACGGTATGCACACTATCACTTTCACACACGTGGGGAAAAGCATAGATCTATTAAAGCACAAAGAGTATTTATGTAGACTCAAACCTAAGTGCCACCATGGCGTGCATGCTGTCACTTTCACACACATGGGGAGAGAGCAGAGAACTATTAAAGCACTTGAGTAGCAAGGTAGACCTACTTGATTACAAAGCTCATGATCACAATATGACCACGAATAGAGAGAGAGATGAACACATAGCTACCTGTAGATCCCTTAGCCTCGAGGACGAACTACTCCCTCCTCATCATGGGAATCAGAAATGGTGATGAAGATAGCGATGGAGATTGCTCTGGGGGAACTACCCCGTCCCGGCAGGGTGCCGGAACAGAGACTTTCTGTCCCCTCAATCTCCCCTTCGATGGCAGCAGCGCAGCAGAACTTTTCTTGGCTTTCTAGTCGATCCTTTAGGGTTTCTGGGTCAGAGGCTTCTTATAGGAGAAGGAGGCAAGGTCGGTGGAGGTCCAGCCCCCCCCTGTGGGCGCGGCCTAGGGTGGGCCCGCGCCCACCTAGGGTGTGTCCACCCTGGTGTCCTCCTCCGTCTCGTCTTCGATTTTCTTTATCGCTCAAAAAAATTATGAACTTTGGCTTTTGTCCTGTGCAATTCTGAGAATATTCATTTTTTACCTTTCTGAAACCAAAAATAGCAGAAAATAGACAACTGGCACTGTGGCATCTTGTCAATAGGTTAGTTCCAGAAAGTTTATAAAAATACCTCAAAGTGTAGACAAAACATAGCAAAGTAGATACTAAACAAGCATGGAACATCAAAAATTATAGATACATTTCCGACGTATCTAGCATCCCCAAGCTTAACTCCTGCTCGTCCTCGAGTAGGTAAGTGATAAAAGAATAATTTTTGAGGTGACATGCACCATCAAAACCAAGATCAAACCATTTGCAAGCATTGAAAGCTTGGATCAAAGAACTCTAAACATGTGCATGAAAGATGGAGTTCTAACAATAAGACAAAGTAACTATGCATGCAACATGAAAGGTTACAAACAAAGATCATGAACAACAATGCATTGAAATATGTTTGTTTGTTTCACATATAGAAAACATAGCATAGTGGCATTCAGCTTATCCCTCAAAGAGTAGCAACACTACTGGAAAAACCATCTTCGGTTCGACGTGAACAAGGCCAGCAGTCCCAGTCTGGCACAGCCCGCGACTAGTGGGAGCACTAGTCCTGGGCCGTGAGGCCTCTAACGGCTAGAAACGGCCGTAGTCACTAGTCCCGGGCCAGACCAGGTCATATGGACCGGGACTAATGACCTAGAGCAGGCCAGTTGGTCCTTTCGTGGACTATTAGTCCCAGGTCGTATCACGGCCCGGGACTAGTTGTCTACCACTATATATTCTGCTTCCTATCCTGCTGCCCTAAAGCATATGGTGTCCATTTTCTCAAACAAGCAAGAGAGTTCATGCCATTTTTTTCTCAAGATTTGTCAAGATTTAGTTTGCAACACCTAAATCCAAACCTTTAAAATGTTAGAACTTCATTCTTTCATCTCTTATTGATACTTTAGCTCTATAATGCTCTAGAAGTATAGAGATATGGATCAATGCATGCATGCTCTAGAAGTAGCTAGAAGGATTTTGATATATATGTGTAACAAATTTTGATTAGGCACATAGTTACTGAAAATTGAAATGTGTAATTTTAGAGTTTCAGATCTTAGAATGGAATAAGGTTTTCACTGATAGAACAATAATAAAAAACTCCACATTTATCATGTTGATTGTTTTCTCCAATTCACAAATTGGTGCATGTAAATTTTTCAAAATTCAAAATTAATGCTCTAGAAGCTCTCAATATAACTTGTAATAATTTTATCATGTTGTGTAATGGTTTTTGATATACTTTTACTATAATGCAGATGGTCCGGGAATGGATGTATGGTACTGACCGACGCTCTGGCGAGTTCATTAATGGCGTGCATGAATTCATCTGTGTTGCTGATGCAAACAAGCGCAATGGTTTTGTATTCTGTCCATGTAATGGATGTAGGAATCAGAAGGATTACTCTGACTCAAAAACCCTTCACAGCCACCTATTGAAGTCCGGCTTCATGCCCACTTATAATTGTTGGACCAAGCATGGAGAGAGAGGGGTTATAATGGAAGACAATGAAGAAGAGGAGGAGGATGACAACTATCATGGTTTCCCTGAGTACGGAGATACTTCCATGGGGGATGCTGAAGGGGAGGATGAAGAAGAGACACATGATGAACCCGTTGATGATCTTGGTCGAACCATTGCCGATGCACGAAGATATTGTGAAATTGAAAAGGATAGGGAGAAGTTCAATCACATGTTAGAGGATCACAAAAAGTTGTTGTACCCAAATTGCAAAAATGTTCCGAAAAAGCTGGGCAACACACTGGAATTGCTGCGAGGGAAGGCTGAGTGTGCTATACCTGACTCCTCATTTGAAAAGTTGCTGAAAATGATGAAGAATATGCTTCCAAAAGATAATATATTGCCCGCCAATACGTACGAAGCAAAGAAGGTTGTCTTCCCTCTAGGTTTAGAGGTTCAGAAGATACATGCATGCCCTAATGACTGCATCCTCTACCGCGGTGAGGAGTATGAGAATTTGGATGCATGTCCGGTATGCACTTCACTTTGGTATAAGATTAGACGAGATGACCCTAGTGACGTTGAGGGTGAGCCCCCCCGGAAGAGGGTTCCTGCCAAGGTGATGTGGTATGCTCCTATAATACCACAGTTGAAACGCTTACTCAGAAACAAAGAGCACGCCAAGTTGTTGCGATGGCATAAAGAGGAACGTAAGTCAGACGGGATGTTGAGACACCCTGCTGATGGGTCGCAATGGAGAAAAATCGATAGAAAGTACCCGGACTTTCCAGATGACGCAAGGAGTTTAAGGTTTGGTCTAAGTACAGATGGCAAGAATCCCTTTGGGGAGAAGAGCTCCAGTCACATCACCTGGCCCGTGACTCTATGCATCTATAACCTTCCTCCTTGGTTGTGCATGAAGCGGAAGTTCATTATGATGCCAATGTTGATCCAAGGTCCAAAGCAACCCGACAACGACATTGATGTGTACCTAAGGCCTTTAGTGGAAGAACTTTTACAGTTGTGGCACGAACCCAGGATACGCGTGTGGGGTGAGCACAAGCAGGAAGAATTTAACCTCCGAGCATTGCTTTTCGTAACAATCAATGATTGGGCTGCTATTAGTAACCTTTCAGGACAGTCAAACAAGGGATACAATGCATGCACACACTGTTTAGATGAGACTGAAAGTATATATTTGGAACATTGTAAGAAGAATGTCGATTTCTTTTGTCCAAGCATCCCTTAAGAAAGAAAGGCAAGCATATCAATGGTCTGGCATGTCACCAGACGAAGCCTAAGGAGCGTACTGGTGTTGATATATTTGATATGGTCAAAGATTTGGATCAAATGGTAACCTTTGGAAAGGGTCCTGGCAGAAAATCTGTTCCGACGGACGCTGAAGGACACGCACCCATGTGGAAGAAGAAATCTACATTTTGGGAGCTACCATATTGGAAATTCTTAGAGGTCCGCTCAGCAATCGATGTGATGCATGTGACGAAGAATCTTTGCATGAACCTTCTAGGCTTCTTGGGCGTGTATGGGAAGACAAAAGATACATCGGAAGAACGAAAGGACCATCAACGTATGAAAGACCCAGATGACCTGCATCTAGAATGGTTTCAAGGTCATGCTAGCTATGCTATTACCAAACAAGAGAAGGAAATATTTTTTGAATGCCTAAGCAGTATTAAGGTCCCGTCTGGCTTCTCGTCGAATATAAAGGGAATAATAAATATGGCAGAAAAAAGTTCCAAAACCTAAAGTCTCATGACTGCTACGTGATTATGACGCAAATGCTTCCGATTGCATTGAGGGGGCTTCTACCAGATAATGTTCGAGTACCCATTGTGAAGCAATGTGCATTTCTCAATGCAATCTCTCAGAAGATAATCAATCCTGAATATCTACCACGGTTACAGAATGATGTGGTCCAATGTCTTGTCAGTTTTGAGTTTGTGTTCCCATCATCCTTCTTCAATATTATGACGCACCTGTTGGTTCACCTAGTCAAAGAGATTTCCATTCTCGGTCTTGTATTTCTACACAATATATTTCCCTTTGAGAGGTTCATGGGAATCTTAAAGAAATATGTTCGTAACTGTGCTAGGCCAGAAGGAAGCATCTCCAAGGGCTATGGAACAGAGGAGGTCATTGAATTTTGTGTTGACTTCGTTCCTGACCTTAGCCCGATTGGTCTTCCTCAATCGCGGTATGAGGGGAGACTGAGTTGAAAGGGTACTCTAGGAAGGAAATCAATAATATGTAGGGACGGACATTCTTACACCGAAGCACATTACACCATTCTACAGAATTCTATCTTGGCAGCCCCATATATCGAGGAACACAGGAAAATCTTACGCTCCAACAACCCTGGAAAGCATGACTCTTGGATTAGAGATGAACACATGAAGAGTTTCGGCGGTTGGTTGCAACATCTCATCAAAAACAACACTCTTGGAGATCATCTATACTTGTTGTCTAGGTCACCATATTCGACTATATCGACTTTCCAAGGGTACGAGATAAATGGGTATACATTTTACACGATAGCCCAAGATTAAAAGAGCACCAACCAAAACAGTGGTGTCCGCTTTGATGCAACATACAACAATGGGTCAAAGACCACATATTATGGTTACATAGAGGAGATATGGGAACTTGACTATGGACCTACTTTTAAGGTCCCCTTGTTTCGGTGCAAATGGGTCAAGCTGACAGGAGGAGGGGTTGAGGTAGACAAGAAATACGGAATGACATCATTGGATCTCAACAATCTTGGGTACTTAGACGAACCATTCGTCCTAGCCAATGATGTGGCTCTGGGTTTCTATGTGAAGGACATGTCTACCAAACCTAGAAAAAGAAAAAATAAGAAAAAGAATACATCAGACGATGAGCCAAAGCGCCACATAGTTCTTTCAGGAAAAAGAAACATCATGGGAGTGGAGGAAAGACATACATGTTAGAAGATTGTGATAAGTTTCATGAAATTCCGCCCTTCGCGGTGAAGGATGACTCAAGCATCATGTTAATGAATGAAGATGCTCCATGGATATGGTGGGATCAGAAAGGAACACACGCGAAGAAATTATGTGTAATAATTGTAACATTTATGAGTGAAGATGCTCCATGTGTCCATTTTTACAGTGTTGTCTGCAAACAATCTTGAGTGTGTTAGTCCCGTTTTGTGGCTGGACCAGGACTAAAGGGGGGCCTTTAGTCCCGATTCATACTTACCATCAAGATCTAATCTCCAAACGCGTGAGGTCAGATATTAGGGAGTGCCTCTATGACCAGTTTCTTGGAGATGCCGGAGGACTGGGCTCCGGCGGCATCTCCCTGAAACTGGCCGTTGTGGTGTCCCTGCTCTTGAAAACCATCTTGCAGCTTGTAACTTCTCTAACTAGATCAACACGCCTAGGAGCTAACTAATTTCACATATTAGGGAGTGCCTCTATGACCAGTTTCTTGGAGATGCCGGAGGACTGGGCTTCGACGGCATATCCCTGAAACTGTACGTAGTGGTGTCCCTACTCTCGAAAACCATATTGGAGATGCCTCAAACTGGATGGAGGACTGGACTCACAAGGATGCCTATTTATAGTACAATCAGCTCGGCATAATGTCGACACTCACGACATAATGTCGACACTCACCCCTATTATTAGTGCTGACTCATGTTTTGTCTCGGTTGGTGTCTCCAACTGGGACTAAAGGTTCATCTTTAGTCCCGGTTGGTGACGCCATCCGGGACAAGGTACAAGCCACACGACATAATGTTGACACTCACCCCTATTATTAGTGCTGCCTAGACCAGTCCGCCGCAATCCCTTCAGTCGCGGTTGGTTTCTCCAACCGGGACTAAAGATGAACCCTCTCTTTATAGGCATTTCCCTCTATTTATAGGCTGCTCGATCCAGCCTGCTCTATTTATAGGCCTTTTCCTCTAAATACAACATCTTCATATTTAGGTAACACTCAAGACATTTATTAATATTAAAAACCGGGACAAACCGGGACTAGCTAACACTCAGGCCTAAAGCCGCCCCCTTTAGTCATAATCATGCCTAGTCCTATAGTACGCAGCTTCAGGGTCTTCTTCGTCATCGTCATCGTCATCATCATGGTCGTCATCGTCACCTGCCACTCCGGGGATCCTCAGCCCATCCATGGCATATACCAGGGGCCATTCCGGCCTCAGATTCACGGCGGGCGGGGGAGGGGTCTCCTGGAAGACGATGCCGCTACCGCCGGGCGGGGGTGGGGACTTGTGGGCACCGCAGGCGAGGATGGTCTCCCCCGGTGATGTAGCGCATCACTCCGATGATAGTACGGTTCACCCACCACAGACGATGGCGGCTTCGTTGTGGTTCACCGGGGGCGGGCCATCACCCTCGTACCTGGCGAGATCCCTTTCCCGCCTATTAGCAAAGAAGGCATTCCAGGTGTCGTAGTTGTCAGGATCCCACCGGGGATCCATCCGCTGCTCCGGCGTGAGCTCGTGGTAGAAGTGGTTCGTGATGGCCGCCTGGCGTGCGGAACCTTGAGGGACAGGAGGGACAGGAACCCCTCCAGTGCTCAGCATCCAGCCGGCGGGCGGCCGGTAGCCCGGCAGACAAGGGTAGTTGGAGGCGCACAGCGCCTCGGTCTCCTTGAGGGTCAGAATGGCCCAGTAGGCATTGTCCATTGTTCTAAGAGAGGAAGGTGTGGATGTGTGGATAGCCATGGCGCGATCGCCCTAGATATAGAGGGAAAGGGCGGGAAAACTTGGTGTGAAGCTTTGGGAAATAGCGGGAAATATCTTTAGTCCCGGTTAGTGACTACAACCGGGACTAAAAGCTCTCATGGAAAGGAAAGGGCGGGAAAACTTGGCGGGAAGCAGTGGGAAATGGCGGGAAATATCTTTAGTCCCGGTTTTTGACTAAAACTGGGACTAAATGGATATTATATTAAGATTTTTTATATTTTTCTGATAATAATAGACATATTATTTGTTTTATTTGGATTTTAAAATAAAAGATATGATTTTCCAAACTTTTATATTTCATTTGAATTTAAAAAAGAAATTTACAAATGAAATAATTGATAAATAATGCAAACAGATAAATGGATATTATATTAAGATTCTTTATATTTTTCTGATCATAATAGACATATTATTTGTTTTATTTGGATTTTTACAATAAAAGATATGATTTTCCAAAGTATTATATTTGATTTGAATTAAAAAAAGAAATTTACAAATGAAATAATTTATAAATGATGCAAACAGATAAATGGATATTATATTAAGATTCTTTATATTTTTCTAATAATAATAGACATATTAATTGTTTTATTTGGATTTTTACAATAAAAGATATGATTTTCCAAAGTTTTATATTTAATTTGAATTAAAAAAAGAAATATACAATTGAAATAATTTATAAATGATGCAAACAGATAAATGGATATTATATTAAGATTCTTTATATTTTTCTGATAATAATAGACATATTATTTGTGTTATTTGGATTTTTACAATAAAGATATGATTTTCCAAAGTTTTATAATTGATTTGAATTAAAAAAAGAAATTTACAAATGAAATAATTCATAAATGATGCAAATAGATAAATGGATATTATATTAAGATTCTTTATATTTTTTTGATAATAATAGACATATTATTTGGATTTTTACAATAAAAGATATGATTTTCCAAAGTTTTATACTCCCTCCGTCCCAAAATAGATGTCTCAGATTTGTTAAAATTTCGATGAATCTATATACTAAATAGTGTCTAGATTCATCCAATTTTGAACAAATCTGAGACATCTATTTTGGGACAGAGGAAGTATTTGATTTGAATTAAAAAAAGAAAATTTACAAAAAGTAAACTAGTCGTGGGTCATGGCTGGACCCGGGACTAGAGGGTGCGTGCGCGCGAAAAATCAAGCGGCCGGAAAAACACATTAGTCCCAGGCCGTGGCTTAACCCGCGACTAAAGACGAGTCCGGGACTAATGACCCTCTAGTTCCGTCCAGTGGCTTAGCCCGGGACTAAATGGGTGGGGGTATAAGTAACCTGCGCCCGTCCCTGGCCTCCCCCACCCAGCACTTGGCGAAATCGACGAGGAGACGAACAGACGACGGCGAGCTCGATCGACGTAGGGGAGGTGCTGCTGGATTGCACAGCGTCTCCGCCCTCGTTTCCGGCCGCCCCGCCGTGCCACCACCCTGCACCGTGCTGCCGCGCGCCTCGCCGTGTCGCCGCGCGCCGTCGGGCCGTACGTGCCGCCGCGCCACCGCGCGCCGTCCCGCCGCCCCGCAATGCGCGCTGCTGCTTCGCCATGCCGCCGCACGCCGTCCTGCGTCCCGCAACGCCACCGCCTCGACGTGCGTTTTTAGGAATTTTTAGTTTCTTTTTTTAGTATCTTAGCGTTTTTAGTATCTTAGCATTAGTTTCTTTTTTTTAGGAATATATAATTGTTTTTAGTTTCTTTTTTTTAGAATATATATTTGTTTATATAATTGTTTTTAGGAATATATAATTGTTTATATAATTGTTTTTAGTTTCTTTTTTTAGGAATATATAATTGTTTATATAATTATTTTTAGTTTCTTTTTTTAGGAATAGCTCATGAAAACGTCCCTAAAACGCGAAAACGACGAGTTTTTGGTCATATCTCTAAAACATGTACCAGGTCTTATGGTCATTGTAAATCGGCCTGGACCCCTAGAACTATGGGCAATAACTCATGGAAACGAGCCTAAACACGAAAACAACAAATTTTTGGTGATAAATCTCAAACACGTACCGGGTGTTCGGTCATTGGAAATCGCCCTAGAACATCTAAACTATAGGGAATAGCTCATGAAAACTGCCATAAAACATGAAAACGATGAGTTTTTAGTCATAACTCTCAAACATTTATCGAGTCTTACTATCATTGTAAATCTCCATTTAACCCCAAAACTTTGGGCAATTGCTCATAAAAATGGCCATAAAATGCGAAAACGATGAGTTTTTGGTCATATCTCTCAAATATGTCTCGAGTCTTATAGGCCATGCAAATCGCTCTGGAATCCCGAAAATATGGGCAATAGCTCATGGAAACGGCCATAAAACAAGAAAATGACGAGAGTTTTGGTCATATATCTCAAAGATGTATCGGGTTTTCAGTCGTTGAAAAATCGCCATGAAACCTCAAAACTATGGGCAATAGCTCATCAAAATGGCCATAAAACGCGAAAATAACGTTTTTTTCGTAACTCTCAAACATGAATCGAGTCTTACGGTCGCTGTAATTTGCCCTGGAACCCCTAAATGGCCATAAAACGCGACAACGACGAGTTTTTGGTCATATCTCTCAAAGATGTACCGGGTCTTATAGTCGTTGTAAACCTCCATGGAACCACACAACTATGGAAAATGGCCATATAACACGAAAATAACGAGTTTTTGGTCATATCTCTCAAACAAGTATCAGGTCTTAAAGTCATTGCAAATCGCCCCTAGTACCCAAAAACTATGGGAAATAAGTAATGAAAAACGGCCATAAAATATTAAAACAAAGAGTTTTTGTCACAACTCTCAAACATTTATTGGGTCTTACGGTCGTTGTAATTTTCCTTGGAATACAAAAACGGCCATAAAAAGCGAAAACAACAAGTTTTTCTCACAACTCTCAAACATGTATCGGAGCTTATAGGCCATGCAAATCGCCCTAGAACCGCACAACTGTTGGGCAAGAGCTCATGGTAATTGCCATAAAACGCAAAAACGATGAGTTTTTTTCATAAGTTTCAAACTTGTACCGGGTCTTACGGTCGTTGTAAATCGCCCTGTAACCCCAAAACTTTGGGAAATTGCTCATGAAAACGGCCCTAAAACGCGAAAACGACGAGTTTTTGGTCATATCTCTAAAACATGTACCAGGTCTTATGGTCGTTGTAAATCGGCATGTACCCCCAGAACTATGGGCAATAGATCATGGAAACGAGCGTAAAACACGAAAACTACAAATTTTTGGTGATAAATCTCAAACACATACCAGGTGTTCGGTCATTGGAAATCGCCCTGGAACATCTAAACTGTAGGCAATAGCTCATGAAAACTGCCATAAAACACGCAAACGATGAGTTTTTGGTCATAACTCTCAAACATTTATCGAGTCTTACGATCATTGTAAATCTCCATTTAACCCCAAAACTTTGGGCAATAGCTCATAAAAACGGCCATAAAATGCGAAAACGATGAGTTTTGGTCATATCTCTCAAATATATATCGAGTCTTACAAGCCATGCAAATCGCTCTGGAATCCCAAAACTATGGGCAATCGCTCATGGAAACGGCCATAAAAAAAAGAAAACGACGAGAGTTTTGGTCATATATCTAAAAGATGTATCGGGTTTTGAATCGTTGAAAAATCACAATGGAACCTCAAAACTATGGGCAATAGCTAATGAAAATGGCCATAAAACGCGAAAATGACGTTTTTTTTCATAACTCTCAAACATGTATCGAGTCTTACGGTCGTTGTAATTTGCCCCGGAACCCCAAATTGGCCATAAAATGCGACAACGACAAGTTTTTGGTCATATCTCTCAAAGATGTATTGGGTCTTATAGTCGTTGTAAACCGCCATGGAACCACACAACTATGGAAAATGGCCATATAACATGAACATAACGAGTTTTTGGTCATATCTCTCAAACATGTATCAGGTCTTAAAGTCGTTGCAAATTGCCCCTAGTACCCAAAAACGATGGGAAATAAGTAATAAAAACGGCCATAAAACATGAAAACAAAGAGTTTTTGTCACAACTCTCAAACATTTATCGGGTCTTACGGTCGTTTTATTTTTCCAGGAATCCAAAAACGACCATAAAAAGCAAAAAACAACAAGTTTTTCTCACAACTCTCAAACATTTATCGGAGCTTATGGGCCTTGCAAATCGCCCTAGAACCGCACAACTGTTGGGCAAGATCTCATGATAATGGCCACAAAACGCAAAAATGATGAGTTTTTGTCATAACTCTCAAACTTGTACCGGGTCTTACGATCGTTGTAAATCGCCCTGTAATCCCAAAACTTTGGGAAATAGCTCATGAAAACAGCCCTAAAACGCGAAAACGACAAGTTTTTGGTCATATCTCTAAAACATGTACCTGGTCTTATGGACGTTGTAAATCGACCTATACCCCCAGAACTATGGGCAATAGTTCATGGAAACGAGCGTAAAACACGAAAACGACCAATTTTTGGTGATATATCTCAAACACGTACCGGGTGTTCGGTCATTGGAAATCGCCTTGGAACAACTAACTTGTAGGCAATAGCTCAAGAAAACTGCCATAAAACACGAAAACGATGAGTTTTTGGTCATAACTCTCAAACATTTATCGAGTCTTGCGATCGATGTAAATCTCCATTTAACCCCAAAACTTTGGGCAATAGCTCATAAAAACGGCCATAAAATGCGAAAACAATGAGTTCTTGGTCATATCTCTCAAATATGTCTCGAGTCTTAAGGCCATGCAAATCGCTCTGGAATCCCAAAATTATGGGCAATCACTCATGGAAACGGCCATAAAACACGAAAATGGCGAGAGTTTTGGTCATATATCTCAAAGATGTATCGGGTTTTCAGTCGTTGAAAAATCGCAATGGAACCTCAAAACTATGGGCAATAGCTCCTGAAAATGGCCATAAAACGCGAAAATGACGATTTTTTTCATAACTCTCAAACATGTATCGAGTCTTACGGTCGCTGTCTGGAACTCAAAATGGCCATAAAACGCGACAACAACGAGTTTTTGGTCATATCTCTCAAATATGTATCGGGTCTTATAGTCGTTGTAAACCGCATGGAACCACACAACTATGGAAAATGGCCATATAACACGAAAATAACGAGTTTTTGGTCATATCTCTCAAACATGTATCAGGTCTTAAAGTCGTTGCAAATCGCCCCAAGTACCCAAAAACAGTGGGAAATAAGTAATGAAAAATGGCCATAAATCATGAAAACAAAGAGTTTTTGTCACAACTCTCAAACATTTATCGGGTCTTACGGTCATTGTAATTTTCCCAGGAATCCAAAAACGACCATAGAAAGCGAAAACAACAAGTTTTTCTCACAACTCTCAAACATGTATCGGAGCTTATGGGCCATGCAAATCGCCCTAGAACATCACAACTGTGGCCAAGACCTCATGAAAATGACCATAAAACGCAAAAACGACAAGTTTTTGTCATAACTCTCAAACTTGTACCGGATCTTATGGTCGTTGTAAATCGCCCTGTAACCCCAAAACTTTGCGAAATAGCTCATGAAAACGACCCTAAAACGCGAAACGACGAGTTTTTGGTTTATATCTCTAAAACATGTACCAGGTCTTATGGTCGTTGTAAATCGTCCTGTACCCCCAGAACTATGGGCAATAGCTCATGGAAACGAGCCTAAAACACGAAAATGATGAATTTTTGGTCATATCTCTCAAACACGTACCAGGTATTCGGTCATTAGAAATCGCCCTGGAACACCTTAACTATAGGCTATAGCTCATGAAAACTTCCATAAAACACGAAAAAGATGAGTTTTTGATCATACCTCTCAAACATGTATTGAGTCTTATGATCGTTGTAAATCTCCATTTAACCCCAAAACTATGGGCAATAGCTCATGAAAAGGTCCATAAAATGCGAAAACGATGAGTTTTTGGTCATCTCTCTCAAACATGTCTCGAGTCTTACATGCCATGCAAATCGCCCTGGAATCCGAAAGCTATGGGAAATAGCTCATGGAAACGGCCATAAAACAAGAAAACGATGAGAGTTTTGGTCATATCTCTCAAACCTGTGTCGGGTTTTCAGTCGTTGAAAAATCTCCATGGAACCTTAAAACTATGGGCAATAGCTCATGAAAAAGGCCATAAAACGCGAAAATGACAGAATTTTTGTCATAACTCTCAAACATGTATCGAATCTTACGTCGCTGTAATTTGCCCTGGAACCCCAAAATGGCCATAAAACGTGACAACGACGAGTTTTTGGTCATATCTCTCAAAGATGTATCGAGTCTTATAGTCGTTGTAAACTGCCATGGAACCATAAAACTATGGAAAGTGGCCATATAACGTGAAAATAACGAGTTTTTGATTATATCTGTCAAACATGTATCAGGTCTTGCAGTCGTGGCAAATCGCCCCTAGTACCTAAAAACTGTGGGAAATAACTAATGAAAAACGGCCATAAAACATGAAAACAAAGAGTTTTTGTCACAACTCTCAAACATTTATCGGGTCTTATGGTCGTTGTAACTTTCTCAGGAATCCCAAAAGGGACATAAAACGAGAAAACAACGAGTTTTTATCACTACTCTCAAACATGTATCGGAGCCTATAGGCCATGCAAATCGCCCTAGAACTGCACAATTGTGGGCAAGAGCTCATGAAAATGGCCGTAAAACGCAAAAACGATGAGTTTTTGTCATAACTCTCAAACATGTAACGGGTCTTACGGTCGTTGTAAATCGCCTTGTAACCCTAAAACTTTGCGAAATAGCTCATGAAAACGTCCCTAAAACGCGAACACGACGAGTTTTTGGTCATATCTCTAAAACATGTACCAGGTCTTATGGTTGCTTTAAATCGGCCTGGACCCCCAGAATTATGGGCAATAGCTCATGGAAACGAGCCTAAAACACGAAAACAACGAATTTTTGGTCATAAATCTCAAACACGTACCGGGTGTTCGGTCATTAGAAATCGCCCTGGAACACCTTAACTGTAGGCAATAGCTCATGAAAATTGTCATAAAACACGAAAACGATGAGTTTTTGGTCATAACTCTCAAACATGTATCGAGTCTTACGATCATTGTAAATCTCCATTTAACCCCAAAACTTTTGGCAATAGCTCATGAAAACGGCCATAAAATGCGAAAATGATGAGTTTTTGGTCATACCTCTCAAACATGTCTCGAGTCTTACAGGCCATGCAAATCGCCCTGGAATCCCAAAACTATGGGATATAGCTTATGGAAACAGCCATAAAACGAGTAAACGACGAGAGTTTTTGTCATATCTATCAAAGATGTATCGGGTTTTCAGTCGTTGAAAAATCGCCATAGAACCTCAAGACTATGGGAAATAGCTCATGAAAATGGCCATAAAACGCGAAAATGACGAGTTTTTGTCATAACTCTCAAACATGTATCGAGTCTTACGGTCGCTCTAATTAGCCCTGGAACCCCAAAGTGGCCATAAAACGCGACAACGATGAGTTTTTGGTCATATCTCTCAAAGATGTATCGGGTCTTATTGTAACATCCCAAAAATATTGATCATGCTTATCAAATTCCAATAACTAAAATTAGGGTTAACAAAAACTTTGATTAAATAAAAATCATATGAATGCATGTGTGTATGTGATGATTGTATGAATGCATGAATGGACTTGTGTGATTAACCTAAATAGCAAGAAATGGTTCAAAGATGAAAATAACATCATCTAAAACATTTCCAAGCAAAAACAAATCAAGAGAAAATCAAAAACAAATCAAATAAGGCAAATGGTCATTTTGCCAATCTTGCTCACTAGGCCACTTTGAGTGTTTCTAGTCTAAGATGTCAAACATAAACTTTTCCAATTCTTTTCACCCCTTGCTAGACCAAGTAAAAGTGAATCAAAGCCCACCTTTCAAACTTACAGAAACATTTAGCAACCCCATTCAAATGAAAATTCAAAATTGAATCTTTATCATATGTGAAGATCACACATTTTCAAAGCCCAACCAAACCAGTGCCCCTTGACCAATCCAACTAACCAGATACTCCCTAGTATGTGCCTAGCAAACCCACCAAGTTTGAATCCAAAATTCAAATTTGAATTTCTTTCGGCCATTTCATCAAACACCTTGTGATCAACAAACAACAAAACATCAAACACTATTAGTAGCAGTAATTTTGGCCAACATTGTCCCCTTCCTAGCTCACTCTACAATCTTAGTAGATGATCATGAAGGGTTTCGCAGCATAGTAAATCAAAATTTTCTACGGATGCGAACGGGGAAAGCCAAGATCTAATCTAGGAGATGCAAACAACGAGGGGGAATAGATGAGATCTTCATACCCTTGAAGATTTGCACAGCGGAACGTTCGACGGAACGTGGGTGATGTAGTCGTACTCGCTTCTCCTCCTCGCGGTCCGATCCGATCTAGCACCGCAAGTGGCGATGCACACGTGAGGCACCTCGAAGTCTCCTCCTTCCTTGGTCCATCAAGTATGGTGGATAGATGGATTGGATCTACAACGCGACGGTGCGGTGCAAGCGGTGGAGAGTTTCTGCGGCAGGGCTTCGCCTACGCGCAGTCGGGAGAGAGAGATCTGGAGGGCAGCAGTATGGCGGCTAGGGTTGAAGGAGTGGGGGAGGAGGGCTGCGCCCCTTCCATCTATATATAGGGGGCTGGCCGGCCCCCTTGGTCCCTCCTCCAAGCCCTAGGGCGGCAGCCCCAAGGGTTGGAGTGGGGGGCAAGTTTTCCCCCTCCTTCTAGAAGGTTTCCCTAGGATTTCCCTAGGGTTTTGGCCGGCTGGGCCTATGGGGCCTTGTGCCCCTGGCCCAATGCGGCCAGGGAACTCCGTCGTAGGCCCACGCCCCCTCCCTACAAGTGGGGCCACGTTGGTCCCACTCCGGAAGGTTCTAGAAGCTTCCGGTACAATACCGATTAACCCGAAACAATTCCGAACTCCAAAAACTGCATTGCCTTATATGAATCTTATTCTCCAGACCATTCCGGAACCTCTCGTGATGTCCTGGATCCCATCCGAGACTCCGAACAAAAACTCATAAACCAATTATCCAATCTATCCTAGCGTCAAGACACCTTAAGTGTGTGACCCTTCGGGTTCGAGAATAGGCAGACATGATCTTATATCAATAATCAACAGCGCGGTCTGGAAACCCATATTGACTCCCACACATTTATCGATGATCATATCGGATGAACCACGATGCCAGGATTCATTCAATCCCATATATATATTCCCTTCGTCGCGCGATATTTTACTTGCCCGAGATTCGATCGTCGGTACCGTCATACCTAGTTCAATCTCGTTCACAACAAGTACTTTACTCGTTCCGTAATCCGATATCACTTTGTGATTAACTCCTTAACCACGTGCTTGCAAGCGGTGTTGATATCGATTACCGAGTGGGCCCGAAGTATATCTCTCTGACTTGGGATGGACAAATCCCATCTCGATACATACAACCCAACAGGTACTTTCCGATCACCTGAGAGACACCTTTATGATCACCCTCTCATAGGATGACGTTTGATGACCTCAAAGCTTTCATCCGATACCAGGGAGTTATATTATCTCATGGTCTAAGGAATACAATATTTGACATAAGAAAAGCTTCGCAAAGATGAAAACAATGACACGATCTAATTGCTTCGCTTAGTTTGGGTCTGTCCATCACATCATTCTCCCAATGATATGATCTCATTATTAATCGACAACTCATGTCTATGGTTAGGAAACCTTAATCATCATTAATCAATGAGCTAGTCCATAGAGGCGTACTAGGGACACGGTGTTGTTCACAAACCACACAAGTATTAAAGTTTCCGCTTAATACAATTCTAGCATGGAATATAAACTTTATCATGAACAAGAATTATAATAATAACATCTTTATTATTGCCTCTAGGGCATAATTCCAATAGTCTCCCACTTGCACTAGAGTCAATAATCTAGTTTACATCTGGCAATAATCTAACACCCATGGCACTAAGGTGCTGATCATGTTTTGCACGTGGAAGAGGTTTAGTCAATGGATCTGCGACATTCAGATCTGTATGTACTTTGCTAATCTTCAGATCTCCATCTGCTATATAATCTCAGATAATATGAAACTTGTGGTTGATATGCTTGGTCTTTGGATGATATCTTGGTTCCTTAGCGAGTGCTATGGCGCCAGTGTTGTCACACAATATCTCCAGTGGGTCCAATACACTTGGAACCACGCCAAGCTCAGTGATGAAGTTCCTGATCCAAACTCCTTCACTTGACGCTTCTGTAACAGCCATGTATTCCGCTTCTACTGTAGATCCCGCGATCACGCTTTGCTTGTAGCTTCTCCAGCTCACAGCTCCTCCATTCAAAATATAAACGTATCCTGTCTGAGATTTAGAATCATCCTTGTCGGTATCGAAACTAGCGTCGACGTAACCCTTTACGACGAGCTGTTCATCACCTCCATAGACTAAGAACATTTCTTTAGTCCTATTTAGGTACTTTAGGATGTTCTTCACGGTTGTCCAGTGTTCCACTCCTGGATCACTTTGATATCTGCTCGTCAAACTAAGAGCATTGGACACATCCGGTCTAGTACACAGCATGGCATACATGATAGAACCTATGGCCGAGGCATATGGCACTTTGCTCATAGCTTCTCTATCATTTACCGTAGCCGGACACTCGGCCTTGCTCAATATCTTACCTGACAACATAGGCACTGAACCTTTCTTTGCCTTATCCATTCTGAACCTTTTCAGAACTTTGTCTAGGTATGTACTCTGGCTTAAAGCTATCAGGCGTCTTTGTCTATCTCTATAGATTTTGATGCCCAATAAGCAGCTTCACCTAGGTCTTTCATTGAAAAACACTTGTTCAAATAACTCTTCACATCGTTAAGCATGTTTATGTCATTTCCAATAATCAATATGTCATCCACATATAGTACCAGAAATGTCACTGAGCTCCCACTCACTTTCTTGTAGATACAAGCTTCGTAGCAATTTGGAACAAATCCAAAGCTCTTGATCACTTGATCAAAACGAAGGTTCCAACTCCGAGATGCTTGCTTCAGTCCATAAATGGAACGCTGAAGTTTGCACACTTTATCAGCATCCTTAGGATCGACAAAACCTTCGGGTTGCATCATATACAACTCTTCATCAATGTTTCCATTGAGGAACGCAGTCTTGACATCCATCTGCCATATTTCATAATCATGAAATGCAGCAATTGCTAATAAAATCCGAATGGACTTAAACATCGCTACGGGAGAGAAAGTCTCATCGTAGTCAACACCTTGAACTTGTCGAAAACCTTTCACGACAAGTCGTGCTTTATAGACGGTAACATTATCATCCGCGTCCATTTTCTTCTTGAAAATCCATTTGCACTCAACGGCCTTTCGGTCGCTAGGAGGGTCCACCAAAGTCCATACTTGGTTTTCGCTCATGGATCCCAATTCGGATTTCATGGCCTCTAGCCATTTCTCAGAGTCTGGGCTCATCATTGCTTCCTCATAGTTCGTAGGTTCACTGTCTTCTACCAACAAGACAGTCAAGACAGGGTTGACGTACCACTCAGGAGGGGCACGCGACATTGTCTGAAGCTTCATGATCCTTGTCATTAGCTTCCTCTATTGTTGGTGCAGGCGGCACTGGAACAATTTCAGGTGCTGCGCTACTCTCCAACTCAAGAGAAGGTTCAACAACCTCGTCTAGCTCTACTTTCCTCCCAATCACTTCTTTCGAGAGAAACTCCTTCTCAAGAAAGGAACCGTTCTTTGTGACAAACACTTGGCCTTCGGTTCTGTGATAGAAGTTATACCCAATAGTTTCCTTAGGGTATCCTATGAAGACGCATTTCTCCGCTTTGGGTTCGAGCTTATCCGGCATCAACTTCTTGACGTAAGCTTCGCATCCCCAAACTTTAAGAAATGACAACTTAGGTTTAGCACCAAACCACAGTTCATACGGTGTCGTCTCAACGGATTTAGATGGTGCCCTATTTAAAGTGAATGCAGCGGTTTCTAATGCATAACCCCAAAATGATAACGGCAAATCAGTAAGAGACATCATTGATCGGACCATATCTAATAGAGTTCGATTCCGGCGTTCAGACACACCATTGCGCTGTGGTGTTCCGGGTGGCGTGAGTTGCGAAACGATTTCGCTTGCTTTAAGATGCGTGAGAAAATCATAACTCAAATATTCACCTCCACGATCAGATCATAGAAACTTAATTTTTCTGTTAGGATGGTTCTCCACTTCATTCTGAAATTCCTTGAACTTTTCAAATGTTTCAGATTTATGTTTCATCAAATAGATATACCCATATCTACTTAAGTCATCGGTAAAAGTGAGAAAATAGCGATATCTACCGCGCGTCGAAACACTCATCGGTCCGCATACATCGGTATGTATGATTTCCAATAAGTCTGTTGCTCGCTCCATCATTCCGGAGAACGGGGTTTTGATCATCTTGCCCATGAGGCATGGTTCGCATGTGTCAAATGATTCAAAATCAAGAGACTCCAAAAGTCCATCAGAATGGAGTTCCTTCATGCTCTTTACACCAATATGACCTAGACGACAGTGCCACAAATAAGTAGTATTATCACTATCTACTTTGCATCTGTTAGACTCAATGTTATGGATGTGTGTTTCATCCCTTTCGAGATTCAGAAGAAATAAACCATTTACAGCAGGTGCATGACCATAAAAGATGTTACTCATATAAATAGAACAACCATTATTCTCCGATTTAAATGAATAACCGTCTTGCAAAAAACACGATCCAGAAATAATGTTCATGCTCAACGTAGGCACATAATAACACTTATTAAGGTTTAAAACTAATCCCGAAGGTAAAACTAAGGAGAGCGTGCCGACGGTCATCACATCAACTCTTGATCCGTTGCCAACGCGCATCGTCACCTCATCCCTCGCAAGCCGCCATCTATTCCGTAGCTCCTGTTTTGAGTTACAAATATTAGCAACTGAACCAGTATCAAATACCCAGGCACTACAACGAGGGCTAGTAAGGAAAACATCAATAACATGTATATCAAATATACCTTTGATGGTGCCAGCCTTCTTGTCGACTAAGTACTTCGGACAGTTGCGCTTCTAGTGACCCTTGTCCTTGCAATAGAAGCACTCAGTGTACGGCTTGGGTCCAGACTTGAGCTTCTTCTCAGCAGAGGCAACGCGCTTTCCGCCGCCTTTCTTGAAGGGCTTCTTTGCACCCTTACCTTTACACATGATTATCCTTTTTGATGTCCACCTCCGCTACTTTCATCTTAGCGAAGAGCTCAGTGATCATATCAGTGGAACCAATCTGATTGTGAGCAACTACAAAACTTTTGTAGCTAGGAGGGAGTGAGTGCAGAACTCTGTCAATCTTGAGCTCCTCTGGAATCTTGCAGTCCAGATGCTCAAGGCGTTGAGTGTAGCCCGACATCTTAATGGCGTGCTCACTAACGGAACTCCCTTCCTCCATCTTGCAGTTAAAGAATTTCTTAGAGATCTCATATCTCTCAGAACGGGCTTGAGTCTGAAACATAGTTTTCAGCTCCTCAAGAATCTCAAAGGGCCCGGCGAACTCCTCAAAACGATTTTGAAGATCCGATTCCATAGCAAACAACATGGCGATCTTAATCAAATCATAATCATCCTTGCGCGACTGATAAACAGCTTTCTCATCAGCCGGCGCATCTATAGCAGGGGCGTCACCTAGCGCTTTCACAAGGACATAGTCCTTTTGTCCGCCAGCGAGAATGATTCTCAGATTGCGGAACCATTTGGTGAAGTTAGACCCATTGTTTCTAAGCTTTTCTATGTAAGCAAAAATGTTGAAGTTGGACTTAGCCATTTGATCTACAGTATTTGCAAGTACAATTTAGACTATGTTCATGCTAAATAGTTCAATTTATAATCAAATTACTAGATGAGCTCCCACTAAATTCAACATCCCTCAAGTTGTTTAGTGAACATGATCCAAATTCACCACACCTAATCCCATCTTCACGAGAAGAGATGTGGTTTCAATGGTGGACAACGAAGTGTCGATCATATCATTCATATGACTCATGCTTAACCTTTCGATTCATGTGTTCCGAGGCCATGTCTGTACATGCTAGGCTCGTCAAGTTAGACCCAAGTATTTCCGCGTGTGCAAAACTGGCTTGCACCCGTTGTATGTGAACGTAGAGTCTATAGCACCCGATCATCACGTGATGCTTGGACACGACGAACTTTCGCAACGGTGCATACACGGGGAGAACACAGTTTTATCTTTATCTTTAAGTGAGGAATCATCTTATAATGCTACCGTCGCGATCTAAGCATAATAAGATACATAAAATGATAAACATCACATGCATATAACTTTATGTGACATGGTATAGACAATCTTCGCGCAATGATCTCCATCTTGTGCGTGCCGGCATGATCTCCATCACTCCACCATGATTGCCTCCACCATGAATAGCAACTAGAACTATTGCTAACTACTTAGCGATAAAGTAAAGCTATTACATGGCGTATAAGAAGTTGACACACAGGTCATACACAATTATAAAGACAACCATATGGCTCCTGCCGGTTGTGTACTCATCGACATGCAAGTCATGAAACATTACAAAACATGATCATTGCATACAATACTCACATCACATCTTGGGCCATACCATATCACAGAAAACACTCCCTACAAAAACAAGATAGACGCCTCTACTTTGTTGTTGCATGTTTTACGTGGCTTATGGGAGTAGCAAGCTAAGAACGATTCTTACCTACGGAAAGCCACAACGGTGATATTATGGTTGTCAAACTTCGGTGTAAATCCCATGACAACTATAGTGAGAGAAACTGGCATCCACCAGCCGCATGTGTGGAACAAGCCACAGGTCAATTGCGGAGCCGGTCTCGCGAACGACGTCGCGTAAGGTTGGCCTGGACCACTTCAATCTCACTATCCCGCGTCATAAGAAAAACACAAACAAGAGGCTAGCAACAGAAAACATCAACGCCCACAACAACCATGTTGCATTCTACTCGTGAAACACATCTACGCATAGATCTAGCTCTGATACCACTGAAGGGTTTCGCAGCATAGTAAATCAAAATTTTCTACGGATGCGAACGGGGAAAGCCAAGATCTAATCTAGGAGATGCAAACAACGAGGGGGAATAGATGAGATCTTCATACCCTTGAAGATTCGCACAGCGGAACGTTCGACGAAACATGGGTGATGTAGTCGTACTCGCTTCTCCTCCTCGCGATCCGATCCGATCTAGCACCGCAAGTGGCGATGCCTCCGTGATATGCACACGTGCGGCACTGTAAGATCCCTCCTTTGTAAAGGAAAAGGATCCCTGTGATTGCAATGCTAGTCCCTAGATCATTGCTAGCATCCACAGTTTAAGATGAAGTACACAGATACAAAGGTCATTTATTACATCCATTCCAGAGATAAACATAGTCTTTACAACTCAAGACCACAGGCCTATTACAAGAGTTTGAATAAGTAAATAAATATAAGTCTTCATCTTCATGTGCCACAGGCAAACATGTTGAGTGTAGACTCATGACACCTAATCCTCATCAGAGTAACCTGCAACATCACAAGTTACAGCCACAGTGGGTCAATACTTTGGAATAGTATTGGCAAGTGATACCTTAGTATATTTTAAGTGGACTAGATACTATATGCAAATTTGGCTAAGTGTAGCTTGGCTTGCTTTGCTTAAAATAGGTTTTACCTATTAGTTGAAATCACTAAGTTTTTCTTTGTCAAAACTTTTCCCAAGAAACCACCAATAGACATTGGGGTCCTTCACCCTTGTTCACCTACAAGTTTTACTTAGAAGTTGGAGTGATGATATTCTTGATAGCTTCCATGTCTTGATGCCCAAGTTGTCCATTGCCATGGACTTGGCTAAGTACTTAGATTTTTCCATCTGCAGAGGTTGTGCACTTTCCCCACCAGACTTGGTTTCACCAAGACAGGACCTTTCAGAAGCCTTCCCTTAGCCAAATGGACGCGTTCCAACCTATCATCCCACTACCACCAACTATCCAAATGACTAAGTTCTAGCAACTTATGTGATCCAGGTAGAGCCCATATTGCCAAGTGGCTGCACTAGAAGCTTCTCCACACTTGGCCTCTAAAATCCCTTTGTTCCTGGGTGGCTTTCCACAAGTGAGATACACAAGGTAAACCATATCCATGGGCCTTGTGTAACCACTCAACCAAAATCCACCAATCAAGTCCCATTCCACCCAGGTGATTCATTGACTTAGTTGTTTTATTAAGAAAGCATAAGTCCAAAGACTTAGAAATATTTTTATCATAGCATGTATATATCTTACCAACCCTTGTTTGCTACTAGCTAGGCTAAGCATGGCATAGATAGTAATCTAACTTAGAAATTTCCTAGCAATTCTACAACTACTTAGGATTTCCCAACATGGCATTTGGCAAAAATAGTAACATGCAAGACTTAGCAAAATATTTCTAATGCTTGTATAAAAATATAGGGATAGACATATTCATGAAGTACCACTTGCCTTGGTAGTTTGGAGAGTAGCACTCTTCACAATCACAATCACTAGCACGAAAGTCTACACAAAGAATATAACCACAATCACATACAAGTCATATACAAGCAAAAATATATATGCATGCCTGCAAGATGCTAAGTGATGATTTTTGAAACTCCACCAAGCAAGTGCATAGTACTGAATCATAAACAAGTAAAAAACTTGCTAAATCAAGTTTATTTAACACTAAAACAATTTCCTAAACAATTCCTATACTCAAAATAGTCCTAAACAAGTTTCTGCAAATAAAATCATTTCAACAGAAACTAAACATTAAACACATTGCATAAACATAAAGGGCTTGTTCTCCTGATTCCAACGGTATAAAATTTGTCAAATTCTAACGTGTGGATCAAAAGTTATAGCTAAATCAAATTTGGTTACAAATCTGATTCAAATTCTGTTTTTAAACTAAACCCTAGCCACGCGTCGCGCTCTGATTCGTCGGTACCGCTTCGCATGGATCGACCAGCGTGGACCGTCAGATCTAACTAAACGCGCACGGCTCAGATTGTCACTTACCCCTTCGATGCAGATCTAATCTGGAGCGCTGGATCTAGATCCTACGGCTGCTAAGCGTGTGACCAAAGATGGGCGGCGCAAATGGTTGCTGGCGGCGGCGGCGCTACTGGCGGCGATGGTCCGGCGAATACAGGAAGGGCTGGGGTGTGTGGTATGGCTTACCAGACTCGCACGGTCACGAGGAAGCTCAACGTGGTCTTTGCTTGGACAGGGGCGCACAGCAGGGGCTGCTGGAGCTCGTCGGAGTCGTGCACGGCGTCGGGAGGTTGCAGACGATGTAGTTGCCGAGGTTTCGCGTCGCCCTAGCACGAACTAGAGGGATTAGGAGACGCGCAAGATGAAGGCGAACAACCTAGTATGCAAGAGGGGGCAAGGGGCGCACGGGACTTACCACGATTGGTCGCCGGAGTTGGGTGGCGGCTCAGTCGGTTGCGGGCACGAACAGGGACGGTGTCCTGGGTCACGAGCAGGCAAGCGACGAGTGTCAGAAGATGCACGAGATCATGCTAAGCATAATCGTTTGAACCAGAGGCACAGGGGCGGTCAGGACTCACCGGAATTGCTGCCGGAGATCGTCGGGACAGCGGCAGCGTTTGGCGAGTTGCGAGCAGCCTGGCGGCGTGGAGAGGGAATTGGTTGAGGGGAAATGGTCGCGAGAGAGAGGGGATTAAGTAGCCAGAGGCTCGACAAGAAACGCCTAGTGAATCAATGCCAATTACCTCGCGGAATCAAAGCAGCAACGGGTAGCGGCGGAGTTCGTGCGCGGAATTTTGGGGAAGACGACGATGACGTGGAGAGGGCCCGCTCGTCAGCGAAATAAGCAGAGAGGGAGTGGGGTCTGGGTGTCAGCGACTTGCTGGGTGCGCCCGCGCGTGCGAGAGAGAAAGAAGGGATCCGGGTGGGCTAGCTGGGCTGAGTTTGTTGCTGGGCCCAATTCCTGGCGCCGGCCCTTTTCCAATTCCTTTCTCTTTTCTTTTTCTAAATTGATTTTCAGGAATGGTTTTCAAATGATTTCAAAAGCTATTTGAATTCAAATCTTTTTGGGATTTTTGCAGTGTGCAACAATCACACTTCAGGGCATAAAATCAAGTGGTCTCTCTGTTCAAGCTTGGTTCTTTTGAAATAACAAAATAAACAGTGCCATAGCACTTGGTTTGCAAATGTTTTGGAATTGGTTTTGAAACCAATTTTATTTTGTAAAATTTTATTCAAACTCTACACTTCAAACCAATCAACAAGGGAGACAAACAATCTTGGTTTAAAACACTCAAGCTCTCAAATGGGGATGGCCATTTGATTTAAGTTTGCTCACATAAAATGATAGCACTATGTGCTTCTGTTTTCTTGAAATGAGTTTGAAATTGATCTCAAATCTATATGTATGAATGAATGATATGCAAGCTCTGAAATCATGATTTTAGGGATGTTACAGGCACCTCGCGTCTCCTCCTTCCTTCGTCCAGCAAGTGGTCGAGAGACGTTTTGGATCTACAACGCGACGGCGCGGTGCAAGCGGTGGAGAGTTTCTGCGGCAGGGCTTCGCCTACGCGCAGTCGGGAGAGAGAGATCTGGAGGGCAGCAGTATGGCGGCTAGGGTTGAAGGAGTGGGGGAGGAGGGCAGCGCCCCTGCCCTCTATATATAGGGGCTGGTCGGCCCCCTTGGCCCCTCCTCCAAGCCCTAGGGCGGCGGCCCCAATGGTTGGAGTGGGGGGCAAGTTTTCCCCCTCCTTCTAGAAGGTTTCCCTAGGGTTTTGGCCGTCTGGGCCTATGGGGCCTTGTGCCCCTGGCCCAATGCGGTCAGGGAACTCCCTCGTAGGCCCACGCCCCCTCCCGACAAGTGGGGCCACGTTGGTCCCACTCCGGAAGGTTCTAGAAGCTTCCGGTACAATACCGATTAACCCGAAACAATTCCGAACTCCAAAAACTGCATTGCCTTATATGAATCTTATTCTCCAGACCATTCCGGAACCTCTCGTGATGTCCCGGATCCCATCCGAGACTCTGAACAAAAACTCATAAACCAATTATCCAATCTATCCTAGCGCCGAGACACGTTAAGTGTGTGACCCTTCGGGTTCGAGAATATGCAGACATGATCTTATATCAATAATCAACGGCGGGGTCTGGAAACCCATATTGACTCCCACACATTCATCAATGATCATATCGGATGAACCACGATGCCAGGATTCATTCAATCCCATATATATATTCCCTTCGTCGCGCAATATTTTACTTGCCCGAGATTCGATCGTCGGTACTGTCATACCTAGTTCAATATCGTTCACAGCAAGTACTTTACTCGTTCTGTAATCCGATATCACTTTGTGATTAACTCCTTAACCACGTGCTTGCAAGCGGTGTTGATATCGATTACCGAGTGGGCCCGAAGTATATCTCTCCGACTTGGGAGGGACAAATCCCATCTCGATACATACAACCCAACAGGTACTTTCCGATCACCTGAGAGACACCTTTATGATCACCCTCTCATAGGATGACGTTTGATGACCTCAAAGCTTTCATCCGATACCAGGGAGTTGTATTATCTCATGGTCTAAGGAATACAATATTTGACATAAGAAAGGCTTCGCAAAGATGAACATGATGACACGATCTAATTGCTTCGCTTAGTTTGGGTCTATCCATCACATCATTCTCCCAATGATATGATCTCATTATTAATCGACAACTCATGTCTATGGTTAGGAAACCTTAACCATCATTAATCAATGAGCTAGTCCATAGAGGCGTAATAGGGACACGGTGTTGTTCACAAACCACACAAGTATTAAAGTTTCCGCTTAATACAATTCTAGCATGGAATATAAACTTTATCATGAACAAGAATTATAATAATAACATCTTTATTATTGCCTCTAGGGCATAATTCCAACAGATCAAACTAACCTAACTAGCCTTAGCACCATTGTGAGCAAGCATAGCCATCAATGGTGACCATGCCGAGAGCACCATTGCCTCCCCCATGTCGCCAGCAAGCTAGAGGAAGCACTAGCGTCGCCAACCTTGTCTGGAGCACTGACCACCGTCCACCGCCACCCCCTGTTCAAGCCCCGAGCATTGCCAGCCCCTGGACCACACGACAAGATCATGCCAAGCTTCTCTACGTGCGAGCCGAGAGCGCGTCAGTGCGCCGCACGCGACACCAGCCCATAGACCGCGTGCCGCCCTCGCCGCTTGCGTAAGTGATCGCCAGCACCCCAGCACCAGAGCGCCGCGATGTTACGACCGATCAGCACTGCCCCATGCCGCGTGACCATGCCGTTGAGCTTCGCCAGGGAGCACAACACCGCCCCTATCGTTGCCCATGCCATTAGCATGCTATGCCAACGACCTCAGCCCGCGCCATTCGGTCCCCTCGACGCAGTATAACTTGAGGCATTCCCAGCTCAAACCCTTCACACCATCTCACTACCCACCTCTCATTGATCACACCCACTCACCCCCGGAGCAGGTGGCCAGAATTTCACCAGAGTTTACCGTTGTAGAGGAGGAGAGGCACCATCGATTGGAGCCGCCCCAGGAGGAGCTGCCGGTACCAGGAGAATCGCCGTCGTCGACTTCGTCATTCGCCCCCATCAATGACCATCACCGGAGACCCGGTGAGCCCCCGTCGACCCTCACTACCGCGCTAGGGTTCTGCCTCGCCGTGTCCTATTCAGGCGTGGACGATGAACCAGAGCCGTAGGATTAGAACCAGATCACACGGTCCACATCTCCCCATACCGCTTCGCCACTCGCCGTCTCACTGACGAGTGGGGTCGCTCACTTAACCATCCCCCGCGCACGCTGTGCGTAGTGGGCCGACCCAGTTAAAAATCCCGCGCGACCCATTAATTCAAATTTAGGTTTATTCATTTAATTTCAAACTGAGTTCTTTACCTAGATTCAAAAATCAACCTAGCTCGATTCACTGAACCAAAATGCATGAAACAAATTTTGTTAGAAAGGTACTGGAATGCTTAATCCAAGCCCATTGGATTCAAACCATTTATATTTGTAGATCATCCATGGTAAAAATAACAAGGCAGAAGATTTTCTGCATTCAAACATTTTTCAAAATTCAACCATGAAAGCTTTTGAGTTGATTCCAACTCTCAAAATCACATTTAACCATACCTTTCAGAATATATACAAATATATAGGGTTACTTGCAGAAATAATGATCAAGTAATAAAAGAATGCCTCATAGGTCATTCTAGTCATTTTATTTAATTAAAATAACAAGGTTAAACCTTATTAAATTGTGACACCACTTTAAATCACATTCCCATATACTGGAATATGTGGTGATGACATGTGTCAACATGATCCCATGTTTTAATTGGAGAATATTAAATCTTAAGTAATTTTTCAATGAGTAGAAATTACTTTTCTAAAATAAAATAAATAAGACCAAGTCTTTAATTCATGGGATGATTGTGATGATGCTAGATCATCTAGTGTGAGCCTTTGTGTGCTAAATAGAAGTAGTTAAGTATTGTTTGGTTATTGTGTACTTCGTATTTATTTATAGACGCAAGTACCAACCAAGGATACAAAGAGGAAGGAGACTACTACGAGGAAGAAGAAGAGGAGAACTTCAATCGTTGCACTGCTCAAGGCAAGCTATCTAATTCAAGCCATCCTAGCAAGCTAACACTTGCAACTTTGCAAGCTAGATAACTTATGCAATCCATTAGGCAGGCTTTGGTTATACCACCTTATCAGTTTTATTAGCAAGCTTTATTATTTTATTTCTTTATCAAAGCTCTTTATTTATGTTTGCATAGTGACTTGTGAATTTTGGAAAGATATTAGAGGTAGCATAAAGAGCATAAAACTTGTCCTAAGTTAGATAGAATTAGATGTCATCCTGAGGCATGAGATTAGACTTAGATAAGTCACACTTGATTATCACCCCTCATTAGTATTTACCCCCACTTGTAGATGCTAGTGCTAAGCATAAAACTTGATCAACTTTAGATGGGAATACTTGGTGAAAATGGTTATGAAAACCTTAGAATGATGAGTCATTCTACTGAAATGTTTTGACATATGTTCTTGAACACCAGATGGTTTGGATGATGAAAATGTTAAGGCATGAGCCTTAGCCCTTTACAAAACTGATGGTTGTCTGGATGCGATACCATTCCAATTTTACCGTACAACCACAATACCCGAAAATTGGGTAGAGCTTGACTAGAAATTTATATACCTTAGTATGGGTTCCCTCGCGGCCAAGGTCTGAGTTGAGGCTACCTTGTGAAGATTGTCCACCTGTGTAGTACCCAAGATGATAGTTGGTCATGGTTGGGAGGCCAAACTCACAGGAGAGGTGCCTATACTAGGGCATGTAATGGAAAGGTTAGGATTGATTATCTGCATACTGAGTATGGTGAATTCAGGATTGTTCCTGATGGATGTATCGAATGTTGTGGTGAAAGTGTACAATCTCTGCAGAGTGTCAAACTATTCGAATAGCCGCGTCCACGGTTATGGACAGTTGGAGTGGCCATACTGTTCCATCGTCAGATGTTTTCAAAATGACTGGTGAAATGATTTATGACTTGACTTGACCACAACTGAGTTGTGATATGAAATTCAAGTTCCAATTTAGGTGTTATAAAACTTTCAACTAGCTTTCTTTGCTTCTGAACTCAGTAGAGATAAATCTGGCTTTTTGCAAAACAACCCTAGAGCTTAGTATCCAACTCAAAAACCCTGTCACTTGTTAGTATTAGTTTGCGAGTACTTAAAGAGTACTCATGGTTTTGTCCCTGGCTATTCCCGTGGCCATACTATGAAGAGGACTAACAGGAGGATGGACCGCAGGAAGGTTACGACAACTAGGATCATCACCTATCATCAGCATTGCCTGTAACCATGAAGATGGAGCTTCGCCCATGCTATCATTATCTTTATGTTATTCCACTACTTGAACTGTATTAGGACTGGATCATGAGATCCTTATTTGTGTAAGACCTTATGTATGGTTTGTAATGGATGATGTACTGTGATATCCAATCTGTTATGTCTCGCAAAAATGGTAATCCTGGGATTGCGATGTATGGCATAACAGGCATCTAGGATTAAAAATCCGAGTGTTGACAAGTTGGTACAGAGCCATGTTGACCATAGGAGACCCTAGTTTAGAATGAACGTTTGAATCAAAAACTTAGTTTCAAAACCAAGGAAGCAAGTATTTATGAAAACCTATTCTCATTCTTATCACTTAGACTCTTTCATGAATATTCATGTTCCTCAAAAATTCTTGCAAACGTACTTAAAATTTGACACACTTGTTCACTCTACTAACTTACTCATTCTATATTCTTATAGATGGACGTGAAGTATAGCAAGTTTTATCAGTTGGGGAATGGAGGAGACCTCATCTTTGAGCGTGACCTGGACCAGCTGGCACAAATGCTGGAGCGTCCGCACCCCGAGTTCTTTGGAGCTCAGCTCAATGATCAGTAAGGAGAAGATTTGCAGTGGTTAGTTGTTGCAAGTCTCCGAGGAAAGATTTAACCCCCCACCACAGAGGGAATTCAATTCACCTTGAGAGAGAACAACTGGCTCGATGGACTTGCCAGAGCAATGCAGGAAGCTCTTGCCCGTCTATGTGGGAAGAGTGTCAATCAAATCAAGGGTACCCGCTTTGAGTTCTACCCAAGTCGTGATGCTATGGGACAGCCACTGGAGGCACCATACCACCACGAGCTAAAGAGTCAACTGGACCACCTCAGCTTCATGATGTATGATCGTCAGAAGGAGTTGGACAATGCCCGCTCCTACGCCAACGACAAGTACGCCATCACCGCCAAGAAGGATCAGACCATCGCCATGCTAGTGAAGGATCACCAGTCTCATCGCTGTCAGCTCGACAAGAAGGAGCTCATCATTGCCCGTCTTCGCCACCGGATCACAGATTTGGAGGAGACCATCCACGAGAGAGACATGCAGTTGGAGGATAGGGAGAATGCAGGGGAAGACCTTCGTGGAGACCCTTACTCCTATCTGAGTGACGATGATGACTTTCTGGAGGATCAGGCCATGGACTTCTTCACCGATGAGGATGACTTCGCCTTCCTCGATGATGATGATGAGGATGATGAGCACACTGACTCCGAGGAGTAGTAGCACTTGGGAACTAACGTTAGTGAGTTGTATTTTGTCCCACTGTATCGTAGCTTCACAGAATGGTTCCTAAAACCATCTATTTTCGTTTGTTGTGGTGTGTGTTTGTATCGTGTGCTATGAATGAATGAAAAGCAAGCTGCTAGAAAAATCTGAGTCAAAATTTGAAAACTTTTCAAACCCAAAACCCCTGAACCTTAGAAATTTCCCTCTGTTCTCATGATCTACCTCAATCTTCAGATGCCTCGCGAAGGAAGCAGTTCATTCCCGGACCCGATGTTGCAGATCTTGCAAATGTTAGTTTCAGGCCGTGAAGCTGAAAGAGCCGAGCGTCAAGCCAACTTAGCCACCCTTCAGCACATCGCTTAGATGGCCAAGAACAATCAAGGCCATGGAAATCAGGACAACCATGGATCTAAGCTCAAGAATTTTCAGAACACCAACCCACCCATTTTTAGTAACTCTGAAGAGCCCCTAGATACAGATGATTGGTTGCAAACCATGGAGAACAACCTGGAAGTTGCAGGAGTGGAAGCTAACGAGAAAGTACTGTTCGCTACCCACTATCTGGCCGGAGATGCAAGAGCATGGTGGAACAGCGTTCACAACATGAATGGAGGACAAATGATGGCTTGGAATGAATTCAAACTCAAGTTTAGCAGGACCCATGTGCCACCCGGTTTGATTTTGCGGATGAGAGATGAATTCAAGGAGATGAAGCAAGGAATAATGACTGTGGTAGAGTACCGTGAAAGATTCCTATCTCTTTCAAGGTATGCCCCTGATGAGATCAGCACGGAAGCCAAGAAGAAAGAGATATTCCTGAATAGTTTGCATGATGAGATGCAGACAGTGTTAGTCAATATTCCATTTGCTGATATTGAAGCTTCAGTTGACTCTGCCATTCATATGGAAGGAAAGATCAACCAAGCTAATGAGAACCGCAAGCGTTGCATGATGCATCAACCAGGAACCCACCATACACCAAAATATCGCCCCAAACCATCTCCAGGATTTGCCCCAAGAACCAACAGACCCCCGATGAACCTTCCAACCTATCCCAACCATGGAAACCCAAGGCCCGGAGGAAATCACAACAACCCCGGCAACCCCAGCAATTTCAACCGTGCGCCGCCTAAGTTCAGCAACAACAATGCCGCCACCAACACCAACACTGCCCCAAGGACTAGAAGCAATGTTGTGCCTGTTGCAGCAAAGGACAAGTCTCAGGTGACTTGTTATGAATGTGGAACCAAGGGTCACTATTCCAATGAGTGCCCCAAGAAGATTTCCATAGCCCCCAATGCAAATGCCCCAGCTCTACAGTAGCAGCATGTTCAGCCCGGAAGAAGGTTTGCCCTAGGGAACTCGCTTATCCGCAACGGTCGTCTCTTTCGCATGCATGCTGAAGAAGCCCAAGAAGCTCCAGATGTCGTGCTGGGTATGTTTTCTGTTAACTCGGTACTTGCAAGAGTGTTTTTTGATTCCGGAGCATCGCACTCATTTGTTACTGAAGAATTTGCATGCACTAGTAAGATTCAACCAACCAAATTGAAGCATGCTATGATTGTTCAAATACCTGGTTCAACCACCAAAGCTAGACATATTTGCAAGGTCGTGCCTATCCGAATCCATGGCATAGATTTTTATGCTAATCTAATATTACTTGGAACTAAAGGTTTGGAAGAAGTACTAGGAATGGATTGGATGTCGAAACATAAAGGATTAATCGACTGTGCCAAGAAATCCATAACCATGACCAGTACAACCGGAATATTAGTCGAGCATGTATCGGAAACCTTGCCCCGCCAATTCAAGTGCAACAAGAGTATAGCCCATCCAACCATTGACCAAGTTCGGATAGTCTGTGAATACCCCGATGTATTTCCATATGTTTTGCCCGGTATGCCCCCAGATCGGGATATCGAGTTTATCATTGAACTAATCCCTGGAACCAGACCCATAGCTCAGAGACCATATAGTATGAACCCGTCGGAACTAGTGGAACTGAAGAAGCAACTGGATGCTATGTTGGAAATTGGATTGATTCAACCAAGTGCATCACCATGGAGATCACCTGTCTTGTTTGTGGACAAGAAGGATGGAGGTAACCGTTTATGTACGTACTATCAGAAGTTGAATGATGTCACCATCAATAACAAGTACCCGCTTCCCAAGAAGATCTGTTTGACCAGTTGACTGGTGCCAAAGTGTTTTCTAAGATTGATCTTAGAACTGGCTATCACCAACTCAAGATTCGCGCAGAGGATATTCCAAAGACTGCCTTTATTGCCAGATGTGGATTATATGAGTATACTGTCATGTCTTTTGGATAAACCAATGTCCCCACTTATTTCATGAATCGCATGAATAAGATTTTTATGAACTTCCTAGATAAGTTTGTCGTTGTTTTCATTGATGACATTCTGATTTATTCCAGACCGGAAGAAGAACATGAGCTACACCTAAGAACCATCCTTGGAACCCTTAGGGAGCATCAGTTGTATGCCAAGTTTAGCAAATGTGAATTCTAGTTATAGGAGGTAGGATTCCTCGGATACATTGTATCAGCCAGAGGAATTTCCGTTGACCCTGCAAAGGTGAAGGATGTGGAAGATTGGCAAGCCCCAACCACTCAAACCCAAGTTCGTGCATTTCTCGGATTAACGGGATACTACCGCAAGTTCGTAGAGGGATTCTCGAGTATCGCTAGACCCATGACCCAATTGCTAAAGAAGGACAAGATGTTTGAATGGACGAACAAATGTGAAGCGAGTTTTTAGGAACTCAAGGAGAGATTGATTTCAGCCCCAATCTTGATCATGCCAGATATCACGAAGCCTTTTGATGTGTATTGTGACGCATCCAAGATCGGTCTCGGATGTGTGTTGATGCAAGAAGGAAAAGTTATATCTTATCTATCCCGACAACGGAAGCAACATGAATAGAACTATCCTACCCATGACCTTGAACTAGCAGCCGTAGTTCTAGCCCTGAAGACATGGAGGCATTACCTTATGAGAAACCGTTGTGAGATTTATTCGGATCACAAGAGCCTGAAGTATATATTCACTCAGAAGGAGCTGAATATGAGGCAGAGAATATGGATCGAGCTAATCAAGGACTATGATCTGTACATTCACTATCACTCCGGTAAAGCCAATGTGGTAGCAGATGCCCTTAGCAGATTGCCGTGCCGCTTGAACTCCATGATTTTGAAGGAGCAACCAAGTTTGCACAAAGAGATGGAAGATTTTAGAATGGAATTAGTAAGTGAAGGATTTTTGGCTAGCATAGAACTTCAACCCACTTTGATTAGTCAGATCAAGGAGGCTCATAAAGGAAATGCTAGTATCAACGGAATCAAACGTCGTATCGATACAGGCAAAGTACCCAAATTCACCGAGGATGAAGAAGGAGTTCTGTGGTACAAAGGACGTCTCTGTGTACCAGCAGATTCAGAGTTGAAAGAATTTATTTTGAAGGAAGCCCATGATACTCTTTATTCTATCCACCCCGGAGGAACGAAGATGTATCAGGATTTGAAGGAACAATTTTGGTGGCATAAGATGAAGAGAGAAATCGGAAGCTATATCGCCAAGTGTGATATTTGCTAGAGAGTCAAGGTGGGACATCAAAGACCCGCAGGACTATTGCAACCATTACAGATTCCAGAATGCAAATGGGATTCAGTTGGAATGGACTTTATCACCGGATTACCTAGTTCTAGTAGGGGAAATGACTCTATTTGGGTCATAGTTGACAAATTATCCAAAGTAGCCCATTTCTTACCAGTCAAGACCACCTACTAGAGTTTCAAGCTAGCGGAGTTGTACATCGCTAGAATCGTCAGTTTGCATGGAGTTCCCAAGAACATTGTATCCGATCAAGGAACTCAGTTTACCTTGAGATTCTAGAAGAAAGTCCAAGAAGGTTTGGGAACCCGACTAGATTTCAGCACAGCGTATCATCCTCAAACAGATGGACAAACGGAGTGAGTAAATGAAATACTCGAAGATATGTTGAGAGCATGTGTGCTAGAGTATGGATCCAAATGGGAAGACTGTCTGTCGTTCGCAGAATTTTCTTACAACAACAGTCATCAAGCTAGTTTGCAAATGGCCCCGTTTGAATTCATGTATAGAAGGAAGTGTCGCCCCCCTTTGAACTGGTCGGAAGTAGGAGAGAGTCAGATTTTTGGACTCGGCATCCTACGAGAAGTAGAAGAGAAAGTTCACCAGATCCGTGAGCACCTCAAGACCGCCCAGTCAAGACAGAAGAGTTATGCCGACAAGAGATGTCAAGACCTCACTTTCAATATCGGAGATTTTGTGTATGTCAAAGTGTCACCTTTGAAGGGAATGCAGCGTTTCTAGCTCAAAGGAAAGTAAGCCCCCAGATATATCGGACCTTTCAAGATTCTGAACCGTCATGGAGAAGTTTCGTATCAATTGGAACTGTCATAAGAAATGTTAGCAGTGCACAATGTGTTCCATATATCGTTACTTCGCAAATGCCTTGAAGTTCCGGAGAAGACTAAAGTTTTCAAGAACATTGATTACCGGACCATAGAGATCAACGATGACCTGACGTATCCCGAAGTACCCATCCATATTTTGGAAGAAGCTTTTAGAACCACCAGAACCCGAAGCATGAAGTTTCTCAAGATTTAGTGGAGCAACCACACTGAAGAAGAAGCTACCTGGGAGCGAGAAGATCACATCAGGACTGAGTTTCCCGATCTCTTTAAATCCTAGGTAATATTTTTTCTTCTTTCTCAAATCTCGGGATGAAATTTTGTTTAAGGAGGGAAGGTTTGTAACATCCCAAAAATATTGATCATGCTTATCAAATTCTAATCACTAAAATTAGGGTTAACAAAAACTTTGATTAAATAAAAATCATATGAATGCATGTTTGTATGTGATGATTGTATGAATGCATGAATGGACTTGTGTGATTATCCTAAATAGCAAGAAATCTTTCAAAGATGAAAATAACATCATCTAAAACATTTACAAGCAAAAACAAATCAAGAGAAAATAAAAAACAAATCAAATAAGGCAAATGGTCATTTTTGCCAATCTTGCTCACTAGGCCACTTTGAGTGTTTATAGTCCAAGATTTCAAACAGAAACATTTCCTATTCTTTTCACCCCTTGCTAGACCAAGTAAAAGGGAATCAAAGCCCACCTTTCAAACTTACAGAAACATTTAGCAACCCCATTCAAATGACAATTCAAAATTGAATCTTTATCATATGTGAAGATCACACATTTTCAAAACCCAACCAAACCAGTGCCCCTTGATCAATCCAACTAACCAGATACTCCCTAGTATGTGCCTAGCAAACCCACCAAGTTTGAATCCAAAATTCAAATTTGAATTTCATTCAGCCATTTCCTCAAACACCTTGTGATCAACAAACAACAAAACATCAAACACTATTAGTAGCAGTAATTTTGGCCAACCTTGTCCCCTTCCTAGCTCACTCTACAATCTTAGTAGATGATCAAACTAATCTAACTAGCCTTAGCACCACTGTGAGCAAGCATAGCCATCAAAGGTGACCATGCCGAGAGCACCATTGCCTCCCCCATGTCGCCAGCAAGCTAGAGGAAGCACTAGCCTTGCCAACCGTGTCTGGAACACTGACCACCGTCCATCGCCACCCCTTGTTCAGGCCCCGAGCATTGACAGTCCATGGACCATACGGCAAGCTCATTCCAAGCTTCTCTGCGTGCGAGCTGAGAGCGCGCCAGTGTGCCGCACGTGACACCAGCCCATAGACCGTGCGCCGTCCTCGCCGCTTGCGTAAGTGATCGCCAGCACCCCAGCACCCCGCCAGACAACCCTGTTTGCCACCACGTGGACCATGGATGCTTTGCGCCATTAAAACCACCGTCGGACCCGCCCACAGCGTCGCGACGTTCGACCAATAAGCACCGCCCCACGTCGCGTGACCATGCTGTTGAGCTTCGCCAGGGAGCACAGCACCGCCCCCTATCATAGCACATGCCATTAGCACGTTGTATCGATGAGCTCAGCCCGCGCCATTCGGTCCCCTCGTCGCACTATAAATAGAGGCCTTCCCAGCTAAAACCCTTCACACCATCTCACTACCCACCTCTCACTGATCACACCCACTCACCCTCGGATCAAGGCGAGCACCAGGTGGCCGGAATTTCACCAGAGTTCACTGCTGCAGAGGAGGATAGGCATTGTCGATTGGAGCCGCCCCAAGAGGAGCTGTCGGTACCAGGATAATCGTCGTCGTCGACTTCGTCGTTCGCCCCCATCGCCGACCATCGCTAGAGCCCCGGTGAGCCCCCGTCACCCCCACTGTCGTGCTAGGGTTCTGCCTCGCCGCGTCCTGTTCAGGCGTGGAAGATGAACCAGAGCCGTAAGATTAGAACCAGATCGCACGGTCCACATCTCCCCATACCGCTTCGCCACTCGCTGTCTCACTGACGAGTGAGGTTGCTCACTTAACCAGCCCGCGCGTGCGCTGTGTGTAGTGGGCCAGCCCAGTTAAAAATCCCGCGCGGCCCATCAATTCAAATTTAGGTTTATTCATTTAATTTCAAACTCAGTTATGTACCTAGATTCAAAAATCAACCTAGCTCGATTCACTGAACCAAAATGCATGAAAGCAATTTTGTTAGAAAGGTACTAGAATGCTTAATCCAAGCCCATTGGATTCAAACCATTTAGATTTGTAGATAATCCATGGTAAAAATAACAAGGCAGAAGCTTTTCTCTATTCAAACATTTTTCAAAATTCAACCATGAAAGCTTTTGAGTTGATTCCAACTCTCAAAAATCACATTTAACCATACCTTTCAGAATACATAAAAATATATAGGGTTACTTGCAGAAATAATGATCAAGTAATAAAAGAATGCCTCATAAGTCATTCTAGTCATTTTATTTAATTAAAATAACAAGGTTAAACCTTATTAAATTGTGACACCACTTTAAATCACATTCCCACGTACTGAAATATGTGGTGATGACATGTGTCAACATGATCTTATGTTTTAATTGGAGAATATTAAATCTTAAGTATTTTTTCAATGAGTAGAAATTACCTTTCTAAAATAAAATAAATAAGACCAAGTCTTTAATTCATGGGATGATTGTGATGATGCTGGATCATCTAGTGTGAGCCTTTGTGTGCTAAATAGAAGTAGTTATGTTTTGTTTGGTGATTGTGTACTTCGTATTTATTTATAGACGCTAGTACCGACCAAGGATACGAAGAGGAAGGAGACTACTATGAGGAAGAAGCAGAGGAGAACTTCAATCATTGCACTACTCAAGGCAAGCTATCTAATGCAAGCCATCCTAGCAAGCTAACACTTGCAACTTTGCAAGCTAGATAACTTATGCAATCCATTAGGCAGTGTAACATCCTTAAAATCATGTTTTAAACTCATGCATATCATCCATGCATCCATGATCTTTTGAACCTTATTTCAAATAAATCTTTTCCAAAGCAGGAGCATTGTTGCGCAATATTTTATGTAAGTTTACTCAAGCCCTTGTGCTACTTGTTTGGGAAAAGTACTGTCAACCATTCAGTGTTGCTTCGAATCCAAACTAAAGAGATTCAAAAACTTGAGCAAAGTCTCAAAGCAAATATGAGTTAAAACCAAATCTATGCCTAATATCACACCTCAAAAAGGCATGGTTTTATTTTTATTTTCAAAAGACCCAAGTATATTTGAGTAAACAGATGTGTTTGGCACTTATTTGAGTACAAGATTTATTATACAAAATCCCTGAAAAGTTTTGGAATCAAACAGATTTGAATTGAAGTTTGAAAACCATTTTAGAAAAGCAAACAGAAAAAGAAAAAGCTTAAAAGAAGAAAAAAATAACACTCAGCCGAATCTGGCCCAACCAGCCCAGCTAAGACCAACACCCTGCCCCCGCGAACCGTTTTTCTTCACTCGCCCCCGCACCCGCTGAGTGACTGACAAGCAGGACCCACTCCCTCTCTGTTTCTCTCGCTGACAGCAGCGGCCCACACGACGTCGTCGTCTCCACCCCGCAAACAGCTCAATCCCCAAATCACGCCGGCCGTTCCCTGTATTGATTCGCGGCGTCAATTCACATTGAATGCTGGAGTAAATCTCGCTCGCGACCATGCTACTTAAACCCCCTCTGCCCCCTCTCCAATTCCGCCCAAACTCCGAGCACAAAGCGCCCCCAGGCTGCCCACAATCGCCCCTGCACCGCCGCAGACAGAGCTCACTCCGGCGACCGGTTCCGTGAACTCCGTGCGCCCCTTTCCCTCTGGTTCTTGCAGAAAGCTTCGCCACTTTCTTGTGCATCTACTGACACCGCTGGTTCCTTCTTTACTGCCCTAGGTCTTCGATTCCGTTCAACACCGCAAGCTCCCGACAACAACCTCGACTCTGGCGACCAAATTCCGTAAGCCCTTTGCGCCCCTTCGCCTCTGACTCACACGAAGTTGTTCGCCACTGTCTTGTGCATCATCTGGTGCCGCTTGTTTGTGCTAGGGAGACCAGGAGCGTCGCCAACGTTGCCGTCCACCCGAACCCGACGCCGCCCGCAACTTCGACGAGCTCCAGCAGCCCACTCCGTGCGCCCCTTGCCAAGCCGCCGCCAGGTTGAGCATCAGTGCATCGCCACGGTTCTGGTAAGCCCCTCCGACGACCCTAGGACCACATGTAGCGCCGCGCCGCCGTAGGAAGAAATCGCCGCCGCCAGTAGCCGCCGCTAGCGCCGCTCAGCTTTGGTCGCTTGATCCATAGCCGTCAGATCTGGATCCACCGCGTAGGATTAGTTCACTTAATGAACCGTTACGAGTAGATCTAGGCCGTGCAGATTATGTTGATCTAACGGCTCACAGGCGCGATCCTGAGCGAAGCGGTACGGGCCAATTAGAACAAAACGCGTGGCAGCAGTTAGATTTAAAAGACAGAATTTGAATATATTAGATATTCAAATTTGTTTTGGCTATAACTTTTGATCCCCACGTTAGAATTTGGCAAATTTTATATCGTTGGAATCAGGAGAGCATGCTCTTTCTGAATATGCAATGTGTTTAATGTTTTGCTCCTGTTAAAATAGTTTTATTTGCATAAACTTGTGTAGGGCTAATTTGAGTATATGAAATGTTTAGGAAATGATTTAGGGGTTAAATAAATGTTGTTTGGCAAGTTTTTAACTTGTTTAGGAACCAGTACTGTACACTTGCTTGGTTGAGTTTTAAAAATCACCCCATATCATTTTGCATGCATGCATATAATTTTGATTGTATATGTTTTGTATGTGATTGTGGCTATGATTCTTTGTGTAGATTTTGGTGCTAGTGATTGTGATTGTGAGGAGTGTAGCTACTCTCCAAAATTACCAAGGCAAGTGTTACTTCATGAATATTTATATCCCCATGTTTTATACAAGCATTAGAAATATTTTGCTAAGTCTTGCATGTTATTATTTTTGCTTATATGCCATGTTGGGAAATCCTAGTAGTTGTAGAATTGCTAGGGAATCTCTAAATTAAGTTACTATCTATGTCATGCTTAGCCTAGCTAGTAGCAAACAAGGGTTGGTGAAATATACATGCTATGTTGAAAATATTTCTAAGTCTTTGGACTTGAGTTTTGCCTAATAAAACAACTAAGTTAATGAAACACCTGGGTGGAAGGGAAGGAATGGTTTATGTTGAGTGGTTACACAAGGCCCATTTCTATGGTTTACCTTGTGTATCTCACTTGTGGTAAGACACCCAGGAACAAAGAGATTTTAGAGGCCAAGTGTTAAGAAGCATCTAGTGCAGCCACTTGGCATTATGGGCTCTGCCTGGACCACATAGGTTGCTAGAACTTAGCCATTTGGACAGTTGGTGGTAGTGGGAATGATAGGTTGGAGCACATCCATTTGGTCTAAGGGAAGGCTTCTGAAAGGTCCTGTCTTGGTGAAACCAAGTCTGGTGGGGAAAGTGCACAACCTATACAGATGGAAAAATCTAAGTACTTAGCCAAGTCCATGGTAATGGACAACTTGAGCATCAAGACATGGAAGCTATCAAGAATCTCCTCATCCCAATTTCTAAGTAAAAACTTGTGGGTGAACAAGGGTGAAGGACCTCAATGTCTATTGGTGGCTCCTTGGGAAAAGTTTTGACAAAGAAAAACTTAGTGATTTCAACTAATAGGCAAAACCTATTTTGAGCAAAGCAAGCCAAGCTACACTTAGCCAAATTGCATATAGTATCTAGTCCACCTAAACTATACTAAGGTATCACTTGCCAATACTATTCCAATGTATTGACCCACTGTGGCTGTAACTTGTGATGTTGCAGGATACTCTGATGAGGATTAGGAGTCATGAGTCTACACTCAACATGTTTGCCTGTGGCACATGAAGATGAAGACTTTATTTATTTACTTAATCAAGCTCTTGTATTAGGCCTGTGGCCTTGGAGTTGTAAAGACTATGTTTATCTCTGGAATGGCTGTAATAATGACCTTTGTATCTGTGTACTTCATCTTAAACGGTGGATGCTAGCATTGATCCAGGGACTAGCTGTAACATCCCCTGCCTTTAATAAGGTAGGGTCCCCTGTGTTTACAATGCTAGTCCCTGGATCAATAGCTAGCATCCACAGTTTAGATGTGATATCAAGAAACAAAGGTCATAATATAACTTTATAACCAGGAATAACATAATTTTATTACATCAAACATAGCTCATATGGCTATTTCATTACATTGCAGCGGAATAACTATAAGCATGGGGTCCTTCATCTTCAAAGTGCCACAGGTAGATGTTGGTTGTAGACTTTGTAATCCTAATCAATCAATCTTCACTAAAATCAATCAAACCTGCAACATTACAAGTTACAGCCACAAGGGTCAATACATTTGAATTGTATTGGCAAGTGATACTTTGGTAGTATAGTGGAGTCTATCATCTATATGCATTTGGCTAAGTGGAGTTGAGGCTTGCATTGCTCAAAATAGATTTTTCCCTATCATTTTGAAAACACTAAGTTTTTGTTTTGACAAAATCTTTCCCAAGGCATCTACCAATCAAAGACTGAAGATCCACTCAGGGCATCTACCAATCAAAGACTGAAGATTTGCTTGGCAAAAACATTTTTCCTCAATCAAAGATTTCAAGATCCTTGTACCAAGCCATCTCTCCATCAAAGATTGAAGATTTCACACAACCCTTGTTCACCCACAAGTTTTAATTTAGAAAATTGGAGTGATGAGATTCTTGATTGCTTCCATGTCTTGATGCTCAAATTGTCCTTTACCAGGGACATGGCTAAGTACTTAGATTTTACACTCTGTAGAGGTGGTGCACTTTCCCCACAAGACTTGGTTTCCCAAGACAAGATCTTTCAGAAGCTTTCCCTTAGACCATCATGGACGCGCTCCAACGTATCAAACACTACCACCCACTTTCCATATGGCTAAGTTCTTGCAACCTATATGATCATGGCAGAGCCCATATTGCCAAGTGGTTGCACTTGAAGCTTCTCAACATTTGACATCTCAAATCTCTTTGTTCCTGGGTGGCCATCCACACGTGAGATACACAAGCCATGTCCATGGCCTTGTGAACCACTCAACATAAACCATTCCTTCCATTCCACCCAGGTGATTCATTCACTTAGTTGTTTTATTAAACAAAACACAAGTCCTTAGACTTGGAGATTTTTCATAGCATGAATATATAATCCACCCTTGTTTTCTATTAGCTAGGCTAAGCATGATAGTAATAGGATTCTTACTTAGGAAAATCCTACTAGGGATTCATCTACAAGGTTTCCTATAGCAAAGTCTATACTTAGCAAAATAAAAACCATGCAAGTTTTTCTTAGCAAAACACTAATGCATAGTGAAAATAATGGGACATAAGATATGAAGCATCACTTGCCTTTTTGGTAGAGGGTATAGGTTCACTCCTTGATCTTGCTAGTCTCACACTTCACTACAAGTCAATCAAGCAAACACAATTCAATTCACATTCCAAACCAAAGTCAAACAAACAATTTCTCACACACAAAGTAATGGGATCTAAGTCATGCATAAGCATGCAAAGGTTGGTTCTATTGTAAGTATGGTCTCCACTAGGCTTCTAAACTTTGTAGGTTCCAAATTGGTCATTTACCAAAATGGCAAAGTCATTATCAAAAGGTTTCACTACAAAAGCCATTTTTTTATTTAAAACCACATTTCTATTTGACTAGAAATGGTTTTAAATCAAAGATTCCTTATTTTGTTTCACCAAATGAGTTGCTATTGCAAAACTTGGTGTTTGGGTCAGTAGGTTAGGTCCCAACCATTTTCTCAAAGTTTTCTTTTACAAAAACATTTTTTTTTGTAACCAAAATCTTAAGTTTTAATTAGCTAGGAATGGACTACACCAATTAATCCATTCTAAACTTTTCAAAAATCATTTTCCAAACTATGGGTTGGTTCCTAGGGTCAGTAAGGTCACAACAAACCAATATGCAAAGGTTTTAACCTTAAAATCATTTTTAAACAATTTTTCTACTCTAAACAAGCAATCAAATGTTTCTGCATAATCAACCAATCTAACAAATACTATTTGCTAAACTAAAGGCAGGGCTGGCTAGGGCTTGTTCTCCTGAATCCAACAACATAAAATTTGTAATTTTTGGACGTGTGGATCCAAAGTTACAAGGGTTTGAAATTGGCTTCAAAATCTGTTTTCAAATTTCTTTTAAACAGATCTAGTGCCACGCGTCGTGTTCCTATTGGTCCATACCGGTTCGTCTGGATCGAGTGACACAGACCACTGGATTAAAAGGGGCAGGTGCGGCTCAGATCAACGCGTACCCCTTTGCTTAGTCAATCTATCGTGGCCACGCGATTAAGATCCTATGGCTACCAGACGCTTGCCAGGAACTGGCGGCGCTGACGGTGGCTAGCGGCGGCGGAGCTGTCGGTCGTCGACGGAGGCGACGCTACAGGAGGTGAGGGAGAAAGAGGAGTTGCTCACCGGGCTCAGGAGGTCACGGCGATGCTCGGGGAGGTGTTGGTCGGACGAGGGGCGCTCTGGGGCAGCTGCGATTGCTCGCCGGAGTGGAGGACGGCGCCGGGTGCGTCGGGTGGTCGTCGCGGACGGTGCTGTGGTTCACCTCAAAGCGAAATGACGACACGGTTAGATGCGCAGGATCAAGACAGAGTCGTGTGCATGAACTAGAAGGCGCGGGGCGGTCTGGTCTTACCGGAGAAACTTGACGGAGACGAGGCAGACGGCGGTGGCGAGTCGTGGTCGACGAAGCCGAGCTTCCAGAGTGAGCGGGAGCTAGCTGAGGCTATGGGCAGATGCGCAAGGTGCTGGAGAGCATGCTCGCGTGCAAAGGTAGGTGAGAGGGAGCATGTGCTGGCCGGAATCAGCGAGGAGGGTCGTCGGAGCAGCAGCGGTACAGAGAGAAATTGGGGCGGCCTGGAGGCAGAGGGGAGGCGGTGTCTGGGGGAAATGGAGGAGAAGGCGCTGGCGTTTAAGTAGGTGTCGTCGCGGCGAGAGATTAACGTAGCGTTAACGCGAATTTAATCGGCGGAATCAAAGCAGAAAACGGTCGGCGAGTTCAACGCAGGGAGGAAGACGATGAACAGCTGTCGGTGGGGTCCACGGGCAGTGAGAGAGAGGGAAAAGGAAAGGGGTCCACTTGTCATACTCTGCGCGGGTTTGTTTAACGATGAAGAAAAACGGTTCAGGGCGTGGGTGAGGGAGGCGATGACTCAGCGGTGGGGTCTGTTGTCAGCGAGAGGGAGAGAGGAGGAGTGGGTCCCGTTTGTCTGTGACTGAGTGGGTTAGAAACTAGGTGTAAAACGTTTTCTTCGGGGAGGGAGTACTGGGCTGGACTGGGCCTTAGTGGGTTGGGTCTGTTTTCTTTTTTTTTTTGTCTGCCTTCTTTTTCCTTTTCTAAATCTTTTTCTGTTTTGAAATTCAATCAATTTTTCAAACACTCAAACCATTCAAACAATTCAAACAATCACTCAACTTTGAACTTTGAATTTGGTTCTGTTTATCAACATAATCCAAATCCAAAATAATTTAATATTTTTATTTATTTTAGGATCCATTTATTATTGGGTATTTGCTTTAATTCCAATGGAATTTAATATAGTTTTAGTTCCCAAATTTTTATTTGGAGGTTTTATTTTAATTAAGTTGATTAAACAACTTTTATTCCACTTAGGTGAATTCCAAATATCATTTTCTCATGTATTCTTATTTAGAGATTTGTCCTTATTAAGATAGGGATAGAATGGTTATTGCCATTTTATTTTATTTGGAATATTCTTTATCCTTTTATTTTATTTGGATTGGGATTATATTCACTCCATTTACTTAATGGATTAGGCCAAGATTTGGTTTGGTCTTTAAATATTCTTTATTTAATATTTTTATCTTTGTCTTATAAAATCCATATCTTTTTATTTAGAGATCCAAACTTGGTGATTCCAATTTGTGAAATCTTATTTATTATTTGTTTATCCTTTTGAATCCTTTTAGGATTAATTGCTCACCATTTGGTATGGATTTTTTTTGGTAAGGGCTTTGTTAGTTTCGGAAATTCAATTTCCTTATTTTATTAAATTCCTAAGATTTTATTTATGGTTCCAATTTGAGTGAAACTAATTTCTATGGTCTTACTTGATCCTTTGTGAAAATTTGTTGAACAAATTTGGTATGGAACAAATCCATGGATTTGGAGATAACTTGGGAAAATGATTTTTATTCCATTAGGGTTTAGGGTTTTGGATTTATTTTCCAAATGTTTAAATTTCCAGATACATTCATTGAGGAATGCATTTCCCTTGATTTGGATTTTGTTGAATTCAAACTTTAACCAAAGTTTGTTCAAGATGGGATTTCAAATTTCCTTTTAGAAACAAAAGTTTCTTTTCACCCTGTTTTTCAACAAAGATTTATTTAGTTTATTTATTTTTCACATTACAAGATTTGGAAAATCTTGGGATGTGACACTAGCATTGCAATCACAGGGATCCTTTTCCTTTATAAAGGAGGGATCTTACAGATGGTATCAGAGCACTGTGTTGCGTGTAGGATTATGACCCTAGGATTGGAAACCACTAAGGAAAAAAATTCAGCAACTTCTACACTTGTCTATTCTTCTCGTAAACTTTTCTAATCTTCTTTCTCATCTCTATTTGTAGATGAACTCCATCAACGAAGCCGTAAGAAAAGGGCCACTCATGACAATGACTTTGGAGTGTGAGACAGAATTTCCCAAGGCTCTCAAGGACCTCATGGTAGCAATGGAAATACATGGTGCAGCTGTGTACAAAGGCTTTCCTATGATGGATGAAGGAGTTGAGTACTGGTGGGTGCAGGTTCACTTGTACAAAAACAAGGAAGACAACCACAAGGAATCAGGATTCTGCATGTTCACCAACACTGTGGTGCACACCACATTCTTCGAGTCAGCAAGGAATGCAGCTTGGAGGACTATCAAAGAACTTAGTGATAGAGTCAAGTGCAGAATGCTCAACCTCCAAAATGACCTAAAGGAAGAGAAGAAACATACCCAAGAGTTGGAGGCTACCAACCAAACTTTAAGAGGAGACATTATAGACTTAGTGATGGAGTCATGTGAACAAGATAGACTAATTGCTTCTAGAAACATTGTGTTAGCCAACAGATCCAGTGAGATAGGATTGTAAACGTACTTTGTTAGTTGGACCACCACTTATCACCTTATTTTCCAAATGTTGCTTTAAAAATAAGTTGAACCTTGATTGTTGTAATGGATCCATGTATACCTTGACTTGTGTGTTTTCATTTCCAAGGATATGAATGTGATGCTTTGCCTTGTGTTTTATCTTAAATTGTGTTGTTCTAACTTTTTCTATCTTACAAATAGATGCCTAATGTTACCATCAGCACTATTGACGAGTTCGAGGGAACTCGCTTTGGTCCTCGTATTGTTGAGCTTACTACCTTGCTCAATCTCCCTCTTCCTACCATCATGGTGCTTCCCCTCACCAAGTTTGAGAGGAAAGACCTTTGGGGCTTCAAGGTCAATCATCCCGGACGTCAGACAGAGCCTACCACGGAGGCCATCATCTTCAAGCTCATGCACGATGACAAGGAGAGAGGCCTTGAGGTAGTCATGCAGGATCTGATAGGACATCTGTTAGGGAGACACTCTCGACAGGTTAGAGGTACTCATTTTCACGCCTTCGGTAGATGTGATGAGGATGGAGAGGCCATCGACTTCGAGGACGATTTGAGGGACACAACAGAGCCGATTCGTCTATACCTCCAGGACTTAGAGTCTCTCATTAGGCACGTGGACACCGACGGGACCAACGTCATGCTCAGCAATGACGAACTCCAGGTGCAGCTCCGTGAGAAGGACAAGCTCTTCGCAGAGCAATATGAGATAGTCAAGGAGATGGAGACGAAGTTCGAGAGTCAGGATAGAAAGTTCAAGAGTCAAGAGAATCGAGTCCAAGATAGGAACAAGAGGATTCGGGATATGACTACAGAACTGGAGGCCAAGGACTTCGAGCTCGAGCATCAGCAGACGGTGATTGAGAGGCTTCGTTCCCAGAAGAGAGCTCTCAAAGCTAAGATAGAGACCTTGACCGCCAATGTCGAGGAATACAAGACCGCAATGGAGAATGCAGGTCTTACCCTTGTCGAGGAGGAGGTTGATGCCGAGGTGTAGATTTGACTACTCATTTATCATTTATTATCATACTTGTTGTTGGGAACTTGTTAATTGATCATCCGACATGTGGATGGCTTGTTATCTGTGTGTGTTTTACTTTGCGAACTTGTTATCTTGTTGTTGAACCTTTATCCTTTTTGTTGCATGCTTTGAGATTGTTATGTGATGTATTGTGCATGAAAGCATCTATGGGTATCTTATTCTTACCTCTATTGAACAAACCACAGATGCCTCCACGTCGTGCAAATCCCAACCCCAATAACAACAACAACATCACTCCAGAAATGCAACAGATGATGACAGCTCAGACTCAGCTGATGCAAATGATGACGACATTCATCCAGAACCAAAACAACAACAACAACAATAACAACAATAACAACAACAACAACCCACCGGGTTTTGACATGCTTACCAGGTTCTTGAGATTGAGGCTAGCAAAGTTCTTAGGAACAACTGATCCCATGGTAGCCAATGATTGGCTACGCTCTGTGAACAAGGACATGGTAACTGTGGGCTGTACTAATGCAGAAAAGGTCAGATTTGCAGCACATTTGCTGGAAGGACCAGCCGCCACTTGGTGGGATAACTTCCAGATCACCTGTCACATCCCAAGATTTTCCAAATCTTGGGATGTGAAAAATAAAAGAATAAAATAAAACTTTGTTGATTTTCAGGGTGAGAAGAAACTTTTTGAATTCCAATGGAAACCTTCAAACCTATTTTGAACAAATAGAATCCTAAAGGGATTAAAAAAAAGATAAACATTTAATAAAAGAAAATAAAAATATTTAGAATTACTATTTTTGTTTCTTTTATTAAAAAGGATTTGGTTTTCAAATGAAAAAGGAAGAGTTATAAATAAGGATTATTTTATAAGCCAAATTAAAACTTGGCCAAGCCTTTGAAATAAAATATTTCTATTTGGTAAAAATAGTAAAGTTTTATTTAAACAAAACAATAAGGATTTAATATCCCTAGTTATTAAAAATAAAGGTTTTACTATTAAACACAAAAACTTGTTATTTTATTTCAAACAAGTTTTCCAAGTATTCTTTATTTTCAAATAAAACCTACTGATTTGGTTTTGAAAATATTTAGATTTCAAATGGAGATTTTTGATAAATCAAATCCAATTTTGATTTAATAAACAAGGTCTATTTATTTAATTAATAATGGACCCTAAAATAAAAATATTATTTTATTATTGGGACTTTGGTTTATGTTGTTAAACAGAACCAAATTCAATTGCAAGTGTGAAGAATGTTTGAATTGTTTGAATGTTTGATCGTTGTTCAAAACAGAAAATAGAATCAAAAAAAGAAAAAAGCATTCAGAAGAAAAAAATAAGAATCAGATACAGCCTAGCCGACCAAGCCCACTAAGCCCAGTACCATCCCACTCCCTCTCTCCCGGGAGAAAACGTTTCGCACCTGTCAACTGACCCACAGAGCGACTGACTGGTGGACCCCAAGTCCCTCTCTCACTCCACTGACGAAACGGCCCCACGCCCGAGCCTTCTTCCTCACCCGCCGCGACCTCTTCTCCCCAAACCTCGCTGCCGTTCTCTGTCAATCAAACCCCGAGTAAATTCACTTAATTGATGCAGTGATTCCGCTCAACAATCTCGCCTTCTTAAGCGCCAGCATCTCCTCTTCGATTTCCCCCAGTCGCCTCACTCTAACATGCCCCCAGGCTGTCGAATTTCGCTCAAAACACCTCCACTGTCCGACGACGCTCCGGCGAGGATTCCGGCAACCCCACGTCACCACTTGCCTCCCCAAGCACACGGACACTTACCCCAGATCCTTGCGCATCTCACTGTGCCTTCCGTTCAACCGCAGGCGCCCCTGAGCGTCGCCTTCGACAACCACTGACCGTGCCGCCGCGTCTGCCCCTCTCCGGCGAAGTCCCCTGGTACGCACAGACCACCCCGCACCCTCTCCTTCACGCACACAGCTTCGCCTTGGTCTTGTGCTTCTAACCGCATCTTCGTTTTGCCTCGGAGTGAACCACAGCCTCGCCCTCGACCACGACCGCGTGCAGCCGTCGCCAGACCCAACTCCGGTGAGCGATTCCTCCTGTCCCCGTGCGCCCCTTGCCAAGACGACTCCACTTTGAGCTTCGGCGTCGCCCTGCGAACACGGTGAGCCTACTCCCTCTCTCTCTCGCTTCCTGTTCCGCCGGCACCGCCACCTTCTGGCCGCTCCGCCGCCAGCCACCGCCGCAGCGCCGCTAGTTTTAGGTCAAGCTCGCAGCAGACGTCCGATCTCGATCTAGTGGATAGGATAGAATCACTTAAAACGAAGGGGTACACAACCTGTGCCACCCGATCTGACTTAATCCAACGTGCCAGAGTAGCCGATCCGAGCGAAGCGGTATGGACGAATCAGAACACGCCGCGTGGCACAGATCGATTAAAAACAAACTTTGAATCTGAATTAGATGCAGATTTGAAACCCTTGTAACTTTTGATCCACACGTCCAAAAATTACAAACTTTATATCAATGGAATCAGTGGAACAAGCCCTAGCCAACCATGCCTTTTGTTTAGTAAAATGCCTCTAGTAAAATGTTTGTTTTTGCAGAAACATTTGTACGCTTGTTTAGGTTATAAAATTTATTCAAAAATGTTTTTGAGGTTGAAATCTTTGCAAATTGGTTTGTGGTGAACCTACTGACCCTAGGACCCAACCCATGGTTTTAAAAATGGATTTGGTAAAGTTTAGGATGGATTAATTGATTTAGCCCATTTCTAGCCAAATAAAAATATTGTTTTGATTATGGAAATGATTTTAAAACACAAACTTTGGGAAAATGATTTGTTTCAAACCTACTGACCCTAAACACCAAGCTTTGAGAATTAACAACTTATTTGGTGAACAACATAAAGTTTTTGTTTGAATAAAAACATTTTCCACCACATAAAATATTGAATGATTTTAAAAATGGTTTATAAACAAAACCCTTTTGCAAATGACTTTGCCACTTTGGAAAATGACCACTTTGGACCCTACAAAGTTTAGAGCCTAGTAGAAACCACCTTGGCAAATAAAACTATCTTATGCATGTTTGCATGCATAACTTAGATCCCATTATTTTATGTGTGTTAATTTGTTTGATTGATTTTGGTTGGAATGCTAGTGATATTGTGTTTGCTTGATTGATTTGTAGTGAAGATAGAAAAGTGTGAAACTAGCAAGATCAAGAAGAGAACCAACATTCCCTACCAAAAAGGCAAGTTACACTATCATCCAAAGTCCTACTATTTTCATTATACTTAGTGGATTTTGAAACATGCATGAAAAGAATTTCTATACTTATGCTATGCTAAATCCTAATAGGATACCTTATACCTTCCTTAGTGAAAACAATGTAGTTGTGAAATGCTTAGCCATGCTAAATATTTTGAGAAGAGATACATGTTGAGATTTTTATAAAGTTGAGAAAAGACTTGTGTTTTATATAATAAAACAAGGACTCAATGAACCACCTGGGTGGACAAGGATACTTTGAGTTTTGTTAAGGTGGCAACAAAAGGAACCATGTCTATGGCAATCTCTTTGTGTTGTGCACCAAAAGAAAACCACCCAGGAAACTTAGAGATTGAACATGTTTCTCCAATTGTGGCTTTCGTGTACAACCACATGCTACTTATGGCTCTGGCTTGGTCAACTACATTGGGAAGACCCATGCACTGTCTTCAGGCTACTGAAAATGAGGAACTTGGAATCCTACATGGGTACTGAAGACAAGGTAGCAATGGTGTATGGGAGGACCCTCTGGAAAGACTTCGTCACATTCTCAATCTGCCAGTACTCCATCTTGGTGAGTACCTATCCAGCGGCCACTGGTGGCAACAAGATGAGATTGTGACATGTGGGTAAAGTGTACAACTTCTGCAGAAGAAAATAAAAATCTAAGTACTTAGCCGTGTCCTCGGTTATGGACAATACTGAGCAACTAAAGCTTGAAGCTATGGGAAATCTCGACATTCCAATTTCTAAAAGAAAATTTTTAAGTGATAACAAAAGACTTGAACACTTGGGGGTACCAAGGAGCTCAAGAGATTTGGATAAAAACTTGAACACTTGGGGATACCAAGGAGCTCAAGAGATTTTGATGAAAACTTGAACACTTGGGGATACCAAGGAGTTCAAGAGGATTTTGACAAGGACTTGAACACTTGAGGATTTACCAAGGAGTTCAGAAAGATTTGACAAAATACCAAAACCATTTTGAAAGATAGGATAAATTTATTGCTTTCTGCAAATGAGCCTAAAACCCTACTTAGCCAAACTTGCATGTAATGATAGGTTCCACTTATATTCTACATAGTAGTGAAACTTGCCAATACAATTCAAATGTATTGACCCTTGTGGCTGTAACTTGTAATGTTGCAGGTTTGATTGTTTTTAGTGAAGATTGATTAATTAGGATTACAAAGTCTACAACCAACATGTCTGCCTGTGGCACTTTGAAGATGAAGGACCCCATGCTTATAGTTATTCCGCTGCAATGTAATGTAAATAGCCAAATGAGCTATGTAAGATGTAATAAAATTATGTTATTCCTGGTTATAAAGTTGTATTATGACCTTTGTATCTTGATATTACATCTTAACTGTGGATGCTAGCTATTGATCCAAGGACTAGCATTGTAAACACAGGGGACTCCACCTTACCTTATTTTAAAGGTTGGGTCACTCCCTCTACAGATGGTATCAGAGCACTGTGTTGCCTGTAGGATTTGTAAACCTAGGATTGGACAAAACCCCTTAGAAAAAAATAGGAGTTGTATTAGTTCCAAAACTTATTTACAAACAATCTTGTAAACTCTTTCCTTAACCATTTTGGTTTCAACTCTACATCTCTTCTACTTCAACTTGATGGAAAAACCTACCCCATGGCCAAAGACTTCACCATGTACAAAGGACTTCTTCAACTCTAATGACTTCAACATCTTTAGCATATTCACCAAGGACCTCAACCTTGGATACCACTAAGGACTACAAGTGAGACAAGGAAATCTTGCTCAAGATATGAAGACTAAGGAAATACAAAATTAGAAGAAGTTCACTTCACTTAGAGTTTTTGAGACCAAGAATTTTTTTCCAAGGAAACCATGATCTCATGCAAGAAGAATCAAACAAAGAAGGATGGAAAGACCACAAGATAACCATATAGATGGACCACCATATTTTAGTTAAGTCAAACACACCAACCTATGTGGTGTAACAAAAATATTTTGTTGCCCAAATATGTGCTTGAACTTTGTTGTTTGAGTGAAAAGTTGTTTGTGAATTGCTTGTGTGAATAGTGATGTGTGTGATTAGGATTATTTCTTTAGAGATATTTTGTCTATTCTAATCTCCATTCAACCCAAACAGATGACTACTCCAAGAGACTCCAACATCAAGGTTGATGACACCAACACCAACCAAGAGAACAACATGAAAGAGCTCATACCAACTCAAAACCAGTTGAACCAAATGACAGCTCAGTTCATAGCAAACACCAGTGGAGAAGATCCAACCCTGCAAAAGTTTTTGGAAGACCAAGCCCAATTGATGCTTAAAGTGACTGATCAAATGATCAACATGGAAGAAAACTATTCCAAAAGAGTTTGTAACAAAAAGGATGACAGAAATGTTATTCTAGATGGAGCCCCTCCTTGCATTATTTTTGGAGACAAGGATCATACTTCCAAGGAGCATGGAGATCAATGCCCCAATTGTGAAGAGAAACATCCAGTTGGCCAATGTCCCACCTCTCAAGCTACTTGCTACCTATGTGAAGGAAACAACCATGTCCCTATCCAATGCCCCATATATTCCATTGTTGAACAAAGGAAACAAGATGGAGTGCAACAAATGATGGCAAACTATCCAGAAGGATCCAAGTCTACCAAGAAGGTTGATGACAAAGGAAAAGGTCCACTTATACCTCCAAGCAAAACAACCCAATTCAAAGGACCCAAGAAGAGGCATATGAATTTTCCAAAGAGCAATAGAAGGTCCAAGAAACATGTAGACATTCCTACCTATCAGATAACGTATGAACAACATGAACTAGATGCACTCCTAGCTTTGGAGAAACCCAAAAAGCAAAAGAAGGACAAAAGCCATGTGCAATGTCGTAATTGTAAAGAAATGGGACACTATTCCAGTGAATGCCCAGAGAACCAGAAGTACAAGGAGATTGGCCAAGTATGGTGCAACAATTGCAAAGAGCTAGGCCACTATGCAGCAACTTGTCCACAAGAGACACGTAAAGAACTCAAAGATATCAACGGTTTCAATTGCAAAGAACAAGGACATTATGCAAGCAATTGTCCAGAAAAGATGAAGAACAAGTTAAACAAGCCTATGAAGGATCTCAGCCTTGTCCCATGAGTCAAGTATGGAAACAAGGACACTATGCAAATGTTTGCCCAGAGAAGTTTTCCCAAGATCCCAAGCAAGTCAACATATAGTTTAGTTTGAAAAATTTTAAGGGTGGTAGTACCCTAGATGTTTTGAGCCTACTTGTAACCCTAGCCTTCCCAAATCTCGGGACGAGATTTATTTTAAGGGTGGTAGCCTGTCACATCCCAAGATTTTCCAAATCTTGTAATGTGAAAAATAAAAGAATAAAATAAAACTTTGTTGATTTTCAGGGTGAGAAGAAACTTTTTGAATTCCAATGGAAACCTTCAAACCTATTTTGAACAAATAGAATCCTAAAGGGATTAAAAAAAGATAAACATTTAATAAAAGAAAATAAAAATATTTAGAATTACTATTTTTGTTTCTTTTATTAAAAAGGATTTGGTTTTCAAATGAAAAAGGAAGAGTTATAAATAAGGATTATTTTATAAGCCAAATTAAAACTTGGCCAAGCCTTTGAAATAAAATATTTCTATTTGGTAAAAATAGTAAAGTTTTATTTAAACAAAACAATAAGGATTTAATATCCCTAGTTATTAAAAATAAAGGTTTTACTATTAAACACAAAAACTTGTTATTTTATTTCAAACAAGTTTTCCAAGTATTCTTTATTTTCAAATACAACCTACTGATTTGGTTTTCAAAATATTTAGATTTCAAATGGATATTTTTAATAAATCAAATCCAATTTTGATTTAATAAACAAGTTCTATTTATTTAATTAATAATGGACCCTAAAATAAAAATATTATTTTATTATTGGGACTTTGGTTTATGTTGTTAAACAGAACCAAATTCAATTGCAAGTGTGAAGAATGTTTGAATTGTTTGAATGTTTGATCGTTGTTCAAAACAGAAAATAGAATCAAAAAAAGAAAAAAGCATTCAGAAAAAAAATAAGAATCAGATACAGCCCAGCCGACCAAGCCCACTAAGCCCAGTACCATCCCACTCCCTCTCTCCCGGGAGAAAACGTTTCGCACCTGTCAACTGACCCACAGAGCGACTGACTGGTGGACCCCAAGTCCCTCTCTCACTCCACTGACGAAACGGCCACACGCCCGAGCCTTCTTCCTCACCCACCGCGACCTCTTCTCCCCAAACCTCGCTGTCGTTCTCTGTCAATCAAACCCCGAGTAAATTCACTTAATTGCTGCAGTGATTCCGCTCAACAATCTCGCCTTCTTAAGCACCAGCATCTCCTCTTCGATTTCCCCCAGTCGCCTCACTCTAACACGCCCCCAGGCTGTCGAATTTCGCTCAAAACACCGCCACTGTCCGACGATGCTCCAGCGAGGATTCCGGCAACCCCACATCACCACTTGCCTCCCCAAGCACACGGACACTTTCCCTAGATCCTTGCGCATCTCACTGTGCCTTCCGTTCAACCGCGGGCGCCCCTGAGCGTCGCCTTCGACAACCACTGACCGCGCCGCCGCGTCTGCCCCTCTCCGGCGAAGTCCCCTGGTAAGCACAGACCACCCCGCACCCTCTCCTTCACGCACACACTTTCATAACTTGAAGCAACGCCACCGCAGCGTGGCAGAGTATATTGAGGAGTTCAACAATCTGGCGCGTTATGCACCGGATGAGGTTGACACAGATGCTAAGAGAAGAGAGAAATTCCTCGAAGGCCTGAATGATGAACTAAATCTGCAGCTATCAGTGGCCTATGTTCCCACTTATCAGTCCCTTTGTGATAAGGCTGCTATTTTGGAGAACAAAATCAAGCAAGTGGAGAGTAGAAAGAGAAAGCACTCCGACAAGCACAGCTCGGGATCGTCTCACAAACGATCTCATTATGATGACAGTGGAAGCTCAGGATCCCACAAGCACGGGAAATTCAACAAACACCATAACCACAACCGTCATGACAACAAACATCACCGTAGTCATGACAGTGACAAGTACAAGAACCACAAGGGTGGATATAAGAGCCACCACAGTGGTAATGGAAGTGGAAGTGGAAGTCAGCCTGTTAAGAGAGACATTAGTCAGGTTGAATGCTTCAAGTGCAAGAAGATGGGGCATTATGCAAATGAATGTCCAGAAAAGAAAGTTGAAGGACCCAACAAGCCCAACCCTTTTTAGAAAGGGCAAGTTAACCACATCAATGTGGAGGAAGTCTATGAGGAGCCTGATGCTGTTGCTGGTAAGTTCAGACTCAATTCTATTCCAGCATTTGTTCTTTTTGATACTGGAGCATCGCATTCATTCATATCAAAAGCATTTGTTGATAGAAATGGGTTTCCAACTGAAAACATTGGGTGTCCAATAAAAGTTAGTTCTCCGGGTGGAGATATGATAGTGAGTCTTGGATGCCGGGATCTAATAATAGAGTTTGGAAAGCATAAGTTCCCAGTAAGTCTGATAATCCTAGATTCCCAAGGTCTGGACGTAATATTGGGAATGGATTGGATGGCTAAGTATGAAGGAGTACTAGATTGTGCTAATCGTACTGTTGCACTCACAACCCCGGAAAGAAAACGGATTAAATTCAAGTCCAACTTTGAACCAAAAGGAAGTAAGCTAAATTCTCTTAAGGGGGTTAGCATAGACAGTGTGCCAGTTGTGAGTGAATATTCGGATGTGTTTCCGGAAGAATTGCCGGGAATGCCACCAGATAGAGATGTGGAATTTCTTATAGATTTGGTTCCAGGGTCTGGACCAATAGCAAAGAGACCATATAAGATGTCAGTTGATGAACTAAAGGAACTCAAGAAACAACTTGGAGAATAGTTGCAAAAAGGATTTATTCAACCAAGTTCTTCATCTTGGGGAGCCCCAGTTTTATTTGTGGAGAAGAAAGATAGAAGTCAAAGGTTATGCATAGATTACCGTTCACTCAATGAGGTAACTATTAAGAACAAATACCCTTTTCCTAGAATCAATGACTTGTTTGATCAGCTAGAAGGAGCTTGTGTGTTCTCAAAGATTGATCTCCGGTCAGGTTATTTTCAACTCAAGATAAGGGAACAAGACATACCTAAAACAACTTTCACTACAAGGTATGGATTGTATGAGTACACCGTAATGCCTTTTGGTTTGACCAATGCTCCAGCGTACTTCGTGAATATGATGAACAAGGTGTTCATGGAATTCCTTGACAAGTTTGTTGTCGTTTTCATCGATGACATTTTAGTCTACTGCAAGAGCAAAGAAGAGCATGAAGGACATTTGCGTTTGATACTTGAGAAGTTAAGAGAGCATAAACTTTATGCCAAATTCAGCAAGTGTGAATTCTGGTTGAATGAAGTTGGTTTTCTCGGACATGTTATGACAAAGGATGGTGTAGCAGTGGATCCTGCTAAGGTTTCAGCTGCAAATGAATGGGAATCTCCCAAGTCAGTGAAAGAAGTTCGTAGTTTCCTTGGCTTAGCAGGTTACTACAGAAGATTCATTGAAAATTTCTCCAAGGTAGCTAAGCCCATGACAGAATTGCTAAAGAAAGACAAGAAATTTGCTTGGTCTGAAGGTTGTGAACTTAGCTTTCAGGAGTTGAAGAAGAGGCTAGTGACAACACCAGTATTGTGTTTGCCAGACTTGGAAAAAGATTTCCAAGTATATTGTGATGCATCTCATCATGGTTTGGGTGCAGTACTTATGCAAGAAGAAAAGGTTGTGGCGTATGCCTCGAGACAACTCAAAACTCATGAAGTGAACTATCCTACTCATGATTTAGAGTTAGCCTCTGTTGTCCATGCACTCAAAACATGGAGGCACTATCTTTTGGGAAAGCGTTGTGAAGTGTTCACAGATCACAAGAGTTTGAAGTATATCTTCACCCAGAAGGAAATTAATATGAGACAAAGAAGATGGCTAGAACTCATCAAGGACTATGACTTAAGTTTGCAATACCATCCCGGTAAAGCAAATGTTGTAGCGGACGCTCTAAGTCGTAAGGTTTTTGTGAATGGCCTTACCAAGGGGGAATTGCCAGATGATTTGTGTGCCCAATTTAGAGATCTCAGATTGGAGATTGTGCCTGAAGGACATCTCATGTCTTTGGATGTTCAACCCACTCTGTTGGACAAGTTCAAGGAAGCCCAGAAGACTGATAAGGAAATTGATGAGATCAAGGAAAAGCTTGGCAAAGGAAAAGCCAAAGGGTTCCATGAAGATGAACAGGGTACTTTATGGCATGGGAAACGTATCTGTGTTCCACAAGATCCGGAGCTTCGGAAACTGATTTTGCAAGAAGCACACAACTCACCGTATTCCATTCATCCGGGTAACACCAAAATGTACATGGATATGAAGGAAAGATTTTGGTGGAATAATCTCAAGAAGGACATCGCCGAACATATTGCTTTGTGTGATGTGTGTAGTAGAGTAAAAGCGGAACATCAGAAACCAGCAGGTCTACTTCAACCACTACCTATTCCTGATTGGAAGTGGGACAAGATTGGTATGGATTTCATTACCGGATTACCAAGGACCCGGTCAGGATACGATTCTATTTGGGTAGTAGTGGATCGCCTAACTAAAGTGGCTCATTTCATACCCGTGAAGACAATCTACACAAGTGCTAAGTTGGCCAAAATCTATATGAGTAGAATTATGTGTCTACATGGAGTGCCCAAGAGTATTGTGTCTGATAGAGGAACTCAATTCACTTCCCATTTTTGGAGACAGCTACATGAGTCATTGGGAACAAGGTTGGAATTCAGTATTGCTTTTCATCCTCAAACTGATGGACAAACCGAAAGGACTAATCAGATTCTTGAAGACATGTTGAGGGCATGTGCCCTAGACTATGGAGCCAGTTGGGATGAGAGTCTACCTTACGCAGAATTTTCTTATAACAACAGCTATCAAGCCAGCATTGAGATGTCACCATTTGAGTTTCTCTATGGAAGAAAATGTACCACCCCATTGTTATGGAATGGTGTGGGAGAAAGAAGTTTGTTCGGACCGGAACTTATCAAAGAAGCCGAAGAGAAGGTCAAGTTGGTTAAGGATAGATTGAAGATAGCACAGTCCTGACAGAAGAGCTACACAGATCCTAAGCGTAGAGAAGTCACCTACGAAATTGGTGATAGAGCCTATCTTAGAGTATCACCACTTCGTGGAGTGAAGAGGTTCAGAGTCAAGGGAAAGTTGGCCCCAAGATATGTTGGACCATTCAAGATTCTGAGTCGTAAAGGAGAAGTCGCTTATGAAATAGAATTGCCAGAATCTCTGTCAGCTGTCCATAATGTGTTTCATGTGAGTCAGCTTAAGAAATGTCATCCGGAAATGGAAGAGACTTCCTTGAAAGATACCATACCTTTGGAAGAGGTTCAATTGGAAAGTGATCTTACTTATGAAGAGAAGCCAATCAAGATTCTTGAGACTACAGAAAGAGTCACACGGACCAAGACTATCAAGTTTTGCAAGGTTCAGTGGAACCATCATTCCGAAGAGGAAGCAACATGGGAAAGAGAAGATGATCATCGGAAAGACCACCCTCACCTATTTGCTAGCCAATCCGAATCTCGGGGGCGAGATTCACCTTAAGGGGGTTAGATTTGTAACATCCTTAAAATCATGTTTTAAACTCATGCATCTCATCCATGCATCCATGATATTTTGAACCTTATTTCAAATAAATCTTTTCCAAAGCCGGAGCATTGTTGCTCAATATTTTATGTAAGTTTACTCAAGCCCTTGTGCTACTTGTTTGGGAAAAGTACTGTCAACCATTCAGTGTTGCTTAGAATCCAAACTAAAGAGATTCAAAAACTTGAGCAAAGTCTCAAAGCAAATATGAGGTAAAACCAAATCTATGCCTAATATCACACCTCATAAAGGCATGGTTTTATTTTTATTTTCAAAAGACCCAAGTGTATTTGAGTAAATAGATGTGTTTGGCACTTATTTGAGTACAAGATTTATTATACAAAAGCCCTGAAAAGTTTTGGAATCAAACAGATTTGAATTGAAGTTTGAAAACCATTTTAGAAAAGCAAACAGAAAAAGAAAAAGCTTAAAAGAGGAAAAAAAATAACACTCAGCCGAATCTGGCCTAACCAGCCCAGCTAAGCCCAACACCCCGCCCCCATGAACCGTTTTTCTTCACTCGCCCCCGCACCCCCTGAGTGACTGACAAGAAGGACCCACTCCCTCTCTGTTTCTCTCGCTGACAGCCGCGGCCCACACGACGTCGTCGTCTCCACCCCGCAAACAGCTCAATCCCCAAATCACGCCGGCCGTTCCCTGTATTGATTAGCGGTGTCAATTCACGTTGAATGCTGGAGTAAATCTCGCTCGCGACCATGCTACTTAAACCCCCTCTGCCCCCTCTCCAATTCCCCCCAAACTCCGAGCACAAAGCGCCCCCAGGCTGCCCACAATCGCCCCTGCACCGCCACAGACAGAGCTCAATCCGGCGACCGATTCTAGTGAACTCCGTGCGCCCCTTTCCCTCTGGTTCTTGCAGACAGCTTCACCACTTTCTTGCGCATCTACTGACACCACTGGTTCCTTCTTTACTGCCCCAGGTCGTCGATTCCGTTCAACACCGCAAGCTCCCGACGACAACCTCGACTCCGGCGACCAAATTCCGTAAGCCCTTTGCGCCCCTTCGCCTCTGACTCACACGAAGTTGTTCGCCACTGTCTTGTGCATCATCTGGTGCCGCTTGTTTGTGCTAGGGAGACCAGGAGCGTCGCCAACGTCGTCGTCCACCCAAACCCGACGCCGCCCGCAACTTCGACGAGCTCCAGCAGCCCACTCTGTGCGCCCCTTGCCAAGCCGCCGCCAGGTTGAGCATCAGTGCGTCGCCACGGTTCTGGTAAGCCCCTCCGATGACCCTAGGACCACCTGTAGCGCCGCGTCGCCATAGGCAGAGCTCGTCGCCGCCAGTAGCCGCCGCTAGCGCCGTTCAGCTTTGGTCGCTTGATCCATAGCCGTCAGATCTGGATCCAGCGCGTAGGATTAGTTCACTTAACGAACCGTTACGAGTAGATCTGGGCCGTGCAGATTATGTTGATCTAAAGGCTCACAGGCGCGATCCTGAGCGAAGCGGTATGGGCCAATTAGAACAAGACGCGTGGCAGCAGTTAGATTTAAAAGACAGAATTTGAATCTATTAGATATTCAAATTTGTTTTGGCTATAACTTTTGATCCCCACGTTAGAATTTGGCAAATTTTATATCGTTGGAATAAGGAGAGCAAGCTCTTTCTGAATATGCAATGTGTTTAATGTTTTGCTCCTGCTAAAATAGTTTTATTTGCAGAAACTTGTGTAGGGCTAATTTGAGTATATGAAATGTTTAGGAAATGATTTAGGGGTTAAATAAATGTTGTTTGGCAAGTTTTTAACTTGTTTAGGAACCAGTACTGTACACTTGCTTGGTTGAGTTTTAAAAATAACCCCATATCATTTTGCATTCATGCATATAATTTTGATTGTATATGTTTTGTATGTGATTGTGGCTATGATTCTATGTGTAGATTTTGGTGCTAGTGATTGTGATTGTGAGGAGTGTAGCTACTCTCCAAACTACCAAGGCAAGTGGTACTTCATGAATATTTCTATCCCCATGTTTTATACAAGCATTAGAAATATTTTGCTAAGTCTTGCATGTTATTATTTTTGCTTATATGCCATGTTGGGAAATCCTAGTAGTTGTAGAATTGCTAGGGAATCTCTAAATTAAGTTAATATCTATGCCATGCTTAGCCTAGCTAGTAGCAAACAAGGGTTGGTGAAATATACATGCTTTGTTGAAAATATTTCTAAGTCTTTGGACTTGAGTTTTGCCTAATAAAACAACTAAGTTAATGAAACACCTGGGTGGAAGGGAAGGAATGGTTTATGTTGAGTGGTTACACAAGGCCCATTTCTATGGTTTACCTTGTGTATCTCACTTGTGGTAAGCCACCCAGGAACAAAGAGATTTTAGAGGCCAAGTGTTAAGAAGCTTCTAGTGCAGCCACTTGGCATTATGGGCTCTGCCTGGACCACATAGGTTGCTAGAACTTAGCCATTTGGACAGTTGGTGGTAGTGGGAATGATAGGTTGGAGCGCGTCCATTTGGTCTAAGGGAAGGCTTCTGAAAGGTCCTGTCTTGGTGAAACCAAGTCTGGTGGGGAAACTGCACAACCTCTGCAGATGGAAAAATCTAAGTACTTAGCCAAGTACATGGTAATGGACAACTTGAGCATCAAGACATGGAAGCTATCAAGAATCTCCTCATCCCAATTTCTAAGTAAAAACTTGTGGGTGAACAAGGGTGAAGGACCTCAATGTCTATTGGTGGCTCCTTGGGAAAAGTTTTGACAAAGAAAAACTTAGTGATTTCAACTAATAGGCAAAACCTATTTTGAGCAAAGCACGTCAAGCTACACTTAGCCAAATTGCATATAGTATCTAGTCCACCTAAACTATACTAAGGTATCACTTGCCAATACTATTCCAATGTATTGACCCACTATGGCTCAAACTTGTGATGTTGCAGGATACTCTGATGAGGATTAGGAGTCATGAGTCTACACTCAACATGTTTGCCTATGGCACATGAAGATGAAGACTTTATTTATTTAATTAATCAAACTCTTGTATTAGGCGTGTGGACTTGGAGTTGTAAAGACTATGTTTATCTCTGAAATGGCTGTAATAATGACCTTTGTATCTGTGTACTTCATCTTAAACTGTGGATGCTAGCATTGATCCAGGGACTAGCATTGCAATCACAGGGATCCTTTTCCTTTATAAAGGAGGGATCTTACAGGCAGGCTTTGGTTATACCACCTTATCATACCAAATCTCAGTTTTATTAGCAAGCTTTATTATTTTATTTCTTTATCAAAGCTCTTTATTTATGTTTGCATAGTGACTTGTGAATTTTGGAAAGATATTAGAGGTAGCATAAAGAGCATAAAACTTGGCCTAAGTTAGATAGAATTAGATGTCATCCTGAGGCATGAGATTAGACTTAGATAAGTCACACTTGATTATCACCCCTCATTAGTATTTACCCCCACTTGTAGATGCTAGTGCTAAGCATAAAACTTGATCAACTTTAGATGGGAATACTTGGTGAAAATGGTTATGAAAACCTTAGAATGATGAGTCATTCTACTGAAATGTTTTGACATATGTTCTTGAACACCAGATGGTTTGGATGATGAAAATGTTAAGGCATGAGCCTTAGCCCTTTACAAAACTGGTGGTTGTCTGGATGCGATACCATTCCAATTTTACCGTACAACCACAATACCCGAAAATTGGGTAGGGCTTGACTGGAAATTTATATACCTTAGTATGGGTTCCCTCGCGGCCAAGGTCTGAGCTGAGGCTACCTTGTGAAGATTGTCCACCTGTGCAGTACCCAAGATGACAGTTGGTCATGGTTGGGAGGCCAAACTCACGGGAGAGGTGCCTATACTAGGGCGTGTAATGGAAAGGTTAGGATTGATTATCCGCATACTGAGTATGGTGAATTCAGGATTGTTCCTGACGGATGTATTGAATGTTGTGGTGAAAGTGTACAATCTCTGCAGAGTGTCAAACTATTCGAATAGCCGCAGTCTGCGGTTATGGACAGTTGGAGTGGCCATACTGTTTCGTCGTCAGATGTTTTCAAAATGACTAGTGAAATGATTTATGACTTGACTTGACCACAACTGAGTTGTGATATGAAATTCAAGTTCCCATTTAGGTGTTATAAAACTTTCAACTAGCTTTCTTTGCTTCTAAACTCAGTAGAGATAAATATGGCTTTTTGCAAAACAACCCTAGAGCTTAGTATCCTACTGAAAACCCCCTTCACTTGTTAGTATTAGTTTGCGAGTACTTAAAGAGTACTCATGGCTTTGTCCCTGGCTATTCCCGTGGCCAGACTATGAAGTGGACTATCAGGAGGATGGACCACAGGAAGGTTACGGCAACTAGAATCATCTCCCATCGTCAGCATTGCCTGTGACCATGAAGATGGAGCTTCGCCCATGCTATCATTAACTTTATGTTATTCCACTGCTTGAACTGTATTAAGACTGGATCATGAGATCCTTATTTGTGTAAGACCTTATGTATGGTTTGTAATGGATGATGTACTGTGATATCCAATCTGTTATGTCTCACAAAAATGGTAATCCTGGGATTGCGATATATGGCATAGCAGGCATCTGGGATTAAAAATTCGGGAGTCGAAAACAAACATGTATTAGGTCTTACGGTCATTGCAAATCGCTCCTAGTACCCAAAAACTATGGGAAATAACTAATGAAAAATGTCCATAAAACATGAAAACAAAGAGTTTTTGTCACAACTCTCAAACATTTATCGGGTCTTATGGTCGTTGTAATTTTCCCAGGAACCCCAAAACGGCCATAAAACGCGAAAACAACGAGATTTTGTCACAACTCTCAAACATGTATCGGAGCTTATGAGCCATGCAAATCGCCCTAAAACTGCACAACTGTGGGCAAGAGCTCATGAAAATGGCCATAAAACAGAAAAATGATGAGTTTTTGTCATAACTCTCAAACATGTATCGGGTCTTATGGTCGTTGTAAATCGCCTTGTAACTCCAAAAATTTGGGAAATAGCTCATGAAAACGGCCCTAAAACGCGAAAACGACGAGTTTTTGGTCATATCTCTAAAACATGTACCACGTCTTATGGTTGTTGTAAATCGGCCTGGACCCCTAGAACTATGGGAAATAGCTCATGGAAACGTGCCTAAAACACGAAAACGACAAATTTTTGGTCACAACTCTCAAACACATACCGGGTGTTTGGTCATTGGAAATCCCCCTGGAACATCTAAACTGTAGGCAATAGCTCATGAAAACTACTATAAACTCGAAAACGATGAGTTTTTGGTCATAACTCTCAAACATGTATCGAGTCTTACGATCGTTGTAAATCTTCATTTAACCCCAAAACTATGGGCAATGGCTGATAAAAACGGCCATAAAATGAGAAAACGATGAGTTTTTGGTCATATCTCTCAAACATGTCTCGAGTCTTACAGGCCATGCAAATCGCTCTAGAATCCCAAAACCATGGGCAATAGCTCATGGAAACGGTCATAAAAAAAGAAAACGACGAGAGTTTTGGTTATATATATCAAACATGTATCGGTTTTTCGGTCGTTGAAAATCGCCATGGAACCTCAAAACTACGGGCAATAGATCATGAAAATGGCCATAAAACGCGAAAATGACGAGTTTTTGTCATTACTCTCAAACATGTATCGAGTCTTATGATGTCTACGAACTTCTATTCTTGTAGACAGTTGTTGGGCCTCCAAGTGCAGAGGTTTGTAGAACAGCAGCAAGTTTCCCTTAAGTGGATTACCCAAGGCTTATCGAACTCAGGAAGGAAGTGGTCAAAGGTATTCCCTCTCAATCAATCCTGCAATCAGGATACAAGAAGTCTCTTGTGTCCCCAACAAACCCAATACACTTGTCAGGTGTATAGGTGCACTAGTTCGGCGAAGAGATAGTGAAATACAAGTGGTAACGGCGCCAGAAAATAGCTTGACGGTGAGGTAAAGACTAAAGGAAGCAAACATGCAACATATCTAGATGCAAACGGTGTTTCAATGTTCAGAAACAAGGTCTAGGGATCATACTTTCACCAGTGAACACTCTCTCATATAAATATCCTCTCTTCATGATACTACTCTTAACTACTCTCCGGTTGGACACTCTAATCATCAGTAGGGCTATAACAGCACTCCTCAAAGTCCTCATTCCCCAATATGATAACCCCACACTGTCACCTTGAGCAGTAGATGGTTCCAACAAACACCACAATTTCCTAGAGACATCCAACTCCAAATATAACTCATAACAAATATTCAATCTAGCCAAAGTTCCACACACGGTATGCACGCTGTCACTTTCACACACGTGGGGAAAGGCATAGATCTATTAAAGCACAAAGAGTATTTATGTAGACTCAAACCTAAGTGCCACCATGGCGTGGATGTTGTCACTTTCACACACATGGGGAGAGCAGAGATCTATTAAAGCACTTGAGTAGCAAGGTAGACCTACTTGATTACAAAGCTCATGATCACAATATGACCATGAATAGAGAGAGAGATGAACACATAGCTACCGGTAGAGCCCTTAGCCTCGAGGACGAACTACTCCCTCCTCATCATGGGAATCAGCAATGGTGATGAAGATAGTGATGGAGATCTCTCTAGGGGCACTTCCCTGTCCCGGCAGGGTGCCAGAACAGATACTTTCTGTCCCCTCAATCTCCCCTTCGATGGCGGCGGCGCAGCGGAACTTTCTTGGCTTTCTAGTCGATCCTTTAGGGCTTTTGGGTCAGAGCCTTCTTATAGGCGAAGGAGGCAAGGTCGGTGGAGGTCCAGGTGGCCGTGGCCTAGGGTGGGCCCACGCCCACCTAGGGTGTGTCCACCCTGGTGTCCTCCTCCGTCTCGTCTTCGATTTTCTTTATCGCTCAAAGAAAATATGAACTTTGGCTTTTGTCCCGTCCAATTCTGAGAATATTCATTTTTTACCTTTCTGAAACCAAAAACAGCAGAAAATAGACAACTGGCACTGTGGCATCTTGTCAATAGGTTAGTTCTAGAAAGTTTATAAAAATACCTCAAAGTGTAGACAAAACATAGCAAAGTAGATACTAAACAAGCATGGAACATCAAAAATTATAGATACATTTCTGACGTATCTAGCATCCCCAAGCTTAACTCCTGCTTGTCCTCGAGTAGGTAAGTGATAAAAGAATAATTTTTGAGGTGACATGCACCATCAAAACCAAGATCAAACCATTTGCAAGCATTGAAAGCTGGGATCAAAGAACTCTAAACATGTGCATGAAAGATGGAGTTCTAACAATAAGACAAAGTAACTATGCATGCAACATGAAAGGTTACAAACAAAGATCATGAACAATAATGCATTGAAATATGTTTGTTTGTTTCACATATAGAAAACATAGCATAGTGGCATTCAGCTTATCCCTCAAAGAGTAGCAACACTACTGGAAAAACCATCTACGGTTCGACGTGAACAAGGCCAGCAGTCCCAGTCTGGCACAGCCCGCGACTAGTGGGAGCACTAGTCCCGGGCCGTGAGGCCTCTAACGGCTAGAAACAACCGTAGTCACTAGCCCGGGCCAGACCAGGTCATACGGACCGGGACTAATGACCTGGAGCAGGCCAGTTGGTCCTTTCATGGACTATTAGTCCCAGGTCGTATCACGGCCCAGGACTAGTTGTCTACCACTATATATTCTGCTTCCTATCCTGCTGCCCTAAAGCATATGGTGGCCATTTTTATCAAACAAGCTAGAGAGTTCATGCCATTTTTTCTCAAGATTTAGTTTGTAACACCTAAATCCAAAGCTTTAAAAGGTTAGAACTTCATTCTTTCATCTCTTATTGCTACTTTATCTCTATAATACTCTCGAAGTATAGAGATATGGATCAATGCATGCATGCTCTAGAAGTAGCTAGAAGGATTTTGATATATATGTGTAACAAATTTTGATTAGGCACATAGTTACTAAAAATTGAAATGTGTAATTTTAGAGTTTCAAAGCTTAGAATGGAATGAGGTTTTCACTGATAGAACAATAATAAAAAACTCCACATTTATCATGTTGATTGTTTTCTCCAATTCACAAATTGGTGCATGTAAATTTTTCAAAATTCAAAATTAATGCTCTAGAAGCTCTCAATATAACTTGTAATAATTTTATCATGTTGTGTAATGGTTTTTGATATACTTTTACTATAATGCAGATGGTCCGGGAATGGATGTATGGTACTGACCGACGCTCTGGCGAGTTCATTAATGGCGTGCATGAATTCATCTGTGTTGCTGATGCAAACAAGCACAATGGTTTTGTATTCTGTCCATGTAATGGATGTAGGAATCAGAAGGATTACTCTGACTCAAAAACCCTTCACAGCCACCTGTTGAAGTCTGGCTTCATGCCCACTTATAATTGTTGGACCAAGCATGGAGAGATAGGGGTTATAATGGAAGACAATGAAGAAGAGGAGGAGGATGACAACTATCATGGTTTCCCTGAGTACGGAGATACTTCCATGGGGGATGCTGAAGGGGAGGATGAAGAAGAGACACATGATGAACCCGTTGATGATCTTGGTCGGACCATTGCCGATGCACGAAGAGATTGTGAAATTGAAAAGGATAGGGAGAAGTTCAATCACATGTTAGAGGATCACAAAAAGTTGTTGTACCCAAATTGCGAAAATGGTCTGAAAAAGCTGGGCAGCACACTGGAATTGCTGCGATGGAAGGCTGAGTGTGCTATACCTGACTCCTCATTTGAAAAGTTGCTGAAAATAATGAAGAATATGCTTCCAAAAGATAATGTATTGCCCGCCAGTACGTACGAAGCAAAGAAGGTTGTCTGCCCTCTAGGTTTAGAGGTTCAGAAGATACATGCATGCCCTAATGACTGCATCCGCTACCACGGTGAGGAGTATGAGAATTTGGATGCATGCCCGGTATGCACTTCACTTTGGTATAAGATTAGACGAGATGACCCTGGTGACGTTGAGGGTGAGCCCCCCCCCGGAAGAGGGTTCCTGCCAAGGTGATGTGGTATGCTCCTATAATACCACAGTTGAAACGCTTACTCAGAAACAAAGAGCACGCCAAGTTGTTGCGATGGCATAAAGAGGAACGTAAGTCAGACGGGATGTTGAGACACCCCGCTGATGGGTCGCAATGGAGAAAAATTGATAGAAAGTACCCGGACTTTGCAGATGACGCAAGGAGTTTAAGGTTTGGTCTAAGTACAGATGGCATGAATCCCTTTGGGGAGAAGAGCTCCAGTCATAGCACCTGGCCCGTGACTCTATGCATCTATAACCTTCCTCCTTGGTTGTGCATGAAGCGGAAGTTCATTATGATGCCAGTGTTGATCCAAGGTCCAAAGCAACCCGGCAACGACATTGATGTGTACCTAAGGCCATTAGTGGAAGAACTTTTACAGTTGTGGCATGAACCCAGGATACGCATGTGGGATGAGCACAAGCAGGAAGAATTTAACCTCCGAGCATTGTTTTACGTAACAATCAATGATTGGCCTGCTCTTAGTAACCTTTCAGGACAGTCAAACAAGGGATACAATGCATGCACACACTGTTTAGATGATACTGAAAGTATATATTTGGAACATTGTAAGAAGAATGTCGATTTCTTTTGTCCAAGCATCCCTTAAGAAAGAAAGGCAAGCATTTCAACGGTCTGGCATGTCACCAGACGAAGCCTAAGGAGCGTACTGGTGCTGATATATTTGATATGGTCAAAGATTTGGATCAAATGGTAACCTTTGGAAAGGGTCCTGGCGGAAAATCTGTTCCGAAGGACGCTGAAGGACACGCACCCATGTGGAAGAAGAAATCTTTATTTTGGGAGCTACCATATTGGAAATTCTTAGAGGTCTGCTCTGCAATCGATGTGATGCATGTGACGAAGAATCTTTGCATGAACCTGCTAGGCATCTTGGGCGTGTATGGGAAGACAAAAGATACATCGGAAGCACGAAAGGACCATCAACGTATGAAAGACCCAGATGGCCTACATCCAAAATGGTTTCAAGGTCATGCCAGCTATGCTATTACCAAACAAGAGAAGGAAATATTTTTTGAATGCCTAAGCAGTATTAAGGTCCCGTCTGGCTTCTCGTCGAATATAAAGGGAATAATAAATATGGCAGAAAAAAGTTCCAAAACCTAAAGTCTCATGACTGCCACGTGATTATGACGCAAATGCTTCCGATTGCATTGAGGGGGCTTCTACCAGATAATGTTCGAGTACCCATTGTGAAGCTATGTGCATTTCTCAATGCAATCTCTCAGAAGATAATCAATCCTGAATATCTACCACAGTTACAGAATGATGTGGTCCAATGTCTTGTCAGTTTTGAGTTTGTGTTCCCACCATCCTTCTTCAATATTATGACGCACCTGCTGGTTCACCTAGTCGAAGAGATTTCCATTCTCGGTCCTGTATTTCTACACAATATGTTTCCCTTTGAGAGGTTCATGGGAATCTTAAAGAAATATGTTCGTAACCGTGCTAGGCCAGAAGGAAGCATCTCCAAGGGCTATGGAACAGAGGAGGTCATTGAATTTTGTGTTGACTTTGTTCCTGACCTTAGGCCGATTGGTCTTCCTCAATCGCGTTATGAGGGGAGACTGAGTGGAAAGGGTACTCTAGGAAGGAAATCAATAATATGTAGGGACGGACATTCTTACACCGAAGCACATTACACCGTTCTACAGAATTCTATCTTGGCAGCCCCATATATCGAGGAACACAAGAAAATCTTATGCTCCAACAACCCTGGAAAGCATGACTCTTGGATTAGAGATGAACACATGAAGAGTTTCGGCAGTTGGTTGCAACATCTCATCAAAAACAACACTCTTGGAGATCAGATATACTTGTTGTCTAGGTCACCATATTCGACTATATCGACTTTCCAAGGGTACGAGATAAATGGGTATACATTTTACACGATAGCCTAAGATAAAAAGAGCACCAACCAAAACAGTGGTGTCCGCTTTGATGCAACAGACAACAATGGGTCAAAGACCACATATTATGGTTACATAGAGGAGATATGGGAACTTGACTATGGACCTACTTTTAAGGTCCCCTTGTTTCGGTGCAAATGGGTCAAGCTGACAGGAGGAGGGGTTGAGGTAGACAAGAAATACGGAATGACATCGTTGGATCTCAACAATCTTGGGTACTTAGACGAACCATTCGTCCTAGCCAATGATGTGGCTCTGGTTTTCTATGTGAAGGACATGTCTACCAAACCTAGAAAAAGAAAAAAATAAGAAAAAGAATACATCAGACGATGAGCCAAAGCGCCACATAGTTCTTTCAGGAAAAAGAAACATCGTGGGAGTGGAGGATAAGACAGACATGTTATAAGATTGTGATAAGTTTCATGAAATTCCGCCCTTTGCGGTGAAGGATGACCCAACCATCATGTTAATGAATGAAGATGCGCCATGGATATGGCAGGATCAGAAAGGAACACACGCGAAGAAATGATGTGTAATAATTGTAACATTTTATGAGTGAAGATGCTCCATGTGTCCATTTTTATAGTGTTGTCTGCAAACAATCTTGAGTGTGTTAGTCCCGTTTTGTGGCTGGACCGGGACTAAAGGGGGGCCTTTAGTCCCGATTCATACTTACCATCAAGATCTGATCTCCAAACGCGTGAGGTCACATATTAGGGAGTGCCTCTATGACCAGTTTCTTGGAGATGCCGGAGGACTGGGCTCCGGCGGCATCTCCCTGAAACTGGCCGTTGTGGTGTCCCTACTCTCGAAAACCATCTTGCATCTTGTAACTTCTCTAACTAGATCAACACGCCTGGGAGATAACTAATTTCACATATTAGGGAGTGCCTCTATGACCAGTTTCTTGGAGATGCCGGAGGACTGGGATCCGACGGCATCTCCCTGAAACTGTACATAGTGGTGTCCCTGCTCTCGAAAACAATCTTGGAGATGCCTCAAACTGGATGGAGGACTGGACTCACAAGGATGCCTATTTATAGTACAATCAGCTTGGCATAATGTCGACACTCACGACATAATGTCGACACTCACCCCTATTATTAGTGCTGACTCATGTTTTGCCCTGGTTGGTGTCTCCAACTGGGACTAAAGGTTCATCTTTAGTCCCGGTTGATGACACCATCCGGGACAAGGTACAAGCCACACGACATAATGTCGACACTCACCCCTATTATTAGTGCTGCCTGGCCCAGTCTGCCGCAATCCCTTCAGTCGCGGTTGGTTTCTCCAACCGGGACTAAAGATGAACCCTCTCTTTATAGGCATTTCCCTCTATTTATAGGCTGCTCGATCCAGCCTGCTCTATTTATAGGTATTTTCCTCTAAATACAACATCTTCATATTTAGGTAACACTCAAGACATTTATTAATATTAAAAACCGGGACAAACCGGGACTAGCTAACACTCAGGACTAAAGCCGCCCCCTTTAGTCATAATCATGCCTAGTCCTATAGTACGCAGCTTTAGGGTCTTCTTTGTTATTGTCATCGTCATCATCATGATCGTCATCGTCACCTGCCACTCCGGGGATCCTCAGCCCAGCCATGGCATATACCAGGGGCCATTCCGGCCTCAGATTCACGGCGGGCGGGGGAGGGGTCTCCTGGAAGACGATGTCGCTACCGCCGGGCGGGGGTGGGGTGGGGACTTTTTGTGGCTCTGTGGCGGGTGGACTTGTGGGCACCGTAGGAGAGGATGGTCTTCCTCGGTGATGTAGCGCATCACTCCGATGATAGTACGATTTTCCCACCATAGACGACGGCCGGCTTCGTTGTGGTTCACCGGGGGCGGGCCATCACCCTCGTACCTGGCGAGCTCCCTTTCCCGCCTATTAGCGAATAAGGCATTCCAGGTGTCGTAGTTGTCGGGATCCCACTAGGGATCCATCCGCTACTCCGGCGTGAGCTCATGGTAGAAGTGGTTCGTGATGGCCGCCTGGCGTGCGGAACCTTGAGGGACAGGAACCCCTCTAGTGCTCAGCATCCAGCCGGAGGGCGGCCGGTAGCCCGGTGGACAAGGGTAGTTGGAGGCGCACAGCGCCTCGGTCTCCTTGAGGGTCAGAATGGCCCAGTAGGCATTGTCCATTGTTCTAAGAGAGGAAGGTGTGGATGTGTGGATAGCCATGGCGCGATCGCCCTAGATATAGAGGGAAAGGGCGGGAAAACTTGGTGTGAAGCTTTGGGAAATAGCGGGAAATATCTTTAGTCCCGGTTAGTGACTACAACCGGGACTAAAAGCTCTCATAGAAAGGAAAGGGCGGGAAAACTTGGCGGGAAGCGGTGGGAAATGGCGGGAAATATCTTTAGTCCCGGTTTTTGACTACAACTGGGACTAAATGGATATTATATTAAGATTTTTTATATTTTTCTGATAATAATAGACATATTATTTGTTTTATTTGGATTTTTAAAATAAAAGATATGATTTTCCAAACTTTTATATTTGATTTGATATAAAAAAAGAAAATTACAAATGAAATAATTGATAAATAATGCAAACAGATAAATGGATATTATATTAAGATTATTTATATTTTTCTGATAATAATAGAAATATTATTTGTTTTATTTGGATTTTTACAATAAAAGATATGATTTTCCAAAGTATTATATTTGATTTGAATTAAAAAAAGAAATTTACAAATTAAGTACTTTATAAATGATGCAAACAGATAAATGGATATTATATTAAGATTCTTTATATTTTTCTAATAATAATAGACATATTATTTGTTTTATTTGGATTTTTACAATAAAAGATATGATTTTCCAAAGTTTTATATTTGATTTGAATTAAAAAAAGAAATTTACAAATGAAATAATTTATAAATGATGCAAACAGATAAATGGATATTATATTAAGATTCTTTCTATTTTTCTGATAATAATAGACATATTATTTGTTTTATTTGGATTTTTACAATAAAAGATATGATTTTCCAAAGTTTTATATTTGATTTGAATTAAAAAAAGAAATTTACAAATAAAATAATTTATAAATGATGCAAACAGATAAATGGATATTATATTAAGATTCTTTATATTTTTTTGATAATAATAGACATATTATTTGGATTTTTACAATAAAAGATATGATTTTCCAAAGTTTTATACTCCCTCCGTCCCAAAATAGATGTCCCAGATTTGTCAAAATTTCGATGAATCTATATACTAAATAGTGTCTAGATTCATCCAATTTTTAACAAATCTGAGACATCTATTTTGGGACGGAGGGAGTATTTGATTTGAATTAAAAAAGAAGTTTACAAAAAGTAAACTAGTCGCGGGTCATGGCTGGACCCGGGACTAGAGGGTGCGTGCGCGCGCGAAAAATCAAGCGGCCGAAAAAACACATTAGTTCCGGACCGTGGCTTAACCCGCGACTAAAGACGGCCCGGGACTAATGACCCTCTAGTCCCGTCCCGTGGCTTAGCCCGGGACTAAAGGGGTGGGGGTATAAGTAACATGCGCCCACCCCTGGCCTCCCCACCCAGCACTTGGCGAAATCGACGAGGAGACGAACAGACGACGACGAGCTCGATCGACGTAGGGGAGGTGCTGCCGGATTGCACCGCGTCTCCGCCCTCGTCTCCGGCCGCCCCGCTGTGCCACCACCCCGCACCGTGCTGCCGCGCGCCTCGCCGTGTCGCCGCGCGCCGTTGGGCCGTACGTGTCGCCGCCCCGCAACGCGCGCCGCCGCCTCGTCGTGCCGCCGCACGCCGTCCTGCCGCCGGCAACGCCACCGCCTCGACGTGCGTTTTTAAGAATTTTTAGTTTCTTTTTTTAGTATCTTAGCATTTTTAGTATCTTAGCATTAGTTTCTTTTTTTAGGAATATATAATTGTTTTTAGTTTCTTTTTTTAGAATATATATTTGTTTATATAATTGTTTTTAGTTGTTTTTAGGAATATATAATTGTTTTTAGTTTCTTTTTTTAGGAATATATAATTGTTTATATAATTGTTTTTAGTTTCTTTTTTTAGGAATATATAATTGTTTATATAATTGTTTTTAGTTGTTTTTAGGAATATATAATTGTTTATATAATTTTTTAGGAATATATAATTGTTTATATAATTGTTTTTAGTTGTTTTTTAGGAATATATAATTGTTTTGTAGGAGTATATAATTATTTATTAGGTTTATTAGGAATATTAATTGTTTTTAGTTGTTTTTAGAAATATATAATGAGTGTGGATTTGCTGCCCCGGGGGATAGCTGCCCCCCACTTGTTTACCTTACGATTAGCCTAGAGATATGTGCCTAGACCTAACCAAATTCAGTGCTAATCACCAGTTAGATTTGTTGTTTGCGTGCCTTTTTCTTTGTCATATTCAGAGTCTATCATTGATGTGTCATCGGAGGGAGTGTGTCTGCTATTGTGTGTCAGCAATGTTTGCCTCGGTAGTAGTATAACTCAATACATTACACGCCAAACCAGGGTACAATATACATCCACTTGTTTTCATGTCATTGTGTGAATGGTTAACTGATTCAATCCTAGTTGAGCTACCTAGGTTTGTAGAACTTTACGTGTTATGCCATATAGTAAAATGCATGTATGTCATGAACGAGCCCATGTTAACCATTCTTTGGCAATCTCAGACTAACAAAGTCTAGCATAGAAAGGTTGTTTCCATCGACTAACTTCAGAACATTGTTCTTTGATGGTTTTTTCTGCGAAGATTAATACTAGCAGCCAAGTTGTACAGTGATGCATAGAAGTCTGTCACGGACTAATTTCTACTTAACATAGCAATGCTATGGTCGCTTATGCTATACTATAGTATACTACTAGTGCACGTTCTACAAGTCATGGAGATGCAAACCATGCTGAACGAGAAGCATGCATGCCGGTTCTGACAAGACTTGGTCTTATATAAAGCACATGACATGGTCGTTGGGTGTTGTGTCTACAACATGATGCAAAATCAAAAACTAAATAAACTCGTGACAGAAAGGATATCGACTGGTCAGCAACAATTTGTCCATACTATGCTCTTGCACTGACGTAGTACTGTCACGCTGTCAGCTGCTTTATTTAGGGGAGGTTAATCAAGAATCACCACGTGGTGCAAGAACTAAATATCTTTGGCACATATCTCAAGTATGGTGATCGAACGACAGCTGCAAGGGGGACAGCTATCCCCGGTGGTAGCGGACTATTTTCCATATATAATTGTTTTTAGTTGTTTTTTAGGATTATTAATTAGTGTTATTAGGGTTATTAATTATATAATTATTAGGGTTATTGTTTTTTTTGTTTTAATTATTAGGGTTATTGTTTTTTCTAACCTGTTTAACTCTCTTTTTGTTATAGTTAATTAAGTCATGGATCCATCCGAAGATCCTGGTTGCATTGGTGAAGGTTTTCTTCAAGGCATGATAAGAGGTGAAATTCCTCTTAATATTAATACCGGTGAAGATATTTTGCACGAGGAAGAGATATCCTCATATATGAATCCATCCAGTGATGGACTAGAGGAAAACCTAATGTTCCAAGGGGAAGACCGGATGGACGAAGGGCAAACAAATAACAACAATAATGATGGCCCCTCGACAGGATCCGGTGAGGTACATATATATATAAAGTCTCGTGTTACCTCTATTCATTAACTGACCTAGATATATATTAATCACCCTCTCTTCTTCTTTTAGCCCACCGGATCGAACCAATTGACAGCTCGAACGAAACGAGCGCTGAAAAAAAAGTTGGATGGTAATCAGAGGTTCACCATCGAAGAAATAGATGATGATGGTGAACCGATTGCTCCAGAGAAGCACCGGAGCATGTTTATAAATCAATGCGGGGTGCTTGTTAGGACAACCTGCCGATCACGATCCAAGAATGGAATCAGTCAAAGAAACCCGGTGAAGAATCCAACAGCTATGTCACCGATGATGCCAAAGATGACCTTTGGCAGAAGCTCATAGCGCATTTCATACTACCTTCAGAGTGTGAGGAATTTGAGGTAGATGGTATTACCCCAAGGCCGGGTGGGATTGAAAATAGAGCGAAAGTCAAGGAGTGGACTCTAAGCAAGATGGCTGAACTGTACCGGAACCACAAGAAAATTTTATACACGAAATATGTCGCGAAAAATAAAACTCCAGACTTCAAAGGAGTAAACGAGAAGTTGAGAGAACAGTGGCCCGATTTTGTACAGTACAAGAAATCTGATAAAGCAAAGGCAAAGTCGGCAAAGAACGCGTTAAATGCTGCCAACAAGAAATACCATCATAAAATGGGGACAGGTGGCTACAAGAGTGCCGTCCCTAAGTGGGAAACTATGGAGAGGGATATGAGGGCTAGAGGCGTCACTCCTGGTACAGATAGATGGCCCGAGAGGTCAAAGCACTGGTGGTATGGGCATGGGGGATCCTTGGACCCAGAAATAGGGAAGGCATTATTTCATGATAAAATTCTAAAACCCTCCCAAGACCTTATTCAAGCAATGAACGATGCTCAATTGGGATTGTTCCATCCCGAGAGAGAGAACGACGAGCTGACACGCGCCCTAGGGAATCCTGAAAAGGGAGGACGAACACGAGGCAAAGGCGCCGGTGTCTCGTGGAAGAAAGGGTTTCCTCAGTACGATGCCAGTTACAGAAGCCGTCAGAGAAAGAAGGACCGGGAGGCAGACCGGATCTCTAGGGTAGAGCATGACCTAGATGATCTGAAGAACCTCATGCATGAAATTAGACAAAGGTCGCCGTCGTCAACTCACCCACGGTCTGATGATCCTGCATTGGATCTTAGCCAACGGAGAAGCAGCGTGGCTTCCACGGAGGTCCGGGATGATGATCAAGCACTGTTGGATGATGCACCGGCTCCTCACTACCCCGTGGATGATGTTAGAGAGATGGCACAATGTGAGCTACATCAGCCAATGAACAACATGTCCTTCAAGGTGGCGATCGCCACTGCTTTACCTTGTCTACCTGGAGCACTCCACCATTCACTTCCGATTTCACCAGGCTATGCTCGTGTCAGGGTGGATGACATAGTGGAGGATTTTGCGGACCTAGAGATTGAAACCGCTGCGCCTGAAGGCCTTACGAAACTAGGAGATGTCAAACGCAACATCATTCTATGGAATAAGAAGTACATCAAGTTTCTAGGCTCGGCGCCAAGGCCACCGACTCCGAGGAATCCAAGTCCACCCCGCATCGAATATCGTCAACCTCCAAGTCCACCCCAACCTGATTATCGCCAACCTCCAAGTCCACCCCGCCCCGCTGACGATCGCCGCAGAAGGAGTACATCAGCTCGATCTCCGCCTCCGCCTCCGTGCAATACTACTACCTCGTCGAAGAAACGGAAGTTCGACGGTCCCCCACGCCCCACATCGAAGAAAGGTCAAATGGCGAAGATAGTCGACATCCCGTCGGCTCTTCCAAAGAGACCTTATGACAAGACCGATGAGAAAACTAACGCGGATGTGGTTGCCCAAGTTAAGGCGCATTTTGCACCCAAAAATCCTGAGCCAAATCCGGTATATAATGAAAAAACCAAAAAGTGGGCTAAGTCCTTTCTTGAGCAACCATCCTAGATATCGATGAATCTGGAATCAGACTATGACCGGGAGATTATTAAGCAAGCACAGAAGAAAAATATCACAAGTGCAAAAAGCGGGAAGCAAGTTGCCCAGCTCGGAGCACAGAAGAATCAATCGGTCGCCCCGCTCAAAGTCATTTCAGACCTCGACAAGGCCTTCAGAGCTAAAATGGATATGTACATGCAAATAATGGACCCCAGAGCCCGTAATAATGCTACACTTATGGGAATCACTGTATCGCAGGCCAAAGCACTTGCTACCAAAGCAAATATGTCTCTTGGTCAATATTTAGGCTATGAAGATATGCCAGTGGGTCAGATAGTACGGCAGTATGTATAAGGGGAGCCTCTAGTCAGTAATGAGGAGCTCGCACGTCTATCCACACATATGCGAAATCTGCACGAATGGTACATGTCGCAAGCAGAAAAAAGCATCAGAAAGATTGGTTTCCGGTGGACGTTAGAAAGAAGCATCACTTCAAACCATACTCGATACAGGTTCAAATGACCGAACTGTTTCAGTTATACAACCAGCGCGCCCTCGACAAATCTTTCATTGGTTGCTACTGTATGTAAGTGATTTATTTCTATAATTAAGTTTGTAGCTCAGCTCGTTCATTGCATTTAATATATTATCCTAACTATATATCCTTTTGTATGATGATATTATATTCTGCATAATGAAGATGCTTAAATGCAAAAGAGCTAGAAGATACGACGTTGGGTTCATTGACCCATATATAGTTAATGAATATACGTTAAAGAATCACCCCAAGGACGTGGAGGAAGACCTGTACAGGTTCTTAACTGAGAATAATTTTGTTAAGAAAATACTATTTCCTTACAACTTCAAGTGAGTGTTTATATCTTGTACACATTTTATTTTTGCTTACTAGATGAGCTATGCATGTATGCTTATGTAAACGTCCGCATATTCCATTGGATCTTGCTAAACATTCAAGTTGTCAACTCCCTAGTTGAAGTCCATGACTCATTAAGTTGGGACCAAGAGCAGTGGAGCGACATGAAAGCAATGCTCCATAAGTAATTTCAATCATTATCACATTATATAGTCCTCTTTCATTTATTTCCTGATATCAAGTAACTAATAACTCCTTTGTTCATTTTCTTTGCCGAGCAGGTGTTGGACATGGTTCAGACAGAAAATACCAGGTCCATTCAAAGATGAGTTAACTTATAAAATGGTGAAGAGTTTACAGCAGCTACCGGGAACTCATTTATGTGGATAGTACGTCTGCAAGTACATCCACGAGTTGACCAGTGAGCGGAAAGTTGACTCACATTATATTTATGATTTGCGGGAGAAACTAGAGCCAGACCAGCACATAAGAGCAATTCAAAAGGAGCTGGCGGGATTTATGATGAAGGAAGTCCTTGATGTACATGGAGAGCATTATGCGGATGACGTGGAACTCGATTTGCCTTAGTCATCTCCATGTAGCTGATATGATATATATATTCATCAATGACCATGTAATTTCAAAACATTTCTTCCTTTTGATATGATTGATTATATGTATGCTTGTAAGGGATCGATTAATTATATAAATGCATCGACGTGTAGTGTGTATGTAGTAGCGTATAATATGTATACTGAAATATATGTTTAAATTATAGTGAAACACAAAACGAAAAAGGAACGAAATGGCAAAAAAAAGGAAATACACAATCTCTGCTACGGCAGAGAAAGACACTATTCTCTGCCGCGACAGGAAACTTTATAGTCCCGGGTGATGTTACGACCCATTTTCGCAGTCCCGGGCCCAAAACCGGGACTAAAGCCAGTTGCGGCCCGGGACTGCAGGCCCTTTTTCCAGCAGTGCACGTAGATGCATAGGACACTTTCAAAGTTCATAAGAGTGACTAGATACAAATATCACAAGAACAAGTAATATCACAATATGCATCAATTAATAAGTTTTGGGACACTGCACACAGAACTAAGAATGACAACTATGCTCTCTTAATGGTTCCTAAAGGTAGAAGGTGGAGACTCAATATAATAGTGGAAGAAAGGCCCTTCACAAAGGGAATCAGGGATTTCAAGCTTCAAAAAGAGCATCGAAAAAATATGGTACTTATTATCTTCCAGCCCTCATTGCCCCTATCATAAGCATCTTGAAGTGATTAAGGTTAAAGTGAACAAAGATGGAGTATATGCTTGACAAAGTATAAGTTGGCAATCTCAAGTACCTTGAATACAAGGGCCACACCTCATGCTACTCAACCTCAGTCACCTGTCAGTTCTTGTCATTGTAAGTACATGCATATCATAGAGAACCGCCAACGGGGTACCCCTTGCACATGGTACAGGAGCTATCCCATAACCAAAATGACAAGGCAAGCAGACAATGAGCATCTCCGCGATGTTTTTATTTACTATATGCATAGCTTTTTATTGAGGATGATTCATAGATATCTCACTATGGTGATGCTACAAGTTTCCACCATGATTAGGCATGGCTTAGGCTAGCGGCCCAGGCGTTTCTCTAACACAAAATACATACTCCATGGACTTACAAGTTCTCTCTTTATTTCACACCGGTGACATCCATAGACAAAAGAGCATGATATCAACTGAGTACAAAGTACAAGTGCAATGTTGAAATCGTTCCCCGTGACAGCACGGTTCTGCTAATTCCAACGTATAAGTGCAAGCATATACAACATAGATGACACAATGGTTCAAGTTTATTAGGGGCAAAGAATATAAAGTGTTCCATCAAGTTTGTGAGGGCTTTAATCACTAAGTTTTCACGTAAAAAAATACTTTTTAATTGGAAGATAGCTGAAAACAAGAATATACTTGGAATGGTGTAACACACCATGCATAGGAATTTATAGTGGAGACTTTGGAATAACTTGGTTTCTTGGGAGTTGGAAGCATGAGTAGAGATTACTCATACAAGTGGAGGCTAGCAAAAGACTGGAAGCAACCAACTAATAGAGCAATAATGGCCATAATCATGCAGAGCAACAAAACATTACTAATCAAAGCATAGAGTGGTACTACAAGTCAAGGACTAAATGATCATAGAGGCTATGGTGACTTGTTCATAGTCATAACATGGTGTGAGCATGTGCCAAGTCAACCCAAACAAAGCATGAAAGGAGAATACCACAATATTATGCTTTTGTATGCTAAAACAACACATGATTCCTTCAAGGCACATTAAGCAATCCTAATTGTATGGAACAAGTCATGCTACAGCAATAATCACTAAGCATAAGGTCAAAACAAGATCTAGCATGACATGATAAAGTCTAAGGCACAGTCAAAACAAGATCCCTTTTGTACCACTATAAGCATTAAACTTTCTACTCGTTTCCAACACCAAACAACTTATTTGAAACAACTCACAAAGATAATAATGAATAAAGACCAGTGTGCATGTATCACAAATCCACAAGAAGAACTAAAAAGTTCTAAGCTGAGAGCCCAAGAAAACTAAGGATAAATGCAGTGCTAGCAAAAGAGAACACTCACAAGTCAATAAGAATGGAAACTAGAGTGTTCTAGGCAATAAAAACAGAGTGTGTCTCTCTCCAAAAGAAGTGTGCTGAGATCTAACCAACTTATTCAAGCAAACTAAGAGACCAAAGCGAAAACTAAGACGCTCCAAGAAAAACACAACAGTGCATGAAACAATAAAAACAAAGTGTCTAGAAAGACCTAAGCTTTTTAATGATGAAGAAGGGGATACCTTGGGCATCCCCAAGCTTTGACGCTTGTACCTCTTGGATATTTCTTGGGGTGACACCGGGGTGGCATCCCCAAGCTTGAGCTTTTGTCCATTCTTTATCTCATTACATCATTCTCTCTCTACACCTGAAATTTTTCCTTCATACAAAACTTCGCACAATCTTCATTAGCAACATTAGTGTATTCAAAAGATAATAGACCTTTGGGTTGTGCTTTAGAACAGCAAAAATTTCACTAAAAACACAATCTACTGTAGAAAATCCTTCAAAAAGCTCAATTTCCCAAAAAGAACCCAAAAAGGAATCAATAAGAAGCAAATGCAAATAATGGCAGAAATCTGTCAAAACAGACCAGCTAGTAGAAACTGATTTTTTCGAAGACCTTATGTTGCTCAAATAAAAAAGTGTTGAACTAAAGATAGTTAGCTAACATATTGGGTGATTGATTCATAAATTTTTAGCAAAATCCGACTTATAGAGACTCCTCACGAATTTTTATGGTAGAGGACAGAAATCTGTTTCGGGACAGCAACTCCCCAAATCTTAGAGCATCTCCACTCTCCTACCCAGGCGGCTGATCCGGACGCCAAAATTATGTCCGGACGCCGAAAATCGGCCCAGTCACGTACCCAGGGACCTGTTTTCGGCCGGATTTGGGCCAACTTTGGTCCGGACTACCCAGGCCGAACCCAGGATCCCGGGTACACCCTGGGGACGCCGGACTCAGCGAAAACGGGCGTGGGCCAGCTCTGTCAACGACAGAAGCTGGCTCGCCGCCATCCTTCCATATGTTTTACTTTTCCCGCACTCGTCGCTACACCCCTCCCACCATTCTTCCGTCCTATAAAAGTCGTACATCACGCCATCTCTCTTCACAGTTCCTCACACCACCACAACGCCGGCAAACTTCGGACGTTCGCACCTTGCTTCCTCCCCAACTCCGCCGAGAAGCCATGGCCGGCCGCTGCACGCTGTCGCCGTGGGAAGCCCGGCTCCTCCGGGAGGCGCACTATACGGCCCCGCCGGACACTTGCCTCCCCCGAGGCTGGACACTCAACACCGGCGGGATCCCTGTTCCGCCGGTGCCTGACGGGCACGACCTCTCCGGAGAGATCCAGGCGACTATCGTCGCCATGGAAGACCCAGACCTCGCCGGAGAGATCTAGCCCGCTATCGCTGCCATGCAAGACCCGGATCTCGCCGAGGATCAGGGCAACTTGGTCTTCTGGAGGCAATTTTTCGCCGACAGGCGCCTCGAGGAACTCGCCCGACACGACGGACCGCCGGGCTCGCCGCCGCCGCCACGTAACAATATGGCTTACCACCGCTGCTGGTGGAGCGTTCTAGGGCGGACTCTCGCCGGAGTCATGGCGCACATCGAGGCCGGTAACAACCCCCGCCTCGGCTTATAGTTGCGGTGTTCGGCAGCGACCACGGCGGCGTCATTTCCTAGTTAAACCGATGTACTATGTTCCCCTCGCCTAATTTAATTAAATTCTGCCTATATTCGCCCATATTCGCCGAGTTTAAGTGAATTTAGCCGAACCTGGAATGCGGCCTGGGTACGCGAGTGGGCGTACCCAGGCCGAAAACGCGATTCGTCCGGCCGAAAATCGAACCGATTTTTGGCCTGGGTACGCCCAACGAGTGGAGATGCTCTTACTTCCCTCTCATTAGAGGTCATTCTTGGCACAAAAAGCAAACAAAAAATTATAACGAGAGGTTATTACCAAAGTAATAACTTCCAAGACTTAAGAAAACTCTTGGGTTATCTCCCAACAAGTACTTTTCTTTTACGCCTTTAAGTTAGGCTTGATAGTTTGAGAAGATGCTCACATAAGGAATATGAATTGAAGTAAAAGAGAGCATCAAGAAGCAAATTCAAATCACATTTAAGTCTTACCCGCTTCCTATGCACAGGAATCTTGTAAATAAACAAGTCATGAAATCACAAAGCAACAAGCATAGGAAAGCAAAACAAGTGCAACTTCAAGATTTTCAACATAAAGAGGGGAAACTTAATATTTTTGAGATGCATAAAACCATGTTTCTCTCTCTCATAATAACTTTCAATAGCAACATGAACAAAATTAACAATATAACTATCACATAAAACATTCTTATCATGAGCCACATGCATAAAATGATTATTACTCTCCACATAAGAATAGCCATTCTTATTAATTGTAGTGGGAGCAAATTCAACAAAATAGCTATCTTCCCAAGTGTGTTCATTTGGAAACATATCATCATTGGAAGGAACATGGATAGAACTAATAGCACAACAATTATTAATATTATCATTTTCATAATTGGTGCCAAAGAGATTTTCAATATCAAAAGTAGTGTGCTTTTCCCAATCATGATCACTAATATAGGTAACGGGCATAGGAACATCATCTAGTTCAGACTCATCAGCAAAAACTATGATAGGAGAAATATGCTTAGGGGAAGATACCGTTTCCTCTCTCCTTCTACTCCTCTTCTTCTTCTTCTTCTTCTTCTTCTTATTCTCCTCTTTAGGAGGGAGAGGCTTGAAAGGAAGCTTCTCCACATACCCTGGTTTATTGTTAGAGACAATAGAAGAAACTTTGGAGGATTCATCCTTTTCATTAATAAGAACAAAACTCATATCAGTCCTGTCATATTTTGGTAAAATATCATCTTTTATAAGATTTTGTATGTAAGTATTCACGTGGCAATTATCAACACAATAAAGATGACACCCATGTAGGACGCAATTCATACCAAAAGCACTCATGTCTACCAAAGAAGTTTTTCTTGATAACTCTTCACACCCCAAAAACAATGTAAGTTCATCATGTTGATTAACAGTGATCGTGTTATCACAATACAAGCTTGTAGTACTCATTGGATTAGAAAGGTCATTAGTATGGCCTGAGCATTGAAAATTTAAATGACCCACTTCATAGCAGAGTTCACAAATAAAAGGATAGAGGGCACAAATTTTGTTACCAAGATCATTTAGAGCCTTATACCACGTTCTGTTTTTTCATTCTAGTGTGTGATACAATATTATTCTTCTATTTGATTCTTCTCACAAGGTATATGCATACCACAAAAATTAACATGCTTATAAGAAATAGTACTTTCAGAAGTTTGAGCATGTTTATTACAATCATTAATAACATTTTCATTTTCCATGCAAGTGTCTTTAAAAGGTTCATGATACATGTCCCACTTTTATTTAGGAGCATTAATATGGGAAGCAAAGGCTCTATAATATTTAACAAGAATTTGAGGATCAATACCATATCTAGCACTAAGCTCTTGAAAATTAGCAGTTTCAGCGAAAGACTTAATGCAATCATACTCATAGTTTATACCTCGTTTTTTACCTTTGTCGCTATCCCAACCTTCGGTATTGCTTTGAATTGTTTCAAGAAGATCCCACTTAGCCTTGACCTCCTTACTTGTGAAGGATCCCTCTAAACAAGTATCCAGATAGTCCTTGTAATGTCCTCAAAGCCTTGCATAAAAATTATTGATAACAACATTAATGGGGAGCTCATGAATGTGACATTTGAGCATTAGTGACTTCAATCTCCCCCAAGCTTGGGCAATACTTTCTCCCTCATGAGGATGAAAATTATAAATATAATTCCTATCTTTATGAATTTCATGAGGAGGATAAAATTTAGAATAAAAGAGAGATTCAAGTTCCTTCCACTCCAAATGATGAGGATTATCTAGTAGCTCATACCACTCCCTTGCTTTGTCCCTAAGTGAGAAAGGGAATAGCTTCCTCTTAACTTGGTCCATTGAAATACCTGCACACTTGAACAACTCGCATAATTCATGTATAAAGAGTAAATGATCACTAGGATGGACACTTCCATCTCCAAAATAGCAGTTATTCATAACACGTTCAACAATTTCAATAGGTATTTTAAAAGGGACACTTTCAGTATGTGGATTTAAAATATCACAAGTATCATTAGAATTACCGCATATGGTAGATAAAGTATCATCAGAGCAAATTTTCTTCCCTAAAGCTGGGGAACTAAAAAGATCTTTCTCATAAAAACTAGCTTCCCCAAGCTTAGTCGTTTCCATGCCATTAGTAACAATGGTGTTCAAAAATAATAATACTAATAACATTGCTATTAGTATGCAAAGAAAGTTCCATAGGTTTTTTAATTTTCTTTTCAAACCACTCAAATTCTAACTTAGGAAAAATACTAAAAATCTCTCTAATTTTGTTGTTGTTTTCCATTAAGCCTAACTAGTGAAAACAAGAAACAAAAAGACAAAATTGTAGAATCTAAAGGAAATAACTTCGAGCACTCGCACCGGAGGATGTCAGTACCTTTTAACTTACCTCCCCGGCAACGGTGCCAGAAAATAGCTTGATGTCTACGCACTTCTATTCTTGTAGACAGTTGTTGGGCCTCCAAGTGCAGAGGTTTGTAGAACAGCAGCAAGTTTCCCTTAAGTGGATTACCCAAGGTTTATCGAACTCAGGGAGGAAGTGGGCAAAGGTATTCCCTCTCAAGCAATCCTGCAATCAAGATATAAGAAGTCTCTTGTGTACCCAACACACCAAATACACTTGTCAGGTGTATAGGTGCACTAGTTCGGCGAAGAGATAGTGAAATACAAGTGGTAACGGTGGCAGAAAATAGCTTGACGGTGAGGTAAAGACTAAAGCAAGCAAACATGCAACAGATCTAGATGAAAACGGTGTTTCAATGTTTAGAAACAAGGCCTAGGGATCATACTTTCACTATGAACACTCTCTCATATAAATATCCTCTCTTCATGATACTACTCTTAACTACTCTCTGGTTGGACACTCTAATCATCGGTAGGGATATAACAACACTCCTCAAAGTCCGCCTTCCCCAATCTAGATAACCCCACACTATCACCTTGAGTGCTAGATGGTTCCAACAAACAGCACAATTTCATAGAGACATCCAACTCCAAATATAACTCATAACAAATATTCAATCTAGCCAAAGTGCCACACACGGTATGCACGCTGTCACTTTCACACACATGGGGAAAAGCATAGATCTATTAAAGCACAAAGAGTATTTATGTAGACTCAAACCTAAGTGCCACCATGGCGTGCACGCTGTCACTTTCACACACATGGGGAGAGAAGAGATCTATTAAAGCACTTGAGTAGCAAGGTAGATCTACTTGATTACAAAGCTCATGATCACAATATGACCATGAATAGAGAGAGAGATGAACACATAGCTACCGGTAGAGCCCTTAGCCTCGAGGATGAACTACTCCCTCCTCATCATGGGAATCAGCAATGGTGATGAAGATGGCGATGGAGATCGCTCTGGGGGCACTTCCCCGTCCCGACAGGGTGCCGGAACAGAGACTTTCTGTCCCCTCAATCTCCCCTTCGATGGCGGCGGTGCAGCGGAACTTTTCTTGGCTTTCTGGTCGATCCTTTAGGGTTTCTGGGTCGGAGGCTTCTTATAGGCGAAGGAGGCAAGGTCGGTGGAGGTCTAGGGGGCCCACCCCCTGTGGGCGCGGCCAAGGGTGGGCCCGCGCCCACCTAGGGTGTGGCCACCCTGGTGTCCTCCTCCATCTCGTCTTCGATTTTCCGTATCGCTCAGGGAAAAATATGAACTTTGGCTTTTGTCCCGTCCAATTCTGAGAATATTCATTTTTTAGCTTTCTAAAATCAAAAACAGCAGAAAACAGGCAACTGGCACTGTGGCATATTGTCAATAGGTTAGTTCCAGAAAGTGTATGAAAATACCTCAAAGTATAGATAAAACATAGCAAAGTAGATACTAAACAAGCATGGATCAGGTCGCTGTAATTTCCCCTGGAACGTCAAAATGGCCATAAATAGCAACAACGATGAGTTTTTGGTCATATCTCGCAAAGATGTATCGGGTCTTATAGTCGTTGTAAACCACCATGGAACCACAAAACTATGGAAAATGGCCATATTACACGAAAATAATGAGTTTTTGGTCATATCTCTCAAACATGTATCAGGTCTTAGAGTCGTTGCAAATCGCCCCTAGTACCCAAAAACTGTGGGAAATAACTAATGAAAAACGACCATAAAACATGAAAACAAAGATTTTTTGGCACAACTCTCGATCATTTATCGGGTATTACAGTCATTGTAATTTTCCAAGGAACCCCAAAACAGCCATAAAACGCGAAAACAACGAGTTTTTGTCACAACTCTCAAACATGTATCGGAGCTTATAGGCCATGCAAATTGCCCTAGAACCGCACAACTGTGGGCAAGAGCTCATGAAAATGGCCGTAAAACACAAAAACGATGAGTTTTTGTCATAACTCTCAAACATGTATCGGGTCTTACGTTCATTGTAAATCGCCATGTAACCCCAAAACTTTGGGAAATAGCTCATGAAAACGGCCCTAAAACGCAAAAACGACGAGTTTTTGTTCATATCTCTAAAACATGTACCATGTCTTATGGTCATTGTAAATCGGCCTGGACCCCTAGAACTATGGGCAATGGCTCATGGAAACGAGCCTAAAACACGAAAACGACAATTTTTTTGTCATAACTCTCAAACACGTACCGGGTGGTCGGTCATTTGAAATCACCCTGGAGCATCTAAACTGTAGGCAATAGCTCATGAAAACTACTATAAACACGAAAACAATGAGTTTTTGGTCATAACTCTCAAACTTGTATCGAGTGTTGCGATCGTTGTATATCTTCATTTAACCCCAAAACTATGGGCAATAGCTCATAAAAACAGCCATAAAATGCGAAAACGATGAGTTTTTGGCCATATCTCTCAAACATGTCTCGAGTCTTACAGGCCATGCAAATCGCTCTGGAATCCCAAAACTATGGGCAATAGCTCATGGAAATGGCCATAAAACATGAAAACAACGAGAGTTTTGGTCATATATCTCAAAGATGTATCGGGTTTTTAGTCGTTGAAAATCGCCATGGAACCTCAAAACTATGGGCAATAGCTCATGAAAATGGCCATAAAACGCGAAAATGACGAGTTTTTATAATAACTCTCAAACATGTATCGAGTCTTACGGCCACTGTAATTTGCCCTGGAACCCCAAAATGGCCATAAAACGCGACAACGACGAGTTTTTGGTCATATCTCTCAAAGATGTATCGGGTCTTATAGTCGTTGTAAACCTCCATGGAACCACAAAACTATGGAAAATGGCCATATAACACGAAAATAACGAGTTTTTGGTCATATCTCTCAAACATGTATCAGGTCTTAAAGTCGTTGCAAATCGCCCCTAATACCCAAAAACTGTGGGAAATAACTAATGAAAATGGACATAAAACATGAAAACAAAGAGTTTTTGTCACAACTCTCAAACATTTATCGGGTCTTACGGTCGTTGTAATTTTCCCAAAAACTCTAAAACGGCCATAAAACGCGAAAACAACGATTTTTTGTCACAACTCTCAAATATGTCTCGGAGCTAATGGGCCATGCAAATCGCCCTAGAACCGCACAACTGTGGGCAAGAGCTCATGAAAATGGCCATAAAACGCAAAAACAATGAGTTTTTGTCATAACTCTCAAACATGTATCGGGTATTACAATCGTTGTAAATCGCCCTGTAACCCCAAAACTTTGTGAAATAGCTCATGAAAATGGTCCTAAAACGCGAAAGGACGAGTTTTTGGTCATATCACTAAAAATGTACCAGGTCTTTTGGTCATTGTAAATCGTCCTGGACCCCCAGAACTATGGGCAATAGCTTATGAAAATGAGCTTAAAACATGAAAACGACGAATTTTTGGTCATAACTCTCAAACACGTACCAGGTGTTCGGTCATTGGAAATCGCCCTAGAACACCTAAATTGTAGGCAATAGCTCATTAAAACTGTCATAAAACACAAAAACGATGAGTTTTTTGTTATAACTCTCAAACTTGTATCGAGTCTTAAAGGCCATGCAAATCGCCCTGGAATCCCAAAACTATGGGCAATAGCTCATGGAAACTGCCATATAACGAGAAAATGACGAGAGTTTTGGTCATATCTATCCAAGATGTATCAGGTTTGCAGTCATTGTAAATCGCAATGGAACCTCAAAACTATGTGCAATAGCTCATGAATATGGCCATCAAACATGAAAACAACGAGTTTTTGGTCATAGCTCTCAAACATGTATCGGGTCTTAAGGGAGTTCTAAATCGTCCTGTAACCCCAAAACGTTGGGAAATAGCTCATGAAAACTACCATAAAACACAAAAACGATGATTTTTTTGGTTATATCTCTATAACATGTACTAGGTCTTATGGTCATTGTAAATCGTCCTGGACCCCTATGGGCAATAGCTCATGGAAACGATCATAAAACACGAAAACGACGGATTTTTGGTCATAGCTCTCAAACACGTACTGGGTGTTACGGTCCTTCGAAATCCCCCTAGAACACCTAAACTGTAGGAAATTGCTCATGTAAACTGCCATAAAACGCGAAAAAATGAGTTTTTCGTCATATCTCTCAAACATGTATCGGGTCTTATGGGTCATAGAACCCTAAAACCATGGGCAATAGCACATCACAATGTCCATAAAACGCGAAAACAACGAGTTTTTGGTTATATCTCTTAAATGTGTATCGGGTCTTACGGGCCATGCATATCGCCCTGAAACCCCAAAACTATGGTCTAACATCCCAGGATTAGAGCCTAGAAATAAGCTGAACCCAGATGTGTGCATTGCATTCATGCATAGAAAATCTGAATATTTTTCGCGCTTTTGAACAAAACTTGTAAAAGTGATTAAAGCTTCTCTTAACTTGATGGAAATGAAGTAGATCATCAAGTTGACTGCGATAAGTTTTAATATGACCTTTGCTAAAACCTTATTTTGGGTAAGGGAGATTTGATCTAAGGGTAGATCAAATGTAATAAAAGTTAAACCCTAATACATTATGATTTATATTTGATCCTTAGGTGATCATATCATTGTATTCATTATAATCACTCATCAGTACCAATTTAAGGATATAACACAAATAATAAGAATTTAACAACTATATCTTAATCTCATCTTCTTATACCATGAGTATCATGGTAATACCTAACCCTATTTCTTAAGTAAGATTGAGTAGGAAAGAAACTAAGTTTAGATCATTCACCATATATTTTTCTTTCCATATCAATCCTTACCATCTCCGTTGAGTTATATTCCAATATTTATTGTTCATCAATGTTGAGAAATCAACTATTGATTCACCCATTCTCAATCTATCAAACTCTTGATCATAACACAGCTTATAATTAAGTGTCTACAAAGAAACAACTAAGAAGGGGTAAATAGTAATGCTAGCTTTAGAAATCATCTATAGGATGGGAATGATTGAAGAGAATCCAATCAATGGGATAATTAATGGAGTTAAATTCCTCCTAGATAAATAGAAGAATTATTTATATTATCTAATCATATGGTAGTAATTAAGAGAACAAGGATGAATTTTGAAGATAGTTACCAGTAGTAATTCTATTGGATCAAGTGGGCATAGTCCATGAATAACAACCTTAATCCAATTAGAGATACTAGGAAGATAATTCCAATACAATTGAAAGGTTGTAGTATTGAAGTCTTAAGTAGTCAATTGGAAGACTAAGCTATAAATGATTAAAGGATTATAATGATAATGCTTGTTCACAAAGATTGGATACTTATATCAAGTATAAGTGATATTGGTGTGTAGAACATGATTAAAACCCTAGTATAGATAAGTTATCCTAAAGTAGTCATTACAAGTCACATTAATATAATGTGAGGTTGGAGTGTGAGTTATTAGAGTAAAGTAAATGTAAGATAGTATGATTCAATTAAAGCCTGTATAGCATAGATTTATAGAAGTAGTGTCATCCATCTTAAGGGATAGTAAGCTTTAAAGAAAGGTAGATGGATGATCAAGGAAGATTATGAGTGGAGTTTGGAAGAACTACTTGTTAGATTGAAGATTTTCAATAATAGAGTACTGGGTATAACCAAGCAAGGATATGAGAAAACTATGAAATGCTTTAATATCAAACTCATTGGATTCATCCATGAGTTTAGAAGAATAAAAGGTGAATAAGAATATTCTTATGAAGTAAAGCTCATCATGTTAATCATGATGATAGATAGGAAAAGGTGGTATATCTAGGAAAGGAATTCCTTAATAAGAATTCCAAGGTTGTGAATTATGGAAAACAGAAATTCCTGGTAAACACTCAACTCTAAATCTTAAACCAAACATAATATCCATTTCATGTTATTGATCTATCATATTATGTCTATATCACTACTTTCCTATAGCAAACCACATAAGCACCCTAAACTTTTATGTTTGTCATAATAGAATATATACATTACCATTTTATTAGTTAATGGAAGTAATAATAACCATATTAATTTCCATTGTATTTTATACATCAAATAATGATATAGAATCATTATACATATAAAAATTTCTAATCAAACTAAGAGCCAATTAGAATTAAGATTTATAAACAAATAAGTAAGTATCATAAAATAAAGCCATGGTTTAATGTAGAAAGAGAAAAATAAATAAAAGGGCTTCTACATAATATAAAAAGGGTTTTGATAGAAAATAAATAAGGAAATAATACCATTATATGACAAACTCATAAAAGAACCTTAATATACTTTATTAATGCTATAATCATTCAGCAAATCAATTTTATAAGGAGAATTCAAATCAAATAAGAAAAATTCCAATCTGAAAGAAAAAATAGAAAATAGAAAAAAGGGAAACAAATAAAAAACAAATCCTGGTTGTGGCCCAACTCCTCTCTGCTTACCTGTCGCCCCTGTGCAGCCCACAAAGGCCCAATAACCAACCCAGCTCGCTCTCGTCTCTGGCTGACAGGTGGGACCGAAGAGCGACTGCGGGTTGAGAGGAAAGAAACGCTAGGGGGTGTTCTGCAAGACCGTCATCGTCGTCTTCCTCCAGCTGGAAGCAGCTCGGTGGCGAGGCCGAGGCCGTCCACCGTCGTCCTTGCGCCAAGATCCACGTCGCCGCCGCCAGGAGATGATAAGGAAGGCCACCATGATGCCCCTGCTCATCCTCATCCCCATTTTCCCCCTCTGAAAACTCCTCTACCTCGTTTTCCTTTTCTTCACCAAGAACCCTAGCTCGGAGGTGAGCCGGAGCCAGCGATTCCATGCTCGCCTTGACCAAATAAGACCACGGTGGAGGCCGCCATGCTCTTCTCATTCGATTGCCCCAACTTGCACCAGCAGAGGAGGCATGAATCGACCCAATCGCACCCTCGGTTCCCGACGCTGTTCGTCGACCTCACCGTTGTCTCCGGCCGCGCATCGCCGAATAAATCACACCATCGCGTTCCTGGTGAGTCACTGAGTCTCCTCGCATGCGTCGATGCCTTGTTTGCTTCCTAAATCCACGCCACTGTAATCACCCGCAAGCACCGCCGCATAAGCTCGTCGCCGGTTGCCCTCCGATGACCAAAAACCAGCGGCGCCACCACTATCTTACTCGCCTTGTTGTTCTGGTTCGAACAAGCCCTTGCACACCCGCTCGCTCGCACGCTACTGCCCTCCTCATTGTCGTCTGCCATGCCACCGACGAGGTGACGTCAGGGTGATATCACCCCTGTCAACGTCAACGTGTTTGACCAGTCTTTGTCTCGCGTGGCTGATGACATGGCCTTGGGCCCATATGTCATTGTCTGGGGGTAGCAATCCAGTCGGTAACAAATACATTTTCAAACCTGAAGAGCTAAGGTGGACATAGGCCCACTAGTTAGTGACTTAGGCTAGGTGTGGGTGCAGTGTAAAAAGTATTTCCTGTTTAAGAAATAATAAAATGTAATAAACTCAATTATTAATATTCCAGATATCAATTAAATGATTAAATTTTATTTAATTAATATCTTTTGATTTATAATTCAGAAAAATGTGTATAATATATGAAAATTTGTAGAAAAATAAAATCTACAACTTAAAATTATTATCAAATATTATTATGATGATTATTTAAATAAATATTATTTAATAAAAGTTTTATAAGTAATAAAACTTTGATAATTCATATTTTAATAATGATAAATGTCAAAAATATTAATAAAATACCAAACATATTATAAAAATAATAACAATAATTTAAAACTATAATCATGCATTATTATTTCACTTAATTAAACATTTATTATTTATTAAGTATTTATAAAGTAATAAATATTGTCAAAATCATATCTTATTATTTATAAATTAGAAAAATAAATGTAATATACCAAAATGATCACAAAAATAATATCTACCAGCTAAAAATATAATATTCCACTTTTAAAGTAAATAAAAACTTAATACTTTTATAATTTGAATTTAAACCTATTCCTTTAGTTTAAAATTCATATAAGGGTAAATAAAATTTGTTAATATTTCTAAAATTAGTCAATCAAGTCTAATAAATAAGTATTAGTCTTGAATATTAATAATAATAAGTCATAATGATTCAAAACATTATAAATACTATTATATTGAATTATCCTTCTACTATATGAGTAATTTATATTCTAAAAAGATCTTTAACAATTATAAAATCTTCAAGAATGATATATAAATCAAATACAACCTTATAACGGACTAAATCCAAAGGTAATTCATGAGTAGTCCCTAGTAACATTTATTTATCCACAAACCACAATCACACCTTTATAAGGAAACAAGAAATCTTGTTCCACTACAAAATATAACCACTCATCCTTAAAAAGGTAAATGGTACTATTCCATTATAAAATTAAGAAACCACCACAACAAGTAAAAATATAACCATTCTTAAGTAACCTTAAGGCAACATTCCCAAATACACAAGGTACAAATGTTAGAAGCATTATACTTTCAAACCATCTATATTTTAAAGTTAACTTTAGTCTACAAGAATCTAAATATAATACTATAAACATTGTTATATGTTTTATAGTTAAATTTGGTCTAATATAGTTAAGGCGTAAAGCATCCCAAACCCAAACTATTCGAGCAAGCCCAAATAATATCGACCAGACTCAACTAACCACAAAGCTTGTTTAGACCTTAGAAAAGAAACCTTTTCTTCAAATGTTATTCTTTTTGCCACTTCAAACAAGAACTCTTATATAAACAACCTTGAGTAACATTTCACCTTTTGTGTGTGTCCCATTGTTTTGTGATATTGTAATTTTATGATTTTCTCACACACACTCACAAGCCTTAATAAGAAGCACAAGTGTGCAATTTATCTAAAAGGGACAACACATTCTAAAGTAACCATTTCTGGAATCCAAACCCTAGAACAACGTTATCCCCGGGATTCGCATTTATAAAGTGCATCACATTACTTATGCATAAGAGCATATTGCCTCTTCAAACATTAGTCCTTACCGGACCAATGATGCTAATTTCAGATTTTGGATCGTATACTGACTCGAAGACTGTGAGTGCATAATCTTACAATCACAAAAGGCAAGTTCACACTTGCTCATGTCCTTTTTTATTTTCTGTAAAGTATTCTACAAATCCAGTGTTGTCATCACCTGCATTTGAAAAAGGACAGAAAACAATATTTTCGATAATAATGTGAACTATTGGTTACTGATCCAGGGTGATCAGTTAATCTCTGACGGTTGGAATACCACTGTTCAGAACTATATCACCTAGGACTTAACAACCAATGTCGCCAGTGATTCTTGCGCTGTATATTACGCGTTGACCATGAGATTTGGAATGGGACGGAGAAGTCAGCTGTATCTTCTTCCTCTTGCATAAAGCCGGATGTGCAGGTCGTGGTTGTTGTCCTCATAGCGTGCATATTAATTGGTAATTCGTAGAGGATATGCAGCATATGGGTGGGAACCCTCAACATCCCACGATAGTTCTGGCATCTACCGGTTTGTACAAACCATTGCCGTATTCCAATATATGGGCATGGTGTACACCAAGGAGGCACGCGAGGTCGTGAAGGGGGCAGTGATTGGCTTTGATCATCTTCTGGGCCCCACATCATGGAATTGTGGACGGGAATAAGCTGCCCGGTTGTGCAACAAAAAGTTGATCTCTCATGGGTAAAGTGACGCACCTCTGAAGAGTGTAAGAACTGTAACTTGTTACTCCCTGTTCCGGGAAGGAGCTGCGAATGCGGCAGGAAAGGAACTCCATGAAAGTTCTGGTAAACCCGTGAAGGCTGACGGACATAGTTTTTCCAAATAAAAGCAACCTTTGAAGAAATGTTTACGAAAACTTGCATTGCCTATGACCTATTGTCTGTGGTTGTAGATATAGTGCATCAAACACTCCTTTTCTAGTGAACTTGCTAAGTACGCTCGTACTCAACGTACCTTCTTAACCCTTGCTATATTATGAAGCCAGTACAGACAACATCAACCTCAAGTGATGCTCTAGGAATCATCATCTAATACTAAAGCTCTTCAACGAAGACAAGGAAGTCAAAATATACATCAACTCAAGTGAATACGAAGTTACTGATTAGATAGAAATATAATCTCTCTCTAACCAAAGAACCGAATTTTGTAGTGTGTTGTAATAGTAGCAATGCCAACCCTTTAGTTAAAATACTAGACTTAAAAGTATAATAGTCGGTGCATTATTTATCTTTGATTCTTCTTTGTAAGAAGTTCTTTCTCTCTCTTTAACCCAGAGTGTTCTCTGAATCTTGTGTAAAGAGTGAGTTGTAACCTTTAGCCATTTATTGGACCCGTTGTGTTTCTGTTGTGCCATTCTGAGGGATGTAATACTAGTGAACGGTGTTTCATTGGTGTTATGTCAACGACTATAGTATACTACATCATGAAGTGGTATGCTGGGTCACCGCATATGGGCAATAGCTCATGGAGACGGCCATAAAACGCGAAAACGACGAGTTTTTGGTCATAGCTCTCAAACATGTTTTAGGGCTTATGGGCCATGCAAATTTCCCTAGAACCCCAAACATTTGGGCAAGAGTTCATGAAAGTGGCCATAAAACACGAAAACGACGAGTGTTTGTTATAAATCTCAAATATGTAAAGGGTCTTACGGTCATTGTAAATAGCTCTATAACCCCAAATTTTTGGAAATAGCTCATGAAAACGGCCATAAAATGCGAAAACGACAAGTTTTTGGTCATATCTCTAAAACATGTACCAGGTCTTATGGTCGTTGTAAATCAGCCTAGACCCTTAGAACTATGGGCAATAGCTCAATGAAACGACCATAAAACGCGAAAACGATGAATTTTTGGTCATAACTCTCAAACACATATCAGATGTTACGGTCATTAGAAATCACTCCGGAAATGCGAAAACATTGAGTTTTTTGTCATATCTCTCAAAGATGTATCGTGTTTTTAGTCGTTGTAAATCTCCATGAAACCCCAATACTATGGGCAATAGCTCATGAAAATGACTATAAAAAGCGAAAACAAAGAGTTTTTGGTCATATATCTCAAAAATGCATCGGCTCTTACAGTCATTGCAAATCACCTACTACCCAAAAACTGTGGGAAATAACTCATGAAAACAACCAGAAACATGAAAAGAACGAATTTTTGACACAACTCTCAAACATGTATCGAGTTTTACGGTCGTTGTAATTTACCCTAGAACCCCAAGACAACCATAAAACGCAAAAATAATGAGTTTTTCATCATATCTCCCAAACATGTATCGGGTCTTACGGGCCACCATAGAACCCCAAAACCGTGGGCACTAGCACATGATAATGGTCATAAAACGCGAAGACAACTAGTTTTTGGTTATATTTCTTAACGATGTATCGGTTCTTATGGACCATGAAAATCTCTCTTAAACCCCAAAACTATGGGCAGTAGCTCATGGAGACGGCTATAACACAAAAACGACGAGTTTTTGGTCATAGCTCTCAAACATGTATCGAGGTTTATGGGCCATGCAAATCTCCCTAGAATCAAAAAACGGTGGGCAAGAGCTCATGAAAATGGCCATAAAACGTGAAAGCGACGAGTTTTTTCATAACTCTCAAACATGTATTGGGTCTTACAATCATTGTAAATCGCCTTGTAACACCAAAACTTTGGCAAATAGCTCATGAAAACGGCCATAAACGCGAAAACGACGAGTTTTTGGTCATATCTCTAAAACACGTATCGGGTCTTAAGGTCATTGTAAATTGGCCTGGATCCCCAAAATTATGGGAAATAGCTCATGCAAAAGACCATAAAACGCGTGAATTTTTGTCAGAACTCTCAAACACGTACCAGGTATTACGGTCATTAGAAATTGCCCTGGAACACCTAAACTATAGGCAATAGCTCATGAAAACTGCCATAAAACACGAAAACGATGAGTTTTTTCTCATAACTCTCAAACTTGTATCGAGTCTTACTATCGTTGTAAATATCCATTTAACCCTAAAACTATGGGAAATAGCTCATGAAAATGGCCATAAAACGCGAAAATGATGAGTTTTTGGTCATATCTCTCAAACATGTCTAGAGTCTTACATGCTATGCAAATCGCCCGGGAATCCCAAAATTATGGGCAACAACTCATGGAAACGTCTATAAAAACACGAAATACGAGTTTTTGTTCATATCTCTCAAAGATGTATCGGAAATTCAGTCGTTGTAAATTGCCATGGAACCCCAAAACTCTGGGCAATAGCTCATGAAAATGGCCATAAAACGCGAAAAGTACAAGTTTTTCGTCATATCTCTCAAACATGTATCGGGTCTTACGGGCCATAGAATCCCAAAACTGTGGGCAATAGCACATGATAACGGCCATAAAACACGAAAACAAGAAGTTTTTTGTTATATCTCTTAAACATGTATCGGGTCTTACTGTCCATGCAAATCGTCCTGAAACCCCAAAACTATGGGCAATAGCTCATGGAGACGACCATAAAACATGAAAATGACGAGTTTTTGGTCATAGCTCTCAGACATGTATCAAGGCTTATGGGCCATGCAAATCGCCATAGAAGCACAAAACTATGGGCAAGATCACATGAAAATGGCCATAAATTACGAAAACAACGAATTTTGTCATAACTCTCAAACTTGTATTGGGTCTTACGGTCGTTGTAAATCCTTGTAATCCAAAAACTTTGGGAAATAGCTCATGAAAACGGCCATAAAACACGAAAACGATGAGGTTTTGGTCATATTTCTAAAACATGTAATGGGTCTTGTGGTCTATGTAAATCGCCCTAGACCCCCAAAACTATGGGCAATAACTCATGGAAACAGCCATAAAACACGAAAACGACGATTTTTTGGTCATAACTCTCAAACAAGTATCGGGTGTTATGGTCCTTGAAAACCGCGCGGGGACAGCTAAACTGTAGGCAATAGCTCATGAAAATAGCCATAACACACGCAAACCACGAGTTTTTGGTCATATCTCTCAAACATGTATCAAGTCTTATGATCGTTGTAAATCTCCATTTAACCCCAAAAATATGGGCAATAGCTCATGAAAACGGCCATAAAACACGAAAACGATGAGTTTTTGGTCATATCTCTCAAGCATGTCTTGACTCTTACAGACCATGCAAACCGCCCTGGAATCCCAATACTATGGGCAATAGCTCATGGAAATGGCCATAAAACACAAAAACGACTAGTTTTTGGTCAAATCTCTCAAACATGTATCGGGTTTTCAGTCATTGTAAATTGCCATGGAACCACAAAACTATGGGAAATAGCTCATGAAAATGGCCATAAAGAGCGAAAACAATGAGTTTTTGGTCATATCTCTCAAACATATATCGGTTCTTACAGTCATTGCAAATTGCCCTAGTACCCAAAAACTGTAGGAAATAACTCATGAAAAAACCATAAAACATGAAAACAACGAGTTTTTGTCCTAACTCTCAAACATGTATCAAGTCTTACGGTCATTGTAATTTTTCCTGCTGGAACCCCAAAACGGCCAACGAGTTTTTCGTCATATCTCTCAAAAATGTATCGGGTTTTATGGGCCATAGAACCACAAAACATTGGCAATAGCACATGATAACGGCCATAAAACGCGAAAAAAGAGTTTTTGGTTATATCTCTTAAACATGTATCGGATCTTACGGGCCATGCAAATCGCCCTGAAACCCCAAAACTATGGGTGCCCTGAAACCCAAAAACTATGTGCAATAGCTCATGGAGACGACATAAAACGCGAAAACAACAAGTTTTTGTTCATATCTCTCAAACATGTATCGGGGCTTATAGGCCACGTAGATTGCCCTAGAACCGCAAAACTATGGGCAAGAGATCAAGAAAATGGCCATAAAACGTGAAAACGACGAGTTTTTGTCATAACTCTCAAACACGTATCGGGTCTTATGATCGTTGTAAATCGCCCTGTAACCCCAGAACTTTGGAAAATATCTCATGAAAACGGCCATAAAACACGAAAACGACGAGTTTTTGGTCATATCTCTAAAACATGTACCGGGTTTATGGTCATTGTAAATGGGCGTGGACATCCAAAACTATGGGCAATAGCTCATAGTAACGACCATAAAATGTACAAACGATGATTTTTTTGTCATAACTCTCAAACACGTAGCGGGTGTTACGGTCATTGGAAATCGCCCGGTAACACATAAACTGTAGGCAATAGCTCACGAAAACAGCCATAAAACACGAAAACGATGAGTTTTTGGCTATAACTCTCAATCGTGTATCGAGTCTTACGATCGTTGTAAATCTCCATTTAACCCCAAAACTATGGGCAATAGCACATGAAAACAGCCACAAAACGTGAAAACGATGAGTTTTTGGTCATATCTCTCAAACATGTCTCGAGTCTTACATGCCATGCAAATCACCCAGGAATTCCAAAACTATGGGCAATAGATCATGGAAACAGCCATAAAACATGAAAACGACGAGCTTTTAGTCATATCTCTCAAAGATGTATCGGGTTTTAGTATTTGTAAATCGCTATGTAACCTCAAAACTATGGTCATAAAAATGGCCATAAAACGTGAAAAAACAAGTTTTTGGTGATATCTCTCAAACACGTATCAGGTCTTACAGTCGTTGCAAATCGTCCTATTACCCAAAAACTATGGAAAATAACTCATGAAAATGACCATAAAACATGAAAAGAATGAGTTTTTGTCACAACTCTCAAACATGTATCGGGTCTTACAGTCGTTTTAATTTTCCCTAGAACCCCAAAACGATCGTAAAACGCAAAAACAACGAGTTTTTCGTATCTCTCAAATATGTATTGGGTCTTATGGGCCAGAGAACCCCATGATGACTCCAAAATTTAAGCATTTTTACCTATTGTTTTTGCATAAATCAAGTAGGGATCTTTGTATTTCACGGTGTTCGCGTGCACCTTTTTGTCTTATTTCAAAATGTTTCCAATTCATTAAGTCTATTGTGAACATATCAATTAGAGCTATCATATTATACTATAATATGGTATTTTTAAGTGATAAAAGTCATTTTATGGATTTACCTTCGCTCGTGGGAATATACCAATCGAGGAGAGGCAACCAGTGCCGATAATGACCTACGGTACGGGCAGGGCCCACCCATACTATCCACCTGTACCAGGTGCCATCGGGACCGCCTCTTCAAATACATTCCCCTGGCGAAGACGGCGGGAGGATCCGACATTCATAGCCACCCAAAACCACAAAAAATAACATCTGAAAGGGATCTTAAGGAGGAACTTGACTGGGGAGAAATAGCTACTAATCCACGGATAATTAGAGGACAACGCATCATCCCCTTCATCATCAACCGCTACATCTACATCACCACCATTACCTCTATCCTTCATCCATTAGAGCTTGTTGTAATTCTAGATCTAATTGTGGTTTGCACTAGATCTATTTCTGTACTTTCATCCATCCATTTGATTATGATGATGTTGTTGATTTCTTCCATGTGTGAGTAGTTCCTTTGTTCTTGGGGCTATGGAGAAACCCTAGCACTATTATGAATTTGCAAAAAGATGGTCTATTCTTGTGTCCATATGACTTGCCGGTCTATGATTGATTTATGATTTTTGTTTGATATCTCTATCTTTACATGGTATGTGAAAGTCGACCACATACCATTTGCCCCTAGGACTAAAGGGAGGGAGAAATCCTTTGGACGTGCTTTGGTATCGTACCTGGAATGGCCTCGTGATAGATTGGCGCTGGCTCATGAAATACGCGGTCAAAGAGGGAATAAAGAGGGACTCCCTAAGCTAATTACGATATCCATGGAGAAACCCTTAATTGCGGTGGTCTGTATGGGTAACTGCTCTCAGGCATCGCAGTGGTTATTTAAAGGTGACCTCACTCTTGGCTCAACAAAGTGGCTTCCTACAAGCCTTGTAGTAAACATCTTATTATGGAGATCTCTCCTAACATTTCATGGAACAAGAAGTATTTTATCTTAAATTATTAATAATGACAACATCATGCTAGAGGAGTTTCCTACATCCTCGAGAACATTTTAGACCTACTACATTCCAACACGCTTTAATACAATTTTTTACTTGCTTTCTTTTAATTGTTTTAATTAGTTTTTCTCACACAACCAAAAACCTTTCAAACACCCTTTACTTGAAATCAAAGGCACCTTACAAGTATCATTTGGTAGATAGTGACGAGGGTCATAAAGACCTTTACCAATAGTTCTCTGTGGATTTGATATCTTTACTTTGAAACTAGCTACAATTGATCTATGCACTTGTAGTCATCACCCCAAAACTATGGGCAATGGCACATGATAATGGACATGAAACGCGGAAACAACGAGTTTTTGGTTATATCTCTTAAATATGTATCGGGTCTTATGGGCCATGCAAATCTCCGGAAACCCCAAAACTATGGGCAATAGCTCATGAAGACGGCCATAAAACACGTTTTGGTCATAGCTCTCAAACATGTATTGGGGTTATGGGCTGCGCAAATTGCCCTAGGACCGCAAAACTATGGGCAAGAGCTCATGAAAATAACCATAAACGTGAAAACGACGAGTTTTTGTCATAACTCTCAAACATGTATCGGGTCTTACGGTCATTTTAAATTGCCCTGTAACCCCAAAAAATTTGGAAATCGCTCATGAAAACTGCCATAAAATGCGAAAACGGCGAGTTTTTGGTCATATTTATAAAACATGTACTGCGTTTTATGGTTGTTCCAAATCGCCCTGGACCCACAAAACTATGGGCAATAGCTCATGGAAACGTCCATAAAATGCAAAAACGGCAAATTTTTGGTCATAACTCTCAAACACATACCGGGTGTTACGGTCATTGGAAATCGCCCTGGAACACCTAAATTGTAGGCAATAGCTCATGAAAGCGATCATAAAACACGAAAACGACGAGTTTTTGGTCATAACTCTCAAACATGTATCGAGTCTTACAATCAGTGTAAATCTCCATTTAACCCCAAAACTATGCGCAATAGCTCATGAAAACGGCCATAAAACGTGAAAACGGTGAGTTTTTGGTCATATCTCTCAAACATGTCTCGAGTCTTACAGGCCATGCAAATCGCCCTGGAATCCCAGAACTATTGGCAATAGCTCATGGAAACAGACATAAAATACGAAAACGATGAGTTTTTGGTCATATCTCTCAAAGATGTATCGGGTTTTCAGTCTTTGTAAATCTCCATGGAACCCCAAAACTGTGGGCATTAGCTCATGAAAATGGTCATAACACATGAGAACAACGGGTTTTTGTCACAGCTCTCAAACATGTATCGGGTCTTACGGTCATTATAATTTTCCCTAGATCCCCAAAACGGCCATAAAACGCGAAAACAAGTTTTTCTTCATATCTCTCAAACATGTATCGTGTCTTACGAGTCATGCAAATCGCCTTGAAACCCCAAAAGTATGGGCAATAGCTCATAGAGACGTCCATTAAATGCGAAAACGACGAGTTTTTGGTCATAGCTCTCAAACATGTATCGGGGCTTATGGGCCATGAAAATCGCCATAGAACCGCAAACTGTGGGAAATAGTTCATGAAATGTCCATAAAACGCGAAACGAAGAGTTTTTTTCATAACTCTCAAACATGTATCGGGTCTTACAGTCATTGTAAATCCTCCTATAACCCCAAAACTTTGGGAAATAGCTCATAAAAACGGCCATAAAATGCAAAAATAATGAGTTTTTGGTCATATCTCTAAAACATGCACCAGGTCTTATAGTCATTGTAAATCGCCCTAGACCCCCAAAACTATGTGCAAATAGCTCATGGAAATGACCATAAAACGTGAAAACAACGAATTTTTTGGACATAACTCTTAAGCACGTACCGGGTGTTATGTTCATTCGAAATTTCCCTAGAACACCTAAACTATAGGCAATAGCTCGGGAAAATGGCCATAGAACACAAAAACAACGAGTTTTTGGTCATAACTCTCAAACATGTATCGAGTCTTACGATCGTTTAAATCTCCATTCAACCCTAAAACTATGGGCAATAGCTGATGAAAACTGTCATAAAACTCAAAAACGATGATTTTTTGGTCATATCTCTCGAACATGTCTCAAGTCTTACAGGCCATGCAAAATCGCCCTAGAATCCCAAAACTATGGTCAATAGGTCATGGAAACCATAAAACGCATAAACGATAAGTTTTTGGTCATATCTCTCAAAGATGTACCGGATTTTCAGTCTTTGTAAATCACCATGGAACCCCGAAACTATGGGCAATAACTCATGAAAAATGGCCATAAAACGCGAAAACAACGAGTTTTTGGTCAAATCTCTCAAACATGTATCGGGTCTTACAGTCATTGCAAATCTCCCTAGTACCCAAAAACTCTGGGAAATAACTCATGAAAACGTTCATAAAACATGAAAACAATGAGTTTTTTTCACAACTCTCATACATGTATCGGGTCTTACGGTCGTTGTAATTTCCCTGGGACCCTAAAATGGCCATAAAACCCGAAATAACGAGTTTTTTTGTCATATCTCTCAAACATGTATCGGATCTTACGGGCCATAGAACCCCAAAATCGTGGGAAATAGCACATGATAACGACCATAAAACACACAAAACAACATGTTTTGCGTCATATCTCTTAAACAGGCATCGGGCCTTATGGGCCATGCAAATCACCCTGAAACCCCAAAAATATGGGCAATAGCTCATGAAAATGGCAATAAAACATGAAAATGACAAGTTTTTGTCATAACTCTGAAACATGTATCAGGCCTTACGGTTGTTGTAAATCTGCCTATAACCCCAAAACTTTGGAAAATAGCTCATGAAAACGGCCATAAAATGTGAAAACGACTAGTTTTTGGTCATATTTCTAAAACATGTACTAGGTTTTATGGTCGTTGTAAATCGCTCTAGACCCCCAAAACTACGGGCAATAGCTCATGAAAATAGCCATGAAACAGGAAAACGATGAGTTTTTGGCCATACCTCTCAAACATGTATCGGGGCTTATGAGCCATGCAAAATCACCCTAGAACCCAAAAATTGTGGGCAATAGCTCATGATAACAGACATAAAACGCGAAAACAACGAGTTTTTTTCATGACTCACAAACATGGATCAGGTATTACGGTCGTTGTAAATCGCGCTATAACTCCAGAACTTTGGTAAATAGCTCATGAAAACGATCATAAAACGCGAAAACGACGAGTTTTTGGTCATATCTCTAAAATATGTATCGGGTCTTATGGTCGTTGTAAATCGCCATGCACCCCCAAAACTATGGGCAATAGCTTATGGAAACAGTCATAAAACGTGAAAACAATGAATTTTTTGTCATAACTCTTAAACACGTACCAGGTGTTATGGTCGTTGGAAATCGCACTAGAACACCTAAAATTTATTAAATAGCTCATAAAAACGGCCATAAAACAAGAAAACGATGAGTTTTTTGGGCATGACTCTCAAACATGTATCGACTCTTACAATCGTTGTAAATGTCCATGTAACCCCAAAACCATGCATGGGCAATAGCTTCTGAAAACAGGCATAAAACCCGAAACCATGAGTTTTTTATCATATTTCTCAAACATCTCTCGAGTCTTACATGCCATGCAAATCACCCTAGAATCCCAAAACTATGGGTAATAGCTTATGGAAATGGTCATATAACACGAAAATGATGAGTTTTTTTCTCAAACATGTATCGGGTCTTACCAGCCATGCAAATCGTATTGGAACCCAAAACTATGGACAATAACTAATGGAAACGGTCATAAAACACGAAAACGACGAGTTTTTGGTCTTAACTAGCAAACATGTCCCGGGGGCTACAGTCGATGGAAGTTGCACTGGAACACCAAAACTATGCGCAATAGCTCATATAAATGGCCATAAAACACGAAAAGGTTGAGTTTTTGGTCATAACTCTTAAACATGTATCGAATCTTACAATCGCTGTAAATCTCCATATAACCCCAAAACTATAGGGAATAGTTCATGAAAACGTCCATAAAACGCGAAAATGATGAGTTTTTGGTCATATCTCTGAAACATGTCTCGGGTCTTTACAGGCCATGCAAATCGCCTTGGAATCCCAAAAATATGGACAACAATACCTCATGGAAACGACCATATAACGCGAAAACGATGAGTTTTTTGTCATATCTCTCAAACATGTACCGGGTTTACAGTCATTGTAAATCGCCATGGAACCCTAAAACTATGGGCAATAACTTATGAAAATGACCATAAAACGCGAAAACAACGAGCTTTTGGTCATATCTCTCAAACATGTATCGGGTCTTACAGTCGTTGCAAATCGCCCTAATACCCAAAAACTATGGGAAATAACTCATAAAAACAGCCATAAAACATAAAAACAACGAGTTTTTGTCACAACTTTCAAACATGTATCATGTCTTACGGTCCTTGTAATTTGCCTTAGAACCCCAAAACAACCATAAAACGTGATATGTGGTTATGATTATATAAGCAGAGCACGTGCGGGGCTTTAGACCCACACACAAAAACCCTAAAATATTTTTTCTATCTAGGCATCCACGGCCGTCCTCCGCACCTAGCCGCCTGCCCCAAGGCAAGGCAAGCTTTCTCTTCTTTTTTATGGATTTTGCTTGTTTCCTCTGTTTAACCATGCTGCCAAAGGGGGCATTGTCAACGATTACACCCAACTCTCGGGGGCACTTATTACGGGGGCAACCTAAATGCCCTAGGTTACGGACCTCACTCTTTTTTTTCAATTTAGCGGTATGTTCCTATCTACAAGATCCTGCTATGACCACGCTCAAATTTTTAATTTTAAGTCTAGTGCATCGGTACAACAAGAAGTTGACTGATTATAGTTTTAAAGAAATCCAATGTATATTGCCATGGAAATAAGAAATTGTCTTGGCAGTTTGGTATATTGTTTGCTTGTAAATTAAACAGCAATTTTGTTACAAAAATAGACAGAAATCTGGTACAAAATTGGACAACATTTCTGCATGAATTGGCAACTATTTATGTGCTTTTTCAGAGGACAGAACTACATCATTACATACTACACCAACAAAAGCAACAACAATATCATCAGTACATAGTACACCAACAAAAGCAAAATCATGAGCAAGTGCAACTGCCTCCTTTCCTTGCTTCTGCTGCTTTCTTCTAAAGTGATACATGAAGTGGAGCAGGCTGAGAACTGGAACATGTAACTTTCAGTGACTGCTCCGTGCAGGCATGCCGCAGGGGATCAACAAGACTATTCAACATGCAGCTACCCTCCAAATGCAAACTACAACAAGACTATTCTAATCAGCTCCCCAAGGCAGCACCTAGCATCCAAATGCCACCAGCTAGCATCCAAATAAGCTAACCACTAATACCTGTCTACTTCATCAACTCGGTACTACAGCCAATGCTAGTAGCAGCAGCTACTACTATTATAATAGAGCCACACCACTACTGCAGCAGTAATCACAGGCAGAAGCAGCACGGTCATGGGCAGAAACAGAGCAAATAGACAATACAGAAACAGAGTAAGCAGACATGTCCATGGCGTCCAAACTCGACCTGAGCTACCCCTTCCCCGCCTAAGCGACGACTTGGACACCTCATTGGTCCAAAATGGACGCTTTAGACAGGAATCTAAGACGACCAGGACGACGCCTTGACGTTCCTGGGCTATCACCCACCCTCCATTATCATCTTTCTTTTCTCAGACAAACAAAACCACCTAGCACGTGTAACCTATTGGTAGTCATAGGCTTTAGTCGATGATTTCCTGCCAGTTTTTTTGTCTGTTTCGGAAAATGATAATCAAAGACTCAGACAAAGCCAATTTCGGTCTCCAGATTTTCTCATACACCTGTGAGCTCTTTATTGGTTTGAAAATGTGCCTGAATTTTAGAACAGCTAGCCGTCCAATAGCCACAGCCAAAACAAAAGACAGATAGGATAAACAACCAGACAGGTCGACCGGTAAGAAAACTTGGCGCCACATACTGGTTGTGGTTCCCAGGTCATCAAAGCCGGTAGTGTGGAGCAATCGGAGTCACTAATGAAAGCCAGTGGTGTGGGCCAATCAATGTGTTCTTACTTCTTAGGCGGATGCTGCCTTGTCAAACTTGAGGGGCTTCACCACCTCCCATGTGAAGTCGGGGTCCTCACGGCCAAAGTGGCCGTAGGCGGCGGTCTTGATGAACCTGTTCCCGCCCTTCTTGAGGTCAAGGTTGATGCTGATCATCCCGGGCCTGAAGTCGAAGTTCTCCTTCACGAGCTTCAGGATCTCCCTGTCGGGGATCTTGCCGGTGCCGTAGGTGTCGACGAAGACGGACAAGGGCTCGGGCACGCCGATGGCGTAGGAGATCTGCACGATGACGCGGCGCGCGAGCTCGCTGGCCACGATGCTCTTGGCGGCCTGCCTGGCGATGTAGGCGCCGCTGCGGTCGACCTTGGTGGGGTCCTTCCCGGAGAAGGCGCCGCCGCCGTGCGCTCCCCAGCCGCCATAGGTGTCGATGATGATCTTGCGGCCGGTGAGGCCGGCGTCGCCGTGCGGCCCGCCGATGACAAAGCGGCCCGACGGGTTGAGGTGGAAGATGGTGTTCCCGTCGAGGTACTTGGCGGGGATCACCGGCTTGATGACGTGCTCCTTGAGGTCCGCCGCGATCTCGTCGTTGGTGACGGTCTCGTCGTGCTGGGTGGAGATGAGGACGGTGTGGACGCGGATGGGCACCATGGCGCCCCCCTCGTTGCGGTACTCGACGGTGACCTGGGTCTTGCCGTCGGGCCTGACCCACGCGCAGGTCCCGTTCTTGCGCACCTCGGTGAGCCGCGCGCCGATCTTGGTGGCGAGAACGTGGCTCAGCGGCATGAGCTCGGGGGTCTCATCCGTGGCGTACCCGAACATGATGCCCTGGTCGCCCGCGCCGACCTCCTCGGGGCGCTTGGTGAAGTGGCCGTGCACGCCCTGCGCGATGTCGGGGGACTGCTGCTCGATGTTGACGAGCACCTTGCAGCGGTCGGCGTCGAGGCCGACGTCGTCGGACACGAAGCCGATGGCGCGGCAGGTGTCGCGCACGATCCGCTCGTAGTCGACGGCGGCCTTGGTGGTGATCTCGCCGAAGACCATGACCATGTTGGTCTTGGTGCAGGTCTCGCAGGCGACCTTGCTGTCGGGGTCCTGCGCGAGGCAGGCGTCGAGCACCGCGTCGGAGACCTGGTCGCACAGCTTGTCCGGGTGGCCCTCGTTCACGGACTCGGAGGTGAAGAGGAACGTCTCGGCCGCCATTCCTCTTTTCCGCTGCTTCTGCTAGATGCAAGCAAATAATAAATCACAAAGGGGATTGATTAACCGGATGATTGTTAGAAACAGACTCTACCCCTCCCCGCCTGTCATTTTGGTACTACTCCGATCCCTCCGATCCAAATTACTCCGTCTAGATTGGGATGTATCTAGACGTGTTTCAGTCTAGATACATCCGAATCTAGACTAATATATGAGTCAACAACTAATTTGGATCGGATCTGAGGGAATAGAAAAAGGGGAGGTAAAACGAATAATGAATCTTGCCACGAAATCCGGCCGGGTACATGATTTGTCAACGAATAATGAACTCGCCTCTTTTGATGAAGAAGAAGAAGAGAGTAGTAGTACTAATATAATAATCGAAGAATGAGCCCGGCCGGCGGTGTGAGGAGGAACGGAATGGAGCTAACCTTGTGCCGCCGCTGCTGCTGCTTTGGTTCCGGCGGAGGAGACGGATCGGAGAGGAAGGAGGTGGGAAGGAAGAGGGTGGTGTGCCGAGATCCGTCCAGGCAACCGCCACTTTATACTCCCTCTCGGTAGAGATGGTAGGTGGCGTTTGGTGGCGTTTGGAAGGGCCGGGGTTGGGGACTGCACAACCTGTGCTGTGCTGTGGCGGTGTCGTTTGGTGAGGCTGCGCGGCGGGACCGCACGACCTGTGCTGTGCTGTGCTGTGCTGTGCTGGCTCTAGTAGTTGCGGAAGCCCTTGTCGTCACCAACCAAACTCACCTACTACATCTGCCTCTTCTTTATTTTCTCATCGTCGTCCCACTTGCCTACGTGATGAGCTGTTTCTTAATTTTATTTATTTTATACACCACGCGGTAGGCATGCTTCCGTCCAAAACCGGTCCCCAATATTATGTGCCTCACAACGCAAGCCGCTATTGGGGCTGTCGACAGCCGTGCCGGCGATCCCCAATACCGCAAACCCAATACAAGTTTGCCTAAAAACTAATCAAACTCTCAAATAAATAGAAACTTTAAAGTGATCATCACACGACAGGGAATCAAAATCCAAATTTTATCACACATATGAATTGGATTTAAAGTCGCGCCGTATAGGAATCAGAGTTCTCGTCCACTCCGGCTCCACAAAATAAAGTTCCTGGCTTACTCCGGCCATCGCCGACAAAGTCCGACTACCAAAACTTGATACAAGCATGCAGGAACTTAGACGTGCATGGATGATTAGACGTGCTTCATCCTTGCCAATGCAACGTGCGAGGCCTAATTCATCGCGTTGATCATGGAGGCATTGGCTTGAGCCCTCACGTTTTCAACCTTTTGCTTCTCTAGCTCATACTTCAAATCTTACGTGTGCAAGATCGCCTTACACCTTGTGTCCACTGGCGGACCTTGGGCTGAAATTTTGGGGAGCGGGGCGGGAGGGGGGGGGGGGGCAAATGGGCTGGGGACGAAAATTAAGCTGTAGGCTGATTTTTAGTTGACAAATGGGCTGAATATATGCCCTTCCCCTTTTCTCTCGTTCTTGTCCTTCTTGTTGTAGGTCTGGCACCCGGCCGAGGGCCCTTTCCCTTTTCTCTCGTTCTTGCCCTTCTTGTTGTAGGTCTGGCACCCGGCCGAGGGCCCTTCCCCTTTTCTCTCGTTCTTGCCCTTCTTGTTGTAGGTCTGGCACCCGGCCGAGGGCCCTTCCCCTTTTCTCTCGTTCTTTCCCTTCTTGTTGTAGGTCTGGCACCCGGCCGAGGGCCCTTCCCCTTTTCTCTCGTTCTTGCCCTTCTTGTTGTAGGTCTGGCACCTGGCCGAGGGCCCTTCCCCTTTTCTCTCGTTCTTCCCCTTCTTGTTGTAGGTCTGGCACCCGGCCGAGGGCCCTTCCCCTTTTCTCTCGTTCTTGCCCTTCTTGTTGTAGGTCTGGCACCCGGCCGAGGGCCCTTCCCCTTTTCTCTCGTTCTTTCCCTTCTTGTTGTAGGTCTGGCACCCGGCCGAGGGCCCTTCCCCTTTTCTCTCGTTCTTTCCCTTCTTGTTGTAGGTCTGGCACCCGGCCGAGGGCCCTTCCCCTTTTCTCTCGTTCTTGCCCTTCTTGTTGTAGGTCTGGCACCCGGCCGAGGGCCCTTCCCCTTTTCTCTCGTTCTTTCCCTTCTTGTTGTAGGTCTGGCACCCGACCGAGGGCCCTTCCCCTTTTCTCTCGTTCTTGCCCTTCTTGTTGTAGGTCTGGCACCCGGCCGAGGGCCCTTCCCCTTTTCTCTCGTTCTTTCCCTTCTTGTTGTAGGTCTGGCACCCGGCCGAGGGCCCTTCCCCTTTTCTCTCGTTCTTTCCCTTCTTGTTGTAGGTCTGGCACCCGGCCGAGGGCCCTTCCCCTTTTCTCTCGTTCTTTCCCTTCTTGTTGTAGGTCTGGCACCCGGCCGAGGGCCCTTCCCCTTTTCTCTCGTTCTTTCCCTTCTTGTTGTAGGTCTGGCACCCGGCCGAGGGCCCTTCCCCTTTTCTCTCGTTCTTGCCCTTCTTGTTGTAGGTCTGGCACCCGGCCGAGGGCCCTTCCCCTTTTCTCTCGTTCTTTCCCTTCTTGTTGTAGGTCTGGCACCCGGCCGAGGGCCCTTCCCCTTTTCTCTCGTTCTTTCCCTTCTTGTCGTAGGTCTGGCACCCGGCCGAGGGCCCTTCCCCTTTTCTCTCGTTCTTGCCCTTCTTGTTGTAGGTCTGGCACCCGGCCGAGGGCCCTTCCCCTTTTCTCTCGTTCTTTCCCTTCTTGTTGTAGGTCTGGCACCCGGCCGAGGGCCCTTCCCCTTTTCTCTCGTTCTTGCCCTTCTTGTTGTAGGTCTGGCACCCGGCCGAGGGCCCTTCCCCTTTTCTCTCGTTCTTTCCCTTCTTGTTGTAGGTCTGGCACCCGGCCGAGGGCCCTTCCCCTTTTCTCTCGTTCTTTCCCTTCTTGTTGTAGGTCTGGCACCCGGCCGAGGGCCCTTCCCCTTTTCTCTCGTTCTTGCCCTTCTTGTTGTAGGTCTGGCACCCGGCCGAGGGCGCTTCCCATTTTCTCTCGTTCTTGCCCTTCTTGTTGTAGGTCTGGCACCCGGCCGAGGGCCCTTCCCCTTTTCTCTCGTTCTTGCCCTTCTTGTTGTAGGTCTGGCACCCGGCCGAGGGCCCTTCCCCTTTTCTCTCGTTCTTGCCCTTCTTGTTGTAGGTCTGGCACCCGGCCGAGGGCCCTTCCCCTTTTCTCTCGTTCTTGCCCTTCTTGTTGTAGGTCTGGCACCCGGCCGAGGGCCCTTCCCCTTTTCTCTCGTTCTTGCCCTTCTTGTTGTAGGTCTGGCACCCGGCCGAGGGCCCTTCCCCTTTTCTCTCGTTCTTGCCCTTCTTGTTGTAGGTCTGGCACCCGGCCGAGGGCCCTTCCCCTTTTCTCTCGTTCTTGCCCTTCTTGTTGTAGGTCTGGCACCCGGCCGAGGGCCCTTCCCCTTTTCTCTCGTTCTTTCCCTTCTTGTTGTAGGTCTGGCACCCGTCCGAGGGCCCTTCCCCGCCGAGGGCCCTTCCCCTTTTCTCTCGTTCTTGCCCTTCTTGTTGTAGGTCTGGCACCCGGCCGAGGGCCCTTCCCCTTTTCTCTCGTTCTTTCCCTTCTTGTTGTAGGTCTGGCACCCGTCCGAGGGCCCTTCCCCGCCGAGGGCCCTTCCCCTTTTCTATCGTTCTTGCCCTTCTTGTTCTAGGTCTGGCACCCGGCCGAGGGCCCTTCCCGTTTTCTCTCGTTCTTTCCCTTCTTGTTGTAGGTCTGGCACCCGTCCGAGGGCCCTTCCCCTTTTCTCTCGTTCTTGCCCTTCTTGTTGTAGGTCTGGCACCCGGCCGAGGGCCCTTCCCGTTTTCTCTCGTTCTTTCCCTTCTTGTTGTAGGTCTGGCACCCGTTCGAGGGCCCTTCCCCGCCGAGGGCCCTTCCCCTTTTCTCTCGTTCTTGCCCTTCTTGTTGTAGGTCTGGCACCCGGCCGAGGGCCCTTCCCCTTTTCTCTCGTTCTTGCCCTTCTTGTTGTAGGTCTGGCACCCGGCCGAGGGCCCTTCCCCTTTTCTCTCGTTCTTGCCCTTCTTGTTGTAGGTCTGGCACCCGGCCGAGGGCCCTTCCCCTTTTCTCTCGTTCTTGCCCTTCTTGTTGTAGGTCTGGCACCCGGCCGAGGGCCCTTCCCCTTTTCTCTCGTTCTTGCCCTTCTTGTTGTAGGTCTGGCACCCGGCCGAGGGCCCTTCCCCTTTTCTCTCGTTCTTTCCCTTCTTGTTGTAGGTCTGGCACCCGGCCGAGGGCCCTTCCCCTTTTCTCTCGTTCTTTCCCTTCTTGTCGTAGGTCTGGCACCCGGCCGAGGGCCCTTCCCCTTTTCTCTCGTTCTTGCCCTTCTTGTTGTAGGTCTGGCACCCGGCCGAGGGCCCTTCCCCTTTTCTCTCGTTCTTTCCCTTCTTGTTGTAGGTCTGGCACCCGGCCGAGGGCCCTTCCCCTTTTCTCTCGTTCTTGCCCTTCTTGTTGTAGGTCTGGCACCCGGCCGAGGGCCCTTCCCCTTTTCTCTCGTTCTTTCCCTTCTTGTTGTAGGTCTGGCACCCGGCCGAGGGCCCTTCCCCTTTTCTCTCGTTCTTTCCCTTCTTGTTGTAGGTCTGGCACCCGGCCGAGGGCCCTTCCCCTTTTCTCTCGTTCTTGCCCTTCTTGTTGTAGGTCTGGCACCCGGCCGAGGGCCCTTCCCATTTTCTCTCGTTCTTGCCCTTCTTGTTGTAGGTCTGGCACCCGGCCGAGGGCCCTTCCCCTTTTCTCTCGTTCTTGCCCTTCTTGTTGTAGGTCTGGCACCCGGCCGAGGGCCCTTCCCCTTTTCTCTCGTTCTTGCCCTTCTTGTTGTAGGTCTGGCACCCGGCCGAGGGCCCTTCCCCTTTTCTCTCGTTCTTGCCCTTCTTGTTGTAGGTCTGGCACCCGGCCGAGGGCCCTTCCCCTTTTCTCTCGTTCTTGCCCTTCTTGTTGTAGGTCTGGCACCCGGCCGAGGGCCCTTCCCCTTTTCTCTCGTTCTTGCCCTTCTTGTTGTAGGTCTGGCACCCGGCCGAGGGCCCTTCCCCTTTTCTCTCGTTCTTGCCCTTCTTGTTGTAGGTCTGGCACCCGGCCGAGGGCCCTTCCCCTTTTCTCTCGTTCTTTCCCTTCTTGTTGTAGGTCTGGCACCCGTCCGAGGGCCCTTCCCCGCCGAGGGCCCTTCCCCTTTTCTCTCGTTCTTGCCCTTCTTATTGTAGGTCTGGCACCCGGCCGAGGGCCCTTCCCCTTTTCTCTCATTCTTTCCCTTCTTGTTGTAGGTCTGGCACCCGTCCGAGGGCCCTTCCCCGCCGAGGGCCCTTCCCCTTTTCTATCGTTCTTGCCCTTCTTGTTCTAGGTCTGGCACCCGGCCGAGGGCCCTTCCCGTTTTCTCTCGTTCTTTGCCTTCTTGTTGTAGGTCTGGCACCCGTCCGAGGGCCCTTCCCCGCCGAGGGCCCTTCCCCTTTTCTCTCGTTCTTGCCCTTCTTGTTGTAGGTCTGGCACCCGGCCGAGGGCCCTTCCCGTTTTCTCTCGTTCTTTCCCTTCTTGTTGTAGGTCTGGCACCCGTTCGAGGGCCCTTCCCCGCCGAGGGCCCTTCCCCTTTTCTCTCGTTCTTGCCCTTCTTGTTGTAGGTCTGGCACCCGGCCGAGGGCCCTTCCCCTTTTCTCTCGTTCTTTCCCTTCTTGTCGTAGGTCTGGCACCCGGCCGAGGGCCCTTCCCCTTTTCTCTCGTTCTTGCCCTTCTTGTTGTAGGTCTGGCACCCGGCCGAGGGCCCTTCCCCTTTTCTCTCGTTCTTTCCCTTCTTGTTGTAGGTCTGGCACCCGGCCGAGGGCCCTTCCCCTTTTCTCTCGTTCTTGCCCTTCTTGTTGTAGGTCTGGCACCCGGCCGAGGGCCCTTCCCCTTTTCTCTCGTTCTTTCCCTTCTTGTTGTAGGTCTGGCACCCGGCCGAGGGCCCTTCCCCTTTTCTCTCGTTCTTTCCCTTCTTGTTGTAGGTCTGGCACCCGGCCGAGGGCCCTTCCCCTTTTCTCTCGTTCTTGCCCTTCTTGTTGTAGGTCTGGCACCCGGCCGAGGGCCCTTCCCATTTTCTCTCGTTCTTGCCCTTCTTGTTGTAGGTCTGGCACCCGGCCGAGGGCCCTTCCCCTTTTCTCTCGTTCTTGCCCTTCTTGTTGTAGGTCTGGCACCCGGCCGAGGGCCCTTCCCCTTTTCTCTCGTTCTTGCCCTTCTTGTTGTAGGTCTGGCACCCGGCCGAGGGCCCTTCCCCTTTTCTCTCGTTCTTGCCCTTCTTGTTGTAGGTCTGGCACCCGGCCGAGGGCCCTTCCCCTTTTCTCTCGTTCTTGCCCTTCTTGTTGTAGGTCTGGCACCCGGCCGAGGGCCCTTCCCCTTTTCTCTCGTTCTTGCCCTTCTTGTTGTAGGTCTGGCACCCGGCCGAGGGCCCTTCCCCTTTTCTCTCGTTCTTGCCCTTCTTGTTGTAGGTCTGGCACCCGGCCGAGGGCCCTTCCCCTTTTCTCTCGTTCTTTCCCTTCTTGTTGTAGGTCTGGCACCCGTCCGAGGGCCCTTCCCCGCCGAGGGCCCTTCCCCTTTTCTCTCGTTCTTGCCCTTCTTGTTGTAGGTCTGGCACCCGGCCGAGGGCCCTTCCCCTTTTCTCTCGTTCTTTCCCTTCTTGTTGTAGGTCTGGCACCCGTCCGAGGGCCCTTCCCCGCCGAGGGCCCTTCCCCTTTTCTATCGTTCTTGCCCTTCTTGTTCTAGGTCTGGCACCCGGCCGAGGGCCCTTCCCGTTTTCTCTCGTTCTTTCCCTTCTTGTTGTAGGTCTGGCACCCGTCCGAGGGCCCTTCCCCTTTTCTCTCGTTCTTGCCCTTATTGTTGTAGGTCTGGCACCCGGCCGAGGGCCCTTCCCGTTTTCTCTCGTTCTTTCCCTTCTTGTTGTAGGTCTGGCACCCGTTCGAGGGCCCTTCCCCGCCGAGGGCCCTTCCCCTTTTCTCTCGTTCTTGCCCTTCTTGTTGTAGGTCTGGCACCCGGCCGAGGGCCCTTCCCCTTTTCTCTCGTTCTTGCCCTTCTTGTTGTAGGTCTGGCACCCGGCCGAGGGCCCTTCCCCTTTTCTCTCGTTCTTGCCCTTCTTGTTGTAGGTCTGGCAGCCGGCCGAGGGCCCTTCCCCTTTTCTCTCGTTCTTGCCCTTCTTGTTGTAGGTCTGGCACCCGGCCGAGGGCCCTTCCCCTTTTCTCTCGTTCTTGCCCTTCTTGTTGTAGGTCTGGCACCCGGCCGAGGGCCCTTCCCCTTTTCTCTCGTTCTTTCCCTTCTTGTTGTAGGTCTGGCACCCGGCCGAGGGCCCTTCCCCTTTTCTCTCGTTCTTTCCCTTCTTGTCGTAGGTCTGGCACCCGGCCGAGGGCCCTTCCCCTTTTCTCTCGTTCTTGCCCTTCTTGTTGTAGGTCTGGCACCCGGCCGAGGGCCCTTCCCCTTTTCTCTCGTTCTTTCCCTTCTTGTTGTAGGTCTGGCACCCGGCCGAGGGCCCTTCCCCTTTTCTCTCGTTCTTGCCCTTCTTGTTGTAGGTCTGGCACCCGGCCGAGGGCCCTTCCCCTTTTCTCTCGTTCTTTCCCTTCTTGTTGTAGGTCTGGCACCCGGCCGAGGGCCCTTCCCCTTTTCTCTCGTTCTTTCCCTTCTTGTTGTAGGTCTGGCACCCGGCCGAGGGCCCTTCCCCTTTTCTCTCGTTCTTGCCCTTCTTGTTGTAGGTCTGGCACCCGGCCGAGGGCCCTTCCCATTTTCTCTCGTTCTTGCCCTTCTTGTTGTAGGTCTGGCACCCGGCCGAGGGCCCTTCCCCTTTTCTCTCGTTCTTGCCCTTCTTGTTGTAGGTCTGGCACCCGGCCGAGGGCCCTTCCCCTTTTCTCTCGTTCTTGCCCTTCTTGTTGTAGGTCTGGCACCCGGCCGAGGGCCCTTCCCCTTTTCTCTCGTTCTTGCCCTTCTTGTTGTAGGTCTGGCACCCGGCCGAGGGCCCTTCCCCTTTTCTCTCGTTCTTGCCCTTCTTGTTGTAGGTCTGGCACCCGGCCGAGGGCCCTTCCCCTTTTCTCTCGTTCTTGCCCTTCTTGTTGTAGGTCTGGCACCCGGCCGAGGGCCCTTCCCCTTTTCTCTCGTTCTTGCCCTTCTTGTTGTAGGTCTGGCACCCGGCCGAGGGCCCTTCCCCTTTTCTCTCGTTCTTTCCCTTCTTGTTGTAGGTCTGGCACCCGTCCGAGGGCCCTTCCCCGCCGAGGGCCCTTCCCCTTTTCTCTCGTTCTTGCCCTTCTTATTGTAGGTCTGGCACCCGGCCGAGGGCCCTTCCCCTTTTCTCTCATTCTTTCCCTTCTTGTTGTAGGTCTGGCACCCGTCCGAGGGCCCTTCCCCGCCGAGGGCCCTTCCCCTTTTCTATCGTTCTTGCCCTTCTTGTTCTAGGTCTGGCACCCGGCCGAGGGCCCTTCCCGTTTTCTCTCGTTCTTTGCCTTCTTGTTGTAGGTCTGGCACCCGTCCGAGGGCCCTTCCCCGCCGAGGGCCCTTCCCCTTTTCTCTCGTTCTTGCCCTTCTTGTTGTAGGTCTGGCACCCGACCGAGGGCCCTTCCCGTTTTCTCTCGTTCTTTCCCTTCTTGTTGTAGGTCTGGCACCCGTTCGAGGGCCCTTCCCCGCCGAGGGCCCTTCCCCTTTTCTCTCGTTCTTGCCCTTCTTGTTGTAGGTCTGGCACCCGGCCGAGGGCCCTTCCCCTTTTCTCTCGTTCTTGCCCTTCTTGTTGTAGGTCTGGCACCCGGCCGAGGGCCCTTCCCCTTTTCTCTCGTTCTTGCCCTTCTTGTTGTAGGTCTGGCACCCGGCCGAGGGCCCTTCCCCTTTTCTCTCGTTCTTGCCCTTCTTGTTGTAGGTCTGGCACCCGGCCGAGGGCCCTTCCCCTTTTCTCTCGTTCTTGCCCTTCTTGTTGTAGGTCTGGCACCCGGCCGAGGGCCCTTCCCCTTTTCTCTCGTTCTTTCCCTTCTTGTTCTAGGTCTGGCACCCGGCCGTGGGCCCTTCCCCTTTTCTCTCGTTCTTGCCCTTCTTGTTCTAGGTCTGGCACCCGGCCGAGGGCCCTTCCCGTTTTCTCTCGTTCTTTCCCTTCTTGTTGTAGGTCTGGCACCCGTCTGAGGGACCTTCCCCTTTTCTCTCGTTCTTGCCCTTCTTGTTGTAGGTCTCGCACCCGGCCGAGGGCCCTTCCCGTTTTCTCTCGTTCTTTCCCTTCTTGTTGTAGGTCTGGCACCCGTCCGAGGGCCCTTCCCCTTTTCTCTCGTTCTTGCCCTTCTTGTTGTAGGTCTGGCACCCGGCCGAGGGCCCTTCCCCTTTTCTCTCGTTCTTTCCCTTCTTGTTGTAGGTCTGGCACCCGGCCGAGGGCCCTTCCCCTTTTCTCTCGTTCTTTCCCTTCTTGTTGTAGGTCTGGCACCCGGCCGAGGGCCCTTCCCCTTTTCTCTCGTTCTTTCCCTTCTTGTTGTAGGTCTGGCACCCGGCCGAGGGCCCTTCCCCTTTTCTCTCGTTCTTTCCCTTCTTGTTGTAGGTCTGGCACCCGGCCGAGGGCCCTTCCCCTTTTCTCTCGTTCTTGCCCTTCTTGTTGTAGGTCTGGCACCCGGCCGAGGGCCCTTCCCCTTTTCTCTCGTTCTTTCCCTTCTTGTTGTAGGTCTGGCACCCGGCCGAGGGCCCTTCCCCTTTTCTCTCGTTCTTGCCCTTCTTGTTGTAGGTCTGGCACCCGGCCGAGGGCCCTTCCCCTTTTCTCTCGTTCTTTCCCTTCTTGTTGTAGGTCTGGCACCCGGCCGAGGGCCCTTCCCCTTTTCTCTCGTTCTTTCCCTTCTTGTTGTAGGTCTGGCACCCGGCCGAGGGCCCTTCCCCTTTTCTCTCGTTATTTCCCTTCTTGTTGTAGGTCTGGCACCCGGCCGAGGGCCCTTCCCCTTTTCTCTCGTTCTTTCCCTTCTTGTTGTAGGTCTGGCACCCGGCCGAGGGCCCTTCCCCTTTTCTCTCGTTCTTGCCCTTCTTGTTGTAGGTCTGGCACCCGGCCGAGGACCCTTCCCCTTTTCTCTCGTTCTTTCCCTTCTTGTTGTAGGTCTGGCACCCGGCCGAGGGCCCTTCCCCTTTTCTCTCGTTCTTGCCCTTCTTGTTGTAGGTCTGGCACCCGGCCGAGGGCCCTTCCCCTTTTCTCTCGTTCTTTCCCTTCTTGTTGTAGGTCTGGCACCCGGCCGAGGGCCCTTCCCCTTTTCTCTCGTTCTTTCCCTTCTTGTTGTAGCTCTGGCACCCGGCCGAGGGCCCTTCCCCTTTTCTCTCGTTCTTGCCCTTCTTGTTGTAGGTCTAGCACCCGGCCGAGGGCCCTTCCCCTTTTCTCTCGTTCTTTCCCTTCTTGTTGTAGGTCTGGCACCCGGCCGAGGGCCCTTCCCCTTTTCTCTCGTTCTTGCCCTTCTTGTTGTAGGTCTGGCACCCGGCCGAGGGCCCTTCCCCTTTTCTCTCGTTCTTGCCCTTCTTGTTGTAGGTCTGGCACCCGGCCGAGGGCCCTTCCCCTTTTCTCTCGTTCTTTCCCTTCTTGTTGTAGGTCTGGCACCCGGCCGAGGGCCCTTCCCCTTTTCTCTCGTTCTTGCCCTTCTTGTTGTAGGTCTGGCACCCGGCCGAGGGCCCTTCCCCTTTTCTCTCGTTCTTTCCCTTCTTGTTGTAGGTCTGGCACCCGGCCGAGGGCCCTTCCCCTTTTCTCTCGTTCTTTCCCTTCTTGTTGTAGCTCTGGCACCCGGCCGAGGGCCCTTCCCCTTTTCTCTCGTTCTTGCCCTTCTTGTTGTAGGTCTAGCACCCGGCCGAGGGCCCTTCCCCTTTTCTCTCGTTCTTTCCCTTCTTGTTGTAGGTCTGGCACCCGGCCGAGGGCCCTTCCCCTTTTCTCTCGTTCTTGCCCTTCTTGTTGTAGGTCTGGCACCCGGCCGAGGGCCCTTCCACTTTTCTCTCGTTCTTGCCCTTCTTGTTGTAGGTCTGGCACCCGGCCGAGGGCCCTTCCCCTTTTGTCTCGTTCTTGCCCTTCTTGTTCTAGGTCTGGCACCCAGCCGAGGGCCCTTCCCGTTTTCTCTCGTTCTTTCCCTTCTTGTTGTAGGTCTGGCACCCGTCCGAGGGCCCTTCCCCGCCGAGGGCCCTTCCCCTTTTCTCTCGTTCTTGCCCTTCTTGTTGTAGGTCTGGCACCCGGCCGAGGGCCCTTCCCGTTTTCTCTCGTTCTTTCCCTTCTTGTTGTAGGTCTGGCACCCGTCCGAGGGCCCTTCCCCGCCGAGGGCCCTTCCCCTTTTCTCTCGTTCTTGCCCTTCTTGTTCTAGGTCTGGCACCCGGCCGAGGGCCCTTCCCGTTTTCTCTCGTTCTTTCCCTTCTTGTTGTAGGTCTGGAACCCGTCCGAGGGCCCTTCCCCGCCGAGGGCCCTTCCCCTTTTCTCTCGTTCTTGCCCTTCTTGTTGTAGGTCTGGCACCCGGCTGAGGGCCCTTCCCGTTTTCTCTCGTTCTTTCCCTTCTTGTTGTAGGTCTGGCACCCGTCCGAGGGCCCTTCCCCGCCGAGGGCCCTTCCCCTTTTCTCTCGTTCTTGCCCTTCTTGTTGTAGGTCTGGCACCCGGCCGAGGGCCCTTCCCCTTTTCTCTCGTTCTTGCCCTTCTTGTTGTAGGTCTGGCACCCGGCCGAGGGCCCTTCCCGTTTTCTCTCGTTCTTTCCCTTCTTGTTGTAGGTCTGGCACCCGTCCGAGGGCCCTTCCCCTTTTCTCTCGTTCTTGCCCTTCTTGTTCTAGGTCTGGCACCCGGCCGAGGGCCCTTCCCGTTTTCTCTCGTTCTTTCCCTTCTTGTTGTAGGTCTGGCACCCGTCCGAGGGCCCTTCCCCTTTTCTCTCGTTCTTGCCCTTCTTGTTGTAGGTCTGGCACCCGGCCGAGGGCCCTTCCCGTTTTCTCTCGTTCTTTCCCTTCTTGTTGTAGGTCTGGCACCCGTCCGAGGGCCCTTCCCCGCCGAGGGCCCTTCCCCATTTCTCTCGTTCTTGCCCTTCTTGTTGTAGGTCTGGCACCCGGCCGAGGGCCCTTCCCCTTTTCTCTCGTTCTTGCCCTTCTTGTTGTAGGTCTGGCACCCGGCCGAGGGCCCTTCCCCTTTTCTCTCGTTCTTGCCCTTCTTGTTGTAGGTGTAGCACCCGGCCGAGGGCCCTTCCCCTTTTCTCTCGTTCTTGCCCTTCTTGTTGTAGGTCTGGCACCCGGCCGAGGGCCCTTCCCCTTTTTTCTCGTTCTTGCCCTTCTTGTTGTAGGTCTGGCACCCGGCCGAGGGCCCTTCCCCTTTTCTCTCGTTCTTGCCCTTCTTGTTGTAGGTCTGGCACCCGGCCGAGGGCCCTTCCCCTTTTCTCTCGTTCTTGCCCTTCTTGTTCTAGGTCTGGCACCCGGCCGAGGGCCCTTCCCGTTTTCTCTCGTTCTTTCCCTTCTTGTTGTAGGTCTGGCACCCGTCCGAGGGCCCTTCCCCGCCGAGGGCCCTTCCCCTTTTCTCTCGTTCTTGCCCTTCTTGTTGTAGGTCTGGTACCCGGCCGAGGGCCCTTCCCGTTTTCTCTCGTTCTTTCCCTTCTTGTTGTAGGTCTGGCACCCGTCCGAGGGCCCTTCCCCGCCGAGGGCCCTTCCCCTTTTCTCTCGTTCTTGCCCTTCTTGTTCTAGGTCTGGCACCCGGCCGAGGGCCCTTCCCGTTTTCTCTCGTTCTTTCCCTTCTTGTTGTAGGTCTGGCACCCGTCCGAGGGCCCTTCCCCGCCGAGGGCCCTTCCCCTTTTCTCTCGTTCTTGCCCTTCTTGTTGTAGGTCTGGCACCCGGCCGAGGGCCCTTCCCCTTTTCTCTCGTTCTTGCCCTTCTTGTTGTAGGTCTGGCACCCGGTCGAGGGCCCTTCCCGTTTTCTCTCGTTCTTTCCCTTCTTGTTGTAGGTCTGGCACCCGTCCGAGGGCCCTTCCCCGCCGAGGGCCCTTCCCCTTTTCTCTCGTTCTTGCCCTTCTTGTTGTAGGTCTGGCACCCGGCCGAGGGCCCTTCCCGTTTTCTCTCGTTCTTTCCCTTCTTGTTGTAGGTCTGGCACCCGTCCGAGGGCCCTTCCCCTTTTCTCTCGTTCTTGCCCTTCTTGTTCTAGGTCTGGCACCCGGCCGAGGGCCCTTCCCGTTTTCTCTCGTTCTTTCCCTTCTTGTTGTAGGTCTGGCACCCGTCCGAGGGCCCTTCCCCTTTTCTCTCGTTCTTGCCCTTCTTGTTGTAGGTCTGGCACCCGGCCGAGGGCCCTTCCCGTTTTCTCTCGTTCTTTCCCTTCTTGTTGTAGGTCTGGCACCCGTCCGAGGGCCCTTCCCCGCCGAGGGCCCTTCCCCATTTCTCTCGTTCTTGCCCTTCTTGTTGTAGGTCTGGCACCCGGCCGAGGGCCCTTCCCCTTTTCTCTCGTTCTTGCCCTTCTTGTTGTAGGTCTGGCACCCGGCCGAGGGCCCTTCCCCTTTTCTCTCGTTCTTGCCCTTCTTGTTGTAGGTGTAGCACCCGGCCGAGGGCCCTTCCCCTTTTCTCTCGTTCTTGCCCTTCTTGTTGTAGGTCTGGCACCCGGCCGAGGGCCCTTCCCCTTTTCTCTCGTTCTTGCCCTTCTTGTTGTAGGTCTGGCACCCGGCCGAGGGCCCTTCCCCTTTTCTCTCGTTCTTGCCCTTCTTGTTGTAGGTCTGGCACCCGACCGAGGGCCTTCCCCTTTTCTCTCGTTCTTGCCCTTCTTGTTGTAGGTCTGGCACCCGGCCGAGGGCCCTTCCCCTTTTCTCTCGTTCTTGCCCTTCTTGTTGTAGGTCTGGCACCCGGCCGAGGGCCCTTCCCCTTTTTTCTCGTTCTTGCCCTTCTTGTTGTAGCTCTGGCACCCGGCCGAGGGCCCTTCCCCTTTTCTCTCGTTCTTGCCCTTCTTGTTGTAGGTCTGGCACCCGGCCGAGGGCCCTTCCCCTTTTCTCTCGTTCTTGCCCTTCTTGTTCTAGGTCTGGCACCCGGCCGAGGGCCCTTCCCGTTTTCTCTCGTTCTTTCCCTTCTTGTTGTAGGTCTGGCACCCGTCCGAGGGCCCTTCCCCGCCGAGGGCCCTTCCCCTTTTCTCTCGTTCTTGCCCTTCTTGTTGTAGGTCTGGCACCCGGCCGAGGGCCCTTCCCGTTTTCTCTCGTTCTTTCCCTTCTTGTTGTAGGTCTGGCACCCGTCCGAGGGCCCTTCCCCGCCGAGGGCCCTTCCCCTTTTCTCTCGTTCTTGCCCTTCTTGTTCTAGGTCTGGCACCCGGCCGAGGGCCCTTCCCGTTTTCTCTCGTTCTTTCCCTTCTTGTTGTAGGTCTGGCACCCGTCCGAGGGCCCTTCCCCGCCGAGGGCCCTTCCCCTTTTCTCTCGTTCTTGCCCTTCTTGTTGTAGGTCTGGCACCCGGCCGAGGGCCCTTCCCGTTTTCTCTCGTTCTTTCCCTTCTTGTTGTAGGTCTGGCACCCGTCCGAGGGCCCTTCCCCGCCGAGGGCCCTTCCCCTTTTCTCTCGTTCTTGCCCTTCTTGTTGTAGGTCTGGCACCCGGCCGAGGGCCCTTCCCCTTTTCTCTCGTTCTTGCCCTTCTTGTTGTAGGTCTGGCACCCGGCCGAGGGCCCTTCCCCTTTTCTCTCGTTCTTGCCCTTCTTGTTGTAGGTCTGGCACCCGGCCAAGGGCCCTTCCCCTTTTCTCTCGTTCTTGCCCTTCTTGTTGTAGGTCTGGCACCCGGCCGAGGGCCCTTCCCCTTTTCTCTCGTTCTTGCCCTTCTTGTTGTAGGTCTGGCACCCGGCCGAGGGCCTTCCCCTTTTCTCTCGTTCTTGCCCTTCTTGTTGTAGGTCTGGCACCCGGCCGAGGGCCCTTCCCCTTTTCTCTCGTTCTTTCCCTTCTTGTTGTAGGTCTGGCACCCGGCCGAGGGCCCTTCCCCTTTTCTCTCGTTCTTGCCCTTCTTGTTGTAGGTCTGGCACCCGGCCGAGGGCCCTTCCCCTTTTCTCTCGTTCTTGCCCTTCTTGTTGTAGGTCTGGCACCCGGCCGAGGGCCCTTCCCCTTTTCTCTCCTTCTTGCCCTTCTTGTTCTAGGTCTGGCACCCGACCGAGGGCCCTTCCCGTTTTCTCTCGTTCTTTCCCTTCTTGTTGTAGGTCTGGCACCCGTCCGAGGGCCCTTCCCCGCCGAGGGCCCTTCCCCTTTTCTCTCGTTCTTGCCCTTCTTGTTGTAGGTCTGGCACCCGGCCGAGGGCCCTTCCCGTTTTCTCTCGTTCTTTCCCTTCTTGTTGTAGGTCTGGCACCCGTCCGAGGGCCCTTCCCCGCCGAGGGCCCTTCCCCTTTTCTCTCGTTCTTGCCCTTCTTGTTCTAGGTCTGGCACCCGGCCGAGGGCCCTTCCCGTTTTCTCTCGTTCTTTCCCTTCTTGTTGTAGGTCTGGCACCCGTCCGAGGGCCCTTCCCCGCCGTGGGCCCTTCCCCTTTTCTCTCGTTCTTGCCCTTCTTGTTGTAGGTCTGGCACCCGGCCGAGGGCCCTTCCCGTTTTCTCTCGTTCTTTCCCTTCTTGTTGTAGGTCTGGCACCCGTCCGAGGGCCCTTCCCCGCCGAGGGCCCTTCCCCTTTTCTCTCGTTCTTGCCCTTATTGTTGTAGGTCTGGAACCCGGCCGAGGGCCCTTCCCCTTTTCTCTCGTTCTTGCCCTTCTTGTTGTAGGTCTGGCACCCGGCCGAGGGCCCTTCCCCTTTTCTCTCGTTCTTGCCCTTCTTGTTGTAGGTCTGGCAACCGGCCGAGGGCCCTTCCCCTTTTCTCTCGTTCTTGCCCTTCTTGTTGTAGGTCTGGCACCCGCCGAGGGGCCTTCCCCTTTTCTCTCGTTCTTGCCCTTCTTGTTGTAGGTCTGGCACCCGGTCGAGGGCCCTTCCCGTTTTCTCTCGTTCTTTCCCTTCTTGTTGTAGGTCTGGCACCCGTCCGAGGGCCCTTCCCCGCCGAGGGCCCTTCCCCTTTTCTCTCGTTCTTGCCCTTCTTGTTGTAGGTCTGGCACCCGGCCGAGGGCCCTTCCCATTTTCTCTCGTTCTTTCCCTTCTTGTTGTAGGTCTGGCACCCGTCCGAGGGCCCTTCCCCGCCGAGGGCCCTTCCCCTTTTCTCTCGTTCTTGACCTTCTTGTTGTAGGTCTGGCACCCGGCCGAGGGCCCTTCCCGTTTTCTCTCGTTCTTTCGCTTCTTGTTGTAGGTCTGGCACCCGTCCGAGGGCCCTTCCCCGCCGAGGGCCCTTCCCCTTTTCTCTCGTTCTTGCCCTTCTTGTTGTAGGTCTGGCACCCGGCCGAGGGCCCTTCCCCTTTTCTCTCGTTCTTGCCCTTCTTGTTGTAGGTCTGGCACCCGGCCGAGGGCCCTTCCCCTTTTCTCTCGTTCTTGCCCTTCTTGTTGTAGGTCTGGCACCCGGCCGAGGGCCCTTCCCCTTTTCTCTCGTTCTTGCCCTTCTTGTTGTAGGTCTGGCACCCGGCCGAGGGCCCTTCCCCTTTTCTCTCGTTCTTGCCCTTCTTGTTCTAGGTCTGGCACCCGGCCGAGGGCCCTTCCCGTTTTCTCTCGTTCTTTCCCTTCTTGTTGTAGGTCTGGCACCCGTCCGAGGGCCCTTCCCCGCCGAGGGCCCTACCCCTTTTCTCTCGTTCTTGCCCTTCTTGTTGTAGGTCTGGCACCCGGCCGAGGGCCCTTCCCGTTTTCTCTCGTTCTTTCCCTTCTTGTTGTAGGTCTGGCACCCGTCCGAGGGCCCTTCCCCGCCGAGGGCCCTTCCCCTTTTCTCTCGTTCTTGCCCTTCTTGTTCTAGGTCTGGCACCCGGCCGAGGGCCCTTCCCATTTTCTCTCGTTCTTTCCCTTCTTGTTGTAGGTCTGGCACCCGTCCGAGGGACCTTCCCCGCCGAGGGCCCTTCCCCTTTTCTCTCGTTCTTGCCCTTCTTGTTGTAGGTCTGGCACCCGGCCGAGGGCCCTTCCCGTTTTCTCTCGTTCTTTCCCTTCTTGTTATAGGTCTGGCACCCGTCCGAGGGCCCTTCCCCGCCGAGGGCCCTTCCCCTTTTCTCTCGTTCTTGCCCTTCTTGTTGTAGGTCTGGCACCCGGCCGAGGGCCCTTCCCCTTTTCTCTCGTTCTTGCCCTTCTTGTTGTAGGTCTGGCACCCGGCCGAGGGTCCTTCCCCTTTTCTCTCGTTCTTGCCCTTCTTGTTGTAGGTGTAGCACCCGGCCGAGGGCCCTTCCCCTTTTCTCTCGTTCTTGCCCTTCTTGTTGTAGGTCTGGCACCCGGCCGAGGGCCCTTCCCCTTTTCTCTCGTTCTTGCCCTATTTGTTGTAGGTCTGGCACCCGGCCGAGGGCCTTCCCCTTTTCTCTCGTTCTTGCCCTTCTTGTTGTAGGTCTGGCACCCGGCCGAGGGCCCTTCCCCTTTTCTCTCGTTCTTGCCCTTCTTGTTGTAGGTCTGGCACCCGGCCGAGGGCCCTTCCCCTTTTCTCTCGTTCTTGCCCTTCTTGTTGTAGGTCTGGCACCCGGCCGAGGGCCCTTCCCCTTTTCTCTCGTTCTTGCCCTTCTTGTTGTAGGTCTGGCACCCGGCCGAGGGCCCTTCCCCTTTTCTCTCCTTCTTGCCCTTCTTGTTCTAGGTCTGGCACCCGGCCGAGGGCCCTTCCCGTTTTCTCTCGTTCTTTCCCTTCTTGTTGTAGGTCTGGCACCCGTCCGAGGGCCCTTCCCCGCCGAGGGCCCTTCCCCTTTTCTCTCGTTCTTGCCCTTCTTGTTGTAGGTCTGGCACCCGGCCGAGGGCCCTTCCCCTTTTCTCTCGTTCTTTCCCTTCTTGTTGTAGGTCTGGCACCCGGCCGAGGGCCCTTCCCCTTTTCTCTCGTTCTTTCCCTTCTTGTTGTAGGTCTGGCACCCGGCCGAGGGCCCTTCCCCTTTTCTCTCGTTCTTTCCCTTCTTGTTGTAGGTCTGGCACCCGGCCGAGGGCCCTTCCCCTTTTCTCTCGTTCTTTCCCTTCTTGTTGTAGGTCTGGCACCCGGCCGAGGGCCCTTCCCCTTTTCTCTCGTTCTTGCCCTTCTTGTTGTAGGTCTGGCACCCGGCCGAGGGCCCTTCCCCTTTTCTCTCGTTCTTGCCCTTCTTGTTGTAGGTCTGGCACCCGGCCGAGGGTCCTTCCCCTTTTCTCTCGTTCTTGCCCTTCTTGTTGTAGGTGTAGCACCCGGCCGAGGGCCCTTCCCCTTTTCTCTCGTTCTTGCCCTTCTTGTTGTAGGTCTGGCACCCGGCCGAGGGCCCTTCCCCTTTTCTCTCGTTCTTGCCCTATTTGTTGTAGGTCTGGCACCCGGCCGAGGGCCTTCCCCTTTTCTCTCGTTCTTGCCCTTCTTGTTGTAGGTCTGGCACCCGGCCGAGGGCCCTTCCCCTTTTCTCTCGTTCTTGCCCTTCTTGTTGTAGGTCTGGCACCCGGCCGAGGGCCCTTCCCCTTTTCTCTCGTTCTTGCCCTTCTTGTTGTAGGTCTGGCACCCGGCCGAGGGCCCTTCCCCTTTTCTCTCGTTCTTGCCCTTCTTGTTGTAGGTCTGGCACCCGGCCGAGGGCCCTTCCCCTTTTCTCTCCTTCTTGCCCTTCTTGTTCTAGGTCTGGCACCCGGCCGAGGGCCCTTCCCGTTTTCTCTCGTTCTTTCCCTTCTTGTTGTAGGTCTGGCACCCGTCCGAGGGCCCTTCCCCGCCGAGGGCCCTTCCCCTTTTCTCTCGTTCTTGCCCTTCTTGTTGTAGGTCTGGCACCCGGCCGAGGGCCCTTCCCGTTTTCTCTCGTTCTTTCCCTTCTTGTTGTAGGTCTGGCACCCGTCCGAGGGCCCTTCCCCTTTTCTCTCGTTCTTGCCCTTCTTGTTCTAGGTCTGGCTCCCGGCCAAGGGCCCTTCCCGTTTTCTCTTGTTCTTTCCCTTCTTGTTGTAGGTCTGGCACCCGTCCGAGGGCCCTTCCCCGCCGAGGGCCCTTCCCCTTTTCTCTCGTTCTTGCCCTTCTTGTTGTAGGTCTGGCACCCGGCCGAGGGCCCTTCCCGTTTTCTCTCGTTCTTTCCCTTCTTGTTGTAGGTCTGGCACCCGTCCGAGGGCCCTTCCCCGCCGAGGGCCCTTCCCCTTTTCTCTCGTTCTTGCCCTTCTTGTTGTAGGTCTGGCACCCGGGCGAGGGCCCTTCCCCTTTTCTCTCGTTCTTTCCCTTCTTGTTGTAGGTCTGGCACCCGGCCGAGGGCCCTTCCCCTTTTCTCTCGTTCTTGCCCTTCTTGTTGTAGGTCTGGCACCCGGCCGAGGGCCCTTCCCCTTTTCTCTCGTTCTTGCCCTTCTTGTTGTAGGTCTGGCACCCGGCCGAGGGCCCTTCCCCTTTTCTCTCGTTCTTGCCCTTCTTCTTGTAGGTCTGGCACCCGGCCGAGGGCCCTTCCCCTTTTCTCTCGTTCTTGCCCTTCTTGTTGTAGGTCTGGCACCCGGTCGAGGGCCCTTCCCGTTTTCTCTCGTTCTTTCCCTTCTTGTTGTAGGTCTGGCACCCGTCCGAGGGCCCTTCCCCGCCGAGGGCCCTTCCCCTTTTCTCTCGTTCTTGCCCTTCTTGTTTTAGGTCTGGCACCCGGCCGAGGGCCCTTCCCGTTTTCTCTCGTTCTTTCTCTTCTTGTTGTAGGTCTGGCACCCGTCCGAGGGCCCTTCCCCGCCGAGGGCCCTTCCCCTTTTCTCTCGTTCTTGACCTTCTTGTTGTAGGTCTGGCACCCGGCCGAGGGCCCTTCCCGTTTTCTCTCGTTCTTTCGCTTCTTGTTGTAGGTCTGGCACCCGTCCGAGGGCCCTTCCCCGCCGAGGGCCCTTCCCCTTTTCTCTCGTTCTTGCCCTTCTTGTTGTAGGTCTGGCACCCGGCCGAGGGCCCTTCCCCTTTTCTCTCGTTCTTGCCCTTCTTGTTGTAGGTCTGGCACCCGGCCGAGGGCCCTTCCCCTTTTCTCTCGTTCTTGCCCTTCTTGTTGTAGGTCTGGCACCCGGCCGAGGGCCCTTCCCCTTTTCTCTCGTTCTTGCCCTTCTTGTTCTAGGTCTGGCACCCGGCCGAGGGCCCTTCCCGTTTTCTCTCGTTCTTTCCCTTCTTGTTGTAGGTCTGGCACCCGTCCGAGGGCCCTTCCCCGCCGAGGGCCCTTCCCCTTTTCTCTCGTTCTTGCCCTTCTTGTTGTAGGTCTGGCACCCGGCCGAGGGCCCTTCCCCTTTTCTCTCGTTCTTTCCCTTCTTGTTGTAGGTCTGGCACCCGGCCGAGGGCCCTTCCCCTTTTCTCTCGTTCTTGCCCTTCTTGTTGTAGGTCTGGCACCCGGCCGAGGGCCCTTCCCCTTTTCTCTCGTTCTTGCCCTTCTTGTTGTAGGTCTGGCACCCGGCCGAGGGCCCTTCCCCTTTTCTCTCGTTCTTGCCCTTCTTGTTCTAGGTCTGGCACCCGGCCGAGGGCCCTTCCCGTTTTCTCTCGTTCTTTCCCTTCTTGTTGTAGGTCTGGCACCCGTCCGAGGGCCCTTCCCCGCCGAGGGCCCTTCCCCTTTTCTCTCGTTCTTGCCCTTCTTGTTGTAGGTCTGGCACCCGGCCAAGGGCCCTTCCCGTTTTCTCTCGTTCTTTCCCTTCTTGTTGTAGGTCTGGCACCCGTCCGAGGGCCCTTCCCTGCCGAGGGCCCTTCCCCTTTTCTCTCGTTCTTGCCCTTCTTGTTCTAGGTCTGGCACCCGGCCGAGGGCCCTTCCCGTTTTCTCTTGTTCTTTCCCTTCTTGTTGTAGGTCTGGCACCCGTCCGAGGGACCTTCCCCGCCGAGGGCCCTTCCCCTTTTCTCTCGTTCTTGCCCTTCTTGTTGTAGGTCTGGCACCCGGCCGAGGGCCCTTCCCGTTTTCTCTCGTTCTTTCCCTTCTTGTTGTAGGTCTGGCACCCGTCCGAGGGCCCTTCCCCGCCGAGGGCCCTTCCCCTTTTCTCTCGTTCTTGCCCTTCTTGTTGTAGGTCTGGCACCCGGCCGAGGGCCCTTCCCCTTTTCTCTCGTTCTTGCCCTTCTTGTTGTAGGTCTGGCACCCGGCCGAGGGCCCTTCCCCTTTTCTCTCGTTCTTGCCCTTCTTGTTGTAGGTCTGGCACCCGGCCGAGGGCCCTTCCCCTTTTCTCTCGTTCTTGCCTTTCTTGTTGTAGGTCTGGCACCCGGCCGAGGGCCCTTCCCCTTTTCTCTCGTTCTTGCCCTTCTTGTTGTAGGTCTGGCACCCGGCCGAGGGCCCTTCCCCTTTTCTCTCGTTCTTGCCCTTCTTGTTGTAGGTCTGGCACCCGGTCGAGGGCCCTTCCCGTTTTCTCTCGTTCTTTCCCTTCTTGTTGTAGGTCTGGCACCCGTCCGAGGGCCCTTCCCCGCCGAGGGCCCTTCCCCTTTTCTCTCGTTCTTGCCCTTCTTGTTGTAGGTCTGGCACCCGGCCGAGGGCCCTTCCCGTTTTCTCTCGTTCTTTCCCTTCTTGTTGTAGGTCTGGCACCCGTCCGAGGGCCCTTCCCCACCGAGGGCCCTTCCCCTTTTCTCTCGTTCTTGACCTTCTTGTTGTAGGTCTGGCACCCGGCCGAGGGCCCTTCCCGTTTTCTCTCGTTCTTTCGCTTCTTGTTGTAGGTATGGCACCCGTCCGAGGGCCCTTCCCCGCCGAGGGCCCTTCCCCTTTTCTCTCGTTCTTGCCCTTCTTGTTCTAGGTCTGGCACCCGGCCGAGGGCCCTTCCCGTTTTTTCTCGTTCTTTCCCTTCTTGTTGTAGGTCTGGCACCCGTCCGAGGGCCCTTCCCCGCCGAGGGCCCTTCTCCTTTTCTCTCGTTCTTGCCCTTCTTGTTGTAGGTCTGGCACCCGGCCGAGGGCCCTTCCCGTGTTCTCTCGTTCTTTCCCTTCTTGTTGTAGGTCTGGCACCCGTTCGAGGGCCCTTCCCCGCCGAGGGCCCTTCCCCTTTTCTCTCGTTCTTGCCCTTCTTGTTGTAGGTCTGGCACCCGGCCGAGGGCCCTTCCCCTTTTCTCTCGTTCTTGCCCTTCTTGTTGTAGGTCTGGCACCCGGCCGAGGGCCCTTCCCCTTTTCTCTCGTTCTTGCCCTTGTTGTTGAAGGTCTGGCACCCGGCCGAGGGCCCTTCCCCTTTTCTCTCGTTCTTGCCCTTCTTGTTGTAGGTCTGGCACCCGGCCGAGGGCCTTCCCCTTTTCTCTCGTTCTTGCCCTTCTTGTTGTAGGTCTAGCACCCGGCCGAGGGCCCTTTCCCTTTTCTCTCGTTCTTGCCCTTCTTATTGTAGGTCTGGCACCCGGCCGAGGGCCCTTCCCCTTTTCTCTCGTTCTTGCCCTTCTTGTTGTAGGTCTGGCACCCGGCCGAGGGCCCTTCCCCTTTTCTCTCGTTCTTTCCCTTCTTGTTGTAGGTCTGGCACCCGGCCGAGGGCCCTTCCCCTTTTCTCTCGTTCTTGCCCTTCTTGTTCTAGGTCTGGCACCCGGCCGAGGGCCCTTCCCGTTTTCTCTCGTTCTTTCCCTTCTTGTTGTAGGTCTGGCACCCGTCCGAGGGCCCTTCCCCTTTTCTCTCGTTCTTGCCCTTCTTGTTGTAGGTATGGCACCCGGCCGAGGGCCCTTCCCCTTTTCTCTCGTTCTTGCCCTTCTTGTTGTAGGTATGGCACCCGGCCGAGGGCCCTTCCCCTTTTCTCTCGTTCTTGCCATTCTTGTTCTAGGTCTGGCACCCGGCCGAGGGCCTTTCCCGTTTTCTCTCGTTCTTTCCCTTCTTGTTGTAGGTCTGGCACCCGTCCGAGGGCCCTTCCCCGCCGAGGGCCCTTCCCCTTTTCTCTCGTTCTTGCCCTTCTTGTTGTAGGTCTGGCACCCGGCTGAGGGCCCTTCCCGTTTTCTCTCGTTCTTTCCCTTCTTGTTGTAGGTCTGGCACCCGTCCGAGGGCCCTTCCCCGCCGAGGGCCCTTCCCCTTTTCTCTCGTTCTTGCTCTTCTTGTTCTAGGTCTGGCACCCGGCCGAGGGCCCTTCCCGTTTTCTCTCGTTCTTTCCCTTCTTGTTGTAGGTCTGGCACCCGTCCGAGGGCCCTTCCCCGCCGAGGGCCCTTCCCCTTTTCTCTCGTTCTTGCCCTTCTTGTGGTAGGTCTGGCACCCGGCCGAGGTCCCTTCCCGTTTTCTCTCGTTCTTTCCCTTCTTGTTGTAGGTCTGGCACCCGTCCGAGGGCCCTTCCCTGCCGAGGGCCCTTCCCCTTTTCTCTCGTTCTTGCCCTTCTTGTTGTAGGTCTGGCACCCGGCCAAGGGCCCTTCCCCTTTTCTCTCGTTCTTGCCCTTCTTGTTGTAGGTCTGGCACCCGGCCGAGGGCCCTTCCCCTTTTCTCTCGTTCTTGCCCTTCTTGTTGTAGGTCTGGCACCCGGCCGAGGGCCCTTCCCCTTTTCTCTCGTTCTTGCCCTTCTTGTTGTAGGTCTGGCACCCGGCCGAGGGCCCTTCCCCTTTTCTCTCGTTCTTGCCCTTCTTGTTGTAGGTCTGGCACCCGGCCGAGGGCCCTTCCCCTTTTCTCTTGTTCTTGCCCTTCTTGTTGTAGGTCTGGCACCCGGCCGAGGGCCCTTCCCGTTTTCTCTCGTTCTTTCCCTTCTTGTTGTAGGTCTGGCACCCGTTCGAGGGCCCTTCCCCGCCGAGGGCCCTTCCCCTTTTCTCTCGTTCTTGCCCTTCTTGTTGTAGGTCTGGCACCCGGCCGAGGGCCCTTCCCGTTTTCTCTCGTTCTTTCCCTTCTTGTTGTAGGTCTGGCACCCGTCCGAGGGCCCTTCCCCGCCGAGGGCCCTTCCCCTTTTCTCTCGTTCTTGCCCTTCTTGTTCTAGGTCTGGCACCCGGCCGAGGGCCCTTCCCGTTTTCTCTCGTTCTTACCCTTCTTGTTGTAGGTCTGGCACCCGTCCGAGGGCCCTTCCCCGCCGAGGGCCCTTCCCCTTTTCTCTCGTTCTTGCCCTTCTTATTGTAGGTCTGGCACCCGGCCGAGGGCCCTTCCCGTTTTCTCTCGTTCTTTCCCTTCTTGTTGTAGGTCTGGCACCCGTCCGAGGGCCCTTCCCCGCCGAGGGCCCTTCCCCTTTTCTCTCGTTCTTGCCCTTCTTGGTGTAGGTCTGGCACCCGGCCGAGGGCCCTTCCCCTTTTCTCTTGTTCTTGCCCTTCTTGTTGTAGGTCTGACACCCGGCCGAGGGCCCCTCCCGTTTTCTCTCATTCTTTCCCTTCTTGTTATAGGTCTGGCACCCGTCCGAGGGCCCTTCCACTTTTCTCTCGTTCTTGCCCTTCTTGTTGTAGGTCTGGCACCCGGCCGAGGGCCCTTCCCGTTTTCTCTCGTTCTTGCCCTTCTTGTTGTAGGTCTGGCACCCGACCGAGGGCCCTTCCCGTTTTCTCTCGTTCTTTCCCTTCTTGTTGTAGGTCTGGCACCCGTCCGAGGGCCCTTCCCCGCCGAGGGCCCTTCCACTTTTCTCTCGTTCTTGCCCTTCTTGTTGTAGGTCTGGCACCCGGCCGAGGGCCCTTCCTGTTTTCTCTCGTTCTTTCCCTTCTTGTTGTAGGTCTGGCACCCGTCCGAGGGCCCTTCCCCGCCGAGGGCCCTTCCCCTTTTCTCTCATTCTTGCCCTTCTTGTTGTATTTCTGGCACCCGGCCGAGGGCCCTTCCCGTTTTCTCTCGTTCTTGCCCTTCTTGTTGTAGGTCTGGCACCCGGCCGAGGGCCCTTCCCGTTTTCTCTCGTTCTTTCCCTTCTTGTTGTAGGTCTGGCACCCGTCCGAGGGCCCTTCCCCGTCGAGGGCCCTTCCCCTTTTCTCTCGTTCTTGTCCTTCTTGTTGTAGGTCTGGCAGCCGGCCGAGGGCCCTTCCCATTTTCTCTCGTTCTTTCCCTTCTTGTTGTAGGTCTGGCACCCGTCCGAGGGCCCTTCCCCTTTTCTCTCGTTCTTGCCCTTCTTGTTGTAGGTCTGGCACCCGGCCGAGGGCCCTTCCCCTTTTCTCTCGTTCTTGCCCTTCTTGTTGTAGGTCTGACACCCGGCCGAGGGCCCTTACCGTTTTCTCTCGTTCTTTCCCTTCTTGTTGTAGGTCTGGCACCCGGCCGAGGGCCCTTCCCCTTTTCTCTCGTTCTTGCCCTTCTTGTTGTAGGTCTGGCACCCGGCCGAGGGCCCTTCCCCTTTTCTCTCGTTCTTGCCCTTCTTGTTGTAGGTCTGGCACCCGGCCGAGGGCCCTTCCCCTTTTCTCTTGTTCTTGCCCTTCTTGTTGTAGGTCTGGCACCCGGCCGAGGGCCCTTCCCGTTTTCTCTCGTTCTTTCCCTTCTTGTTGTAGGTCTGGCACCCGTCCGAGGGCCCTTCCCCGCCGAGGGCCCTTCCCCTTTTCTCTCGTTCTTGCCCTTCTTGTTGTAGGTCTGGCACCCGGCCGAGGGCCCTTCCCGTTTTCTCTCGTTCTTTCCCTTCTTGTTGTAGGTCTGGCACCCGTCCGAGGGCCCTTCCCCGCCGAGGGCCCTTCCCCTTTTCTCTCGTTCTTGCCCTTCTTGTTCTAGGTCTGGCACCCGGCCGAGGGCCCTTCCCGTTTTCTCTCGTTCTTACCCTTCTTGTTGTAGGTCTGGCACCCGTCCGAGGGCCCTTCCCCGCCGAGGGCCCTTCCCCTTTTCTCTCGTTCTTGCCCTTCTTGTTGTAGGTCTGGCACCCGGCCGAGGGCCTTCCCGTTTTCTCTCGTTCTTTCCCTTCTTGTTGTAGGTCTGGCACCCGTCCGAGGGCCCTTCCCCGCCGAGGGCCCTTCCCCTTTTCTCTCGTTCTTGCCCTTCTTGGTGTAGGTCTGGCACCCGGCCGAGGGCCCTTCCCCTTTTCTCTTGTTCTTGCCCTTCTTGTTGTAGGTCTGACACCCGGCCGAGGGCCCTTCCCGTTTTCTCTCATTCTTTCCCTTCTTGTTATAGGTCTGGCACCCGTCCGAGGGCCCTTCCACTTTTCTCTCGTTCTTGCCCTTCTTGTTGTAGGTCTGGCACCCGGCCGAGGGCCCTTCCCGTTTTCTCTCGTTCTTGCCCTTCTTGTTGTAGGTCTGGCACCCGGCCGAGGGCCCTTCCCGTTTTCTCTCGTTCTTTCCCTTCTTGTTGTAGGTCTGGCACCCGTCCGAGGGCCCTTCCCCGCCGAGGGCCCTTCCACTTTTCTCTCGTTCTTGCCCTTCTTGTTGTAGGTCTGGCACCCGGCCGAGGGCCCTTCCCGTTTTCTCTCGTTCTTTCCCTTCTTGTTGTAGGTCTGGCACCCGTCCGAGGGCCCTTCCCCGCCGAGGGCCCTTCCCCTTTTCTCTCATTCTTGCCCTTCTTGTTGTAGGTCTGGCACCCGGCCGAGGGCCCTTCCCGTTTTCTCTCGTTCTTGCCCTTCTTGTTGTAGGTCTGGCACCCGGCCGAGGGCCCTTCCCGTTTTCTCTCGTTCTTTCCCTTCTTGTTGTAGGTCTGGCACCCGTCCGAGGGCCCTTCCCCGCCGAGGGCCCTTCCCCTTTTCTCTCGTTCTTGCCCTTCTTGTTGTAGGTCTGGCAGCCGGCCGAGGGCCCTTCCCATTTTCTCTCGTTCTTTCCCTTCTTGTTGTAGGTCTGGCACCCGTCCGAGGGCCCTTCCCCGCCGAGGGCCCTTCCCCTTTTCTCTCGTTCTTGCCCTTCTTGTTGTAGGTCTGGCACCCGGCCGAGGGCCCTTCCCCTTTTCTCTCGTTCTTGCCCTTCTTGTTGTAGGTCTGACACCCGGCCGAGGGCCCTTACCGTTTTCTCTCGTTCTTTCCCTTCTTCTTGTAGGTCTGGCACCCGTCCGAGGGCCCTTCCCCACCGAGGGCCCTTCCCCTTTTCTCTCGTTCTTGCCCTTCTTGTTGTAGGTCTGGCACCCGGCCGAGGGCCCTACCCGTTTTCTCTCGTTCTTGCCCTTCTTGTTGTAGGTCTGGCACCCGGCCGAGGGCCCTTCCCCTTTTCTCTCGTTCTTTCCCTTCTTGTTGTAGGTCTGGCACCCGGCCGAGGGCCCTTCCCCTTTTCTCTCGTTCTTGCCCTTCTTGTTGTAGGTCTGGCACCCGGTCGAGGGCCCTTCCCCTTTTCTCTCGTTCTTGCCCTTCTTGTTGTAGGTCTGGCACCCGGCCGAGGGGCCTTCCCCTTTTCTCTCGTTCTTGCCCTTCTTGTTGTAGGTCTGGCACCCGGCCGAGGGCCCTTCCCCTTTTCTCTCGTTCTTGCCCTTCTTGTTGTAGGTCTGGCACCCGGCCGAGGGCCCTTCCCGTTTTCTCTCGTTCTTGCCCTTCTTGTTGTAGGTCTGGCACCCGGCCGAGGGCCCTTCCCCGCAGAGGGCCCTTCCCCTTTTCTCTCGTTCTTGCCCTTCTTGTTGTAGGTCTGGCACCCGGCCGAGGGCCCTTCCCCTTTTCTCTCGTTCTTGCCCTTCTTGTTGTAGGTCTGGCACCCGGCCGAGGGCCCTTCCCGTTTTCTCTCGTTCTTTCCCTTCTTGTTGTAGGTCTGGCACCCGTCCGAGGGCCCTTCCCCGCCGAGGGCCCTTCCCCTTTTCTCTCGTTCTTACCCTTCTTGTTGTAGGTCTAGCACCCGGCCGAGGGCCCTTCCCCTTTTCTCTCGTTCTTGCCCTTCTTGTTGTAGGTCTGGCACCCGGCCGAGGGCCCTTCCCGTTTTCTCTCGTTCTTTCCCTTCTTGTTGTAGGTCTGGCACCCGTCCGAGGGCCCTTCCCCGCCGAGGGCCCTTCCCCTTTTCTCTCGTTCTTGCCCTTCTTGTTGTAGGTCTGGCACCCGGCCGAGGGCCTTCCCCTTTTCTCTCGTTCTTGCCCTTCTTGTTGTAGGTCTGGCACCCGGCCGAGGGCCCTTCCCCTTTTCTCTCGTTCTTGCCCTTATTGTTGTAGGTCTGGCACCCGGCCGAGGGCCCTTCCCCGCCGAGGGCCCTTCCCCTTTTCTCTCGTTCTTGCCCTTCTTGTTGTAGGTCTGGCACCCGGCCGAGGGCCCTTCCCCTTTTCTCTCGTTCTTGCCCTTCTTGTTGTAGGTCTGGCACCCGGCCGAGGTCCCTTCCCGTTTTCTCTCGTTCTTTCCCTTCTTGTTGTAGGTCTGGCACCCGTCCGAGGGCCCTTCCCCGCCGAGGGCCCTTCCCCTTTTCTCTCGTTCTTTCCCTTCTTGTTGTAGGTCTGGCACCCGGCCGAGGGCCCTTCCCCTTTTCTCTCGTTCTTGCCCTTCTTGTTGTAGGTCTGGCACCCGGCCGAGGGCCCTTCCCGTTTTCTCTCGTTCTTTCCCTTCTTGTTGTAGGTCTGGCACCCGTCCGAGGGCCCTTCCCCGCCGAGGGCCCTTCCCCTTTTCTCTCGTTCTTGCCCTTCTTGTTGTAGGTCTGGCACCCGGCCGAGGGCCCTTCCCCTTTTCTCTCGTTCTTGCCCTTCTTGTTGTAGGTCTGGCACCCGGCCGAGGGCCCTTCCCCTTTTCTCTCGTTCTTGCCCTTCTTGTTGTAGGTCTGGCACCCGGCCGAGGGCCCTTCCCCTTTTCTCTCGTTCTTGCCCTTCTTGTTGTAGGTCTGGCACCCGACCGAGGGCCCTTCCCCTTTTCTCTCGGTCTTGCCCTTCTTGTTGTAGGTCTGGCACCCTGCCGAGGGCCCTTCCCCTTTTCTCTCGTTCTTGCCCTTCTTGTTGTAGGTCTGGCACCCGGCCGAGGGCCCTTCCCGTTTTCTCTCGTTCTTTCCCTTCTTGTTGTAGGTCTGGCACCCGTCCGAGGGCCCTTCCCCTTTTCTCTCGTTCTTGCCCTTCTTGTTGTAGGTCTGGCACCCGGCCGAGGGCCCTTCCCCTTTTCTCTCGTTCTTGCCCTTCTTGTTGTAGGTCTGGCACCCGGCCGAGGGCCCTTCCCCTTTTCTCTCGTTCTTGCCCTTCTTGTTGTAGGTCTGGCACCCGGCCGAGGGCCCTCCCCCTTTTATCTCGTTCTTGCCCTTCTTGTTGTAGGTCTGGCACCCGGCCGAGGGCCCTTCCCATTTTCTCTCGTTCTTTCCCTTCTTGTTGTAGGTCTGGCACCCGTCCGAGGGTCCTTCCCCGCCGAGGGCCCTTCCCCTTTTCTCTCGTTCTTGCCCTTCTTGTTGTAGGTCTGGCACCCGGCCGAGGGCCCTTCCCCTTTTCTCTCGTTCTTGCCCTTCTTGTTGTAGGTCTGGCACCCGGCCGAGGGCCCTTCCCCTTTTCTCTCGTTCTTGCCCTTCTTGTTGTAGGTCTGGCACCCGGCCGAGGGCCCTTCCCCTTTTCTCTCGTTCTTGCCCTTCTTGTTGTAGGTCTGGCACCCGGCCGAGGGCCCTTCCCCTTTTCTCTCGTTCTTGCCCTTCTTGTTGTAGGTCTGGCACCCGGCCGAGGGCCCTTCCCGTTTTCTCTCGTTCTTGCCCTTCTTGTTGTAGGTCTGGCACCCGGCCGAGGGCCCTTCCCCGCAGAGGGCCCTTCCCCTTTTCTCTCGTTCTTGCCCTTCTTGTTGTAGGTCTGGCACCCGGCCGAGGGCCCTTCCCCTTTTCTCTCGTTCTTGCCCTTCTTGTTGTAGGTCTGGCACCCGGCCGAGGGCCCTTCCCGTTTTCTCTCGTTCTTTCCCTTCTTGTTGTAGGTCTGGCACCCGTCCGAGGGCCCTTCCCCGCCGAGGGCCCTTCCCCTTTTCTCTCGTTCTTACCCTTCTTGTTGTAGGTCTAGCACCCGGCCGAGGGCCCTTCCCCTTTTCTCTCGTTCTTGCCCTTCTTGTTGTAGGTCTGGCACCCGGCCGAGGGCCCTTCCCGTTTTCTCTCGTTCTTTCCCTTCTTGTTGTAGGTCTGGCACCCGTCCGAGGGCCCTTCCCCGCCGAGGGCCCTTCCCCTTTTCTCTCGTTCTTGCCCTTCTTGTTGTAGGTCTGGCACCCGGCCGAGGGCCTTCCCCTTTTCTCTCGTTCTTGCCCTTCTTGTTGTAGGTCTGGCACCCGGCCGAGGGCCCTTCCCCTTTTCTCTCGTTCTTGCCCTTATTGTTGTAGGTCTGGCACCCGGCCGAGGGCCCTTCCCCGCCGAGGGCCCTTCCCCTTTTCTCTCGTTCTTGCCCTTCTTGTTGTAGGTCTGGCACCCGGCCGAGGGCCCTTCCCCTTTTCTCTCGTTCTTGCCCTTCTTGTTGTAGGTCTGGCACCCGGCCGAGGTCCCTTCCCGTTTTCTCTCGTTCTTTCCCTTCTTGTTGTAGGTCTGGCACCCGTCCGAGGGCCCTTCCCCGCCGAGGGCCCTTCCCCTTTTCTCTCGTTCTTTCCCTTCTTGTTGTAGGTCTGGCACCCGGCCGAGGGCCCTTCCCCTTTTCTCTCGTTCTTGCCCTTCTTGTTGTAGGTCTGGCACCCGGCCGAGGGCCCTTCCCGTTTTCTCTCGTTCTTTCCCTTCTTGTTGTAGGTCTGGCACCCGTCCGAGGGCCCTTCCCCGCCGAGGGCCCTTCCCCTTTTCTCTCGTTCTTGCCCTTCTTGTTGTAGGTCTGGCACCCGGCCGAGGGCCCTTCCCCTTTTCTCTCGTTCTTGCCCTTCTTGTTGTAGGTCTGGCACCCGGCCGAGGGCCCTTCCCCTTTTCTCTCGTTCTTGCCCTTCTTGTTGTAGGTCTGGCACCCGGCCGAGGGCCCTTCCCCTTTTCTCTCGTTCTTGCCCTTCTTGTTGTAGGTCTGGCACCCGGCCGAGGGCCCTTCCCCTTTTCTCTCGGTCTTGCCCTTCTTGTTGTAGGTCTGGCACCCTGCCGAGGGCCCTTCCCCTTTTCTCTCGTTCTTGCCCTTCTTGTTGTAGGTCTGGCACCCGGCCGAGGGCCCTTCCCGTTTTCTCTCGTTCTTTCCCTTCTTGTTGTAGGTCTGGCACCCGTCCGAGGGCCCTTCCCCTTTTCTCTCGTTCTTGCCCTTCTTGTTGTAGGTCTGGCACCCGGCCGAGGGCCCTTCCCCTTTTCTCTCGTTCTTGCCCTTCTTGTTGTAGGTCTGGCACCCGGCCGAGGGCCCTTCCCCTTTTCTCTCGTTCTTGCCCTTCTTGTTGTAGGTCTGGCACCCGGCCGAGGGCCCTCCCCCTTTTATCTCGTTCTTGCCCTTCTTGTTGTAGGTCTGGCACCCGGCCGAGGGCCCTTCCCATTTTCTCTCGTTCTTTCCCTTCTTGTTGTAGGTCTGGCACCCGTCCGAGGGTCCTTCCCCGCCGAGGGCCCTTCCCCTTTTCTCTCGTTCTTGCCCTTCTTGTTGTAGGTCTGGCACCCGGCCGAGGGCCCTTCCCCTTTTCTCTCGTTCTTGCCCTTCTTGTTGTAGGTCTGGCACCCGGCCGAGGGCCCTTCCCCTTTTCTCTCGTTCTTGCCCTTCTTGTTGTAGGTCTGGCACCCGGCCGAGGGCCCTTCCCCTTTTCTCTCGTTCTTGCCCTTCTTGTTGTAGGTCTGGCACCCGGCCGAGGGCCCTTCCCCTTTTCTCTCGTTCTTGCCCTTCTTGTTATAGGTCTGCCACCCGGCCGAGGGCCCTTCCCCTTTTCTCCCGTTCTTGTCCTTCTTGTTGTAGGTCTGGCACCCGGCCGAGGGCCCTTCCCCTTTTCTCTCGTTCTTGCCCTTCTTGTTGTAGGTCTGGCACCCGGCCGAGGGCCCTTCCCCTTTTCTCTCGTTCTTGCCCTTCTTGTTGTAGGTCTGGCACCCGGCCGAGGGCCCTTCCCCTTTTCTCTCGTTCTTGCCCTTCTTGTTGTAGGTCTGGCACCCGGCCGAGGGCCCTTCCCCTTTTCTCTCGTTCTTGCCCTTCTTGTTGTAGGTCTGGCACCCGGCCGAGGGCCCTTCCCCTTTTCTCTCGTTCTTGCCCTTCTTGTTGTAGGTATGGCACCCGGCCGAGGGCCGTTCCCGTTTTCTCTCGTTCTTTCCCTTCTTGTTGTAGGTATGGCACCCGTCCGAGGGCCCTTCCCCTTTTCTCTCGTTCTTTCCCTTCTTGTTGTAGGTCTGGCACCCGGCCGAGGGCCCTTCCCCTTTTCTCTCGTTCTTTCCCTTCTTGTTGTAGGTCTGGCACCCGGCCGAGGGCCCTTCCCGTTTTCTCTCGTTCTTTCCCTTCTTGTTGTAGGTCTGGCACCCGTCCGAGGGCCCTTCCCCTTTTCTCTCGTTCTTTCCCTTCTTGTTGTAGGTCTGGCACCCGTCCGAGGCCCCCATGGAGGACGGAGGTGCTTCAATAGATCCATTATTGATGGTTTCGGTGGTAGTCGTCACGAGGTCATCGTCACAATTCTTGCAACCTTGAAGCAACACATGAAGGCAAAGTCCTTATCGTCGTTGTCGGTCTTGTACAACTTAAGTGAATTAGATAACTACCGAAGAAGAATAGACATCAACTTGAATACATCAAAAAACTATCAATTAAGAACACACATCAACCTAAGATGACATTTGTTGAAAATATCAAGGTTGGGGGTGAGCAACTTACATAATTTTACAAGTTCATGCTACCTGGCTTCCTCCTATTGATGGTTTCAAGATGGCAATGGAACTTGCTACAAGTTGTCTTGATCATGCTCAACCTATGCGACATTGTGTTTGAGCTGCAACTCATGTGTATTGCCACATACTCTCTGTATAGCCCGCGTTCATTGAATTGGTCGAAGATCCTCTTGTCGCCGTTTTGGTTGGCTCCGGTAATAGGATCAAGGCTCACACACTTCCCATCGTCGATGACACACTCGTCCTCCAATGGCTTCCACTTCGGCCCTCGACTGGCATTCCTCTTCTTCTTCTCGTCAGTAGTGGCGCTAGTATCAATGTTAATGACATCAACAATATCCTCATCTTAAACATGAGTTTCGACAACTTTTCTGAAAAATTTGGCCTACCATGCTCAAATTAAATATTCTTGGGTTTCAAGCCAAATGGCTAAGTTCATGGCCATATATGCATCATAGTCTATGATAATATGCCAATATCTGGTAGATGGACGCATCTTGGCACGGTAAACAATGTTTATAATGGTAGTAGTTCCTAACTTTTATCATCAAAATAATCATTTTAAAATTACCAAGTGGTAGAGTACTTTTTATTTGTTAAGTAAGTACATGAAGAACAACACTTAAAATGCCACCATCCTATTTTTCACACAAAGTGAACCATGTTTTATGGACTATTCTCGGGTTACATGCATTTCAGAGCTTTCTAACTAATTTTGACCATTTAAAGTACTTTTTGTTTGAACATGGCTCTTGGGGGCATAAAAACTGTCCTGTTGTTTCTTTTTCGACGCCACGGTGCATGAGGAATCTAGGATGTGGCAGCCACGATACAGATTTCGGCATGTACCGCACAAGAGTGTTGCATGCGTTCCAAAATCGCAACTTCACGGAGTTCCCTCGCTGGCTAAAGAAGAACGCAGTTCTTGTGTCCGTCGAGAGCCACACCGACTGCACATATGATCGATTCGGTGAGCCAATTGAGAATTAAATAAAAAAACTTTAGGGGGGAAATCCATCTATTATTGCTCCATCTAACATGAGTTCTAAGAATCAGTACGTGGGAGATCATGCATGCTTTGCATGCTTATTATACGGAGAACTACGTTGTTTTGGGAGTGTGTTTAATGATGAATATCATCGTGATGCAATCGATAATACTGGCACTACACCACTATGTCGGCCCTTGGCCCACTGTTGCCGCCCGGCGGACTCCCACGGGGCCGGTGGCCCTAGACCGGAGGTGTCGACTGCCTGACTCCTGTAGGCCTCGTTTTGTAGAGGGATTAGCCGGGATTAAAGAGGATTAAACAGTCCTAACACGAAACCTAAAGGAACCCCGAACTGACCGTTTTGTTGTCTGGGATTAACCGGAATAAACCCTGCTAATCCCTAGAAAAACCTGAGATCGTAGTGTATTTCTAATCCACGACCCTCATCTTGCTTTTTTCTTTTCTCCCGAGCGAGCAAAGCAGTTCTGTCGCTGCCTCCACCTCCTTCCCGTGACCTGGTGTCAAAACAAGGCTACGGAATTGCTTACCGGATAGTGGGGATGGAAGAGTTTTATAGGGGATCGGGTGATCACCCAATCACCATGGGGATTAACCCCATCAATCCCCTCACAACCACTAGCACAAAACAAGGCCGTAGGGAGAAGGAAAGGAGGGAGGGAGGTAGGCGGGGGAGGGACGGTGGTGGCGAAGCCACTATGCGCAGTCTACTTCCTTTGTTTCAAAATATAAGATGATTTAGCTTTGTAAAGCTAATAAATCTAAACCCCTTTTAGGCCTTGTTTACTTCTAGGGTATTTGAGGGGATTATTTCGTATCCTGAAATTTCCCCGATAGGTCGTTTACTAGGCCGGATTTGGAGGGGATAATTCTGGAATATTCTCACGAATCTCCTCCACACTACTGTATTTTTTACTAGATTAAAAACTCTTCATCATGGTAGACTATTTTTGTAGAAGAGTATTTGGGGGGATTTGAGAGTATCGGTTAAACACCAAATTTCCGCATATCCCCACATCTTTTGGGGATAAAAATACCGGAAAAGTAAACAAGCCCTTAGTGCGTAGGTTCACTCCGAACTTTTCTAAACCTACATGCTAAAAAGATCTAGATACATTAGATTCACAAGGCTAAAACATCTTATATTTTAAAACGTATGCCTTCTTTCCACTGTTTAGGAATTGGGGTCTGAACACCTAACTGTGATCGTTGCCAAATTATCGTACTCCCTCCGACTCATATTAGTTGATTTTAATTTGGATGTATCTATCACAAAAACTTATCTAGATACAATCAAAATGAAGTCAACTAATATGGATGTGTGGTGAATAAATATCAGAATGTTGACTTTTGTGTTTTTTTCTGCTTATTAGGAGTACTACTTGATGTTCTCTGTCTTGTTACTTTTCCCATTGTGTCTGGTTTATGCATACATGCATGCTTTATTTTCTTCATTTCTGACCTTCCGTACGATTACCATTCCCCTTTTCTCCGCTACAAGACCGTGTGATACTGTGATGCGCTTTTCCTTTGCAGAGAAAGTGGCTGTCTCCACAGTTGCGTGCGGTCCATTGACCTAGCCAGAATGATTAAGGAATCAGTTCATCCTCCTTTCATCGAGCAAGAAGACCTTTCTCCAATGAGCACTCTGAGTCTCAGGGACAGTTCCATAGCTTGTTTATGTCCTACAAAGTTGAATTTCAGTCCTTTAGAGGCGAGTCTGGTATATTCTATGTCGGCATTACTAACCACCATCCCTTTTGGTCAATCTGTGTTTTTCTTTTCAGTTATTATATGTATTTTTTAAGTTTGACAACTTTATCATGGCTACCAGCCCACCATCATTTATAGAGGTTTGCTCCGGTACAACCCCTCCTCCAAACTTAAAAGGGCAATCTGAAGTAGTTTTTTTGTATTCCTGCTGCAGACACGGCGAACTGAACTTTCTTTGGTTTCTGTCAGTTAGGTGTATTCCTTCGGTTTCGTCAGAGAGTAGCTGACTTCTCGTTTCAGTTAGCGAAATAAGGGCACGGCCAACGCTCCAGGTTGGACCGCTGCCCCAGCTATCCACGTCGTCCTCCGTTGTCCAGCTATGACAAACCTGTTGCTCGCACACTAAAGCGGGATCCTGCAGAGGAAGTCGCTTCCTTGTTGAGAAAAGCAGAGAGAAACCAAAAAGAAAGGGGACTGTGGGAAAGGAAGAGAGATGCTTGGTCCTGCCGAGGGGATGGGATCTGCAGAGAAAAGGACATAGCTGGGCCATGAAACAGTAGCCTGCATTGGACAGAAATTTGCATAGCCGTGTTTTCGTGATGTATTTCCTACGTGGAGACTGTTGAGGCCACACCATACCACTGCCTCCGCTGCTCGTGCCCTAAAAGGGGCAGTAACATGAGCCTGTTCACGTGCTGTTAGTCACGTCCTAGTTACTTGTTAGCTCGATCTTGTAGATCGCCTCCATGATCATGTTGTGGGATGGCACGACTTGCACGGTCAAGGAGGCCTAGCGGTGCACGATCGAGGTGTCGTGGGACGGCGCGATGCTGAACTCGTCAGTGCTCCGATTTGTTCGCTTTTCATAAGAGAATAAAATAGAAAGAGAGAAAAACTATAAGTTTGCACCCAGCACCAAAATAAGAGTTCTCCTTTGCACACCTCCTCTTGCTCTCTCTCGCACAGTTTTAGATCGTGGCAACGACATAATCTAGTCCTTGTTTTCCCCTTTAACTAGTCATAATACTGTTTTAATTAGGCCCGTTAGCCCGTATTAATTACCCCTCTATGGAGTATCTCTACACTAAGATCTAATAGATCGGATCTATTTAACCAAGGCCAGCGTCGTTGCCTCTTGCCTGCAGTCGCTTCCTCCCCTCCGGCGGCTGGACGGCCGGACTCGGCGAAGCCATGCCGGCTGTAGGAGACTCCCTCCTCACCATTAGAGACTGGCGAAGTCACAAACTTCAGTTAATCTTGTTGTCCTTTTCATTCTGTTTGCAAATAACTTGGGTAGTTGGTTGAGTCTGTTCATCAGCTGTCCGTTAGAGTCCTAGTCAGTAGCTAGGTTAGTTGGTTAGTGATCGTATCCACCGCTAAGAACGGATCATGGGATGGCATGGTCGAATTGGTCTTGGCGATGATCGTGGACACTTTCAGATGTCGTGGGATGTCACGACAGAAAACTCTGACGCTGCCCGCAAGTTTAGTTGATTCAGTTAGCTTGTACTTAGGAAAGTATAAGAGGAATAACAGAAACAAGAAAACGCTGCAAGTTGTTTGTAACAGCCCAAGTTTGTAGTATATGTGATTAGTACTTAAGCATTGCATGCATCTGTTTAAATCAATAAAATATTTGCATGTGATCAAGTGTGTGGATCAAAATACAAGTACAAAACCTTAAACCCTAGTCTTCTCCTCCCCCCTCTCTCTCTCTTTGAAACTACATTCAAATGGTGTTTGGATTTTGAAAACTACAAAAAAATAGAGCCCAAATGGTTTACAAGGGCCTCTAAATATTTTATAAATTTTACCAAAGTCTCTAGTATTTTTGAATTGTTTAAAACAGAATTCAAATGAAATTACAAAAGAGAAAACTGAAATCAGAAAAAGGAAATCATTTCTGGAAAAATAAAACAGCAGCAGCCGCAGATGGGCCGTGGCCCATCTCCCTTCTCTCTCTCCCGGCCGCGCAGCACAGTCGCAGCAGCCCAGCTCGGCCCACCCGGGGCCCAGGAGCCAGCCCATACCGGTTCGTCCTTTCCCCTCGTCGTCGTCTTCGTCGACGACAGCAAGCAGCTGCGTGCCGCCGCCGTCGATCTCCACCGCCACTCCTGCGCCGTCCGACGAGCCCTGGACGAGGATAAGATCGCCGTCTGCGTCCCCTCTCAACCCTATCCTCTTACTCTCCTCGCGCGCTCTCTCTTACGCGCAAGCCCGAACCCTAACCCGCCATGGCCGTCGGCTAGCCGCCGTCGCTGGCCTCCCCTCGCCCATCCGACACCACCTCGAGCTCCGCCTTGCTCCACTCTATCTCCCTGCAGAAGGAATCGAAGAGGGGCGCCCTGAATCGTCGCCATCGACGTCTTCTTCCTCGGCACCGACGAGCTCTTCCACTGTCGCCATCGACTCCGTCCACCCCGCTCCTCGCCGTCGCTTCCGTCAGATCCACGGTGAGATTCTGGTCCTCCTGGACCCCTCCTCCCTCTCTGTCTTGCTCTGTTCCGCGCTCGCGTCGAGGCTCGTCGTGCGCCGCCGCTGGACATGGTTGCCGGCGAAGCTCCGGTGACCCAAAAAGGGTGGCGTCGCCTCTATCCAACTCGCCTTGCTGCGCTGGTTCGAGTAGACTAGGCCCCATAGTCCCATGCGCCCTCCCTCGCCGTCTCCTACGACCATCTGGCGGTGGCCGTCGCGCTGATGTCACCCCGACGTGGCATGGGTCCCTTTTGACCGCTGACCACCAGCGTGGCTGTTGAGGTGGCCTCGGGCCCCTCTGTCAGTCTCACTGGCTAGGGTTAGCCCGTGTGTAAAAGGGTTTGGTGCTTGTGCCGATGTCAGCCTGACGTAATAATTCAATTTAAATTGGTTTTATATTTTCAGAAAATGATTTAAATATTGTAAATTCAATAATTAATTATCTATAAGTCAGAAAAATACAAATAATATATCAAAATGTTCAGAAAAATGAGAACTATCTGGGGGCGTCCGGGGGTGACAGGCGGCCAGGGGTGACGGGCGGGTGCAGCTCGGGCTCAGGGGAGGCCGCTTGGGGGTGTCCCGTCGATCTGGGGAAGCCCGTCAGGGGCGGGCGTGCAGCAGGAGGTGTCTTGATCTGGCGGGGCGATCAAGAGCAGGAGCAGGAGTTGTCTTGTCGGGGGCGGGGCGTGCACCTGGAGTTGTCGGGGGCGGGCGTGCAGCAGCAGGAGTCGGGGGCAGGCGTGCAGCAGCAGGAGTTGTCGGGTTGCAGATCCAGATCGATCTGGGGAGGGTGGCAACAAAGCAGTTGATCTGGCGGGGCGATCGATTGGAGCAGTCCCGTCAGCGGGTGCAGATCGATCTGTCCCGGAGCAGGAGTCCTGGTCCCATGCGATCCCGTGCGATCTGGAGAAGTCGCCTGAGTACCAAGACGGGATCGGATCTGGACAAGACCGATTTAGAGAGGAACTGAACAGACGGCGACCAATCTGGAGAGAAGACAGCGGCAACCAGCGGCGGTGACGACAGCAAGGCCGTCGGCGACAGGGACGGTGGCGGCTGCAGCGACGAAGTTGCGTGCAGGAGGAGGCTAACCTAGCTCTGATACCATGTCATGAATATGCAATTTGTATTCCTCTAGGGGCCAAAGGCCACAATATATAGTACAGGTACATGTGCAAATATACAGGAAGCCCCTAACATATGGTGAAACTACAATATACAAATATATACATCTAACAACTACAACTGAAGGTGGTTTCTACATTGACATCTACGAGTAGTTGGGGGTCGTAGGTAGCAGCCTCAGAACTATGGGATGGACGTCACTTCTGTTTATGGTCTCTTAGGCCTTTTGCTAAGTTGTTGTGTAAAACAACATATTTGCTTTCGCTGTGTGATGTAACTGGGTTTATGACCATTTTTATTTTTCCTTCCTCATCGTCTTAACCATTTTTATTTTGGCTGGGATAGCTTGGCTAGTTCTGTTTCACTCTTATTTGGAGTGGCTTATTTATAGACAAGAATAATGCACTTAATAGGAGCTCATCACAATTTTGTTGGAGTTGGTCATTACTATTGTGGAGGATGATGGGATTGTGAGGACTTATGCTTCCAACAAGGTGAAGTCATGCCGTTGTTTTCAGTGCACACAGAACAGAGAGAACAACCAGGCAAACTAATTCACTAGTCGAGATTGATCCCTTTGGCTTATCTGTGAAGGACTACCTGATCAAGGTGGAGATCCCTCGCTTCAATAGTTCTGGCGATCTGTATTCTATTCAAGGAGCCCGTGCCGCCACAACACCATCCTTGATGCCGGCTTCCGTCGATCTTTGGCATCACCGTCTCGGACATCCAAATAATAATGTCTTATCATCGCTGAGAGCATGTCATGTCATATCATAAGATATTTTTTAGAACTGTCCCCAACAGAATAACGGAGTATACATGTTAAAAAAGTGAATTTTCTATCCCATGTGTGTCAAGGTCCTTTAGTTTGTGTGTCGTGCAAAATAGGGAGACATGTTCATCTTCCTTTTAGTTCATCCAGTTCCACCAGTATTTTTCCTTTTGAATTAATACATTGTGATTTATGGACATCAACCCATGTTGGTGTCTCTGGTTTTCAATACCATCTCGTTATACTTGATGATTACACTCACTTTGTTTGGACATGTCCACTTCACAACAAATCCGATGTTCATACAATTTTTCTGAATTTCCAATGATATGTCTCCACCCATTTTCTTCTTCCCATTCTCTTCATACAATGTGACAATGGACTACCTATCTTCAAAACGGTAAGGCTGAACGCTCTCTTCGTACTTTAAATGAAATAGTCCGAACCCTCCTCATTCACTCCTCCATGACTCCCCGCTTTTGGGCTGAAGCTCTTCACACCGCTACTTATCTTAACACATTAGACCCTCTACAGCTAATCCAACATCTACACCATATTTTTTCTATTTCTTTCACATCCAAACTATCTTGAACTTCGTGTTTTTAACTGTCTCTGCTTTCCTAATCTATACGCCACCCCCAAACAAACCAAAAAACTAGCACCACGGTCCCTCCCCTGTGTTTTCCTCGGTTATTCCAATAAGCGTAAAGGTTATCGATGACTTGATTTGCTCTCTGGTCGCATCCACATCTCCTGCCATGTTACATTTGTAGAACATATCTTTCCTTTTGCTGACCGATCCTCTCCAAACACCACCCCACCATCTCCATCCTCTTCCCCTACTCAATCACCCAACAATCACATTCTTTCCACCCTCCTTCACCAAAACCCTGTCGTGGCAGAAAATTCCCTGCCTTCCCCAGCCGCGGTAGCCGAAACCGGCCAAACCTCTGCCGCGATAGACCGCTCTGTCGCGCCATACAATCCCACTCCCAGCTCTGCCGTGGCATATAATTCTCTGTCGCCGCCTGCCGCGGCAGCCGATGCACCTCTAAATCCTGTCGTGGCAGAACATGTCACTGGCTCATCCTCGTCCGAGTCTGCTCCATCCACACTCCCTCCACGAGCTGTTCCCATCCCGGCACCCACGAACGACCACGTCATGCATACTCGTTCAAAGTCTGGTTTTCTCCTTCCTACCTCCCGCCTTAATCTCCATGCCACTACCACCATCTCCCTCTTCCAAACTCATACAAATCTGCTCTTCTTGACCATAATCGTGTTGGAATTATGCCCTAAAGGCAATAATAAAGATGTTATTATTATAATTCTTGTTCATGATAAAGTTTATATTCCATGCTAGAATTGTATTAAGCGGAAACTTTGATACTTGTGTGGTTTATGAACAACACCTTGTCCCTAGTACGCCTCTATGGACTAGCTTATTGATTAATGATGGTTAAGGTTTCCTAACCATAAACATGAGTTGTCAATTAATAATGAGATCGTGTCATTGGGAGAATGATATGATGGACAGACCCAAATCAAGCAGAGCAATTAGATCGTGTCATCGTGTTCATCTTTGCGAAGCTTTTTCTTATGTCAAATAATGTATTCCTTCGACCATGAGATAATGCAACTCCCTGGTATCGGAAGAAAGCTTTGAGGTCATCAAACGTCATCCTATGAGAGGGTGATCATAAAGGTGTCTCTCAGATGATCGGAAAGTACCTGTTGGGTTGTATGTATCGAGATGGGATTTGTCCCTCCCAAGTCGGAGAGATATACTTCGGGCCCACTCGGTAATCGATATCGACACCGCTTGCAAGCACGTGGTTAAGGAGTTAATCACAAAGTGATATCGGATTACGGAACGAGTAAAGTACTTGCTGTGAACGAGATTGAACTAGGTATTCCGATGCCAACGATCGAATCTTAGGCAAGTAAAATATTGCGTGATGAAGGGAATATATATATAGGATTAATTGAATCCTGGCATCGTGGTTCATTCGATGTGATCATCGATGAATATATGGGAGTCAATATGGGTTTCCAGACCCCGCTGTTGATTATTGATAGAAGATCATGTCTACATATTCTCGAACCCGTAGGGTCACACACTTAACGTGTCTTGATGCTAGGATAGAATGGATAATTGGTTTATGAGTTTTTGTTCGGAGTCTCGGATGAGATCCAGGACATCACGAGAGGTTCCGGAATGGTCCCGAGAATAAGATTCATATAAGTTAAAGCAGTTTTTGGATTTCGGAATTGTTTCGGAATGTTCGGTATTGTACCAGAAGCTTCTTGAACCTTCCGGGGTGGGACCAACGTGGCCCCACTTGTCGGGAGGGGGCGTGGGCCTACGAGGGAGTGCCCCGGCCGCATTGGGCCAGGGGCACAAAGCCCCATAGGCCCAGCCGGCCAAGCCCTAGGGGAAACCCTAGGGAGAGCTTCTAGAAGGGGGGGAAAACTTGCCCCTCACTCCACCCCATGTGGCCACCGGCCCTAGGGTTTGGAGGAGGGGGCAAGGGTAGCCGGCCAGCCCTCTATATAAAGAGGGCAGGGGCGCACCCTCCCCCCACACCTCCTCAAACCCTAGCCGCCTAGTTGCTGCCCTCTTCTCTCTCTCTCTCTCTCTCTCTCTCTCTCTCCCGACTGCGTGTAGGCGAAGCCCTGCCGCAGAAACTCTCCACCTTTGCACCATGCCATCGTGTTGTAGATCCAATCTATCTCTCCACCCCACTTGATGGACCGAGGAAGGAGGAGACGTCGAGGTGTCGTACGTGTGCATCTCTCGGAGGCGTCGCCACTTGCGGCGTTGGATCGGATCGGATCACGAGGAGGAGAAGGCTAGTACAACTACATCAACCACGTTCCGTTGAATGTTCCGCTGTGCGATTTCTTCAAGGGTATAAAGATCTCATCTATCCCTCCTAGTTGTTTGCATCTCCTAGATTAGATCTTGGCTTCCCCGTTCGCATCCATAGAATTTTTTGATTTACTATGCTGCGAAACCCTTCAGTGGTATCAGAGCTAGATCTATGCGTAGATGTGTCTCATGAGTAGAACGCAACATGATTGTTGCTGGCGTTGATGTTTTCTGTTGCAAGCCTCTTGTTGTGTACTTATTATGATGCGGGATAGTGAGATCGAAGCGGTCCAGGCCAACTTTACGCGACCTCGTTCGCGAGACCGGCTCCCCACTTGACGCGTGGCTTGTTCCACACATGCGGCTGGTGGATGCCAGTTTCTCTCACTATAGTTGTCATGGGATTTACACCGGATGTTGGCAACCATAATATCACCGTTGTGGCTTTCCGTAGGTAAGAATCATTCTTAGCTTGTTACTCCCATAAGCCACGTAAAACATGCAACAACCAAGTAGAGGCGTCTAACTTGTTTTTGCAGGGAGTGTTTCTGTGATATGGTATAGCCCAAGATGTGATGTGTATATTGTATGCAATGATCATGTTTTGTAATATTTCACGACTTGCATGTCGATGAGTACACAACCGACAGGAGCCATATGGTTGTCTTTATAATTGTGTATGACCTGTGTGTCAACTTCTTATACGCCATGTAATACCTTTACTTTATCGCTAAGTAGTTAGAAATAGTTGTAGTTGCTATTCATGGTGGAGGCAATCATGGTGGAGTGATGGAGATCATGCTGGCACGCACAAGATGGAGATCATTGCGTGGAGATTGGCTATACCATGTCACATAAAATTATATGCATGTGATGTTTATCCTTTTATATATCTTATTATGCTTAAATCGCGACGGTAGCATTATAAGATGATTCCTCACTTAAAGATCAAGATAAAACTGTGTTCTCCCCATGTATGCACCGTTGTGAAAGTTCGTTGTGTTCAAGCACCACGTGATGATCGGGTGCTATAAACTCTACGTTCACATACAACAGGTGCAAGCCAGTTTTGCACACGCAGAAATACTTGGGTTTGACTTGACGAGCCTAGCATGTACAGACATGGCCTCGGAACACACGAACCAAAAGGTTAAGCATGAGTCATATGAATGATATGATCGACACTTTGTTGTCCACCATTGAAACCACATCTCTTCTCGTGAAGATCGGATTAGGTGTGGTGAATTTGGATCATGTTCACTAAACAACTTGAGGGATGTTGAATTTAGTGGGAGTTCATCTAGTAATTTGATTAAGTTGAACTAGTTATCATGAACATAGTCTAAATTGTACTTGCAAATATTGTAGATCAAATGGCTAAGTCCAACTTCAACTTCAACGTTTTTGCTGAGAAAGAAAAGCTTAAGAACAATGGGTCTAACTTCACCAACTGGTTCCGCAATCTGAGAATCATTCTCGCTGGCGGACAAAAGGACTATGTCCTTAAGAAAGCGCTAGGTGACGCCCCTGCTGTAGATGCGCCGGCTGATGAGAAAGCTGTTTATCAGTCGCGCAAAGATGATTATGGTGTGATTAAGAGCACCATGTTGTTTGCTATGGAAGCGGATCTTCAAAATCGTTTTGAGGAGTTCGCCGGGCCCTTTGAGATTCTTGAGGAACTGAAAACCATGTTTCAGACTCAGGCCCGTTCTGAGAGATATGAGATCTCTGAGAAATTCTTTAACTGCAAGATGGTGGAAGGGGGTTCCGTTAGTGAGCACGCCATTAAGATGTCGGGCTACACTCAACGCCTTGAGCAACTGGACTGCAAGATTACGGAGGAGCTCAAGATTGACAGAGTTCTGCAATCACTCCCTCCTAGCTACAAAGGTTTTGTAGTTACTCATAATCAGATTGGTTCCACTGATATGATCACTGAGCTCTTCGCTAAGCTGAAAGCTGTGGAGGTGGACATCAAGAAAGATAATCATGTGTTGATGGTCAACAAGCCCCCCAGCTTTAAGAAAGTTAAGGGTGCAAAGAAGTCCTTCAAGAAAGGCAGCGGCAAGCGCGTTGCCCCTGCTGAGAAGAAGCTCAAGTCTGGACCTAAGCCGGACACTGACTGCTTCTATTGCAAGGACAAGGGTCACTGGAAGCGCAACTGTCCTAAGTACTTAGCGGACAAGAATGCTGGCACCATCAAAGGTATATTTGATATACATGTTATTGATGTTTACCTTACTAGCGCTTGTTGTAGTGCCTGGGTATTTGATACTGGTTCAGTTGCTAATATTTGTAACTCGAAACAGGAGCTACGGAATAGACGGCAGCTAGTGAGGGATGAGGTGACGATGCGCGTTGGCAACGGATCAAGAGTTGATGTGATGGCCGTCGACACGCTCTCCTTAGTTTTACCTTCGGTATTAGTTTTAAACCTTAATAAGTATTATTATGTACCTGCGTTGAGCATGAACATCATATCTGGATCGTGTTTATTGCAAGACGGTTATTCATTTAAATCGGAGAATAATGGTTGTTCTATTTATATGAGTAACATATTTTATGGTCATGCACCTGCTATGAATGGTTTATTTCTTTTGAATCTTGAAAGTAATGAAACACACATCCATAACATTGAGGCTAAGAGATGCAAGGTAGATAGTGATAATACGACTTATTTGTGGCACTGCCGTCTAAGTCATATTGGTGTAAAACGCATGAAGAAACTCCATTCTGATGGACTTTTGGAGTCTCTTGATTTTGAATCATTTGACACGTGCGAGCCATGCCTCATGGGCAAGATGATCAAAACCTCGTTCTCCGGAATAATGGAGCGAGCAACGGACTTGTTGGAAATCATATATACCGATGTATGCGGACCAATGAGTGTTTTGACGCGCGGTGGTTATCGCTATTTTCTCACTTTTACTGATGACTTAAGTAGATATGGGTATATCTATTTAATAAAACATAAATCTGAAACATTTGAAAAGTTCAAAGAATTTTAGAACGAAGTGGAAAACCATCATAACAGGAAAATTAAATTTCTACGATCCGATCATGAAGGTGAGTATTTTAGTTATGATTTTCTGACGCATCTTAAAGCAAGCGGAATCATTTCGCAACTCACGCCACCCGGAACACCATAGCGCAATGGTGTGTCTGAATGCTAGAATCGAACTCTATTATATATGGTGCGATCAATGATGTCTCTTACAGATTTGCCGTTGTCATTTTGGGGTTATGCATTAGAATCCGCTGCATTCACTTTAAATAGGGCACCATCTAAATCCGTTGAGACGACACCATATGAACTATGGTTTGGTGCTAAACCTAAGTTGTCATTTCTTAAATTTTGGGGATGCGAGGCTTACGTCAAGAAGTTGATGCCAGACAAGCTCGAACCCAAAGCGGAGAAATGCGTCTTCATAGGATACCCTAAGGAAACTATTGGGTATACCTTCTATCACAGATCCGAAGGCAAAGTGTTTGTCGCAAAGAACGAATCCTTTCTTGAGAAGGAGTTTCTCTCGAAAGAAGTGAGTGGGAGGAAGTAGAGCTAGACGAGGTTATTGAACCTTCTCTTGAGTTGGAGAGTAGCGCAACACCTGAAATTGTTCTAGTGCCGTCTGCACCAACAATAGAGGAAGCTAATGACAAGGATCATGAAGCTTCGGACGATGCTACTACTGAACGTCGCAGTTCGACAAGGTCACGTGTCCCTCCTGAGTGGTACGGTAACCCTGTCTTAACTGTCTTGTTAGTAGACAACAGTGAACTTGCGAACTATGAGGAAGCAATGATGAGCCCAGACTCTAAGAAATGGCTAGAGGCCATGAAATCCGAATTAGGATCCATGAGTGAAAACCAAGTATGGACTTTGGTGGACCCTCCTAGCGAACGAAAGGCCGTTGAGTGCAAATGGATTTTCAAGAAGAAAACGGACGCGGATGGTAATGTTACTGTCTATAAAGCACGGCTTGTCGCGAAAGGTTTTCGACAAGTTCAAGGTGTTGACTATGATGAGACTTTCTCTCTCGTAGCGATGTTTAAGTCCACTCGGATTTTATTAGCAATTGATGCGTTTCATGATTATGAAATATGGCAGATGGATATCAAGACTACGTTCCTTAATGGCAACATTGATGAAGAGTTGTATATGATGCAACCCGAAGGTTTTGTCGATCCTAAGGATGCTGATAAGGTGTGCAAACTTCAGCGTTCCATTTATGGACTGAAGCAAGCATCTCGGAGTTGGAACCTTCGTTTTGATCAACTAATCAAGAGCTTTGGATTTGTTCCAAATTGCTACGAAGCTTGTATCTACAAGAAAGTGAGTGGGAGCTCAGTGACAATTTTAGTACTATATGTGGATGACATATTGATTATTGGAAATGACATTGATATGCTTAACGATGTGAAGAGTTATTTGAACAAATGTTTTTCAATGAAAGACCTAGGGGAAGCTGCTTATATATTGGGCATCAAAATCTATAGAGATAGACAAAGACGCCTGATAGCTTTAAGCCAAAGTACATACCTAGACAAAGTTCTGAAAAGGTTCAGAATGGATAAGGCAAAGAAAGGTTCAGTGCATATGTTGTCAGGTAAGATATTGAGCAAGGCTCAGTGTCCAGCTACGGTAAACGATAGAGAAGCTATGAGCAAAGTGCCTTATGCCTCGGCCATAGGTTCTATCATGTATGCCATGCTATGTACTAGACCGGATGTGTCTAATGCTCTTAGTTTGACGAGCAGATACCAAAGTGATCCAGGAGTAGAACACTGGACAGCCGTGAAGAACATCCTAAAGTATTTAAATAGGACTAAAGAAATGTTCTTAGTCTATGGAGGTGATGAACAGCTCGTCGTAAAAGGTTACGTTGACGCTAGTTTCGACACCGACAAGGATGATTCTAAATCTCAGATAGGATACGTTTATATTTTGAATGGAGGAGATGTGAGCTGGAGAAGCTGCAAGCAAAGCGTGATCGCGGGATCTACAGTAGAAGCGGAATACATGGCTGCTACAGAAGCGTCAAGTGAAGGAGTTTGGATCAGGAACTTCATCACTGAGCTTGGTGTGGTTCCAAGTGCCTTGGACCCACTGGAGATATGGTGTGACAACACTGGCGCCATAGCACTGGCTAAGGAATCAAGATATCATCCAAAGACCAAGCACATCAACCGCAAGTTTCATATAATTCGAGATTATATAACAGATGGAGATCTGAAGATTAGCAAAGTACATACAGATCTGAATATCGCAGATCCGTTGACTAAACCTCTTCCACGAGCAAAACATGATCAGCACCTTAGTGCCATGGGTGTTAGATTATTGCCAGATGTAAACTAGATTATTGACTCTAGTGCAAGTGGAAGACTGTTGGAAATATGTCTAGAGGCAATAATAAAGATGTTATCTATCTATATACTAATTTCTTTAGAGGTAGGTTCGTCTAATACGTTTCACCACCCAAAAATATGTTTCCGTCCGCCTTCTGTTGATGCTTGGAGGCCGCGAGCTCTCTCCCCTCCGTAGAACCCCGACACCGTCGCTCTCCAATTTCACGGCCACCTCCGCCTATATCCACCCTTTTCGGCTGGTCGCCGCACCTTGGGAAAGTGGAGAGCCTCACCTAGCTCAGCAGAGGAGGAGGCTACGCGGCTGTGGCCATCCGGGCGGAGGGTCGGACCTTGCGAAGGAGAGGATGAAAGAGAGGGGGCGCCTGGTTCCCTACCCGCGTCGCCCCTGCCCCGCGGTACCGACATGATCCACCTGTGATCGCTCCTGCAACCCATCTCCGTCGATCGAATCCCCCTCCTCTGCCGCTCCCCACCAACCTCCCGCGCCCTCGCCTCCCGAGCGCCACCATCGGAGCCCTACCTCGCTGCCACCTCGCCCTGCTGCCCCTTGCTCGCGACCCTCCTCCCCGCACCCTGACAACAGGCCCCACAAACCGTGCCGCCGCCCCCCGCTCGACCAGTGCATCACCGAGCCGCCGTCACCACTCACGAAGCCCCTCGGTGGGCCGACGTCCTTCTTCCGCATCCCCGCTCGGTCACAACCACGCCTCCCGCCTCTTCACCGCGACCCCACCAACCTGGACCACCACCACCGCGCTCCACCGATGCCGTCGCCCGCTGTCGCCGCCTCCCAGTCGAGCTGCATCATCTCGTGCTGCAACCGCTGCCCCGCAACCCCCGCGCCGGCCACGCCCTCCGGTTCAGCCACCACCACCTCTCTCGTCCGCCGCCCCGCCTCTGCCCCGGCGACCGCGCCTCTGGCCGCCACAGAACCATCCAAGTACTACGCTGCCGGACCCTGTTGCCTGTGTCCGTGACAGGGAGCCGCCGATGTGCTTCTGTTGTACATATAGCGTTCTTTGGTCTTCTGTGATTGTGGTATGTGCTTTGGAGCTGTGCAGAGGTGAAAACAAGGATCATGGTATGGTGATGCGAGATCAATGTTGGTTTGGTAGCCTACGAGTGTGATGTGGTGTGGTGCAACAGTGGTGTTGAAGGGGACCGCGACCTCGGCCACAACCTCCCGATGGATCAAGATCGAGAACAAGAAGTAGGGAAAGGTCATAGGGTGCCATCGACAAGACCATCCGAAGGCTTCTGTGCCCGATCCTTTAAGGTTCGCCATCGACGACAAGATCTCCCATGCGACCCGAGACCACCCACGCTTGAATCTGAGGAAGATGTGGGAGGAGAGCTTGAGGTGCATCATCGATGTCAAGCCTACACTGCTACACATGTATCCGTCTATGACCTTCAGATTGAGCAGCAGAGCAGGGCACCAAAAGTCTGGCCAAATGTGAGTTTATTCTGGTTATACTTATCTTATAAACTTCAACAGTCGGGAGAATTTTTTCCTCTGTCCTATGTTGTCAGCCTCATGTTCTGATTTCGTTACGGATGGTTCAATAGATAATGAATTGAAAAAGTTACACTATAACCATCAGAGTCATATATTAGCTAGAAGACTTGTTTCAGTCTACACTTGTTAATTTGTGTTTATGTTCAGTCCGTTCTTAAACTCATGGTGGTGGTAGTTGCAAATAGGCTTAGCTGAATAAATTTGTATTTTACAACAAAATATAAAGCTTACTTGATGATTTATGCATGGTCGTATAGCCATTTTATATCCATGTATGCAATAACTCTGACAAATGTTAATTTCAATGAGCTTTTCGTACCAAACGTCAAGTGATTTTTTTCTAGGACCAAGTTCAAGTGATTCTCTTGTGTGAATGTGTGTCAGAGCGATGCCAATCTCATACAAAATTCGCAAATATACACCTGCACTTCTACAAGATAGCTTAAAAAACACAATGAGATTAGTAGCTACTGCAAGAGTGGCTATGGTTTACTCTTTTTGGTATGGTTCTTCTTGCTAAGAGGGTTTCGTCTGCATCATGCCGCAAGAAATCCCTTTGCTAGGTGATGGTGGTGGTGGCGTGGATAACACTAGGGGATAGAGGAGAGGCAGCAATGGAGATGGCGATGCGGGCATGGCGGCACCATCGGCCAGCGGCCTTCTTCTCCTCCCCAAACCACAAGAAGCAGCGGCTAGAGGCACTTTGTCTGTGCCAGGAAATGCTCTGCTCGCCATGCCCATCACTGTCATCGTCTTTGCCCCCTCCCAGGTTCCTATCCCCAACACTCACTTTCTTAGTTCTTAAAAAAAACACTTACTTTCTTCCTTCCATATGACTGTCTTCCGAGTAAATCTATGCATTCTTTGTTCTTCTTAACCTCCAATCTTCATAATTTTTATTTATGTGAGACTGTATAATTTAGTTGATTGTGCCCTGATGCTAACTTGATCAGGTTGACCTGCTTCTGCACAATCGGATACTGAATGTAGTAAGATAGATCATCATCTCTGAATAGCTAGATCAGTTGATCTGCTTTTAGACAATCTAATATTGAATATAGTAATAAGATATATCATCATCTCTGAATTGTGCAGTATTGTATCTAGCAAGATAGCTTGATCAGTGCGTCTGGTTTGATCCTAGGTAGAGGATTCAGCTCAGGCTGTGAAATACATTTCCTGGATGCTAGGAAGGTTGTTATGTCACTCTACTTCTTGTAGCATCCGTGCTTATTAAGTACTAGGTTTTGCACATTTGAACTGCAGACAGATGCTCATAGCTGAATATGTGCTTTGGGTGATGCGCTGAAACATGTCCAGCGGCGAGTCTGATAAGATATTCTTGCATGGTGATTAAGATGGTTCCTTCTCACATGTTGGGGACATTTTTAGATGGACCAAATTTGTTGTTGTTGCTTCTACAAATAAACTTGTGAGATAGCTTTCATGCTTCTACAAATAATCTCCTGTTGATGCATCCTTCCAGCGATGATCTATCCTATAGCGTCTGCTTTGGACATTCACCATACATAATTTCGTCCTATAGTAGTAGCAGATGAAACAGATCGAGGAGCACCTCCTCTCTCGGGAATAAACGAAACCTGAACCAAGCAGTAGGGTGGCGGAGGGCACACTGCAGCGAGCATGCGCGAGCAAGGAGGTGGTGATGATTGCGGCGACCAAGCAAGGTCGAGATGGTGGAGGTGCTCGCTCTCTCTCGGCCAAGCAAGGTCGAGATGGTGGAGGCGCTTTTTCAAAAAAAAAAGACGAAAGAGAGAGAATTGGACATTGTTGACGTACGAATAGACACCTGCATATCTGTATTTTTCAAAATTATGACAATTGTTTCATTTGTGTGTCCATGTAATTTTTTATTATCCCGTAGCAACGCACGGGCATTCAGCTATTATTATAATTCTTGTTCAAGATAAAGTTTATATTCCATGCTAGAATTGTATTAAGCGGAAACTTCGATACTTGTGTGGTTTATGAACAACATCTTGTCCCTAGTACGCCTCTATGGACTAGCTTATTGATTAATGATGGTTAAGGTTTTATAACCATAGACATGAGTTGTCAATTAATAATGAGATCATGTCATTGGGAGAATGATATGATGGACAAACCCAAATCAAGCAGAGCAATTAGATCGTGTCATCGTGTTCATCTTTGCGAAGCTTTTTCTTATGTCAAATATTGTATTCCTTAGACCATGAGATAATGCAACTCCCTGGTATCGGAAGAAAGCTTTGAGGTCATCAAACGTCATCCTATGAGAGGGTGATCATAAAGGTGTCTCTCAGGTGATCGAAAAGTACCTGTTGGGTTGTATGTATCGAGATGGGATTTGTCCCTCCCAAGTCGGAGAGGTATACTTCGGGCCCACTCGGTAATCGATATCGACACCGCTTGCAAGCACGTGGTTAAGGAGTTAATCACAAAGTGATATCGGATTACGGAACGAGTAAAGTACTTGCTGTGAACGAGATTGAACTAGGTATTCCGATGCCAACGATCGAATCTCGGGCAAGTAAAATATCGCGTGACGAAGGGAATATATATATGAGATTAATTAAATCCTGGCATCGTGGTTCATCCGATATGATCATCTATGAATATGTGGGAGTCAATATGGGTTTCCAGACCCCGCTGTTGATTATTGATAGAAGATCATGTCTGCATATTCTCGAACCCGTAGGGTCACACACTTAACGTGTCTCGACGCTAGCATAGAATGGATAATTGGTTTATGAGTTTTTGTTCGAAGTCTCGGATGAGATCTAGGACATAATGAGAGGTTCCATAATGGTCCGGAGAATAAGATTCATATAAGTTAAAGCAGTTTTTGGATTTCGGAATTGTTTCGGAATGTTCGGTATTGTACCAGAAGCTTCTTGAACCTTCCGGGGTGGGACCAACGTGGCCCCACTTGTCGGGAGGGGGCGTGGGCCTACGAGGGAGTGCCCCAGCCGCATTGGGCCAGGGGCACAAAGCCCCATAGGCCCAGTCGGTCAAGCCCTAGGGGAAACCCTAGGGAGAGCTTCTAGAAGGGGGGGGGGGGCGGAAACTTGCCCCCCACTCCACCCATGTGGCCGCCGGCCCTAGGGTTTGGAGGAGGGGGCAAGGGAAGCCGGCCATCCCTCTATATAAAGAGGACAGGGGCGCATCCTCCCCCCAGACCTCCTCAAACCCTAGCCGCCTAGTTGCTGCCCTCTTCTCTCTCTCTCTCTCTCTCCCGACTGTGCGTAGGCGAAGCCCTGCCGCAAAAACTCTCCACCTTTGCACCACACCATCGTGTTGTAGATCCAATCTATCTCTCCACCCCACTTGCTGGACCGAGGAAGGAGGAGACGTCGAGGTGCCGTACGTGTGCATCTCTCGGAGGCGTCGCCACTTGCGGCGTTGGATCGGATCGGATCGCGAGGAGGAGAAGGCTAGTACGACTACATCAACCACGTTCCTTTGATGTGTTTCACGAGTAGAATGCAACATGGTTGTTGCGGGCGTTGATCTTTTCTGTTGCAAGCCTCTTGTTTGTGTACTTCTTATGACGCGGGATAGTGAGATCGAAGCGGTCCAGGCCAACCTTACGTGACCTCGTTCGCGAGACCGGCTCCGCACTTGACGTGTGGCTTATTCCACACATGCGGCTGGTGGATGCCAGTGTCTCTCACTATAGTTGTCATGGGATTTACACCGGAGTTTGGCAACCATAATATCACCGTTGTGGCTTTCCGTAGGTAAGAATCATTCTTAGCTTGCTACTCCCATAAGCCACGTAAAACATGCAACAACAAAGTAGAGGCGTCTAACTTGTTTTTGCAGGGAGTGTTTTCTGTGATATGGTATGGCCCAAGATGTGATGTGTATGTTATATGCAATGATCATGTTTGGTAATGTTTCACGACTTGCATGTCGATGAGTACACAACCGGCAAGAGCCATATGGTTGTCTTTATAATTGTGTATGACCTGTGTGTCAACTTCTTATACGCCATGTAATAGCTTTACTTTATCGCTAAGTAGTTAGCAATAGTTGTAGTTGCTATTCGTGGTGGAGGCAATCATGGTGGAGTGATGGATATCATGCTGGTACGCACAAGATGGAGATCATTGCGCGAAGATTGGCTATACCATGTCACATAAAGTTATATGCATGTGATGTTTATCCTTTTATGTATCTTATTATGCTTAGATCGCGATGGTAGCATTATAAGATGATTCCTCACTTAAAGATCAAGATAAAAACTGTGTTCTCCCCATGTATGCACCGTTGCGAAAGTTCTTCGTGTTCAAGCATCACGTGATGATCGGGTGCTATAAACTCTACGTTCACATACAACGGGTGCAAGCCAGTTTTTGCACACGCGGAAATACTTGGGTTTGACTTGACGAGCCTAGCATGTACAGACATGGCCTCGGAACACATGAACCGAAAGGTTAAGCATGAGTCATATGAATGATATGATCGACACTTTGTTGTCCACCATTGAAACCACATCTCTTCTCGTGAAGATCGGATTAGGTGTGGTGAATTTGGATCATGTTCACTAAACAACTTGAGAGATGTTGAATTTAGTGGGAGTTCATCTAGTAATTTGATTAAGTTGAACTAGTTATCATGAACATAGTCTAATTTGTACTTGCAAATATTGTAGATCAAATGGCTAAGTCCAACTTCAAGTTCAACGTTTTTGCTGAGAAAGAAAAGCTTAGAAACAATGGGTCTAACTTCACCAACTGGTTCCGCAATCTGAGAATCATTCTCGCTGGCGGACAAAAGGACTATGTCCTTAAGAAAGCGCTAGGTGACGCCCCTGCTGTAGATGCGCCGGCTGATGAGAAAGCTGTTTATCAGTCGCGCAAAGATGATTATGGTGTGATTAAGAGCACCATGTTGTTTGCTATGGAATCGGACCTTCAAAATCGTTTTGAAGATTATCGCGGGCCCTTTGAGATTCTTGAGGTGCTGAAAACTATGTTTCAGACTCAGGCCCGTTTTGAGAGATATGATATCTCTGAGAAATTCTTTAACTGCAAGATGGAGGAAGGGAGTTCCGTTAGTGAGCACGCCATAAAGATGTCGGGCTACACTCAATGCCTTGAGCAACTGGACTGCAAGATTCCAGAGGAGCTCAAGATTGACATGGTTCTGCAATCACTCCCTCCTAGCTACAAAAGTTTTGTAGTGACTCATAATCAGATTGGTTCCACTGATACGATCACCGAGCTCTTCGCTAAGCTGAAAGATGTGGAGGTGGACATCAAAAGGATAATCATGTGTTGATGGTCAACAAGCCCCCCAGCTTTAAGAAAGGTAAGGGTGCAAAGAAGCCCTTCAAGAAAGTAGCGGCAAGCGCGTTGCCCCTGCTAAGAAGAAGCTCAAGTCTGGACCTAAGCCGGACACTGAGTGCTTCTATTGCAAGGACAAGGGTCACTAGAAGCGCAACTATCCGAAGTACTTAGCGGAGAAGAAGGCTGGCACCATCAAAGGTATATTTGATATATATGTTATTGATGTTTTCCTTACTAGCCCTCGTTGTAGTGCCTGGGTATTTAATACTGGTTGAGTTGCTAATATTTGTAACTCGAAACGGGAGCTGCGGAATAGACGGCGGCTAGCAAGGGATGAGGTGACGATGCGCGTTGGCAACGGATCAAGAGTTGATGTGATGGCCGTCGGCACGCTCTCCTTAGTTTTACCTTCGGGATTAGTTTTAAACCTTAATAAATGTTATTATGTGCCTGCGTTGAGCATGAACATCACATCTGGATCGTGTTTATTGCAAGACGGTTATTCATTTAAATCTGAGAATAATGGTTGTTCTATTTATATGAGTAACATCTTATATGGTCATGCACCTGCTGTGAATGGTTTATTTCTTCTGAATCTCGAAAGGGATGAAACACACATCCATAACATTAAGGCTAAGGGATGCAAGGTAGATAGTGATAATACTACTTATTTGTGGCACTGCCGTCTAGGTCATATTGGTGTAAAACGCATGAAGAAACTCCATTCCGATGGACTTTTGGAGTCTCTTGATTTTGAATCATTTGACACATGCGAACCATGCCTCATGGGCAAGATGATCAAAACCCCGTTCTCCGGAATGATGGAGCGAGCAACGGACTTGTTGGAAATCATACATACCGATGTATACAGACCGATGAGTGTTTTGATGCGCGGTGGATATCGCTACTTTCTCACTTTTACTGATGACTTAAGTAGATATGGGTATATCTATTTAATGAAACATAAATCTGAAACATTTGAAAAGTTCAAAGAATTTCAGAATGAAGTGGAAAACCATCGTAACGGAAAGATTAAGTTTCTACGATCCGATCGTGGAGGTGAATGTTTGAGTTATGATTTTCTCACGCATCTTAAAGCAAGCGGAATCGTTTCGCAACTCACGCCACCCGGAACACCACAGCGCAATGGTGTGTCTGAACGCTGGAATCGAACTCTATTAGATATGGTCCGATCAATGATGTCTCTTACTGATTTGCCGTTATCATTTTGGCATTATGCATTAGAAACCGCTGCATTCACTTTAAATAGGGCACCATCTAAATCCGTTGAGACGACACCGTATGAACTATGGTTTGGTGCTAAACCTAAGTTGTCGTTTCTTAAAGTTTGGGGATGCGAAGCTGACGTCAAGAAGTTGATGTCGGACAAGCTCAAACCCAAAGCGGAGAAATGCGTCTTCATAGGATACCCTAAGGAAACTATTGGGTATACCTTCTATCACAGAACCGAAGGCAAAGTGTTTGTCGCAAAGAACGAATCCTTTCTTGAGAAGGAGTTTCTCTCGAAAGAAGTGAGTGGGAGGAAAGTAGAGCTAGACGAGGTCGTTGAACCTTCTCTTGAATTGGAGAGTAGCGCAACACCTGAAATTGTTCCAGTGCCGCCTGCACCAACAATAGAGGAAGCTAATGACAAGGATCATGAAGCTTCGGACGATGCTACTACTGAACGTCGCAGGTTGACAAGGTCGTGTGCCCCTCCTGAGTGGTACTGCAACCCTGTCTCAACTGTCTTGTTAGTAGATGACAGTGAACCTGTGAACTATGAGGAAGCGATGATGAGCCCAGACTCTGAGAAATGGCTAGAGGCCATGAAATCCGAATTGGGATCCATGAGCGAAAACCATGTATGGACTTTGGTGGACCCTCCTAGCGACCGAAAGGCCGTTGAGTGCAAATGGATATTCAAGAAGAAAACGGACGCGGATGGTAATTTTACCGTCTATAAAGCACGACTTGTCGCGAAAGGTTTTCGACAAGTTCAAGGTGTTGACTACGATGAGACTTTCTCTCCCGTAGCGATGTTTAAGTCCATTCGGATTTTATTAGCAATTGCTGCGTTTCATGATTATGAAATATGGCAGATGGATGTCAAGACTGCGTTCCTCAATGGCAACATTGATGAAGAGTTGTATATGATGCAACCCGAAGGTTTTGTCGATCCTAAGGATGCTGATAAATTGTGCAAACTTCAGCGTTCCATTTATGGACTTAAGCAAGCATCTCGGAGTTGGAACCTTCATTTTGATCAAGTGATCAAGAGCTTTGGATTTGTTCCAAATTGCTACGAAGCTTGTATATGTGGATGACATATTGATTATTAGAAATGACATTAACATGCTTAACGATGTGAAGAGTTATTTGAACAAATGTTTTTCAATGAAATACCTAGGGGAAGCTGCTTATATATTGGGCATCAAAATCTATAGAGATAGACAAAGACGCCTGATAGATTTAAGCCAGAGTACATACCTAGACAAAGTTCTGAAAAGGTTCAGAATGGATAAGGCAAAGAAAGGTTCAGTGCCTATGTTGTCAGGTAAGATATTGAGCAAGGCTCAGTGTCCAGCTACGGTAAATGATAGAGAAGCTATGAGCAAAGTGCCTTATGCCTCGGCCATAGGTTCTATCATGTATGCCATGCTGTGTACTAGACCGGATGTGTCCAATGCTCTTAGTTTGACGAGCAGATACCAAAGTGATCCAGGAGTGGAACACTGGACAGCCGTGAAGAACATCCTAAAGTACCTAAATAGGACTAAAGAAATGTTCTTAGTCTATGGAGGTGATGAATAGCTCGTCGTAAAATGTTACGTCGATGCTAGTTTCGACACCGACAAGGATGATTCTAAATGTCAGACAGGATACGTTTATATTTTGAATGGAGGAGATGTGAGCTGGAGAAGCTGCAAGCAAAGCGTGATCGCGGGATCTACAGTAGAAGCGGAATACATGGCTGCTACAGAAGCGTCAAGTGAAGGAGTTTGGATCAGGAACTTCATCACTGAGCTTGGCGTGGTTCCAAGTGCCTTGGACCCACTGGATATATTGTGTGACAACACTGGCGCCATAGCACTAGCTAAGGAACCAAGATATCATCCAAAGACCAAACATATCAACCATAAGTTTCATATAATCCGAGATTATATAGCAGATGGAGATCTGAAGATTAGCAAAGTACATACAGATCTGAATGTCGCAGATCCATTGACTAAACCTCTTCCACGTGCAAAACATGATCAGCACGTTAGTGCCATGGGTGTTAGATTGTTGCCAAATGTAAACTAGATAATTGAGTCTAGTGCAAGTGGGAGACTGTTGAAATTATGCCCTAGAGGCAATAATAAAGATGTTATTATTATAATTCTTGTTCATGATAAAGTTTATATTCCATGCTAGAATTGTATTAAGCGGAAACTTTAATACTTGTGTGGTTTGTGAACAACACCGTGTCCCTAGTATGCCTCTATGGACTAGCTCATTGATTAATGATGGTTAAGTTTTCCTAACCCTAGACATGAGTTGTCGATTAATAATGAGATCATATAATTGGGAGAATGATATGATGGACAGACCCAAACTAAGCGGAGCAATTAGATCGTATCATCGTGTTCATCTTTGCGAAGCTTTTCTTATGTCAAATATTGTATTCCTTAGACCATGAGATAATACAACTCCCTGGTATCGGAATAAAGCTTTGAGGTCATCAAACGTCATCCTATGAGAGGGTTATCATAAAGGTGTCTCTTAGGTGATCGGAAAGTACCTGTTGGGTTGTATGTATCGAGATGGGATTTGTCCCTCCTATGTCGGAGAGATATACTTGGGGCCCACTCGGTAATCGATATCAACACCGCTTGCAAGCATGTGGTTAAGGAGTTAATCACAAATTGATATCGGATTACGGAACGAGTAAAGTACTTGCTGTGAACGAGATTGAACTAGGTATGACGGTACCAACGATCAAATCTCGGGCAAGTAAAATATCGCGAGACGAAGGGAATATATATGGGATTGGTTGAATCCTGGCATTGTGGTTCATCCGATATAATCATCGATGAATGTGTGGGAGTCAATATGGGTTTCCAGACCCCGCTGTTGATTATTGATAGAAGATCATGTCTGCATATTCTCGAACCCGAAGGGTCACACACTTAACGTGTCTCGACGCTAGGATAGATTGGATAATTGGTTTATGAGTTTTTGTTCGGAGTCTCGGATGATATCCAGGACATCACGAGAGGTTCCGGAATGGTCCGGAGAATAAGATTCATATAAGGCAATGCAGTTTTTGGAGTTCGAAATTGTTTCGGGTTAATCGGTATTGTACCGGAAGCTTCTAGAACCTTCCGGAGGGGGACCAACGTGGCCCCACCTGCCGGGAGGGGGCATGGGCCTATGAGGGAGTGCCCTGGCCGCATTGGGCCAGGGGCACAAGGCCCCATAGGGCCCAGCCGGCCAAACACCTAGGAAACCCTAGGGGAGCTTCTAGAAGGGAGGGGGAAACTTGCCCCCCACTCCTCCCTCCTTGGCCGCCGTCCTAGGGCTTGGGGGAGGGGCTAGGGCTGGCCGCCCAGCCCTCTATATAAAGAGGGCTGGGGGCGCACCCCTCCCCTACACCTCCTCCATAACCCTAGCCGCCCAGCTGCCCCTCCTCTCTCTCTCCCTCCCGACTGCGCGTAGGAGAAGCCCTGCCTCAGAAACTCTCCACCGCTTGCACCGCGCTGTCGCGTTGTAGATCCAATCCATCTCTCCACCCCACTTGCTGGACCGAGGAAGGAGGAGACGTCGATGTGCCACACGTGTGCATCTCTCGGAGGCATCGCCACTTGCGGTGTTAGATCAGATCCGATCGCGAGGAGGAGAAGCGAGTACGACTACATCACCCACGTTCCGTCGAATGTTCCGCTGTGCGAATCTTCAAGGGTATGAAGATCTCATCTATTCTCCCTCGTTGTTTGCATCTCCTAGATTAGATCTTGGCTTTCCCGTTCGCATCCGTAGAATTTTTTTGATTTACTATGCTGCGAAACCCTTCACGTTCTGCTGTGCGATTTCTTCAAGGGTATGAAGATCTCATCTATCCCCCCTCGTTGTTTGCATCTCCTAGATTAGATCTTGGCTTCCCCGTTCGCATCCGTAGATTTTTTTTGATTTACTATGCTGCGAAACCATTCAAATCGGTCAGCTTCCATGAAGGATGAATTTAATGTACTTATTGATAATCACACTTGGCAGATTGTTCCTCGACCACCTGGTGCTAATGTTGTCTCCGGGAAGTGGGTCTTTCGTCATAAATTTCACTCCAATGGATCCCTCTCTCGCTACAAAGCTCGTTGGTTCTGTCATGGCTATTTCTAGCAGCATGGCATAAACTGCGATGAAACTTTTTCCCATATAGTTAAACCCAATACAATTCGCACTGTTGTTAGCATTGTCATCTCTTCTTCCTGGTCTATTCACCAATTAGATGTCAAAAATGTCTTTCTCCATGGTTCCTTGCATGAAACTGTCTACTGGCAACAACCTCTCGGTTTTTAAAATTCATCTTCCCCAAATCATGTTTGTCTTCTTCAAAAATCCCTATATGACTTATAAAAAGCACCACGCGCCTGGTTCCAGCGCTTCTCAACCTTTATTCAAACACTCGGATTTACTCCATCCCTCTCCGATACCTCTCTTTTTGTATACCACAAAGACTCTCACATCTCCTATCTCCTTCTTTATGTAGATGACATTGTTCTCACTGCTTCTTCTTAGAGCTTTCTTAATCACATCATTTGTCTTATCAATGCAGAATTTTCCATGACTCATGTCGGACTTCTTCATCATTTTCCTAATATTTCTGTTACTCGTGATTCCCATGGTCTTTTTCCTTCCCAACGCCAATATATATATTAGATCCTTTATCTAGAGCTGGTATGCTTGATTGCTAGCCTTCCCAAACCCCCTTCGACACCACTTTCAAACTTTCCTCTGATGGTGAACCTTTTTCTAATTCTAGTTTATACCATAGCTTATCAGGTGCTCTTCAATATCTCACTCTCACACGTCCAGAAATTTCCTTTGATGTCCAACAAGCTTGCCTATACATGCATGATCCTCGCATTCCTCATTTCAATCATGTCAAACACATTCTTTGTTACCTCAAACGCACTTTAGATCATGGTCTTCACCTGAACTCTTCATCTCCCACTTCATTGACAACTTATTCCGATGCAGACTGAGCTGGTTTCCCGGATACTCGTCGACCGACGTCTGGTTTTTGTATTTTCCTAGGTAAAAAATTAATTTCATGGTCCTCTAAAAAAACATGTTACAGTCGCTCGGTCGTCAGCTAAAGCAGAGTATCGGGCCGTTGCACCCACAGTTGCTGAAACAGTTTGGCTGCACTAGCTCCTGTCGGAATTGCATCACCCCATTCAGTAGGCCACTATTGTTTATTGTGATTACATTTTAGCTATTTACTTGTCCAGCAATCCAGTTCAGTATCGCAGGACCAAACACATTGAGATTGATATTCACTTTGTTCGCAAGAAGGTTGCATTGGGGGAAGTTCGAATTCTTCATGTCCCGACTTCTGTGTAGTTTGCAGATATTTTTACCAAAGGGCTTGCTACCTCGCTATTTTCTGATATTCGGTTCAGTCTCAACGTTGTTGAACCCCATATTGACATTGGAAGAATGTTAGAATAGCATACTTGTACCCCAGTTTAGGGTTTGTGCCGGCCGCCTGTGGCCTGGCCTATATAGACACTTTCTAATCTCCTGAGATAATTAAGTAACAATTCCGTAAATCTACAAGGATGACGTGTGATGCATACAGCGTACTCTACACTCATCATATTAAGAAACTCTTGGTCTTTTATACTGACTGTTGCCAGAACTCGCGGCCTTTTACAGCTCCATTAATTCAAGCCGAGATCTGAGTTTTATGAAATTTAAAGGCGTGCCGAATAGTTTTGTACCAGAGCTTGGCCGTGTCGAATCCTAACCGCATTAGCAGTTCCCTGGCGCTGCCGTACCCAACGCCCCTTTCACCACAGCGTAGGTCGAATGATGTGGTTGTGGAGATGCTCGTGAGGTTTGCCTTCCTTGTCGTCTTGCTCTCACACTAGCACCAATAGACATCACAATGGTTTACGCGAGCCAGTATACGTGATACTCCCTCCATCCCGGTTTAAATGACACAATTTGCAAACCATGCAATCCCAAAATATTTAGACACAAAAGCATTTAATCTCTGTAATTATTCCGGTGTGAAAACAATAAAATGCTTGCCCTGAATAAATATGAACGCTTTAATGGCTCTTTTTCTCCTCATGCATGTTCTTCTTCATACTATTAAATGGATCAATTAGAAGACACCTAGGGCCCAGAGAATTGCAAATTGTGTCTTTTAAACCGGGACAGAGGGAGTATTTTGATTTCAGTTTCCTCTAAGGTCTCAAACATAATGACTGCACAGAAGGCACCCGTATCCTCTCATAGCTTGGTTAACCATCTTTAGTTTGTCTGGGATAGCTTGGCTAGTGTTGTTTCACACTTACTTGGAGTGGCTTATTTATAGACAAGAATGCACGTAATAGGAGCACATCACAATTTTGCTGGAGTTGGTCATTACAATTGTGGAGCATGAAGGGATTGTGAGGAGTCATGCATCCAACAAGACGAAGTCATGCCGTTGTTTCCAGAACAGAGAGAACAACCAGGCAAACTATTTTTGCTGGAGTGCATCACAACTGAATGACTATAGAAAGTGTTAGTTAATCATGCATGCGGGGAAAGAGGTGATACAAATATATGGATGCAGAAGACATGATTGAGTCGGTATATAAATCAGCGACATGGCAAGTAGGTTGGACTTGCCTAAGAATTTAGCGTACTCACAACCAGATCAAAGGCATATAGGATATAGCTTTCAGCGTTTCGAGAAAGTCAGCCACCATGCTAATACAAGTAGAGAAGAGACTAATGGGAGGAAAGGTAGATTGTGATGTTGGAGGGAACTGATATCGAGGCCATTTTTTGAATTTCACAATACATGGCGAAACATGGTTCATTATTTCATACTACTCGGTATACATATGACAATAACCTCAGCTTTTCACAAGCTAAGCGCATCACGTCACAATACATAGTACTAGTAACAAGTTACCTGATACAGTGCTCAACTTGGAAGTGAAGTGGTACGAGTACGTCCTCCACGTGGTTGTGCCTTCGTCGCAGAAAAAACGGCTTCAAAGGCATCTGCACAGATCAACCATGTAGTCGTTTCAAGTGAGCTGTGACACTCAACAAATCCATCTTCTACCTGTCTTCAAGCATGCGCATTCTTCTTCTACTTTCTCTAAGTCCCAACCCATTGAATATAAGCAGATAAATGTAACCCTGGCAAGGAAGTGAAGGATTATAGAATTAAGATAAAGCTTCTAAATTAATGGTACGAGTGTTTGAAATGTATTTCTCTGTCCTCCTTCCTCAATGTGATATAACTCGCCGCCAAATCACTCTATATTATTTTAGTACATATATGAGGTGGCAAAAGCAGGTACAACGAACAGCTTGGACTTGGTACTCTTGAATACGTTGGACTTGGCCAGTAATCAACTTAACGATGTCATACCATCAGAGATTGGCAACTTGCCTTTCTTAGGATTCCTGGACCTTAGCTCCAACCAGTTGGAGGGTGAGATTCCTGCAATTAACCCCGAGGCAGATGCCACATACACCGTCTTGTCTGGAAACAAGTTTACAAGCATCAGAGATTGGAGTTTCTGTCAGCTACCTTCTCTGCAGTTCCTGGACCTATCGAACAATTGGCTTTCTGGAGTCATCCCCAGTTGCTTATGGAGCATGCAAAGTCTTGAATACTTGGATTTGTCAGGTAATACTTTTGACGGAGAAGTTCCAACCCCAATAGGCAATATTAATTCTTATTCTTCACTGCAGTCGCTACATCTATGTAGGAACAACTTCACGGGATGCTTCCCATCTGTTGTAAGGAACTTCGAGAACCTAACCGCTCTAGATCTCGGGGCTAACAAGTTTCCTGGTATAATTCTTTCATGGATAGGGGCAAGCATTCCCTTGCTAAAGATTCTCCGACTATGATCAAATATGTTCCATGGAAGTATTCCTCATGAGGTGACACAACTTACTCGTCTCCAAATACTTGACTTGGCCGAAAACAATCTTACGGGCAGCATACCGATTAGTTTTGCCAACTTTACTCAGAGAACATGGCCACAGAGGAAATTACCATTACTTGTGAGCTCTCTGTACTACTCAAATGATGGCCAAATTGACATATTCTGGAAGGGAAGATATTATACTTTTTGCAGAACAACCAAGCTGATGACTGGTATTGATCTGTCAAGCAACTATCTTTCCGGTGAGATCCCTCGAGAATTGTTGAATCTTCAACACCTCTGACTCCTTAACTTGTCAACAAATAATTTATCTGGCAACATCCCAAGTAACATTGGTAATATGAAACTTGTGGAGTCACTTGACTTGTCTTGGAATAAGCTCTCTGGTCACATTCCATCCAGCATATCAGATTTGACCTGGCTAAGCTCCCTCAATCTCTCAAACAACCTTCTTTCAGGAGAGATACCAAATGGTAATCAGCTCCAAACGCTCGATGACCAGTCAATTTATAGCAACAACATCGGACTATGTGGTCCCCCTCTGAGCATTGCATGTACACATGGCAAAACAACTCCCGATGTGGTGAAGGAATATAAGCAAGAACATGATATCGTTTGGTTGTACTACTCAGTGATAGCTGGAACAGTCTTTGGTTTCTGGCTATGATTTGGAGCATTTTTTTCTGGAAGAGTTGGAGGTATGCCTTCTTCCGTTCAGTCGATGCTATGCAGCAAAATGTTCTGAACAAGGTGAAGCATCATATATGAAAGGGCCATGTCTGCAAGTTTTCCTCATACCCAACTGTTTTATCTGCAACCGGCATGCATGTAATGCTATTAATGACACCCTCCTTGTTTAGTTTCACCAATTTTTTTTTTTTGGAAATGGGCGCATTTATTAACCAAATGTTTAATTCTTACACCCGGCCTCTGCATAACTAAGATGCACACAGCCACACGAACGACAGACTAAGACAAAAAGTAAATAAGCATTACAAAAAGGCACTAAAAATAAAAAGTCTGGAATCTAAGATAGATCAATCCTCAGATCACGCGGCCATCCATGTCGTGAGAAAATATTCCTCGCCGTGTCCTCCAAACGCGTACATCCGTCCAGAAATAAGTCACGAAACTCCATGCGTTGGAGAATATTCCATGATCGAAGGATATCCGTGGCTCGATAAATAACCTGCAGAGGAGAAGACACAATATTATTAAAAATCTTGTCATTTCTACAAAGCCATAGCGACCATATAATGACAAGCGCTCCCACCCTAAACAAGGTTCTGTACTTATGTGCAATTATATGTTTTAGTGTGCATAGGATTAGTTTATAGATCCTGTGATGAAGGCAGTTTCATACGCACTAGTATTTTGTGGCGAATCATGTCTGTGGTGTTTAGTCTATCGTGGTCTACTAGTATCTCTAATATGTTTGTGAGCTTGTAGACGAGGGTAAATTTGTAGGAGTTGGTAGTAGTTCTCTTGATATTTTTTATGTTTCATACATGGTGTAGCTTACATCCTTAGCTCCAAAAGGTAACAGTTAATGAGTATGTGCTCAAGAGGCATGCCATTGGTGTATTAATGAATTTCATTTCCTTGTTTCTTATGTAAATCTTCTGAATGAAGAGGAATATGGTGTGCATTCTATCATAGGATTTTTCCAATGAGAGGAATATTATTACTTATTAAAATTCTTTTATTTTGGTTGCTTTGTATGGATGATTTCCGTGGCTGATATGTTTTATAGATGCCCTTCAACTGAAATGTTTCCATTGATTTAATGGTTGAAGGTAAGATAAGATGGTGATCAGTTGTGATGTAGTATGAATAATTGCGAAGAACATTACAACTCTAATATTTTCCACTTTCGTGTTTGCTTAGAGCATCCCAATGTTGGGATTTCGGTGTAGAAAACAAAAATTTCCTACGTTGGAATGCTCTAACTGTCCAAGATCTATCTAGGAGTAATGTAGTAACGACTGAAGGTTTCAGATACATACCCTTCTGGTATGAAAGCGGTTAACATTCCGAGGGAAACGCAATTGATGTAGTCGTGCTCGTAGCCGACCTCAAGGTCGTGAAGCTCCTCACAGGTCACCCCTTGCTCCATCATCATGCGGTAGTCCGGCTCACGACATCCAAGGTGCCCCAAGTGTGCCCCCTCATGGTTTCGTACACATACGGTGTATGATGACGATCTCCGGCTCCTTAATCCCTGCTGGGACTGCGGAAGTAGATCTCTGGCTTGGAATCTCCGCAGTGCAACGGCGTGCTGCCAGTGCGTCGTCTCTTGCGTGAATAGTCCTATCATGGGACCATACCAGCGCAAGGATGCTGGTTACCTTGCCGTTGGTCTTATCATCATCCTCTCCCCGACTGTTGAAAATGCCGTTGTAGCTGCAGTGTAGGAGAGACCGTCGAGCGAAGGAGGGTCTCCTACTCGCCGGGGAACATGAACCACTTGGTCAGCAGTGGGGAGGCGATGATAAATAATCCCAAAATTAGTGCTAATAGGTATAGTTCTTACCACGTCAGTCCCTAACTACGCTCCATAAAAAGGAGTCCGTAAGTAATTACAGGCATCCGTGCCCGCTGGCAGCCGGAGAGAAAGCCGGAGGAAAGATCGTACTGATGCAATAATCCTATACCTTGGGATGAATCTTACGGGCTTGTTCTTTACGGACTGACATGGCGCCATGCGGTTGGTGCTGATTTTCTTCCTTTCTTAAATTGTGGAGCCGCCTCTTGTTTTTTTTCTTAATCAGCTGTACTTGGTGGTTGTCCGTACGAATTATTTTGTAAAACCTGCCCGTAGATGTAGCATTGCTCGTACTGATGCATGATGATGACGTGTGATGCATACAGCGTACTCTACACTCATATTTAGAAACGCACGGTCTTTTATACTAATATTGTTGCCCGAACTAGCGGTCTTTTACAGCTCCATTAATTCAAGCCGAGATCTGAATTTTAAGAAATTTAAAGGCATGCCGAATAGTTTTGTACCGGAGCTTGGTGGTGTCGAGCCCTAACCCCATCAGAAAGTTCCCTAGCACTGCCTTACCCAACACCCCGTGGAGATGCTTGTGAGGTTCGCCTTCCTCATCGTCTTGCTCTCACACTAACAATATAGTCATCACAATGATTTGCGCGAGCCAGCATACGTGATATTTTGATTTCAGTTTTCTCTAACGTCTCAAACATAATGACTGCACAGAAGGCACCAGTATCCTCTCATATCTTGGTTAAGCATTTTTTATTTTGGCTAGGATAGCTTGGCTAGTTTTGTTCCACTCTTATTTGGAGTGGCTTATTTATAGACAAGAATGCACGTAATAGGAGGTCATCACAATTTTGCTAGAGTTGGTCATTACTATTGTGGACCATGATGGGGATTGGGAGGAGTCATGCATCCAACACGATGAAGTCATGCCGTTGTTCCCAATGCACACAAAACAGAGAAAACAACCAGGCAAACTATTTTTGCTGGAGTGCATCACAACTGAATGACTATAGAAAATGTTAGTTAATCATGTGGGAAAAAAGGTGAAACAAATATATGGGTGCAGAAGACATGATTGAGTCGGTATATAAATCAGCGACATGGAAAGTAGGTTGGACTTGCCTAAGAATTTAGCGTACTCACAACAAGATCAAAGGCATATAGGATATAGCTTTCAGCGTTTCGAGAAAGTCAGCCAACATGCTAATACAAGTAGAGAAGAGACTAATGGGAGGAAAGGTAGATTGAGATGTTGGAGGGAACTGATATCGAGGCCATTTTTTGAATTTCACAATACATGGCAAAACATGGCTCATTACTTCATACTCGGTACACCTATGCCAATAACAAGTCCCCCGATACCGTGGTCAACTTGGAAGTGAAGTGGTGCGAGTCCTCCACGTGGTTGTGGTGCGAGTCCTCCACGTGGTTGTGCCTTCGTCGCAGAAAAATGGCCTCGAAGGCATCTGCACAGAACCGTACATACTAGCAACCATGTAGTCGTTTCAAGTGAACTGTGACTCAACAAATCCATCTTCTACCTGTCTTCAAGAAGGCGTATTCTTCTTCTACTTTCTCTAACTCCCAACCCATTGAATAAGCAGACAAATGTATCCCTGACAAGAAAGTGAGGGATTATAGTTCTGAATTAAGATAAACCTTCTAAACTATTGGTATGACGGTTTGAAATGTATTTCTCTGCCCTCCTTTCTCAATGTGACATAACTCACCCCCAAATCACTCTATATTTTTTTAGTACATATATGTTGGAAAATTACTAAGACGGTGGCCGGTTATCCATTAATTGTGATTAGCACACTCTTAATCGTGATCTGAAAATATACAGCGAAATTAGTGTAAACTTCAGCACCACTTGTTTGCTAACTCACAGATCGTTGCTCTTCACGAAAGAAAACATATGCATCAAACATATATGGAAGAAATGAGACCCTGACAAGCTCTCTCTTGATCCTAGACAATGTCTATGATAAGGAGAGAAGTTCTCAGAACAGTAGCTAAAGTAGCAAATCAACTCCCAGGGACACCAATCCTTTTTACGTGGAAACCTCTCAACTTGATAGAAAAAACCACGGGCCAAAATCACCCAAATCTTCTTCCACTATTATCAAATGGGGATACAACTTGTTCTTCTCTAAAGAACACTAGAAGATCTCATACATCAAGATACAAACGAATCTTGAATGCCAATAGCAAGATTTGGGGCACAAGAGCTAGAGATTGGAATAATCTCACCAAAGATGGTGGAACCACAGCTTGAAGGAGACAATGTAGTGGATCTGGGTCTTCACAACCTTTTGGGAAGAAAACGGTGCTTGATTCAGCTTCTTCCTTCAACTTATTCCCCTTCCCTTCTCTGTTGGTTTTCTTCTCCAATGGAGGCTAATCTGGATTTTCGTCTCTCCACCTTGAGGTGGATGGATGGGAGGCTTATCTTTTTTTCCTTCCCTCATGTGCAATATCCAAAATGACGCTTGGTCATAAACCTAAAGGTTTGGTGGGCTCTTGCACCTATTTGCCCCCCCCCCTGAAAAGCTTCATAAGGCCATCTCTTCACAGCCCACATGAGGCTGATACACAACAGTATATAAGGTGGCAAAAGCAGGTGCAACTAAAATGTTATTTATGCAACCTAATACTGGTAAGCATGAACAAAACATTCTTGTCATGTGCCATAGGTGCATATATACAACAATGTAATTGACAAACTTTACAAACATCTATGAATAAAACGAAGTCCTAGACAAAAATTTCTGAAACAAACCCGGTGAGTATTAAAAAGAAAGAGAAAAAAAGGTGAGGTTCATGGATTAGTTATCCATCTCACTAACAAATCTAAAGAAATGATATGTGGATTCATTTCCTCATGCTGGCGTTTGTTAGGTATTAAGTTCAGAAAGACTTGCTACTCGCCAGCAACAACATATTCCCACACTTAGATTTATCAGCTGTATAATAGGAAGGGTAATGGGATCATAAGGTCCATTACAAGTGTAAAGTTGACTCTTTTGCACCAATTAGTAAAAAAAAACTATACTCACCTCTGCCTATATTCAAGATTTATGGACCAACAAAACACTTGCTTGTATGCTTAGGAGACTGCCGGTGCATGGTGAAGAAGGCCCATGATGGGGCAGGGTAGAGAGGCTTTGGTGATGAATAGGTTGCTGCTTTCATGTATCGTCAAAAGACAGGAGGATGTATCATTCACGGATAAGTACTTCACAGCGACACGCTTCCGCACTCAGGATTCAGTAGCATCCTTTTCTTCACAGAAGGGCATGATTATTTTAAGAAAAAGAAGCTGATCATGCACTCATGTTGATAGATAAAAACATGATTTTCATTACAAACGCAAATCTTACCACTATGAAAAAATATATCAATATTTTTTTTAGTAAATGAATGTACCATATAAATAGTTGAATAAAAAATGTGTTATATGTTAGCAATCAACATTTTAATTATCACACTGAAAACTAAGTATCCCATAGTTCCTTCCTATTTCTTTTCTTACCTTATGTATCAACTGCAACTCTTCTCTGAAAATAATATTTGTCAAATTCAAATACAAGAACTGTGATGGATCAGCTGGTTTTACCAATACAACATATGCAGAATTGAAGATAAAATAGATAATGTAAGGGAACAACAAAACTTGGTCATTTAAATAGCTGGAATAACTATTGATGGGATGAGGTCATGTGATTCAACATTCAAAATAAGAACGGGCCCAGAAGAGATCAAGGAGAAAGAGAAGAAATATGACCGTATGGGACTGGGACTCATCTTTGGGAAGTTGGTGAATGTCTTTCCATGCCTAGAATAAGAGGCAAATCCAACATATAAACATAAGATAACATAATATATTAACAACAGTCTCCATGAAAACCAGCAAGAATTATTTTATCCCATAGGCTACAAGATCATATGATTAAAATTGCTAAAACCAATAAGGCAGTATACTCAGACAGATTGTGAAGTGTCGACAGCTGACTAAAAGACACTAACGATTCAATAGATAATATGGAAACAAAAGAAGACTACAAGAGAACTATAGGTCCAAATTGCGAAGTGATGATCGTAGGAAGATTTAAGGGCAGTGTAATTGTAGGTTCAAAATTATGTTCTGCCTCAAGCTGCATATACGATAAAGATGAAGGGGCTATGTAAGTGTAACTATGTGAAGAAATGTCCATATACCAAAACGAACACCCTTGATACTTCTGCTCTACTTGTGGCCGTGAGGAGGGAGCACCGGCAACATGAACACACACAAGGACACCAACCCACTTGTGCTCTGCCAGTGGTTGTGTCACTGCCGCTTGAACCCTTGAGGAGTGGCCACAAAGAGGGAGGGACGGTGCAGCCTCAGGCGAAGGTTATTTCTCTGTTGTTGTTGTTGTTGTTGTTGTCGTTGTTCTTGTTGTTGTTGTTGTTGTTGGTGCTGTTGCTGTTGTTGCTGCTGTTGCTGTTGTTGCTGCTGTTACTGTTGTTGTTGTTGTTGTTGTTGTTGTTGTTGTTGTTGTTGTTGTTGTTGTTGTTGTTGTTGCTGCTGCTGCTACTGCTGCTGCTGCTGCTGCTGTTGTTGTTGTTGCTGCTGCTGCTGTTGCTGTTGCTGTTGTTGTTGCTGTTGTTGATGTTGCTGTTGTTGCTGTTGCTGTTGTTGTTGTTGTAATTTGTTTTTGTTGTTGTTGTTGTTATTATTATTATTATTATTATTATTGTTGTTGTTGTTGTTGTTGTTGTTGAATACGCTGACGGCCGGTCGCTACATCGGGGCAGTTGGCGTAGACCGTGACCAGGCCAGCCCCGCCACGCAACCGTCGGCGTAGAATTGCCCTCGGCGTATCCTATGCTACGCCGACGGCTGCCCTCGGCGTAGCCTATGCCGACGGCTGCCCTCGGCATAGCTATTTTTCCTTTTATCTCATTAAACTTTGAAAAATCATAACTAAATCATTCTAATTCAGAAAAATACAAATAATATATTAAAATTTGCAGAAAAATAAGATATATCTATCTACACTCAAATATTACACATTTGTAAAAAAAATTAAGTAAAACATAAAACATTATATATAGTTTAAAACAGGCATAAGAAATTCAAAAACGATCCAAACAATGCAAAACCTTCGCGTGGTGTCATATTATGTGACATAGTTGGAAGGAAAAATAGCAAACCTGCTATATTGAGTATGTCTCAAAAAAACCTTCACAAAATGACCTATCTCATTCGAGGTTTCTTGGCTTTCGGGTCAAATGACCAATGTTATGGCTAGAATCAAGGCATAGTTTGTCATAATATGCCCATATTGTGCATACATATGCATCATGGGATGGAGAATAATGTTGCAGGAGGAATTTTTCTTTTTGGTCACACCAAAAATCAACTTTCCATTTTCCGAGTGAAAAAAACGGGCGGTTTTGTGAAGCAACCACCAAATGACTAATTCAAAATGCTACTATACCACCTTACTGAAGGGTTTCGCAGCATAGTAAATCAAAAAAATTCTATGGATACGAACGGGAAAGCCAAGATCTAATCTAGGAGATGCAATCAATGAGAGGGATAGATGAGATCTTCATACCCTTGAAGAAATCGCACAGCGGAAACGTTCAACAGAACGTGGTTGATGTAGTCGTACTAGCCGTCTCCTCGCGATCCGATCCGATCTTACGCCGCAAGTGGCGGCGCCTCCGAGAGATGCACACATACGGTGCCGCGACGTCTCCTCCTTCCTTGGTCTAGCAAGTAGGGTGGAGAGATGGATTGGATCTGCAGCACGACGGCATGGTGCTATGGTGGAGAGTTTCTACAGCAGGGCTTCGCCTACATGCAGTCAGTAGAGAGAGAGAGAGAGAGAGTGAGAGAGAGAGAGACCGAGAGAGAGGAAGGGCAGCAGCTGGCGGCTAGGGTTTGGGGTGAGGGGAGGGTGCGCCCCCTTCCCACCTTATATAGGGGGCTGGCCGGCCCTCTTGGCCCCTCCTCCAAGCCCTAGGGCGGCGGCCCCAAGGGTGGAGTGGGGGGCAAGTCTTCCCCCCTTCTAGAAGGTTTCCCTAGGGTTTCCCCTAGGGTTTGGCCGGCTGGGCCTATGGGGCCTTGTGCCCCTGGACCAAAGCGGCCAGGGCACTCCCTCGTAGGCCCACGCACCCCTCCTACAAGTAGGGCCACGTTGGTCCCACTCCGGAAGCTTCTAGAACCTTCCGGTACAATACCGAATACTCCGAAACGATTCTGAAATCCAAAAACTACTTTCCTTTATATGAATCTTATTCTCCGGACCATTCCGGAACCTCTCGTGATGTCCTGGATCTCATCCGAGACTCCGAACAAAAACTCATAAACCAATTACCCATTCTATCCACGTTAAGTGTGTGACCCTACAGGTTCGAGAAAATGCAGACATGATCTTCTATCAATAATCAACAGCAGGATCTGGAAACCCATATTGACTCCCACATATTCATCGATGATCATATCGGATGAACCACGATGCCAGGATTCAATTAATCCCATATATATATATATATATATTCCCTTCGTCACGTGATATTTTACTTGCCCGAGATTCGATCGTTGGTATCGGCATACCTAGTTCAATCTCGTTCACAGCAAGTACTTTACTCGTTTTGTAATCCGATATCACTTTGTGATTAACTCCTTAACTACGTGCTTGCAAGCGGTGTTGATATCGATTACCGAGTGGGCCCGAAGTATATCTCTCCGACTCGGAAGGGACAAATCCCATCTCGATACATACAACCCAACAAGTACTTTCCGATCACCTGAGAGACACCTTTATGATCACTCTTACATAGGATGACGTTTGATGACCTCAAAGCTTTCTTCCGATACCAGGGAGTTGCATTATCTCATGGTCTAAGGAATACAATATTTGACATAGGAAAAAGCTTCGCAAAGATGAACACGATGACACGATCTAATTGCTCTACTTGATTTGGGTCTGTCCATCATATCATTCTCCTAATGACATGATCTCATTATTAATCGACAAATCATGTCTATGGTTAGGAAACCTTAACCATCATTAATCAATGAGCTACTCCATAGTGGCGTACTAGGGACACGGTGTTTGTTCATAAACCACACAAGTATCAAAGTTTCCGCTTAATACAATTCTAGCATGGAATATAAACTTTATCATGAACAAGAATTATTACAATAACATCTTTATTATTGCCTCTAGGGCATAATTCCAATAGTCTCCCACTTGTACTAGAGTCAATAATCTAGTTTACATCTGGCAACAATCTAACACCCATGGCATTCAGGTGATGATCATGTTTTGCTCGTGGAAGAGGTTTAGTCAACGGATCTGCGACATTCAGATCCGTAAGTACTTTTCTAATCTTCAGATCTCCATCTGTTATATAATCTCGAATTATATGAAAGCGGCGGTTGTTGTGCTTGGTCTTTGGATGATATCTTGGTTCCTTAGCTAGTGCTATGGCGCCAGTGTTGTCGCACAATATCTCCAGTGGGTCCAAGGCACTTGGAACCACACAAGCTCAGTGATGAAGTTCCTGATCCAAACTCCTTCACTTGACGCTTCTGCAGCAGCCATGTATTCTGCTTCTACTGTAGATCCCGCGATCACACTTTGCTTGCAGCTTCTCCAGCTCACAGCTCCTCCATTCAAAATATAAACGTATCCTGTCTGAGATTTAGAATCATCCGGGTCGGTGTCGAAACTAGCGTCGGCGTAACCTTTTACGACGAGCTGCTCATCACCTCCATAGACCAAGAACATTTCTTTAGTCCTATTTAAATACTTTAGGATGTTCTTTATGGTTGTCCAGTGTTCCATTCCTGGATCACTTTGGTATCTGCTCATCAAACTAAGAACATTGGACACATCCGGTCTAGTACACAACATGGCATACATGATAGAACCTATGGCCGAGGCATATGGCACTTTGCTCATAGTTTCTCTATCGTTTACCGTAGCCGGACATTGAGCCTTGCTCAATGTCTTACCTCACAACATGGGCACTGAACCTTTCTTTGCCTTATCTATTCTGAACCTTTTCAGAAATTTGTCTAGATATGTACTTTGGCTTAAAGCTATTAGGCGTCTTTGTCTATCTCTATAGATTTTGATGCCTAATAAATAAGCAGATTCTCCTAGGTCTTTCACTGAAAAACATTTATTCAAATAACTCTTCACATCGTTAAGCATACCAATGTAATTTCCAATAATCAATATGTCATCCACATATAGTACTAAAAATGTCACTGAGCTCCCACTCACTTTCTTGAAGATACAAGCTTTGTAGCAATTTGGAACAAATACAAAGCTCTTGATCACTTGATCAAAATGAAGGTTCCAACTTCGAGATTCTTGCTTCAGTCCATAAATGGAACGCCGAAGTTTGCACACCTTATCAGCATCCTTAGGATCGACAAAACCTTCGGGCTGCATCATATACAACTCTTCATCAATGTTGCCATTGAGGAACGCAGTCTTGACATCCATCTGCCATATTTCATAATCATGAAACGCATCAATTGCTAATAAAATCCGAATGGACTTAAACATCGCTACGGGAGAGAAAGTCTCATCGTAGTCAACACCTTGAACTTGTCGAAAACCTTTTGCGACAAGCCGAGCTTTATAGACAGTAACATTACCATCGGCATCCATTTTCCTTTTGAAGATCCATTTGCACTCAACGGCCTTACGATCGCTAGGAGGGTCCACCAAAGTCCATACTTGGTTTTCTCTCATGGATCCCAATTCGAACTTCATGGCCTCTAGCCATTTCTTAGAGTCTGGGCTCATCATTGCTTCCTCATAGTTCGCAGGTTTACTGTTGTCTACCAACAAGACAGTTAAGATAGGGTTGCCGTACCATTCAGGTGTGGCACGCGACCTTGTCGACCTGCGACGTTTAGCAGTAGCATCATTCGAAGTTTCATGATCCTCATCATTAGCTTCCTCTCTTGTTGGTGTAGACGGCATTGGAACAATTTCGGGTGCTGCGCTACTCTCCAACTTGAGAGAAGGTTCAATAACCTTGTCTAGCTCTACCTTCCTCCCACTCACTTCTTTCGAGAGAAACTCCTTCTCAAGAAAGGATCCGTTCTTTGCAACAAACACTTTGCCTTCGGATCTGTGGTAGAAGGTATACCCAATCGTTTCCTTAGGGTATCCTATGAAGACGCATTTCTCCGCTTTGGGTTCGAGCTTGTCCGGCATCAACTTCTTGATGTAAGCTTCGCATCCCCAAACTTTAAGAAACGACAATTTAGGTTTAGCACCAAACCACAGTTCATACGGTGTCGTCTCAACGGATTTAGATGGTGCCATATTTAAAGTGAATGCAGCGGTTTCTAATGCATAACCCCAAAATGATAACGGCAAATCTGTAAGAGACATCATCGATCACACCATATCTAATAGAGTTCGATTCCAGCGTTCAGACACACCAATGCGCTGTGGTGTTCCGGGTGGCATGAGTTGCGAAACGATTCCGCTTGCTTTAAGATGCGTGAGAAAATCATAACTCAAATATTCACCTCCACGATCGGATCGTAGAAATTTAATTTTCCTGTTATGATGGTTTTCCACTTTGTTCTGAAATTCTTTGAACTTTTCAAACGTTTCAGATTTGTGTTTCATTAAATAGATATACCCATATCTACTTAAGTCATCAGTAAAAGTGAGAAAATAGCGATATCCACCGCGCGTCGAAACACTCATTGGTCCGCATACATCGGTATGTATGATTTCCAACAAGTCCGTTGTTCGCCCCATTATTCCGGAGAACGGGGTTTTGATCATCTTGCCCATGAGGCACGACTCGCATGTGTCAAATGATTCAAAATCAAGAGACTCCAAAAGTCCATCAGAATGGAGTTTCTTCATGCGTTTTACACCAATATGACCTAGACTGCAGTGCCACAAATAAGTTGAATTATCACTATCTACTTTGCATCTCTTAGCCTCAATGTTATGGATGTGTGTTTCATTGATTTCAAGATTCAGAAGAAATAAACCATTCATAGCAGGTGCATGACCATAAAAGATGTTATTCATATAAATAGAACAACCATTATTCTCCGATTTAAATGAATAACCGTCTTGCAATAAACACGATCCAGATATAATGTTCATGCTCAACGCAGGCACATAATAACACATATTAGGTTTAAAACTAATCCCGAAGGTAAAACTAAGGAGAGCATGCCGACGTCCATCACATCAACTCTTGATCCATTGCCAACGCGCATCGTCACCTCATCCCTTGCTAGTCGTCGTCTATTCTGTAGCTCCTGTTTCGAGTTACAAATATGAGCAACTGAACCAGTATCAAATACCCAGGCACTACAACGAGCTCTAGTAAGGTAAACATCAATAACATGTATATCAAATATACCTTTAATGGTGCCAGTCTTCTTGTCCGCTAAGTACTTCGGACAGTTGCACTTCCAGTGACCCTTGTCCTTGCAATAGAAGCACTCAGTGTCCAGCTTAGGTCCATACTTGAGCTTCTTCTCAGCAGGGGCAACACGCTTGCCACTGCCTTTCTTGAAGGATTTCTTTGCACCCTTACCTTTCTTAAAGCTAGGGGTCTTGTTGACCATCAACACATGATTATCTTTCTTTATATCCAGCTCCGCAACTTTTAGCTTAGCGAAGAGCTCAGTGATCGTATCAGTGGAACCAATTTGATTGTGAGTAACTACAAAACCTTTGTAGCTAGGAGGGAGTGATTGCAGAACTCTGTCAATCTTGAGCTCTTCTAGAATCTTGAAGTCCAGTTGCTCAAGACGTTGAGTGTAGCCCGGCATCTTAATGGCGTGCTCACTAACGGAACTCCCTTCCTCCATCTTGCAGTTAAAGAACTTTTCAGAGATCTCATATCTCTCAGAACGGGCCTGAGTCTGAAACATGGTTTTTAGTTCCTCAAGTATCTCAAAGGGCCCGGCGAACTCCTCAAAACGATTTTGAAGGTCTGATTCCATATTAAACAACATGGTATTCTTAATCACTACATAATCATCTTTGCGCGACTGATAAACAGCTTTCTCATCAGCCGGCGCATCAATAGCAGGGGCGTCACCTAGCGCTTTCTCAAGGACATAGTCCTTTTGTCTGCTAGCGAGAATGATTCTCATATTGTGGAACTAGTTTGTGAAGTTAGATCCATTGTTCTTAAGCTTTTCTTTCTCAGCAAAAACGTTAAAGTTGAAGTTGGACTTAGCCATTTGATCTACAAAATTTGCAAATACGATTTAGACTATGTTCATGATAACTAGTTCAACTTAATCAAATTACTAGATGAACTCCCACTAAATTCAACATCCCTCAAGTTTTTTATTGAACACGATCCAAATTCACCATACCTAATCCGATCTTCACGAGAAGAGATGTGGTTTCAATGGTGGACAACAAAGTGTCGATCATATCATTCATATGACTCATGCTTAACCTTTCGGTTCGTGTGTTCCGAGGCCATGTCTATACATGCTAGGCTCGTCAAGTCAAACCCAAGTATTTCCGCATGTGCAAAACTGGCTTGCACCCGTTGTATGTGAACGTAGAGTTTATAGCACCCGATCATCACGAGGTGCTTGAACACGACAAACTTTCGCAACGGTGCATACATGGGGAGAACACAATTTTATCTTGATCTTTAAGTGAGGAATCTTCTTATAATGCTACCTTCGCGATCTAAGCATAATAAGATATATAAAAGGATAAACATCACATGCATATAATTTTATATGACATGGTGTAGCCAATCTCCGTGCAATGATCTCCATCTTGTGCGCGCCAGCATGATCTCCATCACTCCATCATGATTGCCTCCACAACGAATAGCAACTAAAACTATTGCTAACTACTTAGCGATAAAGTAAGCTATTACATGGCGTATAAGAAGTTGACACACAGGTCATACACAATTACATGGCGTTTAAAACATGCATAAAAAATTAAAAAACGATCGAAACAAACCTTCGCATGGTGTCATATTATGTGACATTGTTGGAAGGAAAAGTTATCAAACCTGCTATAGTAGTTATGTCTAAAAAAACCTTCACAAAATGACCTATCTCATTCGAAGTTTCTTAGCTTTCGAGTCAAATGACCAATGTTATGGCTAGAATCAAGGCATAGTTTGTGATAATATACCCATATTGTGCATACATGTGCATCATGGGATGGCGAACAATGTTGCCGGAGAAAGTTTTTTTGGACGCATCAAAAAGCCATTTTCCATTTTCCTAGTAAAAAAATGGACGATTTGTGAAGCAGCCATCAAATAGCTAATTCAAAAACAGGGGGTTTGTGATAACTTGACATGGATATCATTTTTAGATTCTTTTCATTTTTCTGATCAATTTAGACATATTATTTATCGAATTCCGATTTACGGATTTAAAGCTATTAATTATTCCATATTAAATAGAAAAAGGTAAATTATTATATTTTTATTTTTATTCAATAGTATTTTTATTTGAATCAGTAATATTTTTACTTATTCATTGTCGTTTACTTAAATAAGTGTTTGTAGTTTTAGAAAATAAAAACATGTGACATAATAATATAAGAGTTAATAGAATTGATACCATAGTATTGACAACTAGGTACAAATTGCTTCGCGGAAACTGATTCGAAAGGAATAGAGAAGTTAAGCGTGCTGAAACTGGAGTAGTATTAGCATTGGTGGCCAAGCGGCGAGCGCGAAGTTTGATAAAGACTGCAATTTAATTAAAGATTAAATGTAATTGGTGTTAAAAATGTTCCACACAAGAGATTAACGATTCAAATAATTCAAAGATTTAAAAAAGTTGAAAGAAAAAATAAAAAAAAATTGATTTTTTTTTGGATTTTTTACAACCTGCCGTTACTATGCCGACGGGGCTATGCCGAGGGCAAAGCCGTCGGTGCACCGACGGCTAGAGCTACGTCGATGAGCAAAAGTGCCTACTGAAGGGAATATGCCCTGAGAAGTAATAATAAAGTGTTTATTATGTGTATTCTAAGTATATGATAGATGTTTATTTTGCATGCTATAATTGTATTAATACGGAAACGTTAATACATGTGTGTTTAATAAACAAACAGAAAGTTCCTAGTTATTCCTCTCTCTCATAAACTAGCTCGTTGATTAACAAGATGATCAAGGTTTCCTGATCATAGACATTGGATGTTGTTAATAACGGGATCACAATATTAGTGTAATGGTGTGATGAACATTCATCCGAAGTATAGCATTACGATCAAAGTCATTGAGTTTATATTGCTATAACAACTTACGAAGTGATCCTAATCCTTACACCATGAGATCATGTCAATCACTAACACGAGAAGAATTTCTTGATAACATCAAACGTCACACCGTAACAGGGTGATTATAAAGATGGGTTCAGGACTAATAAAGTGTTATGTTGAGGCCCATGGATAGAGAGTGGAATTTGTTCATCCTGATGAAGGATAGATATACTCTGGGCCCTCTCGGTGATATCACATTGGTTAGCTTGCAAGCAAGTGATTTGATCACTAGAATGTTATATCACGAGAACGAGAAAAGAGTGCATGTCAGTAACGAGATCAAACTAGGTATGGAGATACCGATGATCGAATCTCGGACATGTAATATATCGCGAAACAAAGGGATTAAGATACTAGCATAAAAGGTTCTGACGATCACAAGAAAGTCATCGTTGAATGTGTGGGAGTCAGTATGGGTATCCAGATCCCGCTTCTGATTATTGATCCGAGAGGGGTCTCGATCATGTCCGTATTATTCACGAACCGTAGGGTGACACACTTTAGAGACACCGACATCCAATTGGAGCAAAAGTTTCATGCCGAAAGAATAAACAAGCGTAGGAATTTATTTCACTAGATACCGAAACAGGTTTTCGGGTGAAATGGCATATTATGCATGTGAAATAGAATTCTAGCAAGGGGTTATATGTGAATGTTTGTCATTAAAGTAATTGACAAAATTCTGAATAAATAAAAGAGTTTTATTTAATGAGAGTTTGCATTAAATTTGGTGGAAATTTAATAGCAAATTTGAGTGGGATTTTGAGTGGAGGGATTTGAATGGATTTTTGTGAGTGGAGTGTCCACCCACATGAAGAGGGGAGGGCAAGGGGGAAGCCCCCATGCGCCGGCCACCCCCTTGGGGTTCCCTCCCCCTATCCTATAAAAGGTTCCCCTCTCCTCACTTCTCACTCACACCTCCTCGTGAAGGATCTCTCTCCCTCTCTAGAATTTATCCCCCATGGTCTCGGACTAGCGAGATACATGTTCCCGGTGGCTATTTGGCAAGAAAGAGTTGTGCTTCCGCTGCATCGCTGGAGTGAGGAGGCGGAGGTTGCTCGGTGCCTCGGACGTGTCTGCGAGCACGGATGCGCTGCTGATTTGCGGCGCTAGGACTTCCTCTCGATATTGAGATCGGCAAGAGATCGTCTACATCAACCACGAGTCGAACTCATTAAGCTTTGTCGGTCTTCAAGGGTATATTCTCTACGGATATACATCCGCCCGTTGTTTATATCTAGTAGATAGATCTTGGTACATAGTTCACATCGTAGGAAATTTTTTGTTTTCTATGCTGCGAACCCTACAGTGGTATCAGAGCCAGGTTTATGCGTAGATGCTTTACACGGGTAGTACACATATGAGTATGTGGGCAATGATGATCATGTTGTTGCTCCTTATTTGTAATTTTGGATATTGGTGGCATAGTGGTATGAAGCGGCCCGGACAAACTTTACATGTCCTCGCACATGAGACCTGTTCCACGCTTGACATGCAACTAGTTTGCATAAGTGGCTAGCGGGTGTGTGTCTCTCCTACTATAGTCAATATCTATTTTGCAACGAGTTGTCAACAATTTGGTTATCCTCGTTGTGTTTCATGTTCATAGGTATGAACGGTTCTATCTCGAAATCCCTAAGCCACGTAAAAACTTGCAATGGATAAATTAGAGGCGTCTAGTTTAGATTGTTGCTGGGCTAGTGTTATGATATGGTGATGTTGTAAGTAGAAGTATGAGATGATACTCTTACAACACCCATAACGTGTAAGTTCCATATACCTTGGCCTTACACATAAAGGTATGATAGTGATCATATCAGGGTGCACCTGATAGAGATCATATGCGGGAACCATATCATTTTACTAATAAACATGTGATGTTTGATAGCATCTTATATTGCTTGTTTGGCGTTTTATTAGCATAATAACATGATCCCTCATTTAAATATCAAGATAAGAATGTGTTCTTCCTTTAGTATGCACCGATTATGTTTTCGTCGCTCCAAGACATCACGTGATGATCGGGTGTTCTTGGATCCACGACCATATTCCGGGTGTAATACAGTTACACACGCGAATACTAAGGTTCTTACTTGGCGAGCCTAGCATGTACAGACATGGCCTCGGAACACGGACCGAAAGGTTAAGCATGAGTCATATAGTAGATATGATGCCCATTTGATGCTCGCCTTTGAAGCTATACCGACTCACGTGATGATCGGACTTGGTGTAGTGGATTGGGTTCTTGTAATCACCAAAAGGACGCGAGGGATGTCTTGTTTGAGTGGGAGTTCATTCGTAATATGGATTAGTTGAACTCAATCTATCATAAACTTAGTCTAAACTTTACAAATTCTGTTGTAGATGGCACCACCTACTTTTAACTTCAATGTGTTCATGGAGAAAGAGAAACTTGCAACAAACGGTAGCAACTTTACCGAATGGGCCATGAATTTGAGGATTTTCCTCTCTGCTGCACAAAAGCAATATGTGCTAGAAGCACCGCTAGGCCCCCCACCTTTTAAGGATACCCCTGACAAGGAGAAGAATGCCTATCAGACTCATCAGGAGGACCACAACTTAGTTCATTGCGGCATATTGTATGGGCTAGAGCCGGAACTTCGAAAGCATTTCGAAAACGGTAATGTATTTGATACAATGGGTGAGTTGAAAATGATTTTCGACACACATGCTGCTGTAGAGAGCTAAAATGCTTCAGAAAAATTCTTTAGCTGCATGATGGAAGAGCACAACTCCGTAAGTGAGCATGTACTCAAGATGTCCGGTTACGCTGATAAGCTTGTGTCATTGGGAATATCGATTCCCATTGACTTAGGCATCCATCGTGTTCTGCAGTCTCTTCCACCTAGCTATAAGAGCTTTGTGATGAACTATAATATGCAAGGCATGAAGAAGTCTCTCCCCGAGCTTGTGTCAATGCTTAAAACTGCAGAAGTGGAGATCAAAAAGGAACATCAAGTGTTGATGATCAATAAGAACACTGGTTTCAAGAAAGACAAGAAGGGAAAATGGAAGGGAAGTAAGGGCGACAAGCCGGTTGCCGTGCCTGAAAAGAAACCCCGAGTTGGACCTAAGTCTGATACCGAGTGTTACAATTGTAAGGGGACTGGCCACTGGAAGCGCAACTGCCCCAAGTATTTGGCAGACAAGAAGGCCGGTAAGGCAAACAAAGGCATATATGATATACATGTTATTGATGTGTACTTGACTAGTGCTCGAAGTAGCACCTGGGTATTTGATACCGGTTCAGTTGCTAATATTTGTAACTCGAATCAGGGGCTGCGGAACAAGCTACCGCTAGCAAGGGGTGAGGTCAAGATGCGTGTCGGCAATGGATCAAGCGTTGATGTGATCACCGTCGAAACTCTACCTCTCCACTTGCCGTCGGTATTAGTAATAAACTTGAATAATTGTTATCTGGTGCCTGCACTGAGCATGAACATTGTATCTGGATCGTGCTTGATGCGAAGTGGTTATTCATTTAAATCCGAGAACAATGGTTGTTCTATTTATATGAATGAAATCTTTTATGGTCATGCACCGATGATGAATGGCTTATTTCTATTAGATCTCGATGATAATGTTACACATATTCATAATGTTGATGCTAAAAGGATTAAACTTAATGATGATGATATATCCGCATATATGTGGCACTGCCGTCTAGGTCATATTGGTGTTAAACGCATGAAGAAGCTCCATTCGGATGGACTTTTAGAATCACTTGATTTTGAATCATTTGATACATGTGAGCCATGCCTTATGGGCAAGATGACTAGAACGCCGTTTTCCGGTTCAATGGAACGAGCGACAGATTTATTGAAAATCATACATTATGATGTATGTGGTCCAATGAGTGTGTCGGCGCGAGGTGGATATCGTTATTTTGTCACTTTCACGGATGATTTGAGTAGATACGGTTATATCTTTTTGATGAAACATAAGTCTGAAACCTTTGAAAAGTTCAAGGAATTTCAGAATGAAGTGGAAAATCATCGTAATAGAAAGATCAAATTTCTACGGTCCGACCATGGAGGTGAGTATCTAAGTTACGAGTTTAGCACTCACATGAAAGATTGTGGAATTGTTTCACAACTCACACCTGCCGGAACACCACAGAGAAATGGTGTGTCGGAACGTCGTAATCGTACTTTATTGGATATGGTTCGATCTATGATGTCTCTGACGGACTTTCCGTTGTCATTTTGGGGTTATGCACTAGAAACTGCTGCTTTCGCTTTAAATTGGGCACCGTCGAAATCCGTTGAAAAGACACCGTATGAATTGTGGTTTGGAAACAAACCTAAGCTGTCATTTCATAAAGTTTGGGAATGCGATGTTTATGTGAAGAAACTTCAACCGGATAAACTTGAACCCAAAGCGGAAAAATGCATCTTCATAGGATAGATCCGAGGGCAAAGTTTTTGTTGCCAAGAATGGATCCTTTCTAGAGAAAGAGTTTCTCGCGAAAGGTGTGAGTAGTCGGAAGGTAGAACTCGAAGAGGTTATTGAACCTTCTCTCCAAAGTATGGCGAGTAGCGCAGCACCGAAAGTCGTTCTGGAGTTGGCTCCACCAGTTGAAGAGGGAACTAATGATAATGATCTTGAAACTCCGAAAGAGAATACTACCGAACCTCGCAGGTCTAGCAGGACGCGTGCAGCTCCTGAGCTGTACAGAAATCCTGTCATGAATTTCATGGTTGATGAAAATGATGACCCTGCGACATATGAAGAAGTGATGATGAGCCCATATTCCAACAAATGGTTAGAAGCCATGAAATCCGAGATGGAATCCATGTATGAAAATCAAGTTTGGAACTTGGTAGACTTACCTCACAACCGAAAGGCCGTGGAGAACAAATAGATTTTCAAAAGGAAAACTGATGCTGATGGTAATGTGACCATCTATAAAGCTCGACTTGTCGCAAAGGGTTTTCGACAAATTCAAGGAGTTGACTATGATGAGACATTCTCTCCCATAGCGATGCTAAAGTCAGTTAGGATTATGTTAGCAATTTCTGCATATTTCGATTATGATATATGGCAGATGGATGTCAAAACCGCGTTTCTTAATGGTAATATTGAAGAAGAGTTGTATATGATACAACCAAAGGGTTTTGTCGATCCTAAGGATGCTAACAAGGTGTGCAAGCTTCAACGATCCATCTATGGATTGAAGCAAGCATCACGAAGTTGGAATCTCTGCTTTGATGAGGTGATCAAAGAGTTTGGATTTGTCCAAACTTATGGAGAAGCTTGTATTTACAAGAAAGTGAATGGGAGCAATGTGGCATTTCTGATATTATATGTGGATGACATATTATTGATCGGAAATGATATAGATCTTTTAAACAGTGTTAAAAGTTATCTAAACAGCAAATTTTCAATGAAGGACCTAGGTGAAGCGTCATACATATTAGGCATAAAGATCAATAGAGATAGATCTAGGCGCCTATAGGGCTATCGCAAAGTACATACCTTGATAAGATTTTAAAGAAGTTTAAAATGGACGGAAGTAAGAAGGGGTTCTTACCTATGTTGCAAGGCAAGACATTGAGTAAGACTCAAAGTCTGGCTGCGGCGGAAGAAAGAGAGATAATGGACAAAGTCCCCTATGCTTCAGCCATAGGGTCTATAATGTACGCCATGCTATGTACAAGACCGGATGTGGCACATGCTATTAGTTTGACTAGTAGGTACCAATCGGATCCAGGTTCGGAACACTGGATAGCAGTCAAGAATATCCTTAAGTACTTACGAAGAACTAAGGATATGTTTCTTGTGTACGGAGGTGAAGAAGAGCTCGTCGCTAAGTGTTATGTTGACGCAAGCTTTGACACCGATCTGGATGACTCTAAGTCTCAATCCGGATACGTATTTCTCATGAATGGCGGAGCGGTTAGTTGGAGGAGCTCCAAACAACCTGTGGTGGCGGGATCAACAACGAAGGCCGAATATGTTGCTGCTTCGGAAGCGGCTCAGGAAGTGGTTTGGATGAAGGAGTTGATATCCTAACTAGGAGTGGTTGCAAATGCGTTGGACCCAATGGTGATATATTGTGACAACAATGGTGCCATTGCCAATGCCAAAGAGCCAAGGTCTCACAAGCATTCCAAGCATATTAAGCGCCGTTTTCACTCCATCCGCGAGCATGTCAAGGATGGAGATATAAAGATTTGTAAAGTACACATGGATCTCAATGTAGTACATCCATTGACTAAAACTCTCCCTAGAGCAAAACATTATCAACACCAGAACTCAATGGGTGTTAGATTCATCACTATGTAACTAGATTATTGTCTCTAGTGCAAGTGGGAGACTGAAGGGAATATGCCCTGAGAGGCAATAATAAAGTGTTTATTATGTGTATTCCAAGTATATGATAGATGTTTATTTTGCATGCTATAATTGTATTAATACGGAAACGTTAATACATGTGTGTTTAATAAACAAACAGAAAGTTCCTAGTTATGCCTCTCTCTCATAAACTAGCTCGTTGATTAACAAGATGATCAAGGTTTCCTGATCATAGACATTAGATGTTGTTAATAATGGGATCACAACATTAGTGTAATGGTGTGATGAACATTCATCCGAAGTAGAGCATTACGATCAAAGTCATTGGGTTTATATTGCTATAACAACTTACGAAGTGATCCTAATCCTTAGACCATGAGATCATGTCAATCACTAACACCGGAAGAGTTTCTTGATAACATCAAACATCACACCGTAACAGGGTGATTATAAAAATGGGTTCAAGACTAATAAAGTGTTATGTTGAGGCCCATGGATCGAGAGTGGGATTTGTTCATCCCGATGACGGATAGAACTCTGGGCCCTCTCGGTGATATCACATTGGTTAGCTTGCAAGCAAGTGATTTGATCACTAGAATATTATATCACGGGAACGAGAAAAGAGTGCATGTCAGTAACGAGATCAAACTAGGTATGGAGATACCGATGATCAAATCTCGGACATGTAATATATCGCGAAACAAAGGGATTAAGATACTAGTGTAAAAGGTTCCGACGATCACAAGAAAGTCATCGTTGAATGTGTGGGAGTCAGTATGGGTATCCAGATCCCGCTTCTGGTTATTGATCCGAGAGGGGTTTTCGATCATTTCCGCATTATTCACGAACCATAGGGTGACACACTTAAGATACACCGACATCCAATTGGAGCGAAAGTTTCATGCCAAAAGAATAAACACGCGCAGGAGTTTATTTCACTAGATACCGAAACAGGTTTTCGAGTGAAATCGCATAAAGAGGTTGTGCATGTGAAATAGAATTCTAGCAAGGGGTTATATGTGAATGTTTGTCATTAAAGTAATTGACAAAATTCTGAATAAATAAAAGAGTTTTATTTAATGAGAGTTTGCATTAAATTTGGTGGAAATTTAATAGCAAGTTTGAGTGGGATTTTGAGTGGAGGGATTTGAATGGATTTTTGTGAGTGGAGTGTCCACCCACATGAAGAGGGGAGGGCCAGGGGCAGCCCCCATGCGCCGGCCACCCCCTTGGGGTTCCCTCCCCCTCTCCTATAAAAGGCACCCCTATCATGGTATTGCACGGCAGATGCTACTGGGGGTAGCTTACGTAGAGGGAGCAAGGCGACGTAGGAGAATCCGGGAGCGAGATTGGCACACGATGTACCCAGGTTCATGTCCCCTCGGTGGAGGATCGCTACGTCCTGCTATCAATCCAGTATATGATCATAGATTTGTTTATCATGGAGCTGCCGTAGGCGGAGGGAGACTACATCTAATGAGAGATGTGGGAGAGCATGCAATCTGATCCCCCGTGGGGGTGCCCCTGGTGGCTTTATATATGCAGCCAGTTAGGGTTTACAAGGGTTTTGGTGGGCTACGTATTGTAGTCGCCGTCTTGGGACTCCAGTCGGGGTCAGTCGCCTAGGTCTAGTATGCGCCAGTCGCTGTACTTGGCGAGTCGACCCGCTCTGCGTTTGGCGATCCAGCTGGCGATTCCTCCTCATGGGTGTACCCCGGTTGGTATTCCCCCATCAGTAGTCCCCGAGCGCGTTGTCGATTCGACGCGGGCCTGAGGCAGGGCGCGGAGATCCTTGACAATGGATCATGGTGAATCGGCGACGAGCTCCTGAACAGAGAAAAGAACCGTGAAGCGGGAGACGGTCGGCGAGAGCCAGTCGGTGAGGGCCTGTTGGCGAAAGACGCAGGGTGTCGGTGAAGCCGCCAGTTGCACGAGTCCCCAACCGTGGAGCGTGCCGAGTCCCTGAGCGCGCCGAGTGGTGAGCGCCTAATATATAAGCAGCTTCTCCTAGGTCTTTCATTGAAAAACATTTGTTCAAATAACTCTTCACATCGTTAATCATATCAATGTCATTTCCAATAATCAATATGTCATCCACATATAGTACCAAAAATGTCACTGAGCTCCCACTCACTTTCTTGTAGATACAAGCTTCGTAGCAATTTGGAACAAATCCAAAGCTCTTGATCACTTGATCAAAATGAAGGTTCCAACTCCGAGATGCTTGCTTCAGTCCATAAATGGAACGCTGAAGTTTGCACAACTTATCAGCATCCTTAGGATCGACAAAACCTCCGGGTTGCATCATATACAACTCTTCATCAATGTTGCCATTGAGGAACGCAGTCTTGACACCCATCTGCCATATTTCATAATCATGAAAGGCAGCAATTGCTAATAAAATCCGAATGGACTTAAACATCGCTACGGGAGAGAAAGTCTCATCGTAGTCAACACCTTGAACTTGTCGAAAACCTTTCGCGACAAGCCGTGCTTTATAGACAGTAACATTACCATCCACGTCCGTTTTCTTCTTGAAGATCCATTTGCACTCAACGGCCTTTCAGTCGCTAGGAGGGTCCAAAAAAGTCCATACTTGGTTTTCGCTCATGGATCCCAATTCGGATTTCATGGCCTCTAGCCATTTCTCAGAGTCTGGGCTCATCATCGCTTCCTCATAGTTCGCAGGTTCACTGTTGTTTACCAACAAGACAGTTAAGACAGGGTTGCCGTACCACTCAGGAGGGGCACATGACCTTGTCGACCTGCGACGTTCAGTAGTAGCATCATCCGAAGCTACTTGATCCTCTTCATTAGCTTCCTCTATTGTTGGTGCAGACGGCAGTGGAACAATTTCAGGTGCTACGCTACTCTCCAACTCAAGAGAAGGTTCAATAACCTCGTCTAGCTCTACTTTCCTCCCACTCACTTCTTTCGAGAGAAACTCCTTCTCAAGAAAGGATCTGTTCTTTGCAACAAACACTTTGCCTTCGGATCTGTGGTAGAAGGTATACCCAATCGTTTCCTTAGGGTATCCTATGAAGACGCTGACGAGGTTTCAACTCGTCAATGCCCATTGTTATGGACTTGGGTTTTGGAGAAGATGGGGATGCTGGAGATCATGGCACGGTTAACGGACAAGCAACCAGGGGACACAGGATTTACCCAGGTTCAGGCCCCGGAGGGAAAACCCTACTCCTGCTTGTCTGCTCTTTTATTGCGGCGGAACCGAAAGTTACAGGGTGCGCAGATTCGATCTGGCGTGGAGGTGTGTATGTCGTAATCGCAGGGTGTAATCGTTGTTGGGTCTGTCCTCCTCGTTGGACCCTCCTAGCCTTTATATATGGGGAGGCTAGGTCTCGGGTACCGATACGAGTAGGTTACAAGTTGTATTGAAACTCTAGTCTTGTTCTTCAAGGATCCGAAGGCGTCATGGGCCTGGGCCACCCGAAAATCTTCATGGGCTGGCGTGTATTGGCCGTGGGCCTTCCTTGGGCTGGACCAGGTATGCTGAAGTTACGTACCCGTAGGGTATAACCATGTCAGTAGCCCCCGAGTGTTTAGTCGAATCGTAGATTCGGCTGAGGACTCTTCAATCCTTCGGGTGTAACTCTGTCTTTCAAGAGAATGTGTAGGGATTGTTGATGCGTGTGCCTGACTCACCCGACGGATCAGGGTCAGTTAATCGTCTTAGGACAAAACAACACGATCTTCTTCAGGTGCGAGTCCCTCGACTCGAACCCGGAACATATGCTGGCGTAATTCGACTCAGGCCGCGGAGGACTTACAGGAGTGGAATTCCAGTGTTTTTAAATGATGTACCCAACGCGTTCGTCGGGATTTTTCATCGTACCTGCTGGTACGGATTCATACTAGCAGAGCGCAGTCGGTGCGTTGCCAGGCCATCAGATGATATCTGTAGGTCTTATCTTTGCGTCGCAGACGCAGCATCCGAATGTTTATCACCGCGGAGGTGTTTCGGGTGGCCAAGGAGGATGTTACTCACTTAGCATTAATTGAGGCAGAGTTGCCGAAAAGTTTTTGCATGCGGATCCGGAAGATCGCAGTCGAAGATTTCATAGGGTGCGCGACCAGCGCTCCCTATGGGAGTAGCCCCCGAGTGTCTGTTTGAGTCGTAGACTCGAGCGGAGACTTTTAGTGCAAGCATTGCTCAGTTGTTTAGTCCGTAGGACTCGAAAATTTTCGGATGCTGAAATCCTTCCTCCCTATGGGAGTAGCCCCCGAGTCCGTAGTGGAGTCGTGGACTCGACGTAGGACTCGAAGCTCTTGTGTGTGAACGGCCATCGCTCCAGTTTGGAGTAGCCCCCGAGTGTCTGGCGGAGTCGTAGACTCGGGCAGAGACTCGAGTCTTGTATCATGCAACGGTAGTAGGAGAATCTCGTGGGCATACCGCTGACCCGGAAGTACATCGGGTGCGCGACCAGCGCTCCTGATAGGAGTAGCCCCCAAGTATTTAGTCGAATCGTAGATTCGAGTGAGTACTTTTAGCTGTGGAGCCGAAGTTATTGCTAGTATAGCTGTTGATGACGTCAATGCTGACGATCAATGACCTCAAGCGTCTGCTGTGCCAGAGATGACTTGACTGGACGATGCGTGGGTCCCACTTCCTGACTTTGAATTGACCGGTCACGTGCGGCGTGGAGATGATTACGGCGTTTCCTCGATTTCCGCGCGTAGTGGACGTCGTGGGAACGACGGTTCGTTTTTTTGGCTGACACGTGTACGACCAGATCTGCCGTTGGCGTTAGGTCTTCTTGATGGACGGTCAGCGTGCGTCGTCTTTGCTGTTATAATCCATGGTGAAAATCGTGGTTTGTTTTCACCGCACCAGTTCTTGCGTTTTACTGCCTCCTTGTGCTCGAGCGAATCTTGCTGCGTGCTGAGAGTTCCTTTCGCATTTCCTTTGTCTTCGTTGTTGGCAACGACACCACCGCCGTAGCGCCATGGGGAAGCCAAAGAAGTTTTCGCCTGCAGTGGGAACCAGCGCCGCCGGAGGCAAGAAGGGCGCCGCCGCTGCTCGTGTCACCGATGGTGGCTGGCGGCGATCAGAGACACGGGAGAGCGATCTCCGCAAGCTGCACGAGCGGAGCCTGATTCCGCAGGACACGACGGCCGTGAGACTTCCCGGTAGTGAGGTAATCCCCCGTCCCCCATCTGGGTATCGGGTTATGTTTGTCGCCTTCGTTTTGCGTGGGTTTGCGTATCCAGTCCATGACTTCCTTCGTGGACTGCTCTTTTTCTATGGGGTTCAACTCCATCATCTGTCTCCCAACTCCCTTCTCCACATTGCGTGTTTTATCACGCTTTGCGAGTGTTGGCTTGGCATTGAGCCGCACTTTGGCCTCTTCCGGAAGCTGTATTCCGTGAGGAGGCAGTCTGGTTCGGATGGTGTGTATCCCATTGGGGGTTTCATCATCTCTCTTAGTCCCGATGTCCAATTCTTTTCCTTCTCCATGTCCGAACCTGTCCAGTACTGGCGGAGGAAATGGTTTTACATCCGTGACTCCGTGCTGCCTGGGCAAGATTTTGGTCTCGTTCCTTTTGACCCCTCCCAGTTAATTGTGAAGAAGAGGTCCTGGAAGAATCAGATCTTAGACGGTGAGGTGGCGGAGATAGAGGCCTTGTACCGTCGGGTGGAGGAGCTCCAATTGATTCCTGAGAAGGAGGTGAACGGTGTCGACATTATCCGGGTGTTTCTTGAGCGTCGGGTGCAGCCGCTCCAGGCTAGAGCGCACCCGATGTTCCTGTACTCTGGGCGCCGTGATCCGACGAGAGTTTTGAGTGAGAAGGTCTCCGAGGTGGACCTTGACAAGGATCTTCACGTGCTGTTGAAGTTCAAGGCTGACGAAAAAATCCCGGGGAAGTCGCTGACTCCTCCCTTTTCGTCGACGTTGGCCGTGCCAAAGGTGTAGATTTGCGCACGTAGTGCTTCCCTTATGTTTTTGTCAGTTGTGTACTTGTGTCCTTTGTTTGCTAACAAAGTTTCTTCTCATCTTGTAGAGCTTCAAAGTGCCAGGCATGGCGCCACCATTGCCCGAAAGGTATCCGAATGCCCCGGATAATGAAGTGGTGGATTCCGTGTCCGAGCTTCCTTCGGCGCGATCTCCGGCGGAGGATGCCGACGAATCGAGTGAAGACCATTCGAGTAAGCGATCACGGAGCTCGAGCGAGTCTTCGGATGCCTCGACTCCTCCGACTCCCAGGAATCCTCGGGGTCTTGAGCGTCATGATGATGTTCAGGGGGGTTCGTCTTCTCCTATTCCTGCCGTTCCTGTGCGAGCTGTTGCTCCGCACCCGCCAGCAAAGCGGAAGAAGGAAGAGAAGGAGGAGAAAAAGGAGGAGAAGAGGGCCCGTAGGGCTTCTCCTATCTTTGACCTGAGCGCGTTGGGCTCGTAAGTGTGCTTGTTGCCACTGTTGTCTTTTGCTCACTTGTTATTTTTGCGCCTGTGTTGATTGGTTCGTATGTAGGCAATCCTCCGACGGCTCTAGTGATGGAGCGCGCGAGATGATGGGGGAGTCGAACATTGCGTCGCCGCCTCCGCAGACGGTGGCGACGTCGGGTGGTGCTGCACCAGTTCCTCTTGTGCAGGAGAGGCTGGTGGTTGCGCCTCAGAATTTCGCAGGCGGGCCTGCGGGTTCGCCTTCGGAGCACGTAAGTTTTTCTGCTTCATGTCACGGGGGGAGCCCCCGGGCGTCTTCGTGTGCTGATGTTGTGTTTGCTTCTTTGTTTTGGGCGGAGCCCCCAAGTCATGCTCTTACTGCTATTGATTTTTCCTGCAGCCTTGTGTCCGAGAGGCCAAGCGGCTGGTGGAGGAGCACCTGACGCTGGAGGTGAAACTGCAGCAGCTGCAAGGTATTCGTCTGCCTTGTAGTACTTTTTTGTTTATCCTTGTCCTGTTTGTTGACACTGGCTTGTTGTGAATGCAGAGGAGCATAATGACTCTCTTCGTGAGGTTGATGCTCTGAAGAAGAGCCTTGGCCAATTGGAGCAGAAGGCCGAAGCTGCCGCTGAGGCGAAAGAGCGCCTTGAGCTGGAGCTATCAAAGGCAGCCGAAGCGAAAGAGCGTCTGCAGCAGGAAGCCGCAGGTCGTGAGGTAGGAGTAGCGGAGAAGCTCATGGCTGCTGCCAAGGCTATTTCGGGTGAATGCTAGCTTTTGTACTTGCTTCTTTTTCTTCGGGTCCTCTTCTATGTTGCTATTCTTCATGTTTTCTTCTGTTTTGTCTCAGATGCCGCAGGCATCGAGTTTGACCGTGGTGCTCTGGAGAACGGGAGTGCTCTGGATGATGCCACTGTGGCGGTCGAAGACCGCTGCAGCACCGTCGTCAACTCCCTTGCCAAGGCAAAGGAGGTCCTTGGTCGCTTCTACCAGAAGCTCTTCCCGAAGGGCGCAACCCTTAAAGATGTGGGTGCTCTGGCAGAGGCTCTGTCAGCCGAAGCGCCTGCAGCGTACAAGCGCAAGCAGAAGGGCATCGGCGTGTCCGTCGGGCTGGCGATGGCCATGGCGGCTGGGGCGGAGCTGGACTTGCCCCAGATCACTTCTCGGATGCCGACGGCTGCGGATGGATCAGAGGTAGCCTTCGCTGCTTACTCCGCTCGCTGCAGACGATATGGGCCCAAGCTCATTGACTTGTTGTCTGAGTACGCGTTGCGGCAGCAGGGCGAGGCCAAAGCTAGGCAGTCTGGCTCTGAGGCGACTCGGTGTCCTACGCCTTAGGCATAGGAGATGTAGGGTAGTATGTAGTTTACTTTTGCTGTAAATATCTTTTGTAGCACCATTCTTGAGCCACGCAGTGGCCTTATTTAATGAATTCCTCCGAGTTGGGCTTTATCTTTGGCTGAGTGTCTGTGTGCCTTCTTTTTCTTCTGCTTTAGGTTCCTTCGGGTGTTGACCCAGTTGGTACTTCATCCGAAAGGCCCTTGCGAGCATCGTTGGATGATTCCTCGCAGCTCGCTTTTCTGCGGGATCGCGTGCGCAGCTTGGAGAGGGATTTGCTTGGGCTACGCGGTCGTGCTGACGTTTGGAAGTCCAAAGCAGACCGTAGTGCAGCCAGAGAGGAATACTTGATGGCGGAGCTGGGTCGGCTGTCCGAGCAGCTGCAGTGTAAGTTGATCCTTCTTTCGGGTCGTAGCTTAGTTCTTCGGGTGAGCCTGCTGGCCTTACTCTTGTTTTGTGCTGTTGTCGCAGGTGTGAATCTCGCTCCGAAGGAAGAAAAGGAGCGCATTGCTATTCAAGTCAATTGTTTGACTCAACAGGACATGGAAGCCGGTGGCTTCTTTTGGGTGGATCGCGATCGTGCCATGGTTCTGGCGACGGTGCAGGATTGCGTCTTCCAGGTTTCGCGGGTGCTCCGCCAGGTGCAGACATCGCTGTCCTCGGTGTTGCACGTTATGTTTCCGTTGGATGGCGCGCCGACGACCCTTGCAGGTCTTCTGGCGAAGTTTCGGAGTGCCAGCAATGTCAAGGAGCTGGTGCGGCAGCAGCTTGTCGCAGGGGTGAAGGCTGCCTTGTCTCTTGTGAGAGTGCATCGCCCTGATGTAGATTTGGCTGCTGTGGCGACTGGGCCACCTCCTCGGCCATATGGTGGCGAGTGGAATATGCGTCCGCATTACGCGGCTGTAAGGCAGTATGCCGAACAGATTGTAGATTTGTTTGAGCAGCGTGCTCAGGCTATTCTGCAGAATAGGTAGAACCTGAAAATAAACTGATAGATGTAAAATTTGTATATTGCGGCTGGGCGTGTATGTGCCCTTTGTTGTAAAGGTTTGCTTGTTAGCGAGCACGCAGTGCTTTGATTTAGTACATGCCCTTTTCGTTAGCCTGACGTGGTCAGCTACTCAGGTGTACATGTGTTGTCCTCAGTCGATGAAATCGTGAGGTGGGGGGAGCCCCCGAGCGCGTTTTGTCCTCAGTCAATGAAATCGTGAGGTGGGGGAAGCCCCCGAGCGCATTTTGTCCTCAGTCGATGAAATCGTGAGGTGGGGGGAGCCCCCGAGTGCGTTAGTAGCATGTAACAAAGTTGCAGAGAAATAGTCAACCGAAGGTTGGGAGCGAGACACTTAGCTTTATTTGTAGCGTAATGGAGGAGGTACATGGTTCGGCTGAGTAGTCTTGGCCGTAAGCCTTATTGAAAGTAAAAGGGGTACATTGCCCATTGCTATGGGTAGAATCGTCGCAGGTGCGAGATGTTCCATGGGTTGGAGTATGCGACTCCAGACTCCACGTGCTTGAGGCGATAGGCGCCACCTGGGATGACTTCGGTGATGACATAGGGTCCTTCCCATGGCGAATCGAGTTTGTTCGGTCGCTTTTGCTTGAGTCGCAAGAGGAGGTCTCCTTCGACGAAGGACCTGGGGCGCAGCCGGCGGCTGTGATAGTTGCGGAGACTTTGCTGGTACACCGCGGATCTAGCTGCTGCTATATCCCGTGCTTCGTCGAGTGTGTCGACGGCGTCTTCGAGTGCAGCCGTGGATTCGGCCTCGCTGTAAGCGACAACTCGTGGAGCCTGGTGACGTACTTCGAATGGTAGCACAGCCTCAGCTCCGTGTACCATGAAGAACGGTGTGTAGCCGGTGGAGCTGTTTGGCGTAGTTCGTAAGCTCCACAGGACAGGCGGTAGCTCTTTCGTCCAGTTGCCAGCTTTGTGCTCGAGTGAGCTCATGAGGCGTTTCTTGATGCCAGCGCCGATTAGGCCGTTGGCCTTTTCCACTTGCCCGTTTGTTTGCGGGTGCGCCACTGAGGCGTACGTGATATTGATCCCGAGGCCTTCGCAGAAGTCTTGGAATTCTTCGGAGATGAAGTTTGATCCGTTATCGGTGATGATGCTGTGCGGTACGCCGAACCTGTAGACTATGGATTCGAAGAACTTGACGGCGGTTTTGCCCTTCTGGTTGGTGACTGGCATGGCCTCGATCCACTTGGTGAATTTATCGACTGCGACCAAGAGGAAGACGTGTCCTCCCTTCGAGGATTTTGGCAGTTTGCCGATCATGTCAAGGCCCCATTGAGCAAAAGGCCAAGCTATGGGTATGGGTCGGAGTTCGGACCCAGGTGCGTGTGGTTTGTCGGCGAACCGTTGGCACCCGTTGCATCTTCGGACGATGTCCTTTGCATCGCTCATGGCCGTAGCCCAATAGAATCCTGCTCGTAGAGCTTTGGCGACAAGGGAGCGGCTGCCTGCGTGGTGGCCGCAGATGCCCTCGTGGATATCTTGGAGTATGGTCTTGCCATCGCTGATGGTGACGCACCGTTGTAGGACGCCTGTAATGCTGCGTTTGTACAGTTTGCCGTTGATGATGGTGAAGGCTTTTGACCGACGAGATATGCGCCGGGCATCTGTCGGGTTGTCTGGTAAGTTTCCGTTTAGCAGGAACTGGAGGTATGGACGTGTCAAGGTTTCTTCGACTGCCATGACCTGCATCAGGTTGACCATGGCGACTTCGGTATCCAACTTTTCGGGTCCTTCTTGACCTTCGGGTAGCGTAGCCCCCGAGTGTTCTGCTTCTTCGGGTGATCCCTTGGGGAATTTCCGCTTGATGGATGGCACGCAGATCTGTTCGAGGAACACACCTGGTGGTACTTTTGCACAAGTGGAGCCGATGTTGGCGAGTCTATCGGCCTCCTCGTTGCTCTCTCTTCCGACGTGCCGAAGTTCGCAGCCGTCGAATTCTCCTTCGAGTGCGTTGTATAGTGCACGGTACGCGATCATGTTTTTGGCGTGTGCGTCGCACTCATTCATCGTCTACTGGACGACAAGGTTGGAGTCACCGTAGATGACCAGGCGCGTTGCGCCGCATATTTTTGCCATCCGCATGCCATGGATGAGGGCCTCGTATTCGGCCTCGTTGTTGGAGGCTCTGAATTTCATCCGAAGGACGTACTTCATCTTGTCACCTTGCGGGGAGGTCAGTATGACTCCTGCCCCTGCTCCGGCTTCGCGTTTGGAGCCGTCAAAATGCATTGTCCAGGATTGCGACATGTCTGGGGTGTCAGGCAGCTGTAGCTCCATCCAGTGCACCAGGAAGTCCGAAGGACTTGAGATTTGATTGCGTGTCGCTTCTCGTAGATGATGTCCAGTGGTGATAGTTCGATGCCCCACAGGGCCACGCGTCCTGTGGCCTCTGGATTGTTCAGGTGCTGTTTAGGGGTGCCTCGTTGACGACCATCACCTGATGCTCTTGGAAGTAGTGGCTCAGTCGTCGAGCCGTCATGAACACGCCGTAGGCCAGCTTCTGGTAGTGCGGGTACCGATGTTTTGTTGGAGTGAGAACCTCGCTGAGGTAGTAAATTTGGTGTTGTACCCCATGGGTCTTGCCTTCTTCGGGTCGTTCGACCACGAGTACTGTGCTGACCACCTGGTGTGTGGCTGCTATGTACAGCAACAGGGGCTCGCGCTCTTTTGGCGTGACCAAAACGGGCGAGGTGGAGAGGAGCCGCTTGAGGTTTTCGAATGCGTCGTTGGCTTCTGGTGTCCACTTGAACCTGTCTGCTTTGCGCAGCAGTTGGTAAAATGGTAGGGTCTTCTCGCCCATGCGGCTGATGAACCTGCTTAGTGCCGCTACTCGCCCTGCGAGCTGCTGAACGCCCTTGAGGTTTTTCGGCTTCTCCATTGTCATGATAGCTTTGATTTTCTTCGGGTTCGCTTCGATCCCTCGTTGAGAGATGAAGTATCCGAGCAGCTGACCTGAGGGGACGCCGAAGGCGCACTTTTCTGGATTGAGCTTGATCCTGTAGCGATCAAGGTTGTCGAACGTCTCGCGGAGATCGTCGATAAGTGTTCTTGCCTCCTTGGTTTTGATGACTATGTCGTTGACATAGACTTGGACGTTGCGACCGATCTGGTCCTTGAGGCAGGCCTGCATGCATCGCTGGTACGTGGCACCCGCGTTCTTTAGCCCGAAGGGCATTGTGTTGTAGCAGTATACTCCGAACGGTGTGATGAACGCCGTTTTTTCTTGATCTTCGACTTTGAGTCGAATCTGGTTATAGCCTGAGTAGGCGTCGAGGAAGGAGAGTTTCTCACAACCTGCAGTTGAATCGATGATCTGGTCGATCTGAGGGAGAAGGAAGTGGTCCTTAGGGCAGTGTTTGTTCAGTGACGTGAAGTCTACGCACATCCGCAGGATGTCCGTGTCCTTCTTCGGGACCATCACTGTGTTTGCCACCCACTCGCTTTCCTTGATTTCCCGGATGAAGTCTGCTGCGAGTAATCTGTTTGATCTCTTTGCCGATAGCTTCGGCTCGTGGCTCCGACAGTCTTCGGATGGACTGTTTGACTGGCTTGGTGTCTGGGAAGACATTCAGTGCGTGCTCGGCGAATTCCCTAGGAACTCCTGGCATGTCCGCAGGACACCAGGCGAAGATTTCCCAGTGCTCACGGAGGAATTCGACGAGCGCGCTTTCCTATGCGGTGTTGAGGTCGTTGGCGATTAGCGCCGTCTTGGAGGCATCCGTTGGATGGACCTGTACTTTTTTGGTGTTGATGGTGGAGTCGAAAGACATATCAGGTGCGTTCTGCTTGGTGACTGGGGGTAGCCCATTGTCTGCCGCTTCGCGGAGCCTTACAAGCTCGTCTTGCATGCTGAAGGACTGGGAGATTTTGTTGAAATCCCTGTCGCATTGGTCCGATCGGGTGAAGCTCCCGTGGACTGTGATGACGCCCCTTGGTCCTGGCATCTTGAGTAGTAGGTATGCGTAGTGTGGGACGGCCAGGAACCTTGCGAATGCTACGCATCCCAGGATGGCGTGGTATTGCGACGGCCAGTCCACCACTTCGAATTCTAGGCGCTCCTGCCGAAAGTTGTCCGGTGTCCCGAAGATGACGTCGAGCCCTATTTTGCCCAGGGGGAAGATGCCCTTCCCTGGAACAATGTCGTGGAACGTTGTGTCTGATTGTTCCAGGCTGCATTGCGGGATCTGCATAGCTGCTAGAGTGCTTGCGAATATTAGGTTGATGCCGCTGCCGCCGTCCATGAAGACGCGACTCATCTCGAAGCCTCCGATCTGCGCCTCCAGCACCAGGGCAGCATGACCTGGGCGAGGGATCTGGCAAGGGTGATCCGGGCGGGTGAATGTGATGCGGGACTCCGATCCGCTGAGGTACTCAGGGATTGCAGGCGGAGTTGTCACGGCCATGTTGATTTGTCGGGTGATTTTCTTCTGCACCCTGTCTGTGGGACGTCCCTTCTGTATCATATTGAGTGATCCTTTTGGTGGGGAGTAAGCGACCCCGGCGTTGTTTTGCGCTGGTGCGACTGGTTGATGTGGGCCTCCAATAGGCAGCGGTGGAGGAGCTCCGTGTGCTATTTCGCCTGGCGCAAGTGCGTTTCCGAACGCAAGAATTGGAGCTTGTTGCCCCATCTGTACCATGCTTTCGCTGAGTTTCTGGAACTCGCGGCAGTCCTTGAGCATGTGGCTAGCTTTCTTTTTGCCATCTTGTTTGTCGATGTAGAAGTGGATGGTGCATGGACCCGAAAGTTTGTCGAGTGCTGAAGGTCCGTTGTCGCGGTCGCGGCGTTGCCACGACTGCGTTGGTCGTGCATTGTCGCGGAAGTTTCCGCTGCGATATCCTCCGCTGCTGCGGCTGTTGTCGTTACGGCGGTCGGCGTAGCCGGCTGCGACCATGTCGGGTCCGTCGCGGTCCTCGTAGACGCGCGGTCTCCTCTTGCTGCGGCGTTCGTGTCTTCGGCCGTAGTCGTCTTCTTCATCTGATTGCGCCCGCTGGATGCAATCTTCGCCATCTGCCCAACTGTTGGCGATTTCCATGAGCTGGTCGAGAGTCTTGGGCTTTACGCGTCCAAGTTTCTCCTTGAAGTCTGGGCGTTTGACGCCGTCCCTGAAGGCGTCGATGGCCCGCTCTTCGGAGATGTGTGCTGCGGAGTTCTTGGTCGTAGACCAGCGTAGTATGTACGAGCGAATAGATTCACCCGTTCTCTGAGTGCAGGCTCGCAGCTCTTCGATTGAGGCGGGCCTTTTGCTGGTGCCTTTGAAGTTTCGGATGAAGCTATAAGCGAGCTCCTCCCAGCTTCGGATGGATCCTGATGATAGGCTGCTGAGCCAGACCCGCGCCGCGCCTGTCAGCTGCAGCTGAAGGCATTGCATGGCGGTTTCTTTGTTGCCTCCGTGAAGCTTGACGGATGACAGATGGTCGCTGAGCCAGGACTTTGGATCTTGCGTGCCGTTGAACTTCGGAGTATCCGAAGGAAGCTTAAAGTTGCGTGGCATCTGTGTTCGCCGGACAGATCTGCTGAAGCATCGAGCCCCGCAGAGTTCTCCTTCGTCTTCATCCATCTCAGATTCGGATGAGCATGCGCGTTTGGCGCGTGCTTTGTCGATCTTGCGCTGTGTAAGCTTGTCTCTGGCGTCGTAGTCGTGTTTGTGGCGGTGCGAGCTCTTCTTCCTTCGAGGAAGGTCGTGTTCTTCATCTTCGGATGAGGGAGTGGGGCTCCGGTCGCGCCTGGCCGGAGCTTTCTTCTTCGGCTCCGTAGGAGCATCTTCGTGGAGCGCAGCTCCGATTAGTCCTAGTCCGGTGAGTGCGGACCTATGCATGGCCCTTTTCGGGTCCCCCTCCGGAGGTGGGTGAGCCGCAAGATACGCAGTGGCTGCCATGATCGCGGCTTGTGGCGTCTTCGGGGTGATGTTGCCGTCGGCGTCCATATCCATGAACGATGTGTGGAGGGTTCGGGTCACGTCACGCCGCTCCTTCGGGTCCATGTTTTCCACCCGAGAGTGGTGCTTGTTTCCCTGATTTCCGTTTGTGCTGGAGCCGGGTCCCATGGCGGAGAGCGCAGCTCGTCGCGCACTGGACTCAGAGGCTGCTTTCTTGCGTTTATCGAGCGTCTCCTGCATCTTGACTTGCTTCTTGTGCTCCTCGATGAGGAGGTAGTGGTATGCCATCAGCAGGTCACGTGGGGAGTCCAGAGGTAGGACTATTTCGCCTGCGACGGCGCGGCGTGCTTCGGCCCATCCTTCTTTGCTAAGTTGGATGAGGTGGCCCCTGTTTTCCCCGTTTTCGCCGTTTCCGCCTTGCGGGTTGGGGTTGGGCGGCGGGTTAGGCGTGTCTTCGTCGGTTTGGATGATTGCGGCGCACAGATAGCGCCTGCAGATTGGTTGGCTGCTGCCGCAGCTTTCGGATTCGGAACCGTAGGTCCCTTCATCCGAAGGTGGATCGCACAGATCGGAGTTGCAGCAGCTGCTGCTGTAGAACTCATTTGTTGATGGTGACGTGCGTAGCACGGGGTGTGGAGCCCATGAAGCGGGCCTGATCGGCGGCACGGGCATCCGCTCGGGGAGGCGGAGGGTGCCAGCTTGTCCCACCTAGAAGCAGAAGCTCCCGAACAGAATTTCGAGTCCGTCGCCTACGGGCTCGAAATCCTTCATGGTGGCCGGCGAGTGGGCGGTGAAGTCGAAAGCGCCGAAGAGGAGGTGATTCTCCGTCGCCGAGGAGTTGTAGATCGATCGGGTCGGAACCGTCACGACCGCACAATCAGCAGCCCCAGTTCCCACAGACGGCGCCAATTGACGAGGTTTCAACTCGTCAATGCCCATTGTTATGGACTTGGGTTTTGGAGAAGATGGGGATGCTGGAGATCGTGGCACGGTTAACAGACAAGCAACCAGGGGACACAGGATTTACCTAGGTTCAGGCCCCCGGAGGGAAAACCCTACTCCTGCTTGTCTGCTCTTTTATTGCGGCGGAACCGAAAGTTACAGGGTGCGCAGATTCGATCTGGCGTGGAGGTGTGTATGTCGTAATCGCATGGTGTAATCGTTGTTGGGTCTGTCCTCCTCGTTGGACCCTCCTAGCCTTTATATATGGGGAGGCTAGGTCTAGGGTACCGATACGAGTAGGTTACAAGTTGTATTGAAACTCTAGTCTTGTTCTTCAAGGATCCGAAGGCGTCATGGGCCTGGGCCACCCGAAAATCTTCATGGGCTGGCGTGTATTGGCCGTGGGCCTTCCTTGGGCTGGACCAGGTATGCTGAAGTTACGTACCCGTAGGGTATAACCATGTCAGACGCATTTCTCCGCTTTGGGTTCGAGCTTGTCCGACATCAACTTCTTGACGTAAGCTTCACATCCCCAAACTTTAAGAAACGACAACTTAGGTTTAGCAACAAACCATAGTTCATACGGTGTCGTCTCAAAGGATTTAGATGGTGCCCTATTTAAAGTGAATGCAGCGGTTTCTAATGCATAACCCCAAAATGATAACGACAAATCTGTAAGAGACATCATCAATCGCACCATATCCAATAAAGTTCGATTCCGGCGTTCAGACACACCATTGCGCTGTGGTGTTCCGGGTGGCGTGAGTTGCGAAACGATTCCGCTTGCTTTAAGATGCGTGAGAAAATCATAACTCAAATATTCACCTCCATGATCGGATCGTAGAAATTTAATTTTCCTGTTACAATGGTTTTCCACTTCGTTTTGAAATTCTTTGAACTTTTCAAACGTTTCAGATTTATGTTTCATTAAATAGATATACCCATATCTACTTAAGTCATAAATAAAAGTGAGAAAATAGCGATATCCACCGCGCGTCGAAACACTCATCGGTCCGCATACATCGGTATGTATGATTTCCAACAAGTCCGTTGCTCGCTCCATTATACTGGAGAACGGGGTTTTGATCATCTTGCCCATGAGGCACGGCTCGCACGTGTCAAATGATTAAAAATCAAGAGACTCCAAAAGTCCATCAGAATGGAGTTTCTTCATGCGTTTTACACCAATATGACCTAGACGACAGTGCCACAAATAAGTTGAATTATCACTATCTACTTTGCATCTCTTAGCCTCAATGTTATGGATGTGTGTTTCATTGCTTTCGAGATTCAGAAGAAATAAACCATTCACAGTAGGTGCATGACCATAAAAGATGTTATTCATATAAATAGAACAACCATTCTCTGAATTAAATGAATAACCGTCTTGCAATAAACACGATCCAGATATAATGTTCATGCTCAACGCATGCACATAATAACATCTATTAAAGTTTAATACTAAGATCGAAGATAAAATTAAGGAGAGCGTGCCGACGGCCATCACATCAACTCTTGATCCGTTGCCAACGCGCATCGTCACCTCATCCCTTGCTAGCCACCGTCTATTCCGTAGCTCCTGTTTCGAGTTACAAATATTAGCAACTGAACCAGTATCAAATACCCAGGCACTACAACGAGCGCTAGTAAGGTAAACATCAATAACATGTATATCAAATATACCTTTGATGGTGCTAGCCTTCTTGTCCGCTAAGTACTTCGGATATTTGCGCTTCCAGTGACCCTTGTCCTTGCAATAGAAGCACTCAGTGTCCGGCTTAGGTTCAGTCTTGAGCTTCTTCTCAGCGGGGTCAACGCGCTTGCCGTTGCCTTTCTTGAAGGACTTCTTTGCACCCTTACCTTTCTTAAAGCTGGGGGACTTGTTGACCATCAACACATGATTATCTTTCTTGATGTCCACCCTCCACAGCTTTCATCTTAGCGAAGAGCTCAGTGATCGTATCAGTGGAACCAATCTGATTATGAGTAACTACAAAGCCTTTGTAGCTAGGAGGGAGTGATTGCAGAACTCTGTCAATCTTGAGCTCCTCTGGAATCTTGCAGTCCAGTTGCTCAAGGCGTTGAGTTTAGCCCGACATCTTAATGGCGTGCTCACTAATGGAACTCCCTTCCTCCATCTTGCAGTTAAAGAATTTCTCAGAGATCTCATATCTCTTAGAACGGGCCTGAGTCTGAAACATGGTTTTCAGTTCCTCAAGAATCTCAAAGGGCCCGACGAACTCCTCAAAATGATTTTGAAGGTCCGATTCCATAGCAAACAACATGGTGCTCTTAATCACACCATAATCATCTTTGCGCGACTGATAAACAACTTTTTCATCAGCCGGCGCATCTACAGCAGGGGCGTCACCTAGCGCTTTCTCAAGGACATAATCCTTTTGTCCGCCAGCGAGAATGATTCTCAGATTGCGGAACCAGTTGGTGAAGTTAGACCCATTGTTCTTAATCTTTTCTTTCTCAGCAAAAACGTTGAAGTTGAAGTTGGACTTAGCCATTTGATCTACAAAATTTGCAAGTACAATTTAGACTATGTTCATGATAACTAGTTCAACTTAATCATATTTTATTAGATGAACTCCCACTAAATTCAACATCCCTCAAGTTGCTTAGTGAACATGATCCAAATTCACCACACCTAATCCGATCTTCACAAGAAGAGATGTGGTTTCAATGGTGGACAACAAAGTGTCGATCATATCATTCATATGACTCATGCTTAACCTTTCGGTCCGTGTGTTACGAGGCCATGTCTGTACATGCTAGGCTCGTCAAGTCAAACCCAAGTATTTTCGCATGTGCAAAACTGGTTCGCACCCGTTGTATGTGAACGTAGAGTTTATAGCACCCGATCATCACCTGGTGCTCGAACATGATGAACTTTCGCAACGGTACATACATGGGGAGAACACAGTTTTATCTTGATCTTTAAGTGAGGAATCATCTTATAATGCTACCGTCGCGATCTAAGCATAATAAGATACATAAAAGGATAAACATCACATGCATATAATTTTATGTGACATGGTATAGCCAATCTCCGCGCAATGATCTCCATCTTGTGCGTGCCAGCATGATCTCCATCACTTCACCATGATTGCCTCCACCACGAATAGCAACTACAACTATTGCTAACTACTTAGCGATAAAGTAAAGCTATTACATGGCGTATAAGAAGTTGACACACAAGTCATACACAATTATAAAGACAACCATATGGCTCCTACCGGTTGTGTACTCATCGACATGCAAGTCGTGAAATATTACAAAACATGATCATTGCATACAACATACACATCATATCTTGGGCCATACCATATCACAGAAACACTCCCTTCAAAAACAAGTTAGACGCCTCTACTTTGTTGTTGCATGTTTTACGTGGCTTATGGGAGTAACAAGCTAAGAACGATTCTTACCTACGAAAAGCCACAACGGTGATATTATGGTTTCCAACATCCGGTGTAAATCCCATGACAACTATAGTGAGAGAAACTGGCATCCACCAGCCGCATGTGTGGAACAAGCCACACATGAAGTGCGGAGCCAGTCTCGTGAACGAGGTCGCGTAAAGTTGGCCTGGACCGCTTCGATCTCACTATCCCGCGTCATAAGAAGTACACAACAAGAGGCTTGCAACAGAAAACATCAACGCCCGCAACAAGCATGTTGTGTTCTACTCGTGAAACACATCTACGCATAGATCTAGCTCTGATACCACTGAAGGGTTTCGCAGCATAGTAAATCAAAAAAATTCTACGGATGCGAACGGGAAAGCCAAGATCTAATCTAGGAGATGCAATCAACGAGAGGGATATATGAGATCTTCATACCCTTGAAGAAATCGCACAACGGAACATTCAACAGAACGTGGTTGATGTAGTCGTACTAGCCTTCTCCTCGCGATCCGATCCGATCCAACGCCGCAAGTGGAGACGCCTCCGAGAGATGCACACGTACGGCACCGCAACATCTCCTCCTTCCTCGGTCCAGCAAGTGGGGTGGAGAGATAGATTGGATTTACAGCACGACGGCGTGGTGCAAAGGTGGAGAGTTTCTGCGGCAGGGCTTCGCCTACGCGCAGTCGGGAGAGAGAGAGAGAGAGGAGGGCAGCAGGTAGGCGGCTAGGGTTGGAGGAGGTGTGTAGGGCGGGTGCGCCCCTGCCCTCTTTATATAGAGGGCTGGCCGGCTGCCCTTTCCCTTCCTCCAAGCCCTAGGGCCGGCGGCCACATGGGTGGAGTGGGGGGCAAGTCTCCCCCCTTGTAGAAGATCCCCTAGGGTTTGGCCGGCTGGGCCTATGGGGCCTTGTGCCCCTGGCCCAATGTGGCCAGGGCACTCCCTCGTAGGCCCACGCCCCCTCCCGACAAGTGGGGCCACGTTGGTCCCACTCCGGAAGCTTCTAGAACCTTTCGGTACAATACCGAACATTCCGAAACAATTCCGAAATCCAAAAACTGCTTTCCTTTATATGAATCTTATTCTTTGGACCATTCTGGAACCTCTCGTGATGTCTTGGATCACATCCGAGACTCCGAACAAAAACTCATAAACCAATTATCCATTCTATCCTAGCGTCGAGACATGTTAAGTGTGTGACCCTACGGGTTCGAGAATATGCAGACATGATCTTCTATCAATAATCAACAGCGGGGTCTGGAAACCCATATTGACTCCCACATATTCATCGATGATCATATCGGATGAACCACGATGCCAGGATTCAATTAATCCAATATATATTCCCTTCGTCACGCGATATTTTACTTGCCCGAGATTCGATCGTTGGTATCGGCATACCTAGTTCAATCTCATTCACAGCAAGTATTTTACTCGTTCCGTAATCTGATATCACTTTGTGATTAACTCCTTAACCACGTGCTTGCAAGCGGTGCTGATATCGATTACCAAGTGGGCCTGAAGTATATCTCTCCGACTTGGGATGGACAAATCCCATCTCGATACATACAACCCAACAAGTACTTTCCGATCACCTGAGAGACACCTTTATGATCACCCTCTTATAGGATGACGTTTGATGACCTCAAAGATTTCTTCCGATACCAGGGAGTTGCATTATCTCATGGTCTAAGGAATACAATATTTGACATAAGAAAAAGCTTCGCAAAGATGAACACGATGACTCGATCTAATTGCTCTGCTTGATTTGGGTCTGTCCATCATATCATTCTTCCAATGACATGATCTCATTATTAATCAACAACACATGTCTATGGTTAGGAAACCTTAACCATCATTAATCAACGAGCTAGTGCATAGAGGCGTACTAGGGACACGGTGTTGTTCATAAACCACACAAGTATCAAAGTTTCCGCTTAATACAATTCTAGCATGAAATATAAACTTTATCATGAACAAGAATTATAATAATAACATCTTTATTATTGCCTCTAGGGCATAATTCCAACACATAGACCTTGGCCTTACACATAAAGGTATGATAGTGACCATATCACGGTGCACATGATAGAGATCATATGCGGGAACCTTACACATAAAGGTTTGATAGCATCTTATATTGCCTATTTGGCGTTTTATTAGCATAATAAGATGATCCCTCATTTAAATAACAAGATAAGAATATGTTCTTCCTTTAGTATGCACCGATTATGTTTTCGTCGCTCCAAGACATCATGTGATGATTGGGTGTTCTTGGATCCACGACCATATTTTGGGTGTAAGACAGTTACACACGCGAATACTAAGGTTCTTACTTGGTGAGCCTAGCATGTACAGACATGGCCTCGAAACACGGACCGAAAGGTTAAGCATGAGTCATATAGTAGATATGATGCCCATTTGATGCTCTCCTTTGAAGCTATACCGACTCACGTGATGATCGGACTTGGTGTAGTGGATTGGGTTCATGTAATCACCAAAAGGACATGAGGGATGTCGTTTTTGAGTGGGAGTTCATTCGTAATATGGATTAGTTGAACTCAATCTATCATAAAATTAGTCTAAACTTTACAAATTCTGTTGTAGATGGCACCACCTACTTTTAATTTCAATGTGTTCATGGAGAAAGAGAAACTTGCAACGAACGGTAGCAACTTTATCGAATGGGCCATGAATTTTAGGATTCTCCTCTCTGCTGCACAAAATCAATATGTGCTAGAAGCGCCGCTAGGCCCCCCACCTTTTGAGGATTCCCCTGACAAGGAGAAGAATGCCTATCAGACTCGTCAGGAGGACCACAACTTAGTTCATTGCGGCATATTGTATGGGCTAGAGCCAGAACTTCGAAAGCGTTTCGAAAACGGCAATGCATTTGATACAATGGGTGAGTTGAAAATGATTTTCGACACACATGCTGCTATAGAGAGATACAATGCTTCAGAAAAGTTCTTTAGCTGCATGATGGAAGAGCATAGCTCCGTAAGTGAGCATGTACTCAAGATGTCGGGTTACGCTGATAAGCTTGTGTCCTTGGGAATATCGATTCCCATTGACTTAGGCATCCATCGTGTTCTACAGTCTCTGCCACCTAGCTATAAGAGCTTTGTGATGAACTATAATATGCAAGGCATGAAGAAGTCTCTCCCCGAGCTTGTGTCAATGCTTAAAACTGCAGAAGTGGAGATCAAAAAGGAACATCAAGTGTTGATGATCAATAAGAACACTGGTTTCAAGAAAGACAAGAAGGGAAAACAGAAGGGAAGTAAGGGCGGCAATCTGGTTGCCGTTCCTGAAAAGAAACCCCGAGTTGGACCTAAGTCTGATACCGAGTGTTACAATTGTAAGGGGACTGGCCACTGGAAGCGCAACTGCCCCAAGTAAGGGGACTGGCCACTGGAAGGCCGGCAAGGCAAACAAAGGTATATATGATATACATGTTATTGATGTGTACTTGACTAGTGCTTGCAGTAGCACCTGGGTATTTGATACCGGTTCAGTTGTTAATATTTGTAAATGGAATCAGGGGCTACGGAACAAGCGACCACTAGAAAGGCGTGAGGTCAAGATGCGTGTCGGCAATGGATCAAGCAGAAAGAAGGACCGGGAGGCAGACCGGATCTCCAGGGTAGAGCAGGACCTAGCTGATCTGAAGAACCTCATGCAAGAAATTAGACAAAGGCCGTCGTCGTCAACTCACCCGCAGGCTGATGATCCTGCATTGGATCTTAGCCAGCGGAGAAGCAGCGTGGCTTCCACGGAGGTCCGCGCTAATGATCAAGCACTGCTGGATGATGCACCGTCTCCTCACTACCCCGTGGATGATGTCAGAGATATGGCACAATGTGAGCTACATCAGCCAATGAACAACCTGTCCTTCAAGGTAGCGATCAGCACTGCTTTACGTTGTCTACCTAGAGCACTCCACCATTCACCTCCGATTCCACCAGACTATGCTCGTGTCACGGTGGATGACATAGTGGAGGATTTTGCGGACCTAGAGATTGAAATCGCTACGCCTGAAGGCCTTACGAAACTAGGAGATGTCAAGCGCAACAACATTCTATGGAAGACGAAGTACATAAAGTTTCCAGGCTTGGCGCCAAGGCCATCGACTCCGAGGAATCCAAGTCCACCCCGCATCGAATATCGTCAACCTCCAAGTCCACCCCAACCCGATTATCGCCAACCTCCAAGTCCACCCTGCCCCGCTGACGATCACCGCAGCAGGAGTACATCAACTCGATCTCCGCCTCTGCGCAATAATCGATCTCCGCCTCCGCCTCCATGCAATACTACTACCTCGTCGAAGAAATGGAAGTTCGACGCTCCCCCGCGCCCCACATCGAAGAAAGGTCAAACGGCGAAGATAGTCGACATCCTGCCAGCTCTTTCAAAGAGACCTTATGACAAGACCGATGAGGAAACTAACACGGATGTGGCTGCCCAAGTTAAGGCGCATTTTGCACCCAAAAAGCCTGAGCCAAAGCCGGTATATGATGAAAAAACCAAAAAGTGGACTAAGTCCTTTCTTGAGCAACCATCCCAGATATCAATGAATCTGGAATCAGACTATGACCGGGAGATTATTAAGCAAGCACAGAAGAAAAAAATCACAAGTGCAAAAAGCGGAAAGCAAGTTGCCCAGCTCGGAGCACAGAATAATCAATCGGTCGCCCCGCTCACAGTCATTTCAGACCTCGACAAGGCCTTCAGAGCTGAAATGGATATGTACATGCAAATAATGGACCTTAGAGCCCGTAATAATGCTGCACTAATGGGAATCACTGTATCGCAGGCCAAAGCACTTGCTACCGAAGAAAATATGTCTCTTGGTCAATATTTAGGCTATGAAGATACGCCAGTGGGTCAGATAGTATAGAAGTATGTCGAAGGGGAGCCTCTAGTCAGTAATGAGGAGCTCGCGCGTCTATCCACACATATGCGAAAAGGAGCTCGTGCGTCTATCCACACATATGCGAAATATGCACGAATGATACATGTCGCAAGCAGAAAAAAGCATCAGAAAGATTGGTTTCCGGTGGACGTTAGAAAGGAGCATCACTTCAAACCATACTCGATACAGGTTCAAATGACCGAACTGTTTCAGTTATACAACCAGCGCGCCCTCGACAAATCTATCATTGGTTGCTACTGCCTGTAATTGATTTATTTCTATAATTAAGTTTGTAGCTCAGCTCGTTCAATGCATTTAATATATTATCCTAACTATTTATATCCTTTTGTATGATATTATATTCTGCAGAATGAAGATGCTTGAATGCAAAAGAGCTAGAAGATACGACGTTGGGTTCATTGACCCATATATCGTTAATGAATATACGTTAAAAAATCACCCCAAGGACGTGGAGGAAGACCTGTGCAGGTTCTTAACCGAGAATAATTTGTTAAGGAAATACTATTTCCTTACAACTTCAAGTGAGTATTTATATCTTGTATACATTTTATTTTTTCTTACTCGATGAGCTATGCATGTATGCTTATGTAAACGTCCGCAGATTCCACTGGATCTTGCTAAACATTCAAGTTGACAACTCCCTAGTTGAAGTCCACGACTCATTAAGTTGGGACCAAGAGCAGTGGAGCGACATGAAAGCAATGCTCCATAAGTAATTCCAATAATTATCGCATTATATCATCCTCTTTCATTCATTTCCTGATATCAAGTAACTAATAACTCCTTTGTTCATTTTCTTTGCCAAGCAGGTGTTGGACACGGTTCGGACAGAAAATACCAGGTCCATTCAAAGAGGAGCTAACTTATAAAATGGTGAAGAGTTTACAGCAGCCACCGGGAACTCATTTATGTGGATACTATGTCTGCGAGTACATCCGCGAGTTGATCAGTGAGCGGAAAGTTGACTCACATTATATTTATGATTTGCGGGAGAAACTAGAGCCAGACCAGCGCATAAGAGCAATTCAAGAGGAGATGGCGGGATTTATGATGAAGGAAGTCGTTGATATACATGGAGAGCATTATGCGGATGACGTGGAACTCGATTTGCCTTAGTGATCTCCATGTAGCTGATATGATATATATATTTATCAATGACCATGTAATTTCAAAACATTTCTTCCTTTTGATATATATATATCATTAATGTATGCTTGCAAGGGATCGATTAATTATATAGATGCATCAACGTGTACTGTGTATGTACTAGCATAGAATATGTGTACTTAAATATATGTTTGAAATTATAGTGAAACAAAAAACAAAAAAGGAACGAAATGGCAAAAAAAAAGAAATACACAGTTCTCTGTCGTGGCAGAGAAACACACAATTCTCTGCCGCGGCAGGAAACCTTATAGTCCCGGGTGGTGTTACGGCCTGGGACTAGAGGGTTTCCGCCCCCCGCGGCGCTGAAACAGCCACATGGCTATTATCAGTCGCGGGCCATAGCAAGCCGGGACTAGAGGGGGGCCTCTAGTCCCGTTTTCGCAGTCCCGGACCCAAAACCGGGACTAGAGCCAGTTGCGGCCCGAGACTGGAGGCCCTTTTTCCACCAGTGTGGATGATACCTTTCACTTATACTCGGAAGCCACGCCCATACCTTTGGGGCTTCGGCATGGCTCCTTCTGCGATCTTTGGACCCATCAGGCTACCTTGGATTTTGAGGGAGAACACATTGAGACAAAGAAACATACCTTTCGTGATGATGAACCCTACTTCTTCTGACACCCTAATGTGGTTAGGTTGATAAGGACTAGATTGGCCAAGCCCCCTAGAGCATGCAAACCTTGGGCTTCCACTTTAGCAGATGTCACATGCAAGTGGGTGAGGCTCACAATTGAGGTTATATTAGGTGGAACTTGTCGAATGTAACTTATACAGATCTCAAATCTTCGGGGCTCAAATTTTTCCCCAAGCAAACTTGTGACCTCATAGGGGAATCACTTCATGACCATATCGATAATTAATAGAAAGAGATTGGAGATTGGACTTCACAACCTCGTTGAAAATGACACGAAATTGGTTTATGTTGGAATTGAGCTTTCCAAAGATACGCCCACAACATTCTTAGCCAGCCAAACTTCCTTAGCAGCTCTACCACTTTAACATGTGAGCTACTACTATCAACACAAATTTCGGATGCTACTTCTAATTCTGGGATCTCCCAAAGTTACCTCCAACCTTTAATTGACAATATCTCTGGAAAGCTGTCGGGCTGGATGGGGAAAAATCTAGCGTGGCTTTAAAGAGTTGCCCTTGCCAAGTAAATCCTCTCGGCCATCGTTGTTTACCATGCTACTGTCATCCCTTTGTCCAAATGGGCGTGTCACAAGATCACTCGTATTGCTAGAAACTTTGTCTAGGCCGGAGATGAGGGAGAGCATGCCGCACAGGGGAAAGCGCTGGTCAGTTGGACCATGATATGAAGGCCAAAGGATCTTGGAGGCCTCGAAATACCTGACCTCCAGAGGACGGGGCGTGCGCTACCCTACGCTGGTCATGGCTACAATGGACTGACCCACAATGCACATGGGCAGGCTCGAAGCTTCCATGCAATGGAAAGGACTTGGCCATGTTCAAAGCTTCTACTAAGACCAACATTGAGGATGGTGCAACTGCCTCCTTCTGGCAGGACAACTGGAATGAGCGGGTCCTCATCTTCCTTTGGGCGCCAGACCTCTACAAAGTTACTACCAGGAAGAAATGAAACATGTCCACGAAACTCCTGGGAGGAGGGGGGAGGGAATGGATTCGATCCATTGCTCGTCTCAACACACCCGCGTAGCTCGCCCAGTATCTGAAGGTCTGGGCCTGGACATGCGGGCACCATAAGGTGGAGCCTTACTGCGAATGAAACCTACAACACGATCCTGGCCTACCTCACGCAATTCCATGGCAGCCACCCTACGTTCCAAGTTCGGAAAATCTGGGCTGCGCATGCCGATCCAAAATGTAAGCTCTTTGCATGGCTGGTCTTGCATGGCAAGCTACTGACGGCAGACAACCTGGTCACCAGGGGTTGGAACCATGATCCAATATGCGCCCTTTGTCGTGCTGCCCTAGAGATGGCTGATCATTTCAGCAAAGACTTACACCACGGCGATTTGGAACCTCAACCAGAACTAGGCAAACAACGACGACGGAAACTCAGGCACTGATTTTACCTCTGTATCCGATTGGTGGGACAATCTGATTGACGTCCGCACGCCCATTGAGAAATGCAAACTCAGTGGCCGCCTGCTCTACGTCTTATGAAATGTTTGAAAAGAACGAAACAGAAGGATCTTTACACACAAACACCTCACTTATCTTGAAGTCATGAAAATCACTAGGGAGGAAATCCGCTAGTGTGCACGTGCTTTTGAGGTCTTTGGGCTGGCTATCCCTGCGGGGCCTGATTAGGCAGTATTGTAATTTTTTATCTAGGTGTTTTTAGGCATGTTTACACCCTGTTTTGTACTCTTTGTCCACTTTTTTTATTCAAATGATTGGTGTGTATCAACCCTCTCAGATCCTTGAACTGTAATGATTGCACTTTATGCTAATATGTAATAAATTTGGCTGTGTGCATCCGAGGATGCAGAGGCCGAGGAACACCCCCATTTCAAAAAGAAAACAAAAGCCTGCTCTCTTCGTATTACATTACCCCAAATTCGTGCCACGGCCAACCCCAAATTCTTGCCTCCTCTGAGATTGTGGCACACAGGTTATTTAGGGGTGCCTCTATTTAAATCTAAATCCTGGCTGGTTCCCTGCCCTCAAATCAACTAGGTACATTAAATAAAAGAGAATGACAACCATTTCCGAAAAAAAGAACATATCATGGGGCAGGGGTAAAAGTTTCTTCAGTCTCCTTGCTGCAGCGAAACCCGGGCCAAGCAATGATTCTTTCCAACTTGGGTTCTGCAACAGAAGTTGCAAGTTACAAATGATATATCAACACAACCGACGACTCCATGAAATGCTGAAAAGGTTCCATATGCACATTGTAAAATCCAAGGATAGAGATGTCACCAGGCACTTATGAATGTCGTAGCGGCCGCATACCAGCATCCCGTTGAGCATGTCAGTAGCTTGAAACACTCGCCCACCGTCACTTCTCTGAAACCGCCGAGATAACCGCTAAGATAACTAGTAAGTTCGTTAGGAGAAGTAGAGTAGGAGTTAGGAAAACAAAGACAGCCGAAGACACAAACATCAGAGTAGTTTGGGTGAGAAAGAAATAAAAATAAGTAGGGTGTGGTTTGAGGATTAACTTGAGATGGTCGAATGTTAAGTAGATATGTGGCCGTGTGGAGAGCTTCAACCCAGAACTTCGGAGGCATAGAAGATTGAATAAGAAGGGTGCGAGTGATGTCATTAAGAGTGCGAAAAGAACGCTCGGCCTTGCCGTTTTGAGGAGAGGTATAGGGACAGAAAACGCAGAATAATTCCATATTGGAGAAAGAAATTCGGCTTTTAAAGTTGTCAAATTCACGACAATTATCGCATTGAATAAATCTTACAGGAAGGAAAAACTAGACCGAGACATAGCGCTGGAAATTAAGAAAAATATTGTTAACGTCGGATTTGTTGTGTAAGAGAAAGGTCCAAACATAGTATGTAAAATCATAAAGAATAATAAGATAATACTTAAAACCAGAAATACTTTCTATTGGTGACGTCCATAGATCACAAGGAAGTAACACAAAAGGAAAAGTACTAGAGGTTAGAGAGGAACTAAAGGGGAGACGAACATGTTTGCCTAATTGACACGACTGACAAATAGAAGAATTATGAGAATCTCTATTACAAGGTATTGAAAATTCACTAAGAAGAGTAGATAACACATTATTATTGGGATGACCCAGACATTGGTTCCACAGATCAACGGAGGCCACCATAGACGATGGAGGGGCAGCGGCCAGAACACCATGGAGGGAATACAAATCATTAGAGCTATTGAATCAAGCGATCTCGGCCTTGGTCCGGTAATCCTTCACGAACAAACCAATTGGGTCAAATTCGATAGAAACATGACTGTCATTGGTGAATTAGCGAACATAAATCATTTTTTAATTAGTGCCGGAGCTACAAGAACATCGCGAAAAAGCAAAGGTTTGATTGGGGATTGGATTTGGGCTTGACTAACACAATAAATATGAATAGATGATCCGTCACCGAGAGTAATAGATGGAAAAGGCAACAGTGTGCAAGAAGACAACAAATTACTTGATGCAGACATATGACTAGAAGCACCAAAATCGAAAATCCAATCCGTACATGAGTTTCCTTGTGCAGCAAAGTTGTTCATGGCTTGTATAAAAGCAACTTAGTCCTAGCTCGGAGTCGAAGTAGAGGCCGGCGTAGACATGGGAGCTGGCGGGTGTGTCGGCGTCGGCAGTAGGGCCGGCATTGGCGTATAGATTGAGCCACCATCATTGTACCGCGACATATTGTACTGCGGCATGTAGGGTGAGATTGTAGCGCCATATGAAGCATAAGGAGTAGCATTGTAGATTGTTGGACCGTAGGCGGGCGCGGCGTGGTACGCGGCCGTCGGCTGTCGCGGCGGGAGGACGGGAGCACCGGTGTGAGGGCGGGCACCGGGCTGCCAGCCACCAGTGTAGGCAGGTGGGGCACCATAGGGCGGGGCAGACCAGGGCATAGTCCATGCCTCGACTAGCCCGGTCCACAGATCAGGAGAAGGACGCCAGCCAGGGGGCGGCGGTGATGCAGTCGGTGGTGCATACGGTGGAGCCGGAGCCGAGGGCAGACAAGGAGCAGGCGCCGTACAAAACTGCGGCGTTTTAGGGTTTTGACCCCTGTAGTCGGGACTTGGACGCCAGCCCGATGGTTGAGGAGGAGCCATTGGAGGAGGTGGTGGTGGCGGCGGTGGTGAAGGTGGTCGAGGAGCAGTAGTGAAGACCTGAGGACGGGAGTCCTTATTGGTTTGGGAATGATCGGCCCATTGCAGCATCGCGCGAACCTCGGCGAAGGAGGGGCGCGGATGTAGGGGTTCGTAGCATGGAAAACAAAAAATTTATACCGCATGCAAACAAACAATCCAAGATCTATCTACTAGATTGTAGGAACGAGTCGATAGAGGAACTCACCCTCAAAGATTCCAAAGCGGTTAACGAGAGCGGATTCTCGTGGGTGATGTAGTCGTACTCTTCCCGATCTCAAGATCGTGTAGACGATCCTTCCGGCGCCGCGTTCCGGCAGCGCTCCCGCAGTCGGTCACACGTTCGGTACTCGATGAAGACCTTCCTCTTCCTTGTTCCAGCAGGCAGCGGAGGTTGTAGCACTCTCCTCGTGATTCCGGCAGCACGACGGCGTGGTACCGGAAGTAGAGGGGAGATCTCGCAGGGCTTCGCCTTAAGCCGGAGCGAGTATGGTGGACTATGAGAGAGGCCTCGGTGATCTAGGGTTTAGACACACCAAGTAGAGGGAGCTAGGCCGGCGTCTAGGGCAAGGGGATTGCCCCAAGTCGGCGGCTTGGGCAAACCCTAGGGCGGCGGCTATGGTGGCCGGCGGCGGCTAGGGTTAGGTTTAGAGGGGCAAGGTGTGTTTGGAGGGGCAGCCCTGCCCCTCCTTATATAGGTGGAGGGGGCGCGCCAAGGGGAGGGGAGTCCCTCCCCAACTCGGTCTCCAAGGGCCGGCGGTGGAGGGAGAGGGACTTCCTCCCCAAGTAGGTTTCCTACTCTCCCTCCACCAAACAAAATAGCCGTTTGACTTTTTCAAATTGGCGTTTGACTTTTCAAACTAGGATTTGATTTATCCCTTTATTTTGTTCAGTGATGACACCTAGTACATGATGCAACCATTCCAACTTGTAATGACACATTCATGTACCCTTCCCCTCCAGAGTGCCGGACATTCCGGAACCTTCTAGAACATTCCCGATGAAAACACCGGAACCATTCTCCAACCCCGAAACAGGACTTTACTTATATGAATCTTATTCTCCGGACCATTTCGGATCTCCTCGTGATATCCCGGATCCCATCCGAGACTCCGAACAACATTCGGTCTCTTACTCATCATTCCATAACTACTCAACAACATCGAATCCTTAAGTGTGTCTCCCTACGGTTCGTGAATTATGCGGACATGATCGAGACACTTCTCCGACCAATAACCAATAGAGGAATCTGGAAATTCATATGTCTCCCACATATTTCTACGATTACTTTGCGATCGAATGAACCACTTACATATGATACCAATTTCCCTTTGTCTCACGATAGTTTACTTATCCGAGGTTTTGATCGTCGGTATCTCTGCATACCTAGTTCAACCTCGTTACCGATAAGTACTCTTTTCTCGTTCCCGTGGTATGTGATCCCTTGTGAGCCAGTCACATGCTTGCAAGCTAATTGGATGACATTCCACCGAGAGGGCCCAGAGTATATCTATCCGTCATATGGATGGACAAATCCCACTCTTGATCCATGTGTCTCAACCCATACTTTCCGAACACTCGATGCCACCTTTATAGCCACCCAGTTACGGTGTGGTGTTTGATGTCATCAAAGCATCCTTCTGGTGATGGTGATAAGCATGATCTCATGGTCGAAGGAATTAGGTTACTATGTATCAGAAAGCTTATAGCAAATGAACTATATTAAATGACTTGATCTTTATGCTACGCTTAACTATAGGAGTATGTCCATCACATCATTCCCCTAATGATATGACCCTGTTGTTAATAACATCTCTATGTTCATGATCAGGAAACCATGATCATATATTAACCAACAAGCTAGTTTAACAAGAGGCTTTACTAGGGACTCTTATGTTTACAAATCACACAAGTATTAATGTGTCCTGTTAATACAATTATAGCATGGCATGTAAACATTTATCATAAGTATGAAGATATGATAATAACCACTTTATTATTGCCTCTTGGGCATATCTCCAACAGTCTCCCACTTGCACTAGAGTCAATAATCTAGTTTTAAACCTTTGTGCATTCAACACCTATGGCTTTCCGATGTTGTATTTACACGATTGCTAGTGGTCAACTGATCTCCGGATCCGACACTTTCAGGTCCATGTGTAATTGCATGTCTTTGCGTCTCTACGCATCACTCATTCTCTAATGAGATGGCTTTGTACAAATTTGGTCCTTTGGTGTGACCTTTAGTTCTTTGGGGTTAAAACATGTTGATAATATTGTCGTACAATATATCTTCATAGTATTATCCCTGCTGTGAACTACACTTAGTTTGATAACAAACTACTTGACACAAATGCCCTCTTTTGCTGCTATAAAAGCAGTTATATACTTAGCCTTTTGTTGTAGTATCTGTCACAATGTCTTAACTTTGGAACTCATCCAAATCCATTATGGAACTTACTTTCCATCACATTGTGCCACCCTTAGTTTAGATTGAGATAAACTTAATTTGTACTTCGTGACAAAACTAGTATCAATGTAGTACTTTTACAATGAACTAACCATCTATTTGTCACTTCTACAAAACAATATATTCTTAGTTCTTCCAAAAGATCATAAGAATATCCTTACTATCGTCCAATGATCATCTTATGAATCATTCTGGTATATGCTCATATCATTTAGAGCATAGGACATATCTGGATTTGTACACATCACAGCATGATTGATAAAATACTCTTTGTGATTTTATACATCAAGTATCAATCTATACTTAAATCTTTGTTTTACTTACCAAGTGTCAATACACTTGAATATATCATCAATATTGAACTCATTCAATCCTTTCTGTGCGACAAGAACCTTTCTTGTAGTTTCTATATTGAACTCATTCAATATATCATCTATGTACTTTCGGCACAACCATATTAGCGTCTATTGATGCCAAATATTTGGGTTTTGCCTAAGTCTTTCATCGAGATGAAATTCTTATCCTGTGTTAATAAAAGATACATTATTTCCAATCAACAATATGTCTTCCACATAATATACTAGAAACATGTCTTAGCGCTCCCACTTAATTTCTTGCAAATGCAAGCATCTTCATCGTCTCCGATGAAATTAAACTCTTTTAACATTTTCATCATAGTGAAGATTCCAACTCCGCGATGCTTACTTCAACCATTGAAGTTTGCATATGCTTTTAGCATCCTTTGAATTAACAAAACCCTTTGGACCGTGTCATGCACACGTCCTTTGGTAACCATTCTATTAGAAGAACTTGTTTTGTTTATTCAACACATAACAAAATTATATGTCGTAGTTGCTACATTAATCCATCTAGACTAAATATCGCTTAATGAAAGATCAGATCTTGTCATAGCCAACTCTTTGAACATTGTCGTGAACTCTTTCCCGACATGTCGATAATTTTATAGATGTGAAACATCCATGTCTATTTATTTATAGATCCAAATACGACTGTAAGGTCTTGTACCTTTCCAGAGGGTCTTTCAAGTTCAAAGCTTGATCTCTCGTATATGGAACTATGACGGATTTTATGGCTTCAAGCCATTTGACAGAGTTAGGGCCCATCATCGCTTCTTTGCATGAAGTCGGATCATTATTGTCAAATAATGATTTAACTCTCAAATCTTGGTATTTGATTGTTTACCCGACCTACTTGTTTTAATAGGGACTTAGATCTCTATGACCAAAACCTTTGAGGCACGTGAGCCATGAACATTGTTGCTGCCTCCGGAACACTTTTCGGCGCTGCGCAACTTTGCACATATAGCTAAGGTTCTTTTAGCCTTATCAAAGTTCTATTGTCCTCCCACTTAACTTTTCACGAAAAATTCCTTCTCAAAGAAACTTGACGATCTAAGCGACAAACACTTTTGTCTCCGATGTTATGGAGGAATAGTTATTCGAAATAACATACAAAGACAGGTTCATCCGACTTTGGTTGCAAACATCTTTCTTATGCATAGCATACCAATGTTTAAGAAAGGACAACTTGGGTTTTATCCCAAACCATAACTTTATATGGTGTCAATTCAACGGATTATGATGGAGCTCTTTTCAGTGAAAAAACGGTAGTCTCTAAAACTTTTAATCTTTAAAATATAATGAAAGTTTTATGAATTACACCTTTGATCTTACCATGTCAAACAAGGTTTAATTACATATCTCGAACGCTCCATACTCTTATGGTGTTTCGGGAAATGCAGATCCACGGAACGATTCCTTAAATCTTAGGTATTATGCTAAACTCGTAACTCAAATATCTTCCTTTATGATCTTATCATAAACTATTTATATTCTTGTTACAATGATTTTGCACTTCATCTTGAAAATCTTTGAACTTTTCAATTGTTTCATACTTCATCCTTATTAAGTAAATATTCATATATTCACTCAAATTTTCAGAGGAAGCATATGAAGTTGAAATCCATCGCTCTTGACTACACATAATGGACTTCATACAACAATATGTACAAGTTCCAATAAGCTAGTCATTCGTTCCCTTTTGGCCTATGAACAAAGTTTTAATTATCTCTAGGAAAGTTTCACAAGCGTCATTTGATCAAAAATCAAAAGACTCCAAAATTCCATCCATATGGAGTTTCTTCATGTTTTCTTTCCAATATCATTTAAACAGCGATGTCACTTCATAAGTGATCTTTCAATCAATTTGTCTTTCGATATTTTTAGCACTAGTTTTATGGATGTGATTTCTCCAATGAGATTTGTGAATCATCCATCTTTTATGGATTACGGCAATTAATTGAACAACCCTTTTGTTCTCATAATACCTGATAAAACAAATCTTGAAGGCAAGCTTTTAACGAGCAACACAATAAACCTTTATTTGTTCTCGATGAACATCATCACATATTCTTTTGCTAGTTACTTAGGCCATTGTAGTTCATGAATTCTGTTGTTTCGTATGATGATTCATACCAACAAATTCAGTATCAAATACTTAAGAACCACATTGTTTAACAAGCAAAGAATATAGCCATAACACGTATATCCTTTATATACCTAAACTGAACAATTCTAGTCTTTTCTTTTCTGCCATATATTTATGAGATTCTCTTTCAGTATTTCTTTTTTTCTGTTTGAAAGAATCTATTAACATCAACAGTGGAGCCATACACATGACACATAGTCCAAAGCGTGTATAGTTAAATACCAATGTTTTTGTACTTGCACTTTTGAAGTAGATTACCATCATCAAATGTTTGGTGTTCTTTCAAATTCCTTTCTTTAGTAATCCCTTGATGTAGTAAAATTTTTACCTACATCATATATTCATCCTTCTCATGGAATTATTCATGATCAAGGTACTTTAGCTTATAACGGTGAATCGCGAGTATAATGTTGCTCTCCAAAACTTTTTGGAGGATTAGGACAACTAGTGTCTCCAATATTTTGCAAATTCTCATCAAATATGAGAACATGACTTTTGCCATATTATACTCTACCATGTTGCAACCAAAACTTCGTTTCAGATATCAAAATATCTTCCACACATCATGGTTTCTGAAACAACTCTTTCAGATCCTAGATAACCTTGATATTAAGACAATTCTTTGAATATCAAGAATCAAGGAGACAAACATGATACTCATACACTAACTCTTGGAATTGTCACTCTCGATTTTAATACCAATTATTAAACTTCATGGAGTAACCGAAACTTACTGAAAGTTTGCAATAGGACTTTTAAACTTTAGATTAACACTTCAAAACAATACGATACCAGTTCGTAAAGTAACTAACCAGAATTCTATAGTTCTATCATCTCAATTATAACTAAGCGCAAGGTGGTAAACGGATGCCAATGACTACAACAACTATGCAAATTCACTTTGATTTAATTTATGATAAATAGTGTTCAACTTTTAATCATATTGCTGTTGAACTCCCACTCAAAACAATATCCCTCACATTGTTTTAGTGATCACACGAACCAAATTCACCACATCAAAACCGATCATCACGAGAGTTGATGTATCTTCAATGGCGAACAATCAACATGTTCATCATATCTACTATATGACTCATGCTTTACCTTTCGGTGATCCGTGTTCCGAGACCATGTCTGTACATGCTTGGATCGTCAAGATCAAACCTTAGCTTCTGCATAAGCAAATCTGGCTTGCTCACGTTGTATACACTCGCAGAATCTAACACACCTGATCATCACGTGGTGCTTCGAAACAACGAGCTTTAGCAACGGTGCTTACTAAGGATGAACACTTTAAAACTTGAAATTGTGTGCTTGAGGGATCATCTTATAATGCTACCGTCGTGAACTAAGCAATACAAGATGCATAAAAGGATTAACATCACATGCAATTCATAATATGTGATATGATATGGCCTTTATTCTTTGTGCTTCCGATCTCCATCTTCAAGAACGAACATGATCTCCATCATCACCGGCATTGCATCAAGGTCAATGACGCTGCTCCATGGTTGTCGTCCACCAGCTTCAACTATTACAACTACTTTGAATAGACACGCGGGTCTTAACAGAATTTAAAGACAACCATATGGCTCCTGCCGGTTGCCAACTTACAATAAGGAACATTGCATACATCAAATATAATCACAATCATGACCATATCACATCACATCACATCCCTGCAAAACAAAGTTAGACGCTTCTAATTTTCTTTGCATGTTTTACGTGGTTTGGGGTTTTCAATAAGTGTCGTTCTAACTTACGAACAAGAACCACAACATTGATACTAGTATTGTCAATCACCCGTTGTAAATTGAATCTTAACTATGTTGGGAGAAACAGGCACCCGCAAAGCCACTTATGCAATACAAGTTGCATGTCAAGCGTGGAGCAAGTCTCATGAACGATGTCATGTAAGGTTAGCCCGGTCCGCTTCATCCCACCATCCCGCAAGATGCAAAGTACACAAGAAGCAATCGACAACAAAAGCATCAACGCCCACAATGACCATTGTGTTCTACTCGTGCAACAGATCTACATATAGACACGGCTCTGATACCATTGTAGGGGTTCGTAGCATGGAAAACAAAAAATTTCTACCGCATGCAAACAAACAAGCCAAGATCTATCTACTAGATTGTAGCAACGAGTCGATAGAGGAACTCACCCTCAAAGATTCCAAAGCGGTTAACGAGAGCGGATTCTTGTGGGTGATGTAGTCATACTCTTCCCGATCTCAAGATCATGTAGACGATCCTTCCGGCGCCGCGTTCCGGCAGCGCTCCCGCAGTCGGTCACACGTTCGGTACTCGATGAAGACCTTCCTCTCCCTTGTTCCAGCAGGCAGCAGAGGTTGTAGCACTCTCCTCGTGATTCCGGCAGCACGACGGCGTGGTACCGGAAGTAGAGGGGAGATCTCGCAGGGCTTCGCCTTAAGCCGGAGCGAGTATGGTGGACTATGAGAGAGGCCTCGGTGATCTAGGGTTTAGACACACCAAGTAGAGGGAGCTAGGCCGACGTCTAGGGCAAGGGGATTGCCCCAAGTCGGCGGCTTGGGCAAACCCTAGGGCGGCGGCGGCTATGGTGGCCGGCGGCAGCTAGGGTTAGGTTTAGAGGGGCAGCCCTGCCCCTCCTTATATAGGTGGAGGGGGCGCGCCAAGGGGAGGGGAGTCCCTCCCCAACTCGGTCTCCAAGGGACGGCGGTGGAGGGAGAGGGACTTCCTCCCCAAGTAGGTTTCCTACTCTCCCTCCATCAAACAAAATAGCCGTTTGACTTTTTCAAATTGGCGTTTGACTTTTCAAACTAGGATTTGATTTATCCCTTTATTTTGTTCAGCGATGACACCTAGTACATGATGCAACCATTCCAACTTGTAATGACACATTCATGTACCCTTCCCCTCTGGAGTGCCGGACATTCCGGAACCTTCTAGAACATTCCCGATGAAAACACCGGAACCATTCTCCAACCCCGAAACAGGACTTTACTTATATGAATCTTATTCTCCGGACCATTCCGGATCTCCTCGTGATATCCCGGATCCCATCCGAGACTCCGAACAACATTCGGTCTCTTACTCATCATTCCATAACTACTCAACAACATCGAATCCTTAAGTGTGTCTCCCTACGGTTCGTGAATTATGCGGACATGATCGAGACACTTCTCCGATCAATAACCAATAGAGGAATCTAGAAATTCATATGGCTCCCACATATTTCTACGAATACTTTGCGATCGAATGAACCACTTACATACGATACCAATTTCCCTTTGTCTCACGATAGTTTACTTATCCGAGGTTTTGATCGTCGGTATCTCTGCATACCTAGTTCAACCTCGTTACCGATAAGTACTCTTTTCTCGTTCCCGTGGTATGTGATCCCTTGTGAGCCAGTCACATGCTTGCAAGATAATTGGATGACATTCCACCGAGAGGGCCCAGAGTATATCTATCCGTCATATGGATGGACAAATCCCACTCTTGATCCATGTGTCTCAACCCATACTTTCCGAACACTCAATGCCACCTTTATAGCCACCCAGTTACGGTGTGGTGTTTGATGTCATCAAAGCATCCTTCCGGTGATGGTGATAAGCATGATCTCATGGTCGAAGGAATTAGGTTACTATGTATCAGAAAGCTTATAGAAAATGAACTATATTAAATGACTTGATCTTTATGCTATGCTTAGCTATAGGAGTATGTCCATCACATCATTCCCCTAATGATATGACCCTGTTGTTAATAACATCTCTATGTTCATGATCAGGAAACCATGATCATATATTAACCAACAAGCTAGTTTAACAAGAGGCTTTACTAGGGACTCTTTTATGTTTACAAATCACACAAGTATTAATGTTTCCTGTTCATACAATTATAGCATGGCATGTAAACATTTATCATAAGTATGAAGATATGATAATAACCACTTTATTATTGCCTCTTCGGCATATCTCCAACAGCGGACGCATCATATGCATGAAGGAGGCCTATTTATCGAACCGCTCGCTGAGGCCGACGAGGAGGACGTTGATGAGATGTCGATCTTCGATCGGATCACCGAGTTCACGGATTTCATCCGCGATCTCCTTAAGGCGTTGGCAGTAGACGCCGACGGGTGCATCACCTTGCACCATGTTCCAAAGCTCGGTGTGGAGATTGTTGGCGCGAGAATCGACGTTGTCCTGGAAGAGCTGACGAAGGGCTGCCCACAGATCGGCGGCGGAGGAACCATCACGGTGTACGAGATTGAAGATGTCTGTGGAGACTCGCATGTAGATCCATTGAATAATGGCGAGATCATCCTTGAAGCATTGCGGATCATGAGGTTGAGCGCGAGCATCGTCGGCGACGTGAGAGCGGAGATTGCATCGCCCGAGGCGGACGTCGAAGAGGTGACGCCAATGGTAGTAGTTGTGAGCAGCGAGGTCTAGGGTTACGGGTATGTAGGGGCTAATATCAGATATGGTGTCGGTGAAGGAGATTGAAGGGGCTATTGGTGGAGGTAGAGCTAAAGTAGAGGTAGAGGTGGAGGGGGCCGTGGCCGCGGCGACCTTGGCGGCGACGATGGCGGCGCGCTGCTCGAAGTAGCCAAGCGGTGGTGGCGGCGGCGAGGTCGACGGGTGAGCCATACCCTATGATCGGAAATCTGATACCATGTAAAATTGTATAGAATAATAATCGATAACAATATTGTGGCAATTATAAAAGGTATATACGAGGGTCTAGGTGCACCGGTCTAGTCCTATAACAAACCGACTAGGACTCTTAAACCTAACAAGAGTTGATTCCAACAAAGACACTTGCCGCAGTTCTGGATTTCATTTTTCCTGAAAGTCTTTAATTCTTCCGCGCTTTATATCAAGCCCAAGAGATTCTTTTTCGTTGTATCACTATTTCCAGGTAGCTTCCGTCCATGGAAGTGACCATTATAATAAACTCCTGACCTCCCTTTCCTTCCTCTTTCCTTCCACCCACTCTCCACCGGTGCATAGAAAATAATTTGTTTGGTTTCCATAGTGTTTGATGCATGTCTCTGTCCGTTGAAGAGTCAATAATTGAGCGCGTCCTGAAGTGATAAAGTTTGTCAATGCAATAAGTGAAGTGATAAGGTTGCCACTAAGGCATGTCCTCTAGAGATTTGTTCCTATTTATGCCACTTGTACTTAGTACTCTATTCACCAACGTAAGACCTTCTCGAGATTTTGAAATCGACTAGATTTGGACTAAACTGAATGAAACTAAACAATAAAACGAGTCTAGATACATGCATTTTCAAGAAAAGCTAGAACGTCTTACACTAGTTAAAGGAGGGAGTACTTTATATAGCAGGTGTAGATAGGTATGACATCACCTTCAATGGGTCTGATATTTGGTACTTGCTCCTCCATATATGCAACGTAGCCCCTCCTTCTTCAACACCACATCTGCATCACCATAGCCAACACACGCAAGTAGGCAAGGATGGAAAGATTTTTGGTGAGTGCATCCACAGGAGCAATGACTTCCTTGCTGGGAAAGTTGGGAACCATCTTGATCGATGAATACAAGCTGCTAAAGGATGTTCGTGATGACATCGAGTTCCTCAAGGATGAGCTCGAGGCCATGCAAGCTTTCCTCCTCGTGATGGCAGATGTGGAGGAACCTGACCACCAAGCCAAACTTCGTGTCAACGCTATACGAGACTTGTCCTATGATATTGAGGATAAAATTGACAGGTTCGTGATTCTCATGGACCATGAGCCCAGTTCTAAGTCTGGTGGTAGCTTCAAAGAGATTTTTAACAAAAGCATGAAAGAGATCAAGAACATCAAGACCCAGCATAAGATTGCCAAGGATGTGAAGGACATCAAGATTCAAGTCAAGGAGGTCAGTGAGAGATATACAAGGTAACTAAAGCCCTGTGCATTTATCATGCTTTTACTTTTGGTGATATACTCCCTCCGTCCTAAAATAAATGTCTCAGATTTGTCAAAATTTGAATGAACCTAGACACTGTTTAGTATATAGGTTCATCCAAATTTTGACAAATCTAAGACATCTATTTTGGGACGGAGGGAGTACATGTGGCCTCTGCCATATCTTTGGTGTGATTTGTAGCCCCCTTGGTACTTGAGTTCTTATCCACAACTTCAGGTACAAGAAAGATGAGTCTTCCTGGAATAGAAATGTGAAGGTTGACCCTCGAATTCATGCCATATATAAAGATGCATCACAGCTTGTTGGCGTCAATGGCCCGAGGGATGATCTTGTGAAGTGGCTAAGCAACGATGATGGTGACTCGACATCTCAGGGAAAAGTTGTATCCATTATTGGATCCGGAGGATTGGGCAAGACGACTCTGGTCAGACAGGTCTATGACAAGCTTGGAGCAAACTATGAATGTCGGGCTTTTGTGTCCATTTCAAGAAGTCCAGATATGATGAAGATCTTGAGTTCTATATTATACCAAGTCAACCCAGATTGTACTCATGCCGGAGTAGGAGATACGCAACTCATTATTGAACAGATAAGAGACTTCCTCAAATATAAAAGGTGGAGTTCATAACTACTTCAACTAGTTCTTACATGATCTCAGAAGAAAAAACTCTAGTGCTTATGTAATTTCTTTCGTTTTGACTTAAAATTCCACACAATTCTTACCCCATTGGTGTTGATACTGGTAGATCTAGTTGCTAACTAGAACCACGACGTTTAATCTGCTCCTTTTGTAGAGCACACACAAAAGCTTTGCACATTTTTGTGGCCAACATAGCACAATATAAAAGAGATCGGTCATGAAGGGCCTTTTCATTCAAAAGAAACGAGAAACACTAATCAAACCAAACAATTCACTTGTATAATCCTTATAAATTTCAATTATGCAAATTCTATCTGCACTGTCATTCTCGATGGTCTAATAGTTTTTTTTGGGAGGGATGTACGCAATTGGAGTATATTTTCTCCCGACATGAATGGCCGCGTGATTTGAGGAGTGATCTACCTTAGTTTGAAGTCAATTATTTCGCTCGTGCTATTTTGTAATGCTTGCCTACCTTTTTATTCCCAAGTTCTGTCGTTCGTAAGGCTATGTGCATCTTAGTTATGCAAAGGCCGGGTGTAAACATTACTTATGATAATAAAAGGGCCCATTTCCAATAAAAATATGGTCTAATAGTTTAGCTGCTGCAAATTATAGACACAACTATAATCCCGTTTCTGCTTTGGGCCGCACTAGGATGCACGGATAATTTCCAAATTATACTTCTAAATTTTGGCATGTCATTGTTTTCCAACTTCAAATAATGTTTACTCTAGGCAAGCCATGAATGACCCCAAGCTTATCTACCCATAGGATATACAACTTACTTGATGCTCATGAAACTATACCGCAGGTACCTGATCATAATTGATGATATATGGGATATACAGACATGGCAAACTTTGGATTGTGCATTATCCAAAAATAATCGTGACAGTGTCATAATGACCACAACACGTATACATGATGTAGCTAAATCATGTTGCTCTTCTGAAAAGGATCTTGTCTACAAAATCAAACCACTGAGTGTTGCTGACTCAAAGAAGTTATTTTTCAAGCGAATATTTGGTTGTGAAGGAAAGTGCCCTCCTAACTTGAAGGAAGCATCGGAAGATATTTTAAAAAGATGTGGTGGGTTACCACTGGCCATCAATGCCATATCTAGCTTGTTGGCTACCGGGAAAACAAATGAAGAGTGGAACCGCATGTGATGTTCTTCTGGATTTGGATCAGGCACAAGTTTTGATAATGATGCAGTTACTTACATATTATCTCTGAGCTACTTTGACCTCCCTCTCCATCTACGGAGTTGCCTATTGTATTTGACTCTTTTTCCTGAAGATTATGAGATTGGAAGGCAACGGCTAGTACACAGATGGATTTCTGAGGGTTTGGTCCACTGCAAAAATGGGCGAGATCTTTTCGAATTAGGAGAGACATATTTCCATGAGCTTGTTAATAGATGTTTAATACAGCCAATTGACATAGGACACGATGGCAAGGCACCGCACTGCCGAGTCCATGACACCATCCTTGATTTCCTTATTTACAAGTCTACTGAAGAGAACTTTTGTACTTTGCTCAGTAACTATTCACTGCCGGATAGCAGAGTTCGACGGCTCTCTCTGATGGGATATGAATACCAAGCAAGTATCGAACATTTGGACTTATCACATCTTCGATCACTTGGTTGTTTTGGGTTTCGGGTGTTCTATTTGCCTTCCCTAGTGAAGTTAAGTTCTCTCCGCGTGCTGGACGTATGGCATTGCCGTGGGTTGAGGGACTGTAATTTCAAAGACATTGGAAGACTTTCGCAGCTGAGGTATTTGAACATTTCTTTTACAGATATAAGTGAGCTTCCCAGTCAGATTGGAGACCTGGAGTATCTAGAGACGCTAGATGCGTCAGCCACACAATTCAGTGAGATACCCGAATCACTTACTCGGCTAAAGCGATTGGTTCGCCTGTTTATTCCTGATGAAGCTAAATTTCCCGAGGATGGGATTGGAAACCTCAAGAGCTTGCAAGAGTTTGGGGATGTAAACACCTTTATGCAATCTCCGAAATTTCTGGAAGAGCTTGGCGAGCTAACTAATCTGAGGAAGCTAAGCATTACTTGGAACACCTACAAGTGTGACGAAGTAGGTTACAAGGAAAAAATATTAGTGTCCTCCCTCTGCAAACTCGAGGCCTGCATCCTTCGCACCCTCCGTATCTCTTTTTATTTGGGTGAAAGGGATTGCTTCATAGGACACTCGAACTTGCCTGCTCTCCATAGCATCCGAGAGGTTTATCTCTGCGGCGGGAAACTCTGCCAGATTACCCAATGGATGCACTCTCTTGTCAACCTAGAAAAACTATGGATTGGCACAAATCTTGGGAGGATCCAACAGCAGGATATTGACATGGTTGGATGCTTACCTAGCCTGTTGGAACTAGAACTATATCCTGATCGCTGCGTCGGACCCATTGTCATCGGTGGAGGGTTTCAGCGGCTGCAGAAGTTCATGTCGTATTGTGACTTTACAGTGTTCATGTTTGAAGTGGGTGCTATGCCATGTCTCAAGAGGCTTCGTATCCAGGTTCACCTAGACACACTCAAATCTGCCGGGCGTGGCTTTGATTTCGGCATCCAGCACCTCTCCAGCCTTGCTTGGATCAGTGTCAGCATATACTGCAGCGGCGTGAGCGCTGCATATGTAGAGGCCGCAGAGAGTGCTTTCAAGAACATGGTGGAGGCAAACCCCAACCGTCCCATACTGGAAATGCAGAGACAATGCACAGAGTACATGTTGGAAGAAGATGGCCAAACGGAGGTCGACCAAGAAACCGGGTTTAAACGCATAACACCTGGATTTCTAGGCCGGTCAATATATCAGTTCTAAAAGTCTCACCCTAGGTAACAAACATTATGTACATCCGTGTTTCGGTAAACTTTGATCTAATATGCTCCGCCTAATACATATCTTCAAATGGTATGGTTAGAACCTTCCCAGAGCTTAGTAAAATAGTGAAAGATTCTCCTGATACAATTTCCGTGCTGGTAAGCTTGGTGGAAGCATCTTGATTGACTTGACTAGTTGGCTTCAGTCATGGTCGTCCATGGGTGGCTCCATGCAGCCACTTGGTGGAAGCTTCATTGAACCAAATGGGTATACACATCTATTCAGTCCAAGTTGTAGCCAAAGTTGGTACGTAGCTATATCCCAAATCAGAATATTTGATCCCAAGTGGACTGTAGTGACCACTGGGAAAAATGATTCATCATGGGACCTTCGTGTCGTCCGCCTAGGACGGCTCAGGAGAGCTTCATTGGCGGTTCATCCTTCTTCGTCATCTTCAGGGCGGACGACGTGGCCTTTTAGAATCGTTTGACGACTTCTCGTCTGACCAACAACGTCAGGCTGACTCTGGAAGGAGCGGAAGCAGCGACGTGTCGTTGACACGGTTCGGAGGTTGAAGATGAAGGACATCTTATTGATTTCAATGCAATTTTCATTTTTGTTGAGGTGTTTTGTACTGTTCGCTGTTTCTTTTAATGCCAAAGTCATATTCGGAAAAAAAAAATCTTGCCTCCCATGACCCAGTGCGGGACCCACACACTCCATGGACAATGAGGGGTCCCACCATGGCCGGTGCTCCCGTCCCTCCGACGTAGGCCGCCGCGCCACTCACGTACGGCGAGACATGAATGGAAGTGAAACTTTCTTGCCCTCAGCAGACTGGCTAGGGAAAATACTGGGCCAACCACCATGTCTATCTGCATGTTTTCACCATACACCTCTATTCTCTAACAAGCGGGCCAAGCAAAGGGTAGGCCAACCGTTGCCCCCACAAGGTTGGTCGAAAAAACATATGTGCAAGATGCATTCCTTGGCGAGATCGGAAGGCCCACATTACAAGTCCTATATGGAAATCCTCGGAATCTTGCAACAATGTTTTTTGTAGATATATACAGAGAATATACCACACTGGGAAACAAGTATTTGAGAAGTGAAAATTGTTCTTTCCAGGACCACAAAATTCGATAGTCTGGAAGAAAACAATGTGATGCAGATGCTTTGTTGATGCGGCTAAGGGGACCCAACAAATGACTTCGAGACTTGTGGATTCGTCTGCTCAGATTTATGTACTCGAAAGAGAAACTCACACGAATCAAATTAGATGAAGAATCTACTAAATGACAAGGGATTTAAGAACCCCGGATAGGGTGAGAGGGTCCATGCATGCTCACATTTGGCTGAAGCTTTTTCTGGGTCGCGTGCCACCCCTTCCGACCCGTCGACTACAAGAAACACCACATCATAGGAAAATAACAATATGATCATAGCAGGGGCCTCGAGGTGAAAGTACGCTAGGTTCCATCATTATGCAGAATCCATAAAGATATAGGTATTTCATTAGGGATCAAATTCTCCTTCAGACTCCATAAAAATCTAGGTACAATGGACTACAGAAAGGAGGTAAACAAATGTTGATGAGAGGGTTGCGCTCGGCACCCTTGTCAGTGGAGAGATCTTGAAAGGAGTGAAAGGTAAATATTATTCAAGAGTGTTCGGTAACTAAAAGCTAGATCGAGCGATAATGCGTACGACCACATCAACATCACAATTCAACAGCTCATACATCACATAACCAACAAGCAAGGTTCATGACGAGAAATGGATTTTGACAGTTCTAAACCTGAAACTTGACACTAGCGTGGAGCAGTTCAGAGGTTAGAGCAGAGAAGATTTTTTGTGCCGTGTAAAAACCTTACGGCTTTTCTGTTTCGTCCTCTATTTATTCAGATTACAACAGAATCAATGGGAAAAGTGGAAAGACTGGCTGTGCCACGATCCGATCCGATCGCGCCATCCCACGACCCAGCTCGTGCACATCGTAGCTTCACCTGATACTACGGGGTAAGCCCAACAACTAAGTATCCTTCCTGTACGCAGACAGGAGAGGCAGACTCTACTAACACAACGTGACAGGTTTATTATGTGAACAAGCTTACTAACAAAACACTCCCTAAGCTTGAGCACCTATTTTATTTCGATCATTCCAATCAAAGATCGAAGTTCCTGAAACCTGACGCGACCCAGAGCCTTTGTTAGTATATCAGCCACTTGTTCCTCCGTTCGAATGAACTCCACCTCAGCTTGCTTCTTCTCGATGCACTCGCGTATAAAATGATAGCAAGTTTCGATATGCTTGCTTCTGTCGTGGAACACAGGATTCTTGCTGAGAGAGATCGCCGACTTGTTGTCGATCTTTAGAGTGAAGTTTCCAGCTTCTTGTTCCTTCAGATCGGCAAGAAGTCGAGCTATCCAGACGCCTTGGCAAGCTGCCGTCGTCGCTGCTATGTATTCAGCTTCGCAGGATGACAGTGCGACAACCTTCTGCTTGGTGGATTGCTAGCTGATCGGACTGGTTCCGAGGAAGAAGATGACACCGCTAGTGCTTTTGCGATCATCAACGTCTCCCGCCATGTCACTGTCGCTAAACCCAACAAGACGAGCTTCCACTGATCCTCGTGCATAGCGACAACCAAAGTTGCAAGTCCCAGCTGGTTTTTGACTGCCGCCAGGTGTTCGACAGTTGGTTTTTCCATGAAGCGGCTCACATACCCCACTGCGAACGAGATGTCCAGGCGAGTATGCACCAGATACCGCAAGCACCGACGATGCTGCGATATTCAATGACGTCCATTGGTGCAGCAGAGCTTGTCTTGCTCAGCTTGAGCCGTGTCTCCATTGGAACATGGCATGGATTGCACCCTTCCATGCCCGCTCTCTCCAGAATCTTGCGAGCATAGACTGCCTGGTTGAGAGTGATGGAGTCGTGTTCCTGGCGCACCTCAATGCCCAGGTAGAAGCTCAACATTCCCAGATCGCTCATCCTGAAGAGATGCTTCATCTCCTCCTTGAATCGAGCTAGCTCGTTGTTGTCTGACCCGGTGATAATAAGGTCATCAACATAAACGCCGACGAGCAGCCTTTCCGATCCAGAGCCGCGGGCGTACACTCCATGTTCCAGCTCACTGTGGTGAAAGACCAACTTCTGCAGCTCACCATCGAGCTTGGCGTTCCACGCCCTCGGGGCCTGTTTCAGGCCGTACAACGCCTTCTTCAGTCTTAGCACCTTGTGTTCTTGGCCGATCACCTCGAATCCTGGAGGCTGCATAACATGAACCACTTCGTCGAGTTCTCCGTTGAGGAAAGCGGATTTGACATCCATGTGGTGCACCGCCCATCCTTCGTGTGCGGCGAGCGCAACAACGAGCCGCACGGACTCCAGCATGGCCACTGGTGCGAACACCTCGTCATAGTCCACTCCAGGGCGTTGGACGTAGCCTTTTGCAACAAGGTAGGCCTTGTGCTTCAACACATTGCCCTGGGCGTCTTTCTTGACCTTGTAGACCCATATGAGGCCGATGGGACGCTCGCCTCGCGGTGCATCCACTAGATACCATGTCTGGTTCTCTTCTATGGAGTGCATCTCCTCCAGCATGGCTCGCCGCCACCACTCGTGCCGCTCTGCATCGGCAAAGTTTGTTGGTTCCTCATCAGCCAGTAAGTGCAGAACGCCCGCCGCACCAACATCGTAGATGTTGGATAGCGTCCTGTACCGGTGCGGTACAGATTCGTCGTCATCGTTATCGACGAGCTCTCCAGCATTGGGAGGCGGAGAAACGAACTCCACCTCTCTTTGAGGTGCCACAATTAGAGAGGCGGGTGATGGTGACGCTGAGGTTGGGGTTGTGGGTGTCAGCAGGGAACCTTGCACGGGATTTCCCAACTCTGACGGCGAGCTGCTCCTGGCACTCCCTGCTTCTGAACTCTCTGCAGTCTGAAAAACAGGGAACTGAACACTGAATATTTCAATCATACCAGCAGGTTCTTCGTTGCAGCTCTCCTCCCCTTTCCACTGGGAGTTTTCGTCAAAGACTACGTCGTGCGTGACGTGGATCTTCTTCCCAGCTGGATCATATACGCGGTATGCTTTGGAGCCTGGCTCATAGCCAAACAGCACCATCGCACGGCTCCGATCATCCAACTTACTTGCATTTGGCTTCACCACCTTGACGTGAGCGACAGAGCCAAAGGTACGCAGGTAGTGGAAATTAGGCCGCCACCCGTACCATGCCTCGAATGGAGTTTTCCCGGAGAGGCTCGCCTTGGGTGCGCGGTTTAGCAGGTAGACTGCTGTCGTCACCGCCTCGCCCCAGAAGCGTGCCGGCACTCCCTTCGCCTTGAGCAGGCAGCGGGCCATGCCCACCACCATCTGATTGCGCCTCTCCACGATGCCATTTTGCTGGGGGGGAGTATGGCGTCGTGAGGTGGTGTTTGACGCCGAGATCCTCGCAATACGCAGTCAGTTCACCAGAGGTGAATTTGCCACCGCGGTCGGTGCGCAGTGCACGCACCTTCCGCTTTGCCTCCGTTTCTGCAGATGCGATGAAGAGCTTGATCGCTACGCTAGCCTCGTCCTTGGTGGCCAGCAACTTGACCCACATGTACCGGCTGTGGTCGTCGACGAGGAGGATGAAGTAGCGTTTCCCTCCAGGCGTCGCCGGCGTGATCGGTTCGCAGAGGTCACCGTGGACCAAGTCGAGCGGGTCGGTGGCACGGTACTTGGCCTTCTGCGGGAAGGGGGGTCGCTTTTGCTTCCCCACCAGGCAGTTGTCGCATAGCTGCTCGACGCGCTCGATCAGGGGCAGGCCTCGCACCATGTCATCACGGGCGATCCTACGGAGGGTGTCGAAGTGTAGATGACCGTAGCGCGCGTGCCAGCGCCAAGCTGCATCTTCCGTTCGTGCAGAGAGGCACACTGGTCGTACCAGCTCAAGGTGCAGCACGTACAGGCGGCTTTGATTCCTCTCAACGCGGGCTAGCAGCTGCCCAGCTTGGTCCCATAGACGTAGGAACCCTCTGTGGATGTGCGTCTCGTAGTCGATCGCGTCCAGCTATCCAAGGCTCACTACGTTACTTTGCAGACGAGGAATGAAATACACCTCCGTCAGAGTGTGGTGCTCACCATTGCGGCATGTGAAGACGATGGTGCTGATGCCGCAGATCTTGACGTTGGAGCCGTCGCCGAATTTTATCGAGCCGGTCATGCCAGTGTCCAGCTCACTGAACGCCTCGCGCCGCCCCGACATATGGTTGCTCGCCCCGGTATCAAGGTACCAGGAGCTGTCGCAGTCGTCGTCGCTGTCGTTGGAGCGAGCCAGCGACTTCTCCTCGTTCAGCAGAACGTGTTCTGAGGCCGGCGCGCTCGCGGTGGTCACCGTCAGCCCACAGCTCACTTCAAGCAGCAGAGCGGGCTCCTCCTCGTCGGCCTTGGCCAGATTCGCCTTGGCCTTGCGTTCCCGGCGTGGCTCTGGGCACTCTCTCGAGTAGTGCCCAGCGAACTTGTTACAATTGAAGCATTTCACTTGCAACATGTCGCGCTCCTTGCCGGCGTTTCCATGGTTCCCGCTGGTGGCTTGATTCTTGCCCTTCCCCTTTTGGCGATTGTTCGTGTTGCCACCGGTTGAGCCCTGCCCTTGTTCGCGCTGGCGACGGCGTGCCTCCCACTCTTCCTCCATGAGAAGCAGGCTGCCGCCGGCTCCAGATGCAGCCGCCGTGGTCCCGCTGCGCCCTTCGGAGGAGCGCAGTCGTCCGAGGAGCTCCTCCACCGAGATGGTGTTTAGATCGAGTAGTGTCTCGATGGAACATGCCATCTGGGCATATCTGGCTGGCACCTCGCGGAGAATCTTCTGCACCACCTTCACCTCATCGACCGTGTCGCCGAGGGAGCGCAGGTTGTTCACGAGCGTGGTGATGCGCATGCCGAACGAATCCAGCGTCTCGCCATCACAGAATGCCATATCCTCGAAATCCTTGCGGTAGCGTTGTGCCGTCGCCTCGCGGACTCGGTTGACACCCACCCGCATCAGCTTGACGGCGTCCCATGCCTCCTTCGCCGTGCGCTTCACAACGAGGGTGGCCTGTAGGTCCGCCGTCACCGCTCGCAGGATGGCCGCGAGGGCGGCCTTGTCCGCGGGCACGCTTGGAGCGTTGCCTTCCACCGCGTCCCAGAGCACGCATGCCTCCAGATTGATCTGCATAAGAAGCGCCCACTCGATGTAGTTGGTGGAGGTTAGCATGGGCCAGACGAGTACGCCGGCTTGCACCGCCGGCCGCTCCTGGATCGTGGTCTCGCGTACCACGACCTCCTTTCCGTGCCGCCACGAGCGACTCCTGCCGCGGCTCGGATCACGTGACCTTGGTGGCGTCTCAGATAGTCGTGCCGCCATTGCAGACTCCCTGCCTGCCGTTGCTGGCGCCGACCCGCCACCACCTCCTTTGGTCGCCATGTCCACCAGAGCTCCGACGAGGCTCTGATACCAATTGACAGTTCTAAACCTGAAACTTGACACTAGTGTGGAGCAGTTCAGAGGTTAGAGCAGAGAAGATTTTTTGTGCCGTGTAAAAACCTTACGGCTTTTCTGTTTCGTCCTCCATTTATTTAGATTACAACAGAATCAACGGAAAAAGTGGAGAGACTGGTTGTGCCACGATTCGATCCGATCGCGCCATCCCACGATCCAGCTCGTGCACATCGTAGCTTCACCTGATACTACGGGATAAGCCCAACAACTAAGTATCCTTCCTGTACGCAGACAGGAGAGACATACGACTCTACTAACACAACATGACAGGTTTATTATGTGCACAAGCTTACTAACAGATTTCCTAGTGTAGGGGGGCAATGGCCCTCCTATCTATTATATACTAAAAGCAACATAAGGGTGTTTTTCGAGGCATCAGGTTGATCCACATCACCAGAATTATTTTGGATAGTTGGATCTAGAATTTGTGGTTAGGATTTGAAATCACAACCAGATTACGTAACAAATATGTCACGTGTTCCGACTAATTGGTACAACACATCAGGTCCAACACGAGATAGGTTAATGTACGTACCATAGTCTCATATAACAGATACGTAACCGTAAAAAAAAAAGGGTACATAAATCATGTTCAAATACAACACGTTTTGATCCCAAAAAAACTTACACACAACACGTTTGATGTTGCGTATGTCCGCACGTGGTGTGTTTCTTTTTTATTTTCCTTGCACATAAACATGTATATCTCTTGGCTGCATAAAAAAAGAATAGAAACTGCATGAAGCCTCGATGGTTCACAAAAAATAAAAATAAAAACCATGTTGATGGGCCTGGTCATTTGCTCAATCTCTCTTCCTGCTGAAAGCTCATAGGCATGTACAACAAACAAATCATCACGGTGTGATATACTGGAGGATAAAATATTTTCCTTTTTTTTACCAGGATCGGTATATATAAAAGATTGTGTGCACTTTGCTGTAAAAATAGTTTGTGGATTTTAATTAGGGTTCAAGAAATAAAGAATAAATTCAAATATTGTCCGGTGGCTATTAGATTGTTTATACGAGCTTCCCAACACATGCACTTTGAGTATGTAAATCACTTGTGTTACAGGTTTCACATAGGTCATCCCGAAGATTGGAAAGAGTGTCATGTTCAAGACCTGTTTTGGACGATATATATATACACATATCAACTTTGTACAACAACGTAGAATGCCGTATTAAATAACTCTGTAAGGATAATTTTTATTTTTTGTTTGTTTCTGCTAATTTATGGATACATATTTTCTTCAACAAAAAAGTCTTAGCTTCTCCAGATAGATTTTGATGTGATTTTAACAAAAATTAGGATTTTTTTTGTTTTTTTCTAATTCCCTGGTGGTGTTAGAAGATAGGCCTATCATCTTGTGGGAGATCAGGGGTTCCTCTAAGTCAAGAAAAGGTTCCTGCATTCTTCGTATTTGTGGTAGACATATCTACTATACGATAGGTCTTATGGCATTACATTTCTTACTTTCATGTAAATATGATGTCATATGCTATTAGTTAGAGGTAGTGTAAGTTCTTTTGGTAGGAATCATACACTTTGCCTTAGATTAACATGCTATGTATATTTTTTGAATCCATCGAGTGCACTATATTGCATATTATAAAGTTGCGCTTTTTTAGTAAGGTAAGAAAAGGTTTATTTTGTATTGATTTTCTTGATAAAAAGTAATTGAATGTACACTTACTCCACATTTAAATTTTAATTTCCTTTTCTATTGTGTACAACAATATAATGGTGGAGTTGGATTTTGTTCAACATAAAAATCAGTAGGAGTAAGCGACACTAAAACCATCAACAAAACTACACAAAGGTTACACAAGCTATTTTCTTGTGAAATACTGGTGTTAAATCAAACATGCTTTTGGTATCATGTAGGAAGATGCCAAGGTGAGTAAAGTTTGCAAAGACGGTGAGTCTTCTCTTCTCTATCATGGTTGCATTTTTCATGCTTATTGTTACAAATCTTCTGATTTATAAGATACTACCAATATATTCACAAAACTAATCCCAAACTATGAACATTGTTGACATCTTCAAACTTTTGGTGTGAAGCAAGAAGTCATATTGCATCCTTCTTATAAGTATATTGCAAAAAGTAACTAAAGTTAACCACACTCTATTGGAGACAGACGAAATCAAGGGAGAAACATTCACAATGTAATTTAGTTGACATTATCAACAATTGTTGGGTTCTCTTTGAGAATGATGTAGTAGTATTTATTAGAGTATGTTTATACATTTTCTCACTTAATGAGATTTCCTGGCAGATCTTGGTAGTATCTTGTAATGCAGTTGCATAATTCCTATTTCAATGGATGGTATCAACAAAATATATATCAATTGGTAAACATATATTCTATGATTACTTCTCATTTTATTTTACATTAGGAAAGCTATACCTCTTTATTCCTAATCATTATATTGCTTTTGTTACATAGTTTTTGGAAACAATATGGAGATAATAAAAATACTGGTAGATAAATGATTCAGACCAAACAAAACCTTAGACAATCTAAAATTTCTTATTGCCATATCCTGATCCATAAACAATTGGTCAATAAGTGATTAGGCATGAACATAAGCAATGGTGGAGGAGTAAATGCATGGTCGTTGATTGCTAGAATCGAAGTCCATGGGCATGTCAACTATCAGTTTGTCAAAATCCAATTGTACATACAAGCAAGTATCTATATGAGGAGGATATGAACAGAAATACAAAAAAATTGTGTACAGCCATGCACAAAATGACAAAGAGTCAGAGACGTGGAACTATTTTATATCACACAACAATTAACCTAGAGCACATGCAGATTGCGAGATAGTTCTTTGTGTGTATGCAACTCCATGCCTTCCTATACAAACTCTATATATAGAACAATTTTGTAACTAGATATTTTGTACAAGATATTTCATAATTATTTTTATAAAAAGTCAAATAAAGTTTAGGTTACATCATTAATAATGTATACAATTGTGCATACATGAAATATCTCTACGAGGAGCGTATGAAGAGAAAAGTATGAACACATAGGCCATGTTGCTGTGTGCAACCATGTACAATGACCGTGAGTTATAGCTACAGATCTATTATAGAGAGCACATCATAATTAACCTAGAGGACATGCAAATTGCAGATAATTAATTTGTGTCTTTGAAACTCCATGCTTGAGTATATATACAGTATATGAGAAAAAATATCATTTGATTTTTTTAAACATGTTTCACAACTAATATTACCATTATAAAATATTTTGTATTTCACCATGAATAGTGTAAATATGAGGGACAAACCATAACAAATATTAAATCTTAAATTTTAAAAACAAATATTAAACCTTGACAATTTAAAACCGTAAAGGTGATGCCCTCGCAAATGCGAGGGCGACCATGCTAGTTCCATAAAATTCCTTACAAAATCTTTTAATGCCTGCCAAACTCTGCCACTTGTTCACACATGAAAGACATAAAAAATATTACTAGACGGTCTAGATGCATGTTACCCCGCTTGAAGTGAGGCGGAAGCTAGCCGGCTAACAGAGTTTTGTACATATCGGAAAGTTAGCCGCGCGCTTTTCGATCCACTACTTGATTTTGATGCTACGGCTAGGTAGAAACCTGAAAGTTCACGGCTTGACAAACATGTTTGTCATAGGTGTTGATTATATATATAATCTATGGATTATCTAATGAAATATATAATTATTTAAAAAAACCTGTGCGGCAAGATGTGGCCATAGCAGCCAAGGTCTGGGGTGGCCTATGTTTTTTTCTTACCAATCGGGCTTTTTTACTCTGTACACCCAGTTACTGACTATAGCCAGGAATCTTTGTCTTTTCCCGTCCTAGAGATCGAAGATTCTACTTCTCAAAAACTTAAAGATCCTGCATATAGATATGGAGCCGATCTTGGCACTGTTTAAGCCGAACCAGTAAGCATGTTCACCGGCGCCGCGTTGGCGAAACAGGCATGCGCCGACGGCCAGACCCCGTCGGCGTAGCCTCTGATTGCCGTCGGCGTATGACCCCGTAGGCGTAGCCCGTTTGCCCGTTGACGTAGAGGATACCGTCGGCGTAAAGAATGTGGGACCCACATCATACAGTTGACGGCCGTTTGTCCTGGCGGCAGCTACGCCGACGGCAATGCCGTCGGCCTAGAGGAATTGGTTGAAGCTACGCCTGCCGTCGGCCTATCTTTTTTCAATTTTTTTGAATTTTTTTTTCCAATTTTTTTGTTTTGGTTTTTAATTATTAATCTCACAAGCATTTTTTAATTATTTGACTCGATAATCTCACAAGTATTTTTTTAACTCTAAGTATAATTAATTTTCGGTTAAATTATACTAATGGTTAAACTTTTCCATCGGTCAACCATCCTAGCACTACTCTAGCCCTAGCACGCTTAACTTCTTTGTTTCTTCCAGATAAGCTTTCAATCAGGAAACTACACCTTACTGATAATATTAGCATATCAATCCTATTAATCCTTGGAGGATGGTATCACGCGTCTTTATTTTTAAATTTTCAAACATATATTTAAGAAAACAACAATGAATAAGTAATAATAATCTTGAATTCAAATTAAAATAAAACAAATTTTACTTATTTTTCCTTTTTCCATTTAATATTGAATAATTCACAACTACAAATCCGTAAATCGTAATTCGACAAATAATATATCCAAATCGATCAAAAAAATAAGAGGAATCCAAATATGACATCCCTATCATATATTTAATTATGTATCGTATCTTTTTAACACTAGAACAACCAAAACTATGTTAGGAGTCACAAAACACCCTTTTTTGCACTCGGAAAAAAAGGAAAATGGCTTATTGGTGCGACGAAAAATAAAACTTGAAGTGGATCTCGAATGAAATATAATGTTGTGAGTCTAAAAATGATTTTTTAAAAAAAATCATGAGAATCAGATAATGTACCTGTAGTTCAAATCTAACTCATTTCCAACCGATTCGGCAGGAATTTGTCTTTTTCACGAGGGATGGATGGAAAGGTTTGAAATACCCAGGTTGGGAAATTGTCCATTTAATATGGTCTAGTATTTTTAAAAAATGTGGTATTATCATTTTGAAACTTTCATTTGGTGGTTGCTTCAAAAAAACACCCCGTTTTTTGCACTCGGAAAATGAAAAATGGCTTTTCGGTACGACAAAAAGGAAAACTTCTCCTGCAACATTGTTCACCATCCCATGATACACATGCGTGCACAATATGGACACATTATCGCAAACTATACCGCGATTCTAGCAATAATATTGGTCATTTGACCTAAAATCCAGAAAACCTCGATTGAGATAGGTCATTTTGTGAAGGTTTTTTGAGACTCAATGAATATACCAAGTTTAGTATTTTTCCATGCAACTATGTGACATAATATGATACCACGCAAAGGTTTTGCATTGTTTCGATCGTTTTTAAATTTTTTTATGCCCATTTCAAACTATCGTCAAACTTTCTAAATCGAGGGGCATGAAGATTCTTAGCTCGGGGCTAGGCCTCCTTAAACTTGCATTAGATCTCTGATGAAATAGCATATTATGAACCTAAAAATGATTTTTGCAAAAAATAATGAGCATTAGATAATGTACCTGTAGTTCAAATCTAACTCATTTCCTACCGATTCGAAAGGAATTTGTCTTTTTCACGAGGGATGGACGGAAAGGTTTGAGATACCCAGGTTGGGAAATTGTCCATTCAATATGGTCTAGTATTTTTAAAAAATGTGGTATTATCATTTTGAAACTTTCATTTGGTGGTTGCTTCACAAAAACACCCCGTTTTTGCACTCGGAAAATGAAAAATGGCTTTTCGGCGCGACGAAAAGGAAAACGTCATCCTGCAACATTGTTCACCATCCCATGATACACATGCGTGCACAATATGGACACATTATCGCAAACTATACCGCGATTCTAGCAATAACATTGGTCATTTGACCTGTAATCCAGAAAACCTCGGTTGATATAGGTCATTTTGTGAAGGTTTTTTTGAGACTCAATGAATATACCAAGTTTGGTATTTTTCCATGCAACTATGTCACATAATATGACACCACGAGAAGGCTTTGCATTGTTTCGATCGTTTTTAAATTTTTTATGCCCATTTCAAACTATCGTCAAACTTTCTAAATCGAGGGGCATGAAGGTTCTTAGTTCGGGGCTGGGCCTCACTAAACTTGCATTAGATCTCTGATGAAATAGCATATTGTGAACCTAAAAATGATTTTTTCAAAAAAACATGAGCATCATATCATGTACCTGTAGTTCAAATCTAACTCATTTCCTACCGATTTGGAAGGAATTTGTCTTTTTCACGAGGGATGGACGAAAAGGTTTGAGATACACAGGTTGGGAAATTGTCCATTCAATATGGTCTAGTATTTTTAAAAAATGTGGTATTACCATTTTGAAACTTTCATTTGGTGGTTGCTTCACAAAAACACCCCTTTTTTGCACTCAGAAAATGAAAAATGGCTTTTCGGTGCGACAAAAAGGAAAACTTCTCCTGCAACATTGTTCACCATCCCATGATACACATGCGTGCACAATATGGACACATTATCGCAAACTATACCGCGATTCTAGCAATAATATTGGTCATTTGACCTAAAATCCAGAAAACCTCGATTGAGATAGGTCATTTTGTGAAGGTTTTTTGAGACTCAATGAATATACCAAGTTTAATATTTTTCCATGCAACTATGTCACATAATATGATACCACACAAAGGTTTTGCATTGTTTCGATCGTTTTTAAATTTTTTTATGCCCATTTCAAACTATCGTCAAACTTTCTAAATCGAGAGGCATAAAGATTCTTAGCTCGGGGCTAGGCCTCCTTAAACTTGCATTAGATCTCTGATGAAATAGCATATTATGAACCTAAAAATGATTTTTGCAAAAAATAATGAGCATTAGATAATGTACCTGTAGTTCAAATCTAACTCATTTCCTACCGATTCGAAATGAATTTGTCTTTTTCATGAGGGATGGACGGAAAGGTTTGAGATACCCAGGTTGGGAAATTGTCCATTCAATATGGTCTAGTATTTTTAAAAAATGTGGTATTATCATTTTGAAACTTTTATTTGGTGGTTGCTTCACAAAAACACCCCGTTTTTGCACTCAGAAAATGAAAAATGGCTTTTCGGCGCGACGAAAAGGTAAACGTCATCCTGCAACATTGTTCACCATCCCATGATACACATGCGTGCACAATATGGACACATTATCGCAAACTATACCGCGATTCTAGCAATAACATTGGTCATTTGACCTGTAATCCAGAAAACCTCGGTTGATATAGGTCATTTTGTGAAGGTTTTTTTGAGACTCAATGAATATACCAAGTTTGGTATTTTTCCATGCAACTATGTCACATAATATGACACCACGAGAAGGCTTTGCATTGTTTCGATCGTTTTTAAATTTTTTATGCCCATTTCAAACTATCGTCAAACTTTCTAAATCGAGGGGCATGAAGGTTCTTAGTTCGGGGCTGGGCCTCACTAAACTTGCATTAGATCTCTAATGAAATAGCATATTGTGAACCTAAAAATGATTTTTTCAAAAAAACATGAGCATCATATCATGTACCTGTAGTTCAAATCTAACTCATTTCCTACCGATTCGGAAGGAATTTGTCTTTTTCACGAGGGATGGACGAAAAGGTTTGAGATACACAGGTTGGGAAATTGTCCATTCAATATGGTCTAGTATTTTTAAAAAATGTGGTATTACCATTTTGAAACTTTCATTTGGTGGTTGCTTCACAAAAACACCCCTTTTTTGCACTCGGAAAATGAAAAATGGCTTTTCGGTGTGATGAAAAGGAAAACTTCCTCCTGCAACATTGTTCACCATCTCATGATACACATGCGTGCATAATATGAACACATTATCGCAAACTATACCGCGATTCTAGCAATAACATTGGTCATTTGACCTGAAATCCAGAAAACCTCGATTGAGATAGGTCATTTTGTGAAGGGTTTTTTGAGACTCAATGAATATACCAAGTCTGATATTTTTCCATGCAACTATGTCATATAACATGACACCACGCGAAGGTTTTGCATTGTTTCGATCGTTTTTAAATTTTTATGCCTATTTTAAACTATCGTCAAACTTTCTAAATCGAGGGGCATGAAGATTCTTAGCTCGGGGCTGAGCCTCACTAAACTTGCATTAGATCTCTGATGAAATAGCATATTGTGAACCTAAAAATGATTTTTAAAAAAAATCATGAGCAACATATCATGTACCTGTTGTTCAAATCTAACTCATTTCCTACCGATTTGACGGGAATTTTTCTTTTTTACGAGAGGTGAACGGAAAGGTTTGAGATTCCTACGTTAGAAAATTGTCCATTCAATATGGTCTAGTATTTTTGAAAAATATGGTATTATCATTTTGAAAAAAAATTGGTGGTTGCTTCACAAAGCACCCCGTTTTTTTGCACTCGGAAAATGAAAAATATGTTATACGAAATTATTTGTATTTTTTTGAGTAAAAATATATAATATTTGAGTTTATATAGATAGATCTTATTTTTTCTGCAAATTTTGATATATTATATGTATTTATCTGAATTTATATGATTTAGTTATGATTTTTCTAAGATTAATGTGGCAAAAAAAAAAGCTACGCCGACGGCTTGCCGTCGGCATAGGTCTGAAACCTAGCCATCGGCATAGACTTAACGCCGTTGCTCTGCCGTTAGCCCAATAGGCTATGCCGACGGTCCTGTTTATGCCGACGGTGGCCGTCGGCCTATTTATTCTACGCCGACGGTAAAACTGGGCCGACGGCCCCGACATTTTTCCGTCGGCGTATAAAAAGGCCGTCGGCCTATTTGGTTATTCCTGTAGTGTATGGTCATAGAGATGCCTGTGAGGTCTTCTTGCTCTAACAGCAACACGGTAGGCAGGCCCATGATTAAGCGAGCTGACTTCTTATGTAATATTTTGTTTTTAGTTTTCTCTCACATCCCAAACGTGAAAACAACACACAAAAGGCGGTGGTATGCTCGCATAACTAGGCTACCTGTTTTTTTCTTTTGGCTAGTTCGGTTTGGTTGTTATTTGGAGTTGCTTATTTATAGTCAAGCCTTTAATTCATAGGAGGAGCTCATCACAACTTGGTCACTAATGTTTTGGAGCGTGATTCGAATTTTGAGTAGTGGTACATGCAACACGGGTGAAGTCATGCCATTGTTTGATCCATACCAAATAGAGAGAAGAAAAGAAAGGAAAAATACTTTGGCTGCATTCATAGCAATTGAATGACTATAAAAAGCTGGTCATGTGTATCGGCACGGGGCAGATCAAGGTGAACCAAATGGATGTAGAAAACATAAATTTGAATAGTTATATAAATCAAAGCCATGATCAATCTGACTCTTCGAATAATGTAGCATACCCACAACAAGCTAGATCGACGAGTGCTTGTAAGGTCAAAACTCAGTCTAATAGAAATAGAGAATACACTATAGGAAGATAAACACATTGCGATGTTGGAGGGAACTGATATTTAGACTTCTCACCGTCTAGGCCGTTGCAAGAATAGCAATGGCTTGCTGATTACGGGGTGGCGAGTGAAAACCCTACACGAAGCCCCATGACGTGGCAGTCTTCCTCCCTCAGTTGTGTAAATCATGAATATGAGTCGGTATCTAAATCAAAGCCAGGATCAGACGGACTCGTCTTATAATATAGCATATACCCTCAGCAAGCTAGACCAACGAAGGCATGAGCGGTAGAAAATTAGCAACCCTTGCTAATACAAGAAGAGAATAAATTAATGTGAAGAAAAACTATATCGTGATGTTGGAGGAAACTACTATTTAGCCGTATCACTAGCTAGGCCGCCCTAAGAAGCGCCATGGTTTGCTGCTTATTTATAGTCAAGCCTTTAATTCATTTTTTTGGAAAAAAGTATATATTAATATCATAAAGACACCAATTACACCCAGCCTCTGCAACAATGCATGTCCTATCGGATCTACGGATGCACACAGCTCAGAAAAAAGAAAGAGAAATTACAAAAAAGAAAAGTCCCGCTACAAAGAACTAATCCTCAAAGAAACGACAGTAACACCATCAGAACAACACCAGTAGTCCTCCACTCCGATAACAACGCCTTCAAGAAGGAAACAGTGCCCAAGCGCCGTCGTTGCCCGACCAAAGGTCATAGGTTTTCACCCTGAAGAAAGTCCTTACTCACAAAACAATGCCTTCAACAAGGTCATTGCCAGGCACAACCAGCTAAGGCTAGACCTTGGATTTTCACCCTACAAGATAAGACTGGGGTCTCCCCTGTGTTGTCTTCCCGCACCAACAGTCGCTGCAATGAGTCCCAGATCACGCAGCCAGATCTCCGTCGCCAGAAGAACAAAAATCAACATCGCTACCCTCAAATTTCCGCTTTCCTGACATTCTCCGCATCTGACATCACCATGGCTCAAAGCATGGCACTTGGTGGGAACAAATAACAGAGCTTCGCAACGCTCCCGCTGAAACCAAACGGCCAGAAAAACAAGGTGTGCGCGACCGAATACCTTCCGATCCAGCAATCTCCAAGCACGAAACGCCCATGGGAGTTCGCCGGCAGAGCCTTCCGGAACCCGCCTCTCCAGACCAGATCAAGGAGGGCAGACATCAAGCAGATCTTTGTCTTCGTGCGAAAGAAATCAAAGGACCACCTCCTTTATTAGATCCGACACAGCGATTCCCACACCGCCGACCGGTTTCCGGAGAACGGATTGAGCAGGCAATTAGGGTTAGAGAACCGATCTAGGTCTTCCAGCGGAATCCCATCACCGGCACCTCCTCCACCAGATCGCCACCACAAGGAACCGCTGCCTCCACCCTAACCAAGGGACGCCGCCCAGGTCCTCGCTTCAGCCTCCGGGCCGCCCCAGCAGCTCCGACTTCCGCCTCCGACTCACCGCCCCCCAAACATCTTCGGCAGCTAGGCCCGCCGCCACCGCGGCGAGGGCCGGCGGCAGCGGCGGCGATTGGATCTAGATGGGGTCTCTGGCGGCGGCTGAAGTCCCCCCGACGGCGCCCTGGGGAGCGTCGCGAGAAGGAGGGGGTATCGCGAGGCAGCAGCCTTTAATTCATAGGAGGAGCATCATCGGAATTGTGAGTAGTGGTGCATGCAACATGGGTGAAGTCATGCCATTGTTTTGATCCAGACCAAATAGAGAGAAGAAAAAGGGAAAAATACTTTGGCTGCATGCATAGCAATTGAATGACTATAAAAAGTTATAGTTGGTCATGTGTATCAGCACGGGGCAGATCAAGGTGAACCAAATGGATTTAGAAAGCATACATTTGAATAGTTATATAAATCAAAGCCATGATCAATCTGACTAAAAGGTTTCCTGCCGCGACAGAGAAACACCACATTTCTCTGCCGCGGCAGAGATTGTGTATTTCCTTTTTTTTTGCCATTTTGTTCTTTTTTCGTTTTGTGTTTCACTATAACAAACATATATTTTAGTAGACATATTATACGCTACTACATACACACTACACGTCGATGCATTTATATAAGATCGATCCCTTGCAAGCATACATATAATCAATCATATCAAAAGGAAGAAATGTTTTGAAAATTACATGGTCATTGATGAATATATATATCATATGAGCTACATGGAGATGACTAAGGCAAATCGAGTTCCACGTCATCCGCATAATGCTCTCCATGTACATCAAGGACTTCCTTCATCATAAATCCCGCCAGCTCCTCTTGAATTGCTCTTATGCGCTGGTCTGGCTCTAGTGTCTCCTGCAAATCATAAATATAATGTGAGTCAACTTTCTGCTCAGTGGTCAACTCGCGGATGTACTCGCAGACGTAGTATCCACATAAATGAGTTCCGGTAGCTGCTGTAAACTCTTCGCTATTTTATAAGTTAGCTCCTCTTTGAATGGACCTGGTATTTTCTGTCTGAACCATGTCCAACACCTGCTCGGCAAAGAAAATGAACAAAGGAGTTATTAGTTACTTGATATCAGGAAATAAATGAAAGAGGACGATATAATGCGATAATGATTGAAATTACTTATGGAGCATTGCTTTCATGTCGCTCCACTTCTCTTGGTCCCAACTTAATGAGTCGTGGACTTCAACTAGGGACTTGTCAACTTGAATGTTTAGCAAGATCCAGTGGAATCTGTGGACATTTACATAAGCATACATGCATATCTCATCCAGTAAGCAAAAATAAAATGTGTACAAGATATAAACACTCACTTGAAGTTGTAAGGAAATAGTATTTCCTTAACAAAATTATGCTCGGTTAAGAACCTAGACAGGTCTTCCTCCACGTCTTTGGGGTGATTCTTTAACGTATATTCATTAATGATTTATGGGTCAATGAACCCAACGTCGTATCTTCTAGCTCTTTTGCATTCAAGCATCTTCATTCTGCGGAATATAATATCATCATACAAAAGGATATATAGTTAGGATAATATATTAAATGCAATGAACGAGCTAAAGCTACAAACTTAATTATAGAAATAAATAACTTACAGACAGTAGCAACCAATGATAGATTTGTTGAGGGCGCGCTGGTTGTATAACTGAAACAGTTCGGTCATTTGAACCGGTATCGAGTATGGTTTGAAGTGATGCTCCTTTCTAACGTCCACCGGAAACCAATCTTTATGATGCTTTTTTTCTGCTTGCGACATGTACCATTCATGCAGATTTCGCATATGTGTGGATAGACGCGCGAGCTACTCATTACTGACTAGAGGCTGCCCTTGGACATACTGCCGTACTATCTGACCCACTGGCGTATCTTCATAGCCTAAATATTGACCAAGAGACATATTTGTTTCGTTAGCAAGTGCTTTGGCCTCCGATACAGTGATTCCCATAAGTGCAGCATTATTACGGGCTCTAGGGTCCATTATTTGCATGTCCATATCCATTTCAGCTCTGAAGGCCTTGTCGAGGTCTGAAATGACTTTGAGCGGGGCGACCGATTGATTCTTCTGTGCTCCGAGCTGGGCAACTTGCTTCCCGCTTTTTGCACTTGTGATTTTTTCTTCTGTGCTTTCTTAATATCTCCCGGTCATAGTATGATTCCAGATTCATCGATATCTGGGATCGTTGCTCAAGAAAGGACTTAGCCCACTTTTTTGTTTTTTCGTTATATACCGGCTTTGGCTCAGGATTTTTGGGTGCAAAATGCGCCTTAACTTGGGCAGCCACATCCGCGTTAGTTTCCTCGTCGGTATTGTCATAAGGTCTCTTTGGAAGAGCCGGCGGGATATCGACTATCTTCGGCGTTTGACCTTTCTTCGATGTGGGGCGCGGGGGACCGTCAAACTTCCGTTTCTTCGACGAGGTAGTAGTATTGCACGGAGGCGGAGGCGGAGATCGAGTTGATGTACTCCTACTGCGGCGATCGTCAGCGGGGCGGGGTGGACTTGGAGGTTGGCGATAATCGGGTTGGGGTGGACTTGGAGGTTGGCGATAATCGGGTTGGGGTGGACTTGGAGGTTGACGATATTCGATGCGGGGTGGATTTGGATTCCTTGGAGTCGGTGGCCTTGGCGCCGAGCCTGGAAACTTGATGTACTTCTTATTCCATAGAATGATGTTGCGCTTGACATCTCCTAGTTTCGTAAGGCCTTCAGGCGTAGCGATTTGAATCTCTAGGTCCGCAAAATCCTCCACTATGTCATCCACCGTGACACGAGCATAGCCTGGTGGAATCAGAAGTGAATGGTGGAGTGCTCTAGGTAGACAAGGTAAAGCAGTGCCGATCGCCACCTTGAAGGACAGGTTGTTCATTGGCTGATGTAGCTCACATTGTGCCATCTCTCTGACATCATCCACGGGGTAGTGAGGAGCCGGTGCATCATCCAGCAGTGCTTGATCATCAGCACGGACCTCCGTGGAAGCCACGCTGCTTCTTCGTTGGCTAAGATCTGTATGGGTTCGTAGCATGGAAAACAAAAAATTTCTACCGCATGCACACAAACAAGCCAAGATCTATCTACTAGATTGTAGCAACGAGTCGACAGAGGAACTCACCCTCGAAGATTCCAAAGCGGTTAACGAGAGCAGATTCTCGTGGGTGATGTAGTCGTACACTTGTCGATCTCAAGATCGCGTAGACGAGCCTTCCGGCGCTGCGTTCTGGCAGTGCTCCCGCAGTCGGTCACACGTTCGGTACTCGATGAAGACCTTCCTCTCCCTTGTTCCAGCAGGCAGCGGAGGTTGTAGCACTCTCCTCGCGATTCCGGCAGCACGACGGCGTGGTACCGGAAGTAGAGGGGAGATCTCGCAGGGCTTCTCTTTAAGCCGGAGCGAGTATGGTGGACTATGAGAGAGGCCTTGGTGGTCTACGGATTAGAAGCACCAAAGGGGCTTGGTGTGTCCGGCGGCTAGCGCTTGGAGAAACCCTAATTCGGCGGCTAGAGGATCCCTAGGTGGCGGCAACACTTGGAGGGGTGGTGGCGCCTAGAGCTTAGGGTTTTTGGGTGGAGAGAGGTGTGTCTAGAGGGGCAGCCCTGCCCCTCCTTTTATAGGTGGGAGGGCGCCGGCCAGGGGAGGGGAGTCCCTCCCTAACTCAGAACCCAAGTGGGCCGGCGGTGGAGGGGAGGAACTCCTCCCCAACTCGGTTTCCACCTTCCCCTCCACTTTGCAAAATAGCCGTTTGACTTTTCAAATTGGCGTTTGACTTTTCAAACTAGGATTTGATTAAACCCTTTATTTTGTTCAGCGATGACACCTAGTACATGATGCAATCATTCAAACTTGATATGACACAATCATGTACCCTTCCCCTCCGGAGTGCCGGACATTCCGGAACCTTCTAGAACATTCCCGATGAAAACACCGGAACCATTCTCCAACCCCGAAACAGGACTTTCCTTATATGAATCTTATTCTCCGGACCATTCCGGATCTCCTCGTGATATCCCGGATCCCATCCGAGACTCCGAACAACATTCAGTCTCTTACTCATCATTCCATAACTACTCAACAACATTGAATCCTTAAGTGTGTCTCCCTACGGTTCGTGAATTATGCGGACATGATCGAGACACTTCTCCGATCAATAACCAATAGAGGAATCTGGAAATTCATATGGCTCCCACATATTTCTACGATTACTTTGCGATCGAATGAACCACTTACATATGATACCAATTTCCCTTTGTCTCACGATAGTTTACTTATCCGAGGTTTTGATCGTCGGTATCTCTGCATACCTAGTTCAACCTCGTTACCAATAAGTACTCTTTTCTCGTTCCCGTGGTATGTGATCCCTTGTGAGCCAGTCACATGCTTGCAAGCTAATTGGATGACATTCCACCGAGAGGGCCCAGAGTATATCTATCCGTCATATGGATGGACAAATCCCACTCTTGATCCATGTGTCTCAACCCATACTTTCCGAACACTCAATGCCACCTTTATAGCCACCCAATTACGGTGTGGTGTTTGATGTCATCAAAGCATCCTTCCGGTGATGGTGATAAGCATGATCTCATGGTCGAAGGAATCAGGTTACTATGTATCAGAAAGCTTATAACAAATGAACTATATTAAATGACTTGATCTTTATGCTATGCTTAACTATAGGAGTATGTCCATCACATCATTCCCCTAATGATATGACCCTGTTGTTAATAACATCTCTATGTTCATGATCAGGAAACCATGATCATATATTAACCAACAAGCTAGTTTAACAAGAGGCTTTACTAGGGACTCTTTTATGTTTACAAATCACACAAGTATTAATGTTTCCAGTTAATACAATTATAGCATGGTATGTAAACATTTATCTTAAGTATGAAGATATGTTAATAACCACTTTATTATTGCCTCTTGGGCATATCTCCAACAGTCTCCCACTTGCACTAGAGTCAATAATCTAGTTTCAAACCTTTGTGTATTCAACACCTATGGCTTTCTGGTGTCGTATGTACACGATTGCTAGTGGTCAACTGATCTCCGGATCTGACACTTCCAGGTCAGTGTGTAATTGCATGTCTTTGCGTCTCTACGCATCACTCATTTTCTAATGAGATGGCTTTGTAGAAATTTGGTCCTTTGGTGTGACCTTTAGTTCTTTGGGGTTAAAACATGTTGATAATATTGTCGTACAATATATCTCCATAGCATTATCCCTGCTGTGAACTACACCTAATTTGATAACAAACTACTTGACACAAATGCCCTCTTTTGCTGCTATAATAGCAGTTATATACTTAGCCCTTTTGTTGTAGTATCTGTCACAATGTCTTAACTTTGGAACTCATCCAAATCCATTATGGAACTTACTTTCCATCACATTGTGCCACCCTTAGATTAGATTGAGATAAACTTAATTTGTACTTTGTGACAAAACTAGTATCAATGTAATTCATTTACAATGAACTAACCATCTATTTGTCACTTCTACAAAATAATATATTCTTATTTCTTTTACAAGATCACAAGAATATCTTTAATATTGTCCAATAATCATCTTATGAATCATTCTGGTATACGCTCATAACATTTAGAGCATAGGACATATCTGGATTTGTACACATCACAGCATGATAGATAAAATACTCTTTGTGATTTTATACATCAAGTATCAATCTATACTTGAATCTTTGTTTCACTTACCAAGTGCCAATACACTTGAATATATCATCAATATTGAACTCATTCAATCCTTTCTGTGCGACAAGAACCTTTCTTGTAGTTTCTATATTGAACTCATTCAATATATCATCTATGTACTTTTGGCACAACCATATTAGCGTCTATTGATGCCAAATATTTGAGTTTTGCCTAAGTCTTTCATCGAGATGAAATTCTTATCCTGTGTTAATAAAAGATACATTATTTCCAATCAACAATATGTCTTCCACATAATGTATTAGAAACATGTCTTATCGCTCCCACTTAATTTCTTGCAAATGCAAGCATCTTCATCGTCTCTGATGAAATTAAACTCTTTTAACAGTTTCATCATGGTGAAGATTCCAACTCCGCGATGCTTACTTCAACTATTGAAGTTTGCATATGCTTTTAGCATCCTTTGAATTAACAAAACCCTTTGGACTGTGTCATGCACACGTCCTTGGTAACCATTCTATTAGAAGAACTTGTTTTGTTTATTCAACACATAACAAAATTATATGTCGTAGTTGCTACATTAATCCATCTAGACTAAATATCGCTTACTAAAAGATCAGATCTTGTCATAGTCAACTCTTTGAACATTGTCGTGAACTCTTTCCCGACATGTCGATAATTTCATAGATGTGAAACATCCATGTCTATTTCTTTATAGATCCAAATACGACTGTAAGGTCTTGTACCTTTCCAGAGGGTCTTTCAAGTTCCAAGCTTGATCTCTCGTATATGGAACTATCACGGATTTTATGGCTTGAAGCCATTTGACGGAGTCAGGGCCCATCATTGCTTCTTTGCATGTAGTTGGATCATTATTGTCAAATAATGATTTAACTCTCAAATCTTGGCATTTGATTGTTTACCCGACCTACTTGTTTTAATAGGAACTTAGATCTCCGTAACCACAAAGTTTGAGGCACGTGAGCCATGAGCATTGTTGCTGCCTCCGAAACACTTTTCGGTGCTGCGCAACTCTGCACATATAGCTAAGGTTCTTTTAACCTTATCAAAGTTCTATTGTCCTCCCACTTAACTTTTCACGAAAAATTCCTTCTTAAAGAAACTTTGACGTTCTAAGCGACAAACATTTTTGTCTCCTATGTTATGGAGGAACAGTTATTCGAAATAACATACAAAGATAGGTTCATCCGACTTTGGTTGCAAACATCTTTCTTATGCATAGCATACCAATGTTTAAGAAAGGACAACTTGGGTTTTATCCTAAACCATAACTTTATATGGTGTCAATTCAACGGATTATGATGGAGCTCTTTTCAGTGGAAAAACGGTAGTCTCTCAAGCTTTTAATCTTTAAAATATAATGATAGTTTTATGAATTACACCTTTGATCTTACCATGTCAAACAAGGTTTAATTACATATCTCGAACGCTCCATACTCTTATGGTGTTTCGGGAAATGCAAATCCACGGAACGATTCCTTAAATCTTAGGTATTATGCTAAACTCGTAACTCAAATATCTTCCTTTATGATCTTATCATAAACTATTTATATTCTTGTTACAATGATTTTGCACTTCATCTTGAAAATCCTTGAACTTTTCAATTGTTTCATACTTCATCCTTATTAAGTAAATATTCATATATTCACTCAAATTTTCAGAGGAAGCATATGAAGTTGAAATCCATCGCTCTTGACTACACATAATGGACATCATACAACAATATGTACAAGTTCCAATAAGCTAGTCATTCGTTCCCTTTTGGCCTATGAACGAAGTTTTAATTATCTCTAGGAAAGTTTCACAAGCGTCATTTGATCAAAAATCAAAAGGACTCCAAAATTCCATCCACATGGAGTTTCTTCATGTTTTCTTTCAAATATAATTTAAACGGCGATGTCACTTCCTAAATGATCTTTCAATCAATTTGTCTTTCGACATTTTTAGCACTAGTTTTATGGATGTGATTTCTCCAACGAGATTTTTGAATCATCCATCTTTTATGGATTACGGCAATTAATTGAACAACCCTTTTGTTCTCATAATACCTGATAAAACAAATCTTGAAGGCAAGCTTTTAACGAGCAACACAATAAACCTTTATTTGTTCTCGATGAACATCATCACATATTCTTTTGCTAGTTACTTAGGCCATTGTAGTTCATGAATTCTGTTGTTTCGTATGATGATTCATACCAACAAATTCAGTATCAAATACTTAAGAACCACATTGTTTAATAAGCAAAGAATATATCCATAACATGTATATCATCTATATACTTAAGCTGAACAATTCTAGTCTTTTCTTTTCTGCCATATACTTATGAGATTCTCTTTCAGTATTTCCTTTTCTGTTTGAAAGAATCTATCAACATCAATAGTGGAGCCATACACATGACACATAGTCCAAAGCGTGTATAGTTAAATACCAATGTCTCTGGACTTGCACTTTGAAGTAGATTACCATCATCAAATGTTTGGTGTTCTTTCAAATTCCTTTCTTTAGTAATCTCTTGGTGTAGTAAACATTTTACCTACATCAAATATTCACCCTTATCATGGAATTATCCATGATCAAGCTACTTTTAGCTTATAACGGTGAATCGCGAGTATAATGTTGCTCTCCAAAACCTTTTGGAGGTTTAGGACAACTAGTGTCTCCAACCTTTTGCAAATTCTCATCAAATATGAGAACATGACTTTTGCCATATTATACTCTATCATGTTGCAACCAAAACTTCGTTTCAGATATCACAATATCTTCCACACATCATGGTTTCTGAAACAACTCTTTCAGATCCTAGATAACCTTGATATTAAGATAATCCTTTGAATATCAAGAATCATGGAGACAAACATGATACTCATACACTAACTCTTGGAATTTTCACTCTCGATTTAATACCAGTTATTAAACTTCATGGAGTAACTGGAACTTACTGAAAGTTTGCAATAGGACTTTTAAACTTTAGATTAACACTTCAAAACAATACGATACCAGTTTGTAAAGTAACTAACCAGAATTCTATAGTTCTATCATCTCAATTATAACTAAGCGCAAGGTGGTAAACGGATGCCAATGACTACAACAACTATGCAAATTCACTTTGATTTAATTTATGATAAATAGTGTTCAACTTTTAATCATATTGCTGTTGAACTCCCACTCAAAACAATATCCCTCACATTGTTTTAGTGATCACACGAACCAAATCCACCACATCAAAACCGATCATCACGAGAGTTGATGTAGCTTCAATGGCGAACAATCAACATGTTCATCATATCTACTATATGACTCATGCTTTACCTTTCGGCGATCCGTGTTCTGAGACCATGTCAGTACATGCTAGGGTCGTCAAGATCAAACCTTAGCTTCCGCATGAGCAAATCTGGCTTGCTCACGTTGTATACACTCGCAGAATCTAACACACCCGATCATCACGTGGTGCTTCGAAACAACGAGCTTTAGCAACGGTGCTTACTAAGGATAAACACTTTAAGACTTGAAATTATGTGCTTGAGGGATCATCTTATAATGCTACCGTCGTAAACTAAGCAATACAAGATGCATAAAAGGATTAACATCACATGCAATTCATAATTTGTGATATGATATGGCCTTTCTTCTTTGTGCTTCCGATCTCCATCTTCAAGCACGAACATGATCTCCATCATCACCGGCATTGCATCAAGGTCAATGATGCTGCTCCATGGTTGTCGTCCACCAACTTCAACTATTACAACTACTTTGAATAGGCACGCGGGTCTAAACAGAATTTAAAGACAACCATATGGCTCCTGCCGGTTGCGAACTTACAATAAGGAACATTGCATACATCATATATAATCACAATCATGGCCATATCACATCAAAGCACACCCCTGCAAAAAAAAGTTAGACGCCTCTAATTTTCTTTGCATGTTTTTACGTGGTTTGGGGCTTTCTATAAGTGTCGTTCTAACTTACGAACAAGAACCACAACATTGATACTAGTATTGTCAATCACCCGTTATAAATTGAATCTTAACTATGTTGGGAGAAACAGGCACCCGCAAAGCCACTTATGCAATACAAGTTGCATGTCAAGCGTGGAGCAAGTCTCATGAACGATGTCATGTAAGGTTAGCCCGGGCCGCTTCATCCCACCATCCCGCAAGATGCAAAGTACACAAGAAGCAATCGACAACAAAAGTATCAACGCCCACAATGACCATTGTGTTCTACTCGTGCAACAGATCTACATATAGACACGACTCTGATACCACTGTAGGGGTTCGTAGCATGGAAAACAAAAAATTTCTACCGCATGCACACAAACAAGCCAAGATCTATCAACTAGATTGTAGCAACGAGTCGACAGAGGAACTCACCCTCGAAGATTCCAAAGCGGTTAACGAGAGCAGATTCTCGTGGGTGATGTAGTCGTACACTTGCCGATCTCAAGATCGCGTAGACGATCCTTCGGGCGCTACGTTCCGGCAGCGCTCACGCAGTCGGTCACACGTTCGGTACTCGATGAAGACCTTCCTCTCCCTTGTTCCAGCAGGCAGCGGAGGTTGTAGCACTCTCCTCGCGATTCCGGTAGCACGACGGCGTGGTACCGGAAGTAGAGGGGAGATCTCGCAGGGCTTCGCCTTAAGCTGGAGCGAGTATGGTGGACTATGAGAGAGGCCTTGGTGGTCTACGGATTAGAAGAACCAAAGGGTCTTGGTGTGGCCGGTGGCTAGGGCTTGGAGAAACCCTAATTCGGCGGCTAGAGGATCCCTAGGTGGCGGCAACACTTGGAGGGGTGGTGGCGCCTAGAGCTTAGGGTTTTTGGGTGGAGAGAGGTGTGTCTAGGGGGCAGCCCTGCCCCTCCTTTTATAGGTGGGAGGGCGCCGGCCAGGGGAGGGGAGTCCCTCCCCAACTCGGAACCCAAGTGGGCCGGCGGTGGAGAGGAGGAACTCCTCCCCAACTCGGTTTCCACCTTCCCCTCCACTTTGCAAAATAGCCGTTTGACTTTTCAAATTGGCGTTTGACTTTTCAAACTAGGATTTGATTAAACCCTTTATTTTGTTCAGCGATGACACCTAGTACATGATGCAATCATTCAAACTTGATATGACACAATCATGTACCCTTCCCCTCCGGAGTGCCGGACATTCCGGAACCTTCTAGAACATTCCCGATGAAAACACCGGAACCATTCTCCAACCCCGAAACAGGACTTTCCTTATATGAATCTTATTCTCCGGACCATTCCGGATCTCCTCGTGATATCCAGGATCCCATCCGAGACTCCGAACAACATTCGGTCTCTTACTCATCATTCCATAACTACTCAACAACATCGAATCCTTAAGTGTGTCTCCCTACGGTTCGTGAATTATGCGGACATGATCGAGACACTTCTCCGATCAATAACCAATAGAGGAATCTAGAAATTCATATGGCTCCCACATATTTCTACGATTGCTTTGCGATCGAATGAACCACTTACATACGATACCAATTTCCCTTTGTCTCACGATAGTTTACTTATCCGAGGTTTTGATCGTCGGTATCTCTGCATACCTAGTTCAACCTCGTTACCGATAAGTACTCTTTTATCGTTCCCGTGGTATGTGATCCCTTGTGAGCCAGTCACATGCTTGCAAGCTAATTGGCTCACAAGGGATCACATATCACGGGAACGAGAAAAGAGTACTTATCGGTAACGAGGTTGAACTAGGTATGCAGAGATACCGACGATCATAACCTCGGATAAGTAAACTATCGTGAGACAAAGGGAAATTGGTATCGTATGTAAGTGGTTCATTCGATCACAAAGTAATCGTAGAAATATGTGGGAGCCATCTGAATTTCCAGATTCCTCTATTGGTAATTGTTCGGAGAAGTGTCTCGATCATGTCCGCATAATTCACGAACCGTAGGGAGACACACTTAAGGATTCGACGTTGTTTGAGTAGTTATGGAATAATGAGTAAGAGACCCAATGTTGTTCGGAGTCTCGGATGGGATCCAGGATATCACGAGGAGATCCGGAATGGTCTGGAGAATAAGATTCATATAAGGAAAGTCCTGTTTCGGAGTTGGAGAATGATTCCGGTGTTTTCATTGGGAATGTTCTAGAAGGTTCCGGAATGTCCGGCACTCCGGAGGGGAACAGTACATGAATGTGTTATATCAAGTTGGTATGATTGCATCATGTACTAGGTGTCATCGCTGAACAAAATAAAGGGTTTAATCAAATCCTAGTTTGAAAAAGTGAAACGCCAATTTGAAAGTCAAACGGCTATTTTGGGAAGTGGAGAGGGAGGTGGAAACCGAGTTGGGGGAGGAGTTCCTCCCCTCCACCGCTGGCCCACCTTGAAGCCGAGTTGGGAAGGGTCTCCCCTCCCCTTGGTCGCGCCTCCCACCTATAAAGGGAGGGGCAGGGCTGCCCCTCCTAGCACACAAGTTCCCTACCTCTAAACCCTAGCCGCCGGCGTCGCCACCTCCTGCTGCCGCCGCCGCCCTAGGGCAAACCGCCACCGCCTAGCAACCCTAGCCGCCGACCAAGCCTCCTCCTCAGCGTGTCTAAACCCTAGATCGTCGAGGGTCTCTCTCATACTCCACCATACTCGCTCCGGCTTAAGGCGAAGCCCTGCGAGATCTCCCCTCTACTTCCGGTACCACGCCGTTGTGCTGCCGAAATCACGAGGAGAGTGCTATAGCCTCCGCTGCCTGCTGGAACAAGGGAGAGGAAGGTATTCGTCGAGTACCGAACGTGTCACCGACTGCGGGAGCGCTGCCGGAACGCAGCGCCGGAAGGATCGTCTACGCGATCTTGAGATCGGGAAGAGTACGACTACATCACCCACGAGAATCCGCTCTCGTTAAACGCTTTGGAATCTTCGAGGGTGAGTTATTCCATCGACTCGTTGCTACAATCTAGTAGATAGATCTTGGCTTGTTTGTTTGTTTGTATGCGATAGAAATTTTTTGTTTTCCATGCTATGAAACCCTACAGTGGTATCAGAGCTGTGTCTATATGTAGATCTGTTGCACGAGTAGAACACAATGGTCATTGTGGGCGTTGATGCTTTTATTGTCGATTGCTTCTTGGGTACTTTGCATCTTGCGGGATGTTGGGATGAAGCGGCCCGGGCTAACCTTACATGACATCGTTCATGAGACTTGCTCCACGCTTGACATGCAACTTGTATTGCATAAGTGGCTTTGCGGGTGCCTGTTTCTCTCAGCATAGTTAAGATCCAATTTACAACGGGTGATTGCCAATACTAGTATCAATATTGTGGTTCTTGTTCGTAAGTTAGAACGACACTTATTGAAAGCCCCAAACCACGTAAAACATGCAAAGAAAGTAGAGGCGTCTAACTTTGTTTTGCAGGGGTGTGTTGTGATGTGATATGGCCATGATTGTGATTATATTTGATGTATGCAATGTTCCTTATTGTAAGTTGGCAACCGGCAGGAGCCATATGGTTGTCTTTAAATTCTGTTAAGACCCGCGTGTCTATTCAAAGTAGTTGTAATAGTTGAAGCCGGTGGATGACAACCATGGAGCAGCGTCATGGACCTTGATGCAATGTCGGTGATGATGGAGATCATGATCGTGCTTGAAGATGGAGATCGGAAGCACAAAGAAGAAAGGCCATATCATATCACATATTATGAATTGCATGTGATGTTAATCCTTTATGCATCTTGTATTTCTTAGTTAACGACAGTAGCATTATAAGATGATCCCTCATGCACATGAATTTCAAGTCATAAAGTGTTCACCCTTAGTTAGCGCTGTTGCTAAAGCTTGTTGTTTCGAAGCACCACGTGATGATCGGGTGTGTTAGATTCCGCAAGTGTATACAACGTGAGCAAGCCAGATTTGCTCATGCGGAAGCTAAGGTTTGATCTTGACGAGCCTAGCATGTACAGACATGGTCTCGGAACACGGATCACCGAAAGGTAAACCATGAATCATATAGTAGATACGATGAACATGTCGATTGTTCGCCATTGAAACTATATCAACTCTCGTGATGATCGGTGTTGATGTGGTGGATTCGGTTCGTGTGATCACTAAAACAATGTGAGGGATGTTGTTTTGAGTGGGAGTTCACCTAGATTAATTTTACTATTAATTAGAACTCAATTTGTCCGCTGGATGCACCGCTGGGTGACCCACCTGCAGCTACTGCTATCGATGAAGTAAAGAATGTTTACCTCACTCGGAAGACTCAGTACTCCACAGTTCAGTGTGCTATCTTGTATGGTTTAGAATCGGAGCTTCAGAAAAGGTTTGAGAATTCAGACCCACATGATATTATCCGTGATCTCAAATTGATTTTTGAGACCCATGCGGCAATTGAGAGCTATGAGGCTTCTGAAAAGTTCTTTAACTGCAAGATGGAAGAGGGCAGCTCCGTCAGTGAGCATGTGCTTAAGATGTCTGGGCACGCAAACAAACTTCAAAGCTTGGGTATAGTGATTCCTAATGCTTTGGGGATTTACCGTGTCCTCCAATCACTGCCACCAAGTTACAAGAACTTTGTGATGAACTACAACATGCAGAACATGAACAAGACGTTGCCAGAACTCTTTGCCATGTTGAAATCTGCAGAAGTGGAGATCAAGAAAGAGCACCAAGTGTTGTTGGTCAATAAGACCACCAAATTCAAGAAAGGCAAGTCTAAGCAAAAGGGACACTTCAAGAAGGGTGGTAAGAACGTTACCGTGCCGACGAAGAAGACCAAGGCTGGACCTAAGCCTGATACTGAGTGCTTTTACTGCAAGGGAGAAGGTCACTGGAAGCGGAATTGCCCAAAGTACTTGGCGGATTTGAAGAACGGCAACATCAAGAAGAAAGGTATATCCGATATACATGTTATTGATGTGTATCTCACTAGTACTCGTAGTAGTGCCTGGGTATTTGATACTGGTTCGGTTGCTCATATTTGTAACTCGAAATAGGTGCTGCAGAATAAACGGAAGCTAGCGAAGAACAAGGTGACGATGCGCGTGGGAAACGGATCAAAGGTTGATGTGATCGCGGTCGGCACGCTACCCCTTCATCTACCATCGGGATTAGTTTTATACTTAAATAATTGTTATTTGGTGCCTGCGTTAAGCATGAACATTATATCGGGATCTTGTTTATTGCGAGACGGTTACTTGTTTAAATCCGAGAATAATGGTTGTTTGATTTATATGAGTAATATGTTTTATGCACATGCACCTTTGATAGATGGTCTATTCTTATTGAATCTCGATAGTGGAAATACACATATTAATAACATTGAGGCTAAACGTTTGAAATCGAGCAATAACTCGACCTATATGTGGCACTGTCGTCTTGGTCACATTGGAGTGAAGCGCATGAAGAAACTCCATTCCGATGGACTTATTGAATCACTTGATTTCGAATCACTTGATAGATGCGAAGCATGTCTGATGGGTAAAATGACTAAGACTCCATTTTCTGGTATGATGGAGCGAGCTACGGACTTATTGGAAATCATACATACCGATGTGTGTGGTCCAATGAGTGTAGCATCGCGCGGTGGTTATCGTTATGTTCTTACCTTCACGGATGACTTGAGTAGATATGGGTATATCTATTTCATGAAACATAAGTCCGAAACTTTCGAGAAGTTTAAGGAATTCAAAGTGAGGTAGAGAATCAACGTAACAAGAAGATTAAATTTCTACGTTCTGATCGTGGAGGTGAATATCTAAGTTACGAGTTTGGCGAGCATTTGAAGAAATGCGGAATACTTTCACAATTGACACCGCCGGGAACACCACAGCGTAATGGTGTGTCCGAACATCGTAATCGAACTCTCTTAGATATGGTTCGTTCTATGATGTCACTTACAGATTTACCGCTATCATTTTGGGGTTATGCATTAGAAACAGCCGCATTCACTTTAAATAGGGCACCATCTAAATCCGTTGAAACGACACCGTATGAATTATGGTTTGGGAAGAAACCTAGATTGTCGTTCCTTAAAGTTTGGGGTTGCGAAGCCTATGTAAAGAAGTTACAGCTGGACAAGCTTGAACCCAAAGCGGAAAAATGCGTCTTCATAGGATACCCGAAGGAAACTATTGGGTATACCTTCTATCATAGATCCGAAGGCAAAATCTTCGTTGCCAAGAATGGATCCTTTTTAGAGAAGGAATTTCTCTCGAAAGAAGTGACTGGAAGGAAAGTAGAACTCGACGAGGTTGTCGAACCTTCTCTCAAACTTGCGAGTAGCGCAGCACCAGAAGAAGTTCCTGTGGTGCCTGCACCAATAAGAGAGGAAGCTAATGATGATGATCATGAAACTTCGGTTGTAGTTGCTACAGAGCCTCGCAGGTCAACGAGAACTCGTACCACTCCTGATTGGTATGATCACGTTATGAGTGTCATGTTGGTGGACAACACCGATGACCCTGCGACATATGAGGAAGCGATGATGAGCCCAGATTCCAATAAATGGCAAGAAGCCATGAAATCCGAGATTGGATCCATGTACGAAAACCAAGTATGGACTTTGGTGGACTTACCGAATGGCCGGAAGGCCGTCGAGAACAAATGGATTTTCAAGAAGAAAACAGATGCTGATGGTAATGTTACTGTCTATAAAGCTCGACTTGTCGCAAAAGGGTTTCGACAAATTCAAGGAGTTGACTACGATGAGACTTTCTCACCTATAGCGAAGCTAAAGTCTGTGAGGATTATGTTAGCAATCGCTGCATATTACGATTATGAAATATGGCAGATGGATGTCAAAACAGCGTTCCTCAATGGAGACATTGATGAAGAGTTGTATATGATGCAACCCAAAGGTTTTGTCGATCCTAAAGATGCTAACAAGGTATGCAAACTTCAACGGTCCATCTATGGATTGAAGCAAGCATCCCGAAGTTGGAATCAACGTTTTGATAAGGTAATCAAAAGTTTTGTTTTTATACAAACTTATGGAGAAGCTTGTATTTACAAGAAAGTGAGTGGGAGCTCTGTAGCATTCTTAATACTATATGTAGATGACATATTGTTGATTGGGAATGATGTAGACCTTCTTAATAGTGTCAAGGAATATTTGAATAATAGTTTTTCAATGAAGGATCTTGGCGAAGCAGCTTACATATTAGGCATAAAGATTTATAGAGATAGATCAAGACGCCTAATATCATTGTCACAAAGTACATATTTGGACAAAGTTCTAAAGAGGTTTGGAATGGAAGATAGCAAGAAAGGGTTCTTGACCATGTTGCCCAATACGACGTTGAGTAAAACTCAACGTTCGACAATGGCAGAAGATAGGGAAAGGATGAGTAAGACTCCCTATGCATCAACCATAGGATCTCTAATGTATGCCATGCTATGTACTAGACCCGACATTGCATATGTTGTTAGTTTAACTAGCAGATATCAAAGTGATCCAGGAGTGGATCATTGGACAGCGGTCAAAAACATCCTTAAGTACTTAAGAAGAACTAAGGATATGGTTCTTTCTTATGGAGGTGATGAACAACTCGTTGTTAATGGTTACACCGATCCGGATGATTCTAAATCACAATCTGGATATGTATTTACTTTGAATGGTGCAGCAGTTAGCTGTAGGAGTGCAAAGCAAAGCGTTGTGGCGAGATCTTCAACTGAATCGGAATACATGGCTGCTTCGGAGGCTTCACAAGAAGCAATATGGATGAAAGAGTTCATTATAGAGCTGGGTGTGGTTCCTAGTGCGCTGGACCCAATGTCTATCTACTGTGATAACATGGGCGCCATAGCCAATGCGCCAGAACCAAGGTCACACAAGAAGCTGAAGCACATCAAGCTACGTTTTCACGCTATTCGAGAACATGTCCAAGATGGGGACATAAAGATTTGCAAAGTACACACAGATCTGAATGTGGCGGATCCGTTGACTAAACCTCTCCCGAGGGCAAAACATGACCAACACCAAACTGCCATGGGTGTTCGGTATATTACCATGTAATCTAGATTAGATGACTCTAGTGCAAGTGGGAGACTGTTGGAGATATGCCCTAGAGGCAATAATAAATGTAGTTATTATTATATCTTTGTGTTTATGATAAATGTTTACATTCATGCTATAATAGTATTAACAAGGAAACACTAATACTTGTGTGATTTGTAAACTAAAATAGAGTCCCTAGTAAAGCCTCTTTATAATACTAGCTTGTTGGTTAATAAATGATTATGGTTTCCCAATCATGAACATTGAGATGTTATTAACAACAAGATCATATCGTTAGGAGAATGATATGGTGGACATACTCCTATAGATAAGCGTAGCATAAAGATCAAGTCATTTTAATAGTTCAATTGCTATATGCTTTCTGATACATAGTAACCTAATTCCTTCGACCATGGGATCATGCATATCACCTTTACCGGATGGATGCTTTGATGACATCAAACACCACACCGTAACTGGGTGGCTATAAAGGTGGCATTGAGTGTTCGGAAAGTATTGGTTGAGACACATGGATCAAGAGTGGGATTTGTCCATCCATATGACGGATAGATATACTCTGGGCCCTCTCGGTGGAATGTCATCCAATTAGCTTGCAAGCATGTGACTGGCTCACAAGGGATCACATATCACGGGAACGAGAAAAGAGTACTTATCGGTAACGAGGTTGAACTAGGTATGCAGAGATACCAGCGATCATAACCTCGGATAAGTAAACTATCGTGAGACAAAGGGAAATTGGTATCGTATGTAAGTGGTTCATTCGATCGCAAAGTAATCGTAGAAATATGTGGGCGCCATATGAATTTCCAGATTCCTCTATTGGTTATTGTTCGGAGAAGTGTCTCGATCATGTCCGCATAATTCACGAACCGTAGGGAGACACACTTAAGGATTCGACGTTGTTTGAGTAGTTATGGAATGATGAGTAAGAGACCGAATGTTGTTCGGAGTCTCGGATGGGATCCGGGATATCACGAGGAGATCCGGAATGGTCCGGAGAATAAGATTCATATAAGGAAAGTCCTGTTTCGGAGTTGGAGAATGATTCCGGTGTTTTCATCGGGAATGTTCTAGAAGGTTCCGGAATGTCCGGCACTCTGGAGGGGAAGGGTACATGAATGTGTTATATCAAGTTGGTATGATTGCATCATGTACTAGGTGTCATCGCTGAACAAAATAAAGGGTTTAATCAAATCCTAGTTTGAAAAAGTCAAACGCCAATTTGAAAGTCAAACGGCTATTTTGGGAAGTGGAGAGGGAGGTGGAAACCGAGTTGGGGGAGGAGTTCCTCCCCTCCACCGCCGGCCCACCTTGAAGCCGAGTTGGGGAGGGACTCCCCTCCCCTTGGCCGCGCCTCCCACCTATAAAGGGAGGGGCAGGGCTGCCCCTCCTAGCACACAAGTTCCCTACCTCTAAACCCTAGCCGCCGGCGCCGCCACCTCCTGCTGCCGCCGCCGCCCAAGGGCAAACCGCCGCCGTCGCCTAGCAACCCTATCCGCCGGCCAAGCCTCCTCCTCGGCGTGTCTAAACCCTAGATCGTCGAGTGTCTCTCTCATACTCCACCATACTCGCTACGGCTTAAGGCGAAGCCCTGCGAGATCTCCCCTGTACTTCCGGTACCACGCCGTTGTGCTGCCAGAATCACGAGGAGAGTGCTACAACCTCCGCTGCCTGCTGGAACAATGGAGAGGAAGGTCTTCGTCGAGTACCGAACGTGTGACCGACTGCGGGAGCGCTGCCGGAACGCAGCGCCGGAAGGATCGTCTACGCGATCTTGAGATCGGGAAGAGTACGACTACATCACCCACGAGAATCCGCTCTCGTTAAACGCTTTGGAATCTTCGAGGGTGAGTTATTCCATCGACTCGTTGCTACAATCTAGTAGATAGATCTTGGATTTGTATGCGATAGAATTTTTTTGTTTTCCATGCTATGAAACCCTACAGCCGGGGGAGACCATCCTCGCCTACGGTGCCCACGAGTCCACCCACCACAGGCCCCACACCGTCCCGGTGGTAGCGGCATCGTCTTCCAGGAGACCCCTCTCCCGCCCGCCGTGAATCCGAGGCTGGAATGGCCCCTGGTATATGCCATGGATGGGCTAAGGATCCCCGGAGAGGCAGGTGACGATGATGATGATGATGACGATGACGATGAAGACCCTGAAGCTGCGTACTATAGGACTAGGCATGATTATGACTAAAGGGGGCGGCTTTAGTCCTGAGTGTTAGCTAGTCCCGGTTTGTCCCGGTTTTTAATATTAATAAATGTCCTGAGTGTTACCTAATAAATAGAGGGAAATGCCTATATAAAGAGAGGGTTCATCTTTAGTCCCGGTTGGAGAAACCAACCGCGACTGAAGGGATTGCGGTAGACTGGGCCAGGCAACACTAATAATAGGGGTGAGTGTCGACATTATGTCGTGTGGCTTGTACCTTGTCCCAGATGGTGTCACCAACCGGGACTAAAGATGAACCTTTAGTCCCGATTGGAGACACCAACCGGGACTAAAGATGAGTCAGCACTAATAATAAGGGTGAGTGTCGACATTATGTCGTGAGTGTCGACATTATGCCGAGCTGCTTGTACTATAAATAGGCATCCTTGTGAGTCCAGTCCTCCAGCCAGTTTGAGGCATCTCCAAGATGGTTTTAGAGAGCAGGGACACCACTACGGCCAGTTTCAGAGAGATGCCGACGGAGCCCAGTCCTCCGGCATCTCCGAGAAACTGGTCATAGAAGCACTCCCTAATATGTGAAATTAGTTAGCTCCCAGGCGTATTGATCTAGTTAGAGAAGTTACAAGCTGCAAGATGGTTTTCGAGATCAGGGACACCACTCCCTAAAATGTTACAATTATTACATATCATTTCTTCGCTTGTGTTCCTTTCTGATCCCGTCGTATCCATGGAGCATCTTCATTCATTAACATGATGGTTGGGTCATCCTTCACCGCGAAGGGCGGAATTTCATGGAACTTATCACAATCTTCTGACATGTCTGTCTTGTCCTCCACTCCCACGATGTTTCTTTTTCCTGAAAGAACTATGTGGCGCTTTGGCTCATCGTCTGATGTATTCTTTTTCTTATTTTTTTGTTTTCTAGGTTTGGTAGACATGTCCTTCACATAGAAAACCTGGGCCACATCATTGGCTAGGACGAATGGTTCGTCTGAGTACCCAAGATTGTTGAGATCCAACGATGTCATTCCGTATTTCTTTTCTACCTCAACCCCTCCTCCCGTCAGCTTGACCCATTTGCACCGAAACAAGGGGACCTTAAAAGTAGGTCCATAGTCAAGTTCCCATATCTCCTCTATGTAACCATAATATGTGGTCTTTGACCCATTGTTGTCTGTTGCATCAAAGAAGACACCACTGTTTTGGTTGGTGCTCTTTTTATCTTGGGCTATCGTGTAAAATGTATATCCATTTATCTCGTACCCTTGGAAAGTTGATATAGTCGAAGATGGTGACCTAGACAACAAGTATAGCTGATCTCCAAGAGTGTTGTTTCTGATGAGATGTTGCAACCAACCGCCGAAACTCTTCATGTGTTCATCTCTAATCCAAGAGTCATGCTTTCCAGGGTTGTTGGAGCGTAAGATTTTCTTGTGTTCCTCGATATATGGGGCTGCCAAGATAGAATTATGTAGAACGGTGTAATGTGCTTCGGTGTAAGAATGTTTGTATCTACATATTATTGATTTCCTTCCTAGAGTACCCTTTCCACTCAGTCTCCCCTCATACCGCGATTGAGGAAGACCAATCGGCTTAAGGTCAGGAACAAAGTCAACACAAAATTCAATGACCTCCTCTGTTCCATAGCCCTTGGAGATGCTTCCTTCTGGGCTAGCACGGTTACGAACATATTTATTTAAGATTCCCATGAACCTCTCAAAGGGAAACATATTGTGTAGAAATACAGGACCGAAAATGGAAATCTCTTCGACTAGGTGAACCAGCAGGTGCGTCATAATATTGAAGAAGGATGGTGGGAACACCAATTCAAAACTGACAAGACATTGGACCACATCATTCTGTAACCGTGGTAGATCTTCAGGATTGATTATCTTCTGAGATATTGCATTGAGAAATGCACATAGCTTCACAATGGGTACTCGAACATTATCTGGTAGAAGCCCCCTCAATGCAATCGGAAGCATTTGCGTCATAATCACGTGGCAGTCATGAGACTTTAGGTTTTGGAACTTTTTTTCTGCCATATTTATTATCCCCTTTATATTCGACGAGAAGCCAGACGGGACCTTAATACTGCTTAGGCATTCAAAAAATATTTCCTTCTCTTGTTTGGTAAGAGCATAGCTGGCATGACCTTGAAACCATTCTGGATGCAGGCCATCTGGGTCTTTCATACGTTGATGGTCCTTTCGTGCTTCCGGTGTATCTTTTGTCTGCCCATACACGCCCAAGAAGCCTAGCACGTTCACGCAAAGATTCTTCGTCACATGCATCACATCGATTGCAGAGCGGACCTCTAAGAATTTCCAATATGGTAGCTCCCAAAATATAGATTTCTTCTTCCACATGGGTGCGTGTCCTTCAGCGTCTTTCGGAACAGATTTTCCTCCAGGACCCTTTCCAAAGGTTACCAGTTGATCCAAATCTTTGACCATATCAAATATATCAGCACCAGTACGCTCCTTAGGCTTCGTCTGGTGACATGCCAGACCGTTGAAATGCTTGCCTTTATTTCTTGAGGGATGCTTGGCCAAAAGAAATCGACGATGCTCATTGTATACATTCTTCTTACAATGTTCCAAATATATACTTGCAGTCTCATCTAAACAGTGTGTGCATGCATTGTATCCCTTGTTTGACTGTCTTGAAAGGTTACTAAGAGCAGGCCAATCATTGATTGTTACGAAAAGAAATGCTCGGAGGTTAAATTCTTCCTGCTTGTGCTCATCCCACACGCGTATCCCGGGTTCGTGCCACAACTGTAAAAGTTCTTCCACTAATGGACTTAGGTACACATCAATGTCGTTGCCGGGTTGCTTCGGACCTTGGATCAACACTGGCATCATAATGAACTTCCGCTTCATGCACAACCAAGGAGGAAGGTTATAGATGCATAGAGTCACAGGCCAGGTGTTGTGACTGGAGCTCTGCTCCCCAAAGGGATTCAAGCCATCTGTACTTAGACCAAACCTTAAACTCCTTGCGTCATCTGCAAAGTCCGGGTACTTTCTATCGATTTTTCTCCATTGCGACCCATCAGCGGGGTGTCTCAACATCCCATCTGACTTACGTTCCTCTTTATGCCATCGCAACAACTTGGCGTGCTCTTTGTTTCTGAATAAGCGTTTCAACCGTGGTATTATAGGAGCATACCACATCACCTTCGCAGGAACCCTCTTCTGGGGGGGCTCGCCCTCAACGTCACCAGGGTCATCTCGTCTAATCTTATACTGAAGTGAAGTGCATACCGGGCATGCATCTAAATTCTCATAATCCTCACCGCGGTAGAGGATGCAGTCATTAGGGCATGCATGTATCTTCTGAACCTCTAAACCTAGAGGGCAGACAACCTTTTTTGCTTCGTATGTACTGGCGGGCAATACATTATCTTTTGGAAGCATATTCTTCATCATTTTCAGCAACTTTTCAAATGAGGAGTCAGGTATAGCACACTCAGCCTTCCATCGCAGCAATTCCAGTGTGCTGCCTAGCTTTTTCAGACCATTTTCGCAATTTGGGTACAACAACTTTTTGTGATCCTCTAGCATGTGATTGAACTTCTCCCTATCCTTTTCAGTTTCACAATATCTTCGTGCATCGGCAATGGTCCGACCAAGATCATCAGCGGGTTCATCATGTGTCTCTTCTTCATCCTCCCCTTCAGCATCCCCCATGGAAGTATCTCCGTACTCAGGGAAACCATGATAGTTGTCATCCTCCTCCTCTTCTTCATTGTCTTCCATTATAACCTCTCTCTCTCCGTGCTTGGTCCAACAATTATAACTGGGCATGAAGCCGGACTTCAACAGGTGGCTGTGAAGGGTTTTTTAGTCAGAGTAATCCTTCTGATTCCTACATCCATTACATGGACAGAATACAAAACCATTGTGCTTGTTTGCATCAGCAACACGGATGAATTCATGCACGCCATTAATGAACTCGCCAGAGCATCGGTCAGTACCATACATCCATTCCCGGACCATCTGCATTATAGTAAAAGTATATCAAAAACTATTACACAACATGATAAAATTATTACAAGGTATATTGAGAGCTTCTAGAGCATTAATTTTGAATTTTGAAAAATTTACATGCACCAATTTGTGAATTGGAGAAAACAATCAACATGATAAATGTGGAGTTTTTTATTATTGTTCCATCAGTGAAAACCTCATTCCATTCTAAGCTCTGAAACTCTAAAATTACACATTTCAATTTTCAGTAACTATGTGCCTAATCAAAATTTGTTACAAATATATATCAAAATCCTTCTAGCTACTTCTAGAGCATGCATGCATTTGATCCATATCTCTATACTTCTAGAGCATTATATAGAGCTAAAGTAGCAATAAGAGATGAAAGAATGAAGTTCTAACATTTTAAAGCTTTGGATTTAGGTGTTGCAAACTAAATCTTGACAAATCTTGAGAAAAAAATGGCATGAACTCTCTTGCTTTCTTTGAGAAAAATGGCCACCATATGCTTTAGAGCAGCTGGCCAGGGAGCTGTATATATAGTGATGGACAATTAGTCCCGGACCGTGATACGACCCGGGACTAATAGTCCCCGAAAAGAGCTGTTGCCCCGCTCCAGCTTATTAGTCTCGGGCCGTATTACGGACCGGGACTAATGCTCTGGTCCGGCCCGAGACTAATGCTTATGGCCATTTCTAGCCGTTGGAGGCCTCACGGACCGGGACTAGTGCTTGCACTAGTCGCGGTTTGTGACGGGCCGGGACTGCTGGGCTTCCAGTGATCGAACCGAAGATGGTTTTTCCAGTAATGCGTCAAGGCCGTTGCAAGAATAGCAATGGCTCGTTGATTACGGGGTGGCGAGTGAAAACCCTGCACGAAGCCCCGTGTCGTGGCAGTCTTCCTCCCTCAGTTGTGTATCGACATAGGGCATATATAGGTGAGCCTAATGGATCTAGAAACCATGAATATAAATAAGAGCCAGGGTAAGACGGACTCATCTAATAATTTAGCATATACCCACAACAAGCTAGATCAACTCGAAGGCATGGGTGGTAGAAAGTTAGCAACCTTGCTAATATAAAAAGAGAATAAGTTAATGTGAATCAAAACTATATCGTGATATTGGAGGGAGCTGCTAGCTAGGCCGCCCTAAGAAGGATATGTTAGGATGGAAGTGGATGGAAGCGCAGTTTTCAGATCTCTGCTCCATTGTCTAAGCGAGGCATTTTCATAGTAAATGGGCTACTCTGTAATTTGTGTTGTCTTCTCGTGGTATATTTGTTCAGCTGTGTATGTTGGGTGTAAATTTTTTTGACTGACCACCACTCCACGCCGGTTAGATAACCAGAAGGAGTGACAGTGAACAACGAACAAGGATGGGTACGTAGAGTTTTGTAGGAAAGCACTGAACCTGCGGACAAGGTACTCGTGGAAACGGGGTATTACTCCGACCTCTGCATCAATTGATGCATACATCTCTTTTATTGCATAGTTCCGAAATTTCCGAAAACAAAGAGTATAATGTTAATTATTATAAAACTCATGGATCCCTCAAAGTGGAAATGAAAATGACCCACCTAAACCAGAAAACCACTGCTCTCTTAAGCAACATCTATCCTATTAGAATGTCGCCACCCAGCATGATTGTAAAAAGCATGTGCGACTGTTTCCAAACGAGCACACCCAATATGCATAGGCTCTCGCTGGCCTTCTAGGAAAAGATAAGACCACATATAAATCCAGTATGTAGCCCTGCAAATATCCAAGGAGAAATGAGGAGTCTAAAATACCATGCTACTCTACGTACAGTTGGTATGATCTAATAGGGTCTATTATTACTCCCTTATGGCAATCATAAGCTAGATCCCTTTTAAAAAATTAAAAAATCAAATTATCTTCTAACGTGGGCTTGTTGGAAATTCTGAGATACCTGTCCTCTAATCATTAGCTTTCGAGCAATTAATGGTAATATGTACTCGCGTGAGAAAAGTGAGGTGCTCGATGCCAAAATCTGGATATGCATGATACCTTTCACTTACTCGGAAGCCACGCCCAAACCTCTGCGGCTTTGGCATGGCTCCTTCTGCGAACTTCGGCCCCATCAGGCTACCTTGGATTTTAAGGGAGATCACCTTGAGACAAAGAAACATACCCTCCGTGATGATGAACCCTACTTCGTCGGAACACCCTAATGTGGTCAGGTTGAGAAGGACTAGATTGGCGAAGCCCCCTAGAGCATGCAAACCTTGGGCTTCCACTTTAGCAGATGTCACATGCAAGTGGGTGAGAGGCTCACAATTGAGGCTATATTAGGTGGAACTCCTCGAATGTAACTTATACGGATCTCAAATCTTCGAGGCTCAAATTTTCCCCAAGCAAACTTGTGACCTCATAGGGGAATCGCTTCATGACCATATCGATAATTAATAGAAAGAGATTGGAGATTGGACTTCACAACCTCGTTGAAAATGACACGAAATTGGTTTCTGTTGGAATTGAGCTTTCCAAAGATACGCCCAGCATCCTTAGCTGGCCAAAATTCCTCAGCGGCTCTACCACTTTAACGATTGAGCTACTACTATCAACACAAATGTCGGATGCTACTTCTAATTCTGGGATCTCCCAAAGTTACCTCCAACTTTTAATTGACAAAATCTCTGGAAAGCTGCCGGGATGGATGGGGAAAAATCTAGCGTGGCATGAAAGAGTTGCCCTTGCCAAGTCCGTCCTCTCGTCCATCATTGTTTACAACACTACTTTCATCCCTTTGTCCAAATGGGCGCGTCACAAGATCACTCGTATTGCTAGAAACTTCGTCTAGGCCGGAGATGAGGAAGAGCATGCAGCGCAGGGGAAAGCGCTGGTCAATTGGACCATGATATGCAGGCCAAAGGATCTTGGAGGCCTCGGAATGCCCGACCTCTAGAGGATGGGGTGTGCGCTACCCTACGCTGGCCATGGCTACAATGGACTGGCCGACAATGCACATGGGTAGGCTCAAAGCTTCCATGCAATGGAAAGGACTTGGCCATGTTCAGAGCTTCTACTAAGACCAACATTGGGGACGGTGCAACTGCCTCCTTCTGGCACGAGAACTTGAATGAGCGGGGCCCCATCTGCCTTTGGGCGCCAGACCTCTACAAAGTTACTACCAGGAAGAATCGAAATGTGGCCACAAAACTCTTGTGGGGGGGGGGGGGGGGGTGGATTCGATCTTGCTCGTCTCAACACGCATGTGTAGCTCGCCCAGTATCTGGAGGTCTGGGCCTAGATGGGCAAACACCATAAGATGGACTCTGACCGTGGATGGAACCTACAACGCGATCCCGGCCTACCTCACGCAGTTCTATGCCAGCCACCCTAAGTTCCAAGATCGAAAAATCTGGGCTGCGCACGCTGAGCCAAATGTAAGCTCTTTGTGTGGCTGGTCTTGCATGGCAAGCTGCCGACGACGGACAACCTGGCCACCAGGGGTTGGAACCATGATCTAATATAAGCCCTTTGTTGTGCTGCCCTAGAGATGGCTGATCATTTCTGCAAAGACTTATACCACGGCGATTTGGAACCTCAACCAGAACTGGGCAAACAACGACGGCGGAAACCCAGGCACTGATTTTCCCCCCGTATCCGATTGGTGGACAATCTGATCGACGTTCGCACGCCCATTGAGAAACACAAACTCAGTGGCCACACTCTCTATGTCTTATGGAATGTTTGAAAAGAAAGAAACAGAAGGATCTTCACCCACAAACGCCTCACTTATCTTGAAGTCACGAAAATCACTAGGAAGGACATCCGCGCGTGCACGTGCTTTTGAGGTCTTTGGGATGGCTATCCCAGCGGAGCCTGATTAGGCAGTGTTGTAATTTTTTCACTAGGTGTTTTTAGGCATGTTTACACCTTAATCAAAACATGCCCGTTTTGTACTCTTCGTCCACTTGTTTTATTCAGATGATTGGTGTTTGTATCAACCCTTTCATATCCTTGAACTGTAATGATTGCACTTTCTGCTAATAAGTAATATATTTGGTTGTGTGCATCCGAAGATGTAGAGGCTGGAGAACACCCCCATTTCAAAAAAAAGCTCTCTTCGTATTACATTACCCCCAATTCGTGCCACGGCCAACCCCAAATTCTTGCCTCCTCTGAGATTGTGGCACACAGGTTATTTAGGGGGTGCCTCTGTTTAAATCTAAATCCTGGCTCGTTCCCTGCCCTCAAATCGACTAGGTACATTAAATAAAAGAGAATGACAACCATTTCCGAAAAAAAGAACATATCATGGGGCAGGGGTAAAAATTTCTTCAGTCTCCTTGCTGCAGCGATACCCGGGCCAAGCAATGATTCTTTCCAACTTGGGTTCTGCAACAGAAGTTGCAAGTTACAACTGATATATCAACACAACTCATAACTCCATGAAATTCTAAAAAGGTTCCACATGCACATTGTAAAAGCCAAGGATAGAGATGTCACCGGGCACTTATGAATGTCGTCGCGGCCGCATACCAGCATCCCATTGAGCATGTCAGTAGCTTGAAACACTCCCCCACCGTCACTTCTCTGAAACCGCCGAGATAACTAAGATTCTGGTGCGAATGAATTGCCCATTTCCAGCAGCTAGCAGTTACGGCTAAGTACATATTTATTAATTACCTTGTAGTAATCGACAGCCAAGAAGTTAGCCCAACGGTGGCCGGCAGCAGCATAACATATGTGGAGGACGTCCATCAGCCCTCGCGAGTGTTCCTTGCAGGCCGATCGTTTATCCGGGTATGTGCGGAAATAGTTCACAAGAACCAATGATTTGGTTCTATCACTGAGGATCGGCGACTCCGAGCGGTTGACGCACCAACGAGAGTCCATGCCGGCATCACCATCTATACATTATTATTACCGAGTATAACATGTTAATTAAGTAGTATAGTAGCAGAAATAATCTTATGGAATAACTAAGTATAACCTATAAGCTTACATTGGTTTTCGACCATGTAGTTCCACTGGTAAGCTATTTCTTCGCTCGACTCTTTGGAACGATTAGAGGTGAACACGAGGAGGCGGTGGTTGAGCTTAATCATGTCGCGGACACGAGGCCAGTCCTCTCCATTCCGCGGCATCAATGATACAGGGAACCAGTATCTCATTAGTCCGGTCTTGTTGAACAACATGGACAGGCCATGATGAGATTTAACATGATCCTCGAGAATGAGAGTTACGATCTCCGATGGATGTATCACCAGAAAGGCCTCTATCACTCTCATGGTATTTATGGCGGGTTCCTGTGGAAATTTCAAGACAAATAATTAATGTGCATACCGAAGAATAAAGAGCATGTAGTATGTCAATAGCTCTGAGCTCACTCACGAATGCCGTGGGCTCAAAGCACGTCCCTAAAAACGAATGGCACAACCATATATCGTCTTGGTAGTCGTACACATCCAGCATCAGACCCCGGACGCCGTTCTGCCAGCCAAGATTCAGATACAGATTAAAAGTGCAAAGTTGTGAGAAGGTATGTACTCCAAACAAACAGACAAAGCAATAGTTCGTACTAATAACTGGTCATTGACTAAATTTTCTTGGTTGTGCAATGTGTAGCGTGGGTTCTCGGTTGTTGAGAATGAGTTGTGCGTCGTCAGGAACGCGTACTTGTTGAATGGCAATGAGTTGTCCTGGAGATCAAGAGAACACTAATCCCTTTAATTCGCACGTGAAGATGAACACTGGGTTTATACCACGCTTTTCTTTCAATATTGTCGGCATGAAAATATTTTCTGGACAAGCCATTCCATGTATAACTGATAAAAAACCAAGTGCGCAACACCACTTACAACTATGTTGAACGCGTTGGTAGCTGTTGCCCGGACGCAAGTTTTAACGCCGGCACAGTCTTGGCAAATTAGTCCGTTCCTGCACATTTTATCTGACCAACAATTATCCCCAACCTGCAAACGTCCGATTGAGGTCCATCAATAAGGTCAAGCAGATGCAGTCTTTAAAAGACTATATTTTTTGACATGTTTTTAGAAGAAATGGCTGAAAACACAAACCTCTTGTCCACGGTTCATCCAACGGTACATAAGATAAAATGCGAGGAACCATAATAAGCAATATGAAGTTCTCACTCTCAAATGTACCAAATAGTTTCTCTGATCTTCTGAATTTAACAACACAAACAAAATTAGGGATTGGTTTGAATTGCACGTATTCAAAAGATGATGCACTAATAATAGGGAATTTTGGTCCCACACAAAGTCAACGCCAATTAAATGTATCACAATTCAAGCCATGTACTGAGACTAACCATTGGCTCCTCTCATGGAGCTGCGGATCCAGAAACCAACAAGAACCCATCGCATAATTACAGGCGCTCAAGGTACCCGACATGCCAATGCTAGTATCATACCCAATGCAAGCCCAAGATAGTGTTCAATGACCCCCCCTACTATATGCTTGGGTCTATCATGTGGACCGCGGTCCGAAAGTCAATATCGATCCATCGCAAGACTTGTGAGGTACACGACGCCTTTAACCCAAAGGAGGAAATGAAATCATCAGAGGGCAGCCTAGCAAGAAGGATCAAGAAGAAAATCCCTATAGGAACCTTTGCAACCAGACACCAACTGTTCTACCAACATTGTGAGACCTGTATAGTGTAAAACGTTCTCTATGATAGGGGCCATAAAGACTGATATGAGAGGGGGCTAAGTAGAATGATATCTAGATATTTTCCCTCTACCTCCACTACGGAGAATATCCCAATGTATATATAAAGAGAACCACCCACCTCATGAGTTGTGAGAGGATATGTGAAGAAAGAGGGAGAGATGATAGGAGATCCTCCTTACCTCTCGCCGGTTGACCCACCGTCCATCTGTGGCCACTCTCTTCCCTTCTTTCTATTCTGCCTGACCCATGCCACCCCCACCCGACCGCATTCCTCACCATGGATGGGAAACCTCATCACAGGCAAGACCCAACACGATCTACCTTGCACATGTCATGGATCCCACAACATCCATTGAGGACAACTTCCCTATGTCACGGGGCTCTTAGGCCCTTGCTAGTTCTACCTCCTATGGAATGCTGATCCTTCTAGCACCCACAAGATCTTCTTGCGACACCCTTTGGCCTCTGTGGGAGCTGCCATGCATACGCCAAGTTACACACACACACACTATGTCGTGACATGTTCTTGCTGATCCAAAGCCACCAAGTTGCTATACCTTCACCATACCAGCTCACATTACCTTCAATAAAAATTCTTTAGGTTAGTCTAATACCCGTACTGCGGCAAACTACATTACCACCAGTCAAAAAGTCAAGTCGACAGTGCCCCTCGTGTAGAGGCCCAGCTGGACTGCTCTCCTCATTCCCGATACTTCTCAATATCCACACCCCTCATCTCAGTCGAGCCATTCTAGTCGACACTAAGCCTCATGGGACCAGGAAAGAGTTAAACTAGGTGACTAGGTCAGGATGGAGTGTCCCGACCTCCTCTGATATCACCTAGAGGAATCCACCTTCCAAACCGCTATAACCTGTTACCATCTGTGGACTCATGTCGCCTCCAGTTGGCCCCAACGGGGGGGGGGGGGGGGGTCAAGCAATTAGCCTTGTCTAGAAGGTTTTCTTTGGAACATCCTTCTATCTCGACACCCGGCAGGACCAAATCCTGTCTCACCATGGAAGACTCAAGATGGTCAAGACCTAGTGCATCAACCTTGCTCAACCGCTGCTAAGGCATGCGTTGTTGCAAAGGCTGGTTGTAATTGGTATCCCTATGATACTAATATATACTCTTTTCCAAAAAAATCAACCTTGCTCAAGGGCCAGGGTCTGTCGGGTCGCAATGATGTGATAGAAGTTGAGTTTATTCGCATTAAGGTGTTCAAATTCAATAGTAAACAAATGAGGATCTCCGTCGAGCGGAGCATCATGTCAAGATACTAAGAGATATTTTTAAGAATACATGAGGTACACCGTCGGGACTACCAGTCGCACCCCACAAGATAAAACATATCCAAGATATATTCCTAGCAATAACAAGCTAGGAAGTTGCCGAGCGCCAAAAACCCGTCACACCAAGAGAAACTCGCCCGAGGATCCCGAGGTGGAAAGCCACACCGTATGATCCATATGGCGGGGGTAGAAACCATCTTGACGACCAACGCCTTCCGCGAAGGCAAGGAAACAACCAAAAACAAGCCGGAAGAGCATCACCTAGAAACCTCTGAGTGCGAACACCAGCGTATGAGGATCCACGTTGAACATCAAAAAGACCAAGAGTAGGCCCCGTAGTGTAGAGCACGAGATGAGCTAGTTATAAACTAGGCCACGTAAGGAAAACACAAAAGAAAAAAAGGAAAAGGGAGAAATAATTAAAAACAAAATTTTCCTTGGTAAAAATATTCTTTGATCGACGGAAACGGGTTCAGGGTATAAATAAGAATAGTGAACAACACGGAGAGACTGACCACTGGAGCCCGAATCCAAAGGTGTAATTTTTGTCGTAGAAGATAGTTAGGCGTTGACGTCTTCTAGTGCAGATGCTTCTTTGGTGTTTCCATCTTCGGCTGAAAGAACACAAGGCAATATGTTTCAACAAGATGCGAACTCGATTCCTCTAACAACAAGCACACGTAAAAGTAGTGAACGGCAAGGAGAGACTGCCCACTATAGCCAAGATCCAAAGGTGTAAGGGCCGCCGTAGATGATGGATGGTCGATGGCAACGTCTTCTTGTGAACATATTTCTATGGCGATTCCATCACCGGGTGGAAAAACAAAGGGAATTTTGTTTCAATGATAGGTGAAGTCGATTCATGCATGAAAAAGCATACATAACAAACATGAACAACAAAGCAGGGACTTACCACTGTGGCCAGGATCCAAAGGTTTAATCGTTGCCACAGAAGATGGTTGCTCGATGGCAGCGCCTTCCTGTGATGATTCTATGGCGATTGCATAGCCGGCTGAAAAAAAGAACATTGCAATATATATTTTTCAATGAGATGTGAAGTGGATTCCTCTAAGAAGGAACAAGAGTACATAACAAAAGTGAACAGGAAGGAAAGACTAACCACTAGAGGCCTGGTGGAATATTGTAAAAGAGGAATACGAAAAGACACGGCCAACCACGTCGATAATGAGGCAGAAGGCAGCAAGGTAGGAAATGATGAATGCTGCTGACAAGGTGACATACACGTATGCGATCGTGCAGTAGATGGAGTAGATGGTTTGGGCAGTGCGCCACACCGACAAGGCGACGCTCGGGCTGTCGTCGAGACGCACGAGAAGCAAAGACGTGCCGCGGTGCAATTTGCAGATGCCGGTGCTCAGGAAGAGGGCTGATCTAGTGACTAAGATGTAGAACTGGCTACTTGCCTGATGAACTATGATGGCATACGTGTTATCGCGGAGGGGATGTCTAATTAATACTATGAACAGAACGGCGAGTTCTTGTGTACATCTTACAAGGAAAATTGAGAAGGCTTCCAGGGAGGTGGCCATGGGCAAACCGATCGAGAGGTTATGTTCTGGTTTACAATGCTTTTGCTGTTTTATATCTTATTTCTTCTAGAGTACTATTTTGAAACTTTGTGCCAACTGAACCTTTTAGGAATATTATTTAATGTACATATATTAATATAAGAACTAGCAAATGGGCGATGAAGTCAACTGTTTGAGAATTATTGTATGTACACGATAAGATAGTTAATTCGTGAGAGTAGATGGACTGATGATGATCGGTTAGACTAGTCATATATTTGTGGGGACTAATATAGAGTGTTGTCATACATATCTTACTCATATATGTTACCGACTTCATAATGGGTAGTAACTTAGGCTTTTTACAATAGGAGTCCCTTATCGTAGTATCATAGGCAAAATAACTATGTGACACTATAGTTAATCAGGAGGGAGAATGGTGGTGTATCTTAGGTAAGATACAACCAATTGCACGGATCCATAGAAAAAAATCGATGATTAGCCCAATCACATGGCTACATGTCACCAAAATTATTAAATATAGAGAGAACATTTAAGAGACAATCTCTCTTAAGCATTTATTTTTCATATAATAATACGGTAAGAGACACTCCGTTGTGAAAGGTCTTATGTATTGTATCATACAAGGTCTTATTTATTAGGTGATAGACTCATCTTGTCTTAGGGTATGATGTTATGATAACATACATAGTAAGATACAAATTTTGTACAGAACCATTGGCAAAAAGAATGGCTAGCCCAATCCATTCATCCATGTCATAAAAATCATTAAATGTAAATATGAATTTAAATACATAGTTGAAAAGAGGTTATCTCTCAAGTATTTATTTCTTTATAATAAAGAGATGTGATTCGGGGTCCCCCCTCTGCTTCAAACTTATGAAACTAAAAATATAAGGACAGTCAGGATTGGTCGATACCCCTTCCTTCCTCCAAACCAAAGGGTATCAACTAATCATGGCCATCCATATATTTTCAGTTTCATAAGAGAAGAGAGAGAGAGAGAGAGAGAGAGAGAGAGGAGGAGGAGGAGGGGGGGAGGGAGGGGACACCAAAGCAAAAGTCATGAACCAGCCTCTATCTGCTTCTGCCCAAGCGATAAATGCTCCTAACATATGCAGATAGTATCATATGATACCATGAACTATAGTACTAGTATGATACTACAAATCATTAAATATAGTACTAGTATGAACTATCATATGATACCATAAACTATGGAGATAGTATCATACACTAGTATCATATGCATGATACTAGTAGTATGATACTACCACTAGGACCAGCCTTACTGCTTCACCTCCCGATCAAGAGGACACATTTATTCTCCCCTTCACCGGCACCATCTAGGGATGGGCAAAAACTGAAACCACCCAAACTGAATCAGGGGTCAACCCGACAAAACCGTAGTTGCCCTGCCCTAGCACCAGCCAAAGAGTTGTGGCAAAGAATGTGTACACGCCCACAAAGAAGATGGTGGTGGACCCGCGGTCCACCAATGGTACCTGGCAGATAAATAGTTTCCAAGGAGTCTCTCTCTCTCTCCAAAGGGCTTTTATTTCAAAGAAAAAAATTTCCTAGAACATTTTGCAAAATGCAAAAGTTTAGAAATTAAATATCAAGAAAGATTATATGAGTGCACATGGATATGAGAGTGAGTCGCCTTGCATGTGCAATGCTACTCTCACCTACATATATCAAAAGCACAGGCAATCATCTCATATCATAAAATGCCACTCGAACAAATCATCCTACACAAAATAATCTCAGTACCTAGACTACAAAATTTTCAAGATAAGGATGTTCATTAGTATAAAAAGGCTCTTTTCACCGTACTACTGAGCTGAGGTGAGAAGTATGAAATGAAATCTGACCGTATATTCAAATGGGTACTATAGACCTTTTGTTTTGCAAGATTGGACTTGCAATATATTCCGGTAGACTAAATCTAGATTTCTGATTTGTGTACAACGAATTTTATGTTTCTATTCACGTTTGCTAAAAAAAAAGGTTTTCCATCTATTAGCTTATCTTATGAGGGATGCTACGCAGGGGCGACAGGACTTTAATTGTTCAAGAGTACCATAAGACCTTGTTCGGTTAATCCAACTAGGAGTGGATTGGAGTGGATTAAAAAGAATTTTGACTTATATGAGATCTAATCAAGATCAATCCATCCCAATCCCACACTAACCGAACCGGACCTAAAAGAGCCCAAAAAATTTACATGTATCGAATCAATTGTTACTTTCTTCGAAGGTCGTCGTTCCTCCATCGTTGTCGCTGCCAACCACTATCGTAGTAAAATAACGAGTCGTCACCTTGACGACGGCAGCGACACCAATAACTAGAGACGGCGTGAAGGCCTAGCTTGCAGCCACCGGAGGCTGAGCTAGCAGCCATTATATTTTCAGCTGGTATGTCAGGGTCATGTAATTATTCGCCTTCGGTAGGGCCCGTGATTATAGTATAAGGCTTTTTACAATTTTTTATAGACTATTGCATCGGTGTCCCCCTCTCCTCTAAAATTACTTATCCTTAGCTAGCCTAAAAATCTTGTTTTATGACAGCGCGGAGGTGGCCACTACATTCTACTTATCCTTAGCAAGTATTGGACTAAGCGTGTATACTATACTAGTTAGAAGTACATGACATCGGCAGCATATTCGTCAAGATACATTGTCCATGTTCTTCTGTTCCTGAGTTAAATAAATTTTATTTGATTCTGATGAGTTCAACCAAGAAAAATAATTCGAGAACTGAAACTGCCTACCTGGCCAAAAATCTCGTTTTATGCAAAATTGCACTTTCTTCCTAGTTCCCAAAGGCGCTCATATCAGCTGGCCCGTTTTAAGTAGGATCGATGATGCACATGTTGTCTATGCATGTTACCTTCATGTGATGCTGCCTGGTGCCTGATAACAGAAAAAGTAGATCGGAACAAATTGCATGCATGTGTGCAGTACTATACTCATGACTGCATAAGTGACTAGTAGTATATATATACTCCATCCCAAAGACATATCCATACACATGTTGTCTATGCATTTGTTAACTGCCTTCGTTATTAACAAATAATGGGAAGTTAGCAATATATATGGAGAGGTGTAGATGGGCACATGTATTTCTCCACTAGTAGTAACTATATTCAACTGATTAACACTAGTATACAATGAGATGTTGGAGTGAAACAAATAACCGCCCAACTTAGAAAAAGGAGTAATACATCGCCGTTCCACCAAAACACCATCCCCACACAACTATGGAGAGACCTAAACTGGTACAAGATGGTGGAACCGGTAGTCAGGCCGGATTATGCAGTGAGGGAGGTGGTCAAGTGCATAGACATAGGGCACCTCTGTGTCTAGTCCATGGTAGACGACCGGCCCACCGTGTTCAGCGTTGTTTCCATGATGGCGAGCGACGGGCTCATGCTTCATGAGCCCAAAGAACTAGCCTACTTCAACTTGCATGTGTCAACCATGTGGGGTCCGGATTAAAAAACTTAGTGCCAAACCCAGGATCGACCAGGAGCAAGGGATTCGCCGAGCCTTCTTCTCGCGTCACCAACGAGACCTCGTCAGGTGGGTAGATAAGCCGGCATGAAAGAAGAGGTCAAGGATGCCATCCAAGCAAAATTGTGGACCTAGTGCTTAATTGAGATAAATGCCCTCTATACAATACTCTTATACATACTTCTCTAGAATCTGATTTACCATGCTATAGCCTTAATGGGTATTGTAAACATATTTTGTTGGAAGTCTCATCATGGATGTTGAATATGAGTTGTATTACAAACTCGAAATCAAATATGTCAATAAGTGTTAAACCCTCATACATGTGTGGGTTCTGATAAGGGAAGTCTCCTCCAGGTTTATATGATGTAACCCAGAGGTTATGCTTCAGAATCCAGCTCTTTTGAGGAACTTTGCCTCTGGCAGGCAGAATGATAGACATTTCGAACCTGGTATGAGCTTGTAGCCTATTGGTTACCCATCATGATTTATGGTCCTTGTGTTCCTTACCTAATCAACATGCAAAGAACAGATTATCAAAATACACTATGCAAGCAACAATGTAACAGCAGTTTAGAATCCAAATGCTTAATTGATGTCTGGTTCAGAGGCGGAAAATAACAGGGGGAAACATGACATGCTCTTGTAAATGGACACATGCCTGTGAATAATCAAAAGCAACACACTAAAATTAGGAAAAGGAAAGAGATCTTCAACAATTTATGTAAAAATAACTGATCAAAGGGCATGTCCCAATGATATGCTACAAGAAGTTGATGGAAGTGAATAGGTCAGATTGCAAGCCCCTGAAGCAAAATTTCTTTGATTACCACACAAAAGGCCTAGATGACACGACGAGTAAGAAACCTACCTGATTATATCGCTCATTAGGTTGTAGTCCACTGCCATGTCTATCGGGCACCAAAGATATATTGATGTACTAGTGCATACAAACTAAGAATAATACTTGTGCCGTATGACCTCTCCACCAAGAAAGACCATATGGATGAAGTAAATCTGCGTACTACATTTTGCGGGGCGAGGAGAATAGCTACCATAGCTTTGACAATACAGAGGACGATCTGGACGGCTACTACATTCCTAAGTTCTTGAACGACCTGAATGCTACTAGGCCTGTGCCTCATGCACTTAAACTAAATATAAACTATCCCATTCTACTACTAAGGAACAACAACCTAGCTAATGGGCTATGTAATGGCACAAGGTCCGTGGTTCAAGGGTTACAGAGGAGACCATGGTGGGACCACACGCTAGGCATAGGGTGTTTCTTTCTCAGACAACTCTTTATCCCTCCAATGATGACATGTTCCCATTTAAATTTTAGAGGCCGCAGTTCCTGGTCAGGCTCAACATTGCAATGACGATCAACAAGGCACAAGGGCATACCATACTGTTTGTTGGCATGTATGTATCAGAGCCGGTATTCTCTCATGGTCAGTTGTAGATGGTATACATTGTCCAGAGGCACAACAAAGAGAAACATTGAGATCCTCGATATCAAGGACAGTGGAAAGGATAACAAAAATAAATAAAAGAAGTGGAAAGGATACTTAGTAACAACCATGCAGAACATAGTCTAAATTTGAGGGGATTTTATGATTATCAAAATATAATGATTGCAAACTGACTTGATACATACGTATCTAAAAGTGGCATTAATCAACATATTTTTTTTTCTAGCTTCTGCTTATCTTTAAACAAAAAAATGTGTCTGCGGTCGTCCGCCCTTTTGCGTCGTCAATTTGCCGTTGGGTGCCATCTCCGGACCAAAGCCCTAGGCTCTGATGCCACATGTTAGTCCCGAGATGCCAACTAACACGACGATGGCGATAACAAAAAAAGCGGAGAGAAGATGAAACAAGGTTTTGGTGAGTATCCAAAAAAGTGATGGAGTCATCTCCACCAAATGTGACGTTCAGATGAGATTTATTAGGTCCTAGACTTGCTTCTTATAATGCCTTCCTTTTGCTCTTGGCATTTTCCAACTAGTGCTTGGGACTGATAAATTTAAATGGAACTTACACGAGAATAAACAGTTCTCAGTTACTTCCATGTACAATGCACTGGTCCAACCAGACATACCAGTTCATAATAATAAGAAAATCTAGAGGATGAAAATATCTTTAAAAAAAGAAAATATTTGCGTGTTATCTTCGCCGAGGGGTGACCCTAACTAAAGATAATCTTATTAAGCATAATTGGCAAGGAGATAAAAAATATGTCTTCTTCTCATCGGAATGAGACAATCGAATATGTATTCTTTCAATGTCAATTTGCTCGATCTATATGGCCAGTCATCTAAGTAGCTTCAGGCTTGTATCCTCCACGTAGTGTTATCAATATTTTTGGAAACTGACTACATGGTATAGAACAACACAAGTACAAAATCCTTCTCATGGTGGGAGCGATTGACATTATTTGATCGCTATGACTATGTAGAAATGATAAATTGTTTAATAAAAAATTGTCTTCTCCCTTGCAGGCTATCTACCGACTTGTACACTTATACTCCGCATGTGCAATGTTTCGTGACCTTTTCTCGGAGGTGTGTACGTGACTAGAGGGTACGGCTAGGGACTTAATTTTCCTGGCATGGATGACAACATAATCTGTGGATTGACCCTCCATCACCCTAGGTGTTTTTAAACTTTCTCGTGATAATATGTAATTCGTATGTTTTATTTTTCCTTTCTTGACTTTGGACATGGATAGTCTGTGTGGATCCTAGTTATATGCACCCGACGGGTGTAAGGCTTAAAACTCCTTAAGTCATAAATTCACTCTTTTTTCAAAAAAAATATAGAAACAAGATCGGCAGTTGTGCTGCTTTTTCTAGTATTCAAGTTGCACATTATGTGAAACCTAGCTAATTTTTTTTAAATAATACATTTTTTTATTAAATTGCATAAATAATACACAAAACAGACAAATTGCAAAACTGTTGGTCGGTCGGCCGTTCAACAGACGACATACTCGTTTCGACCGTTCAACGGACGAAACACTGCCTTCGTCCGTTCAACGGACGACACGCTGACTTCGTCCGTTCAACGGACGACACACCCTGCTCACCAAACAGCCGACAGCAGGGTGTGTCGTCCGTTGAACGGACGAAGGCAGTGTTTCGTCCGTTGAACGAACGAAGGCAGTGTTTCATCTGTTGAACGGCCGACCGACCAACAGATTTGCAATTTGTCCGTTTTGTGTATTATTTGTGAAATTGAATAAAAAAATGTATTATTTAAAAAAAAATAGCTGAAACCTACATATCAACGCAAATCTTGTTTAATTTCTTTTGACTTTTTTTGTGATTTTTTTTACTTGGCTGTATATGTATGTGCGCAATTCCTAACTGCTTGGGTTATTTTCCGTAGCAGCGTATTGTATATGATTTCTTTAAAACCATCTCCAGAGGTTATATAGGAAGGAGAAGTCAAATATATTTATGTAAAATTTTATGTGATTAATCTGATGAGTTCAAGCAAGAAAAAAATTAGAGAAACGAAACTTCCTACCTGGCCTAAAAATATCGTTTTGTGCAAAATTGCACTTCCTTCCTAGTTCCCAAAGGCGCTCATATCAGCTGGCCCGTTTTGAGTAGGATCGATACACATGTTGTTTATGCCTGTGTCCATCATGTGATGCCTGATAACCGAAAATGTAGCTCGACGAAATTGCATGCATGTGTGCAGTACTATACTCGTGACTGCAACGTGACTATGGAAATATCAAGCAAGCTAAAAAAAATCAAGCACATATATATATAGAGCTGTAGATGGGCACCTGTATTTCGCGACTAGTAGTAGATATTCAATTCAACTGACCTTAGAAAATAGAGTAATACATAGCCGTTCTACCTAAATACAATCACCACCCAACTATGAAGAGACTTAAAGTGGTACGAGATGGTGGACCCGGTACTCCGGCCGGATTTTGCAGCGGCGGAGTGCATACACGTGGGGCAGCTTTGTGATTAGGCCAGTGCAGACGACCGGCCCACTATGTGCAGCATCGTTTCCATGCTAGCGCGCGATGGGCTTGAGCCCAAAGAACCGGTCTACTTCAACTTGCATGTGTCAACCTTGTGGGGCCTGGATTCTAATAGCTAATGCCAGACCCAGGCTCGAGCAGGAGCGTTAGATTCGTCGAGCCTTCTTCTCGCGTCACCAATGAGACCTAGTTAGGTGGCCAGATATGCTTGTATGATATAAGAGGTCAAGGGGGCAAGCCAAGCAAGTGTTAAATTAAGCTAAATGTCCTCTATATAATACTTTTATACATACTTCTCTAGAATCTGATTTACAATGCTATAGTATTAATGGGTGTTGTAAACATATTTTGTTGGAAGTGTCCTCATGGATGCTGAATATGAGTTGTATTACAGATGAGAAATCAAAGACCGACAATAAGTCTCCTCTAGGTTTATATTATGTAACCCAGAGGTTATTTTTCTAAATCCAGCTCTTATGAGGAACTTTGCCTCTAGTAGGCAGAATGACAAACATTTCGAACCAGGTATGAGCTTGTAGCCTATTGGTTGCCCAGCATGATTTATGGTCCTTGTGTTCCTTATCCGATCGACATGCAAAGAACAGCTTATCAAAATACACTATGCAAGCAACAGTTTAACAGAAAGTTTAGAATGCAAATGCTTAATTGATGTGTGGTTCGGAGGCTGAAAATAACAGGCTGAAATGTCACGTGCTTGTACATAGACACGTGCCTGGAATAATCAAAAGCAACACAATGAAGTTAGGAAAAGGAAAGCGATCTTTAGCAATTGATGTAAAATTAACAGGTCAAAAGGGCATGTCCCAATGATATGTTGCAAGAAGCTGATGGAAGTGAATAGGTAAGATTGCAAGATCCTCAAGCAAAATTCCTTTGATTATACGACAGGAAAGGCCTACATAACACGGAGGGTAAGAATCCCACCTGATTTTATGCCCCATTAGGTTTGCAGTCGACTACCATGTCTATACGGGCAACAAAGAAGTGTTGATGAACTGGCGCATACAAACTAGGAACAATAGTTGTGGCGTATCACCTCTCCACCAAGAACGACTATATGGACGAAGTAAATCTGCGTATGATAGAGATTTTTTTAGGGTGAGGAGAAGAGCTCTCTGAGCTTTGACAATGTAGAGGATGATCTGGACGGCTAATACAATCCCGAATTCTTGAACGGCCTGACCCTTAATGGGCCTCCGCCTCACTCACTTAAACTAAATATAAACTGCCCCGTTATACTGCTAAGAAACATTGACCTAGCTAGTGGGATATGTAAAGGCACAAGGCATGTGGTTCAAAGGATCCATAGGAACACCATCGACGAGGAGACCATGGTGGGACTACATGCTAGGCATAGGGTGTTTCGTCCTCAGACAACTCTTTATCTCTCCAATGAGATGTTCACATTTAAATTTACGTTCCTAGTCAGGCTCAACATTGCAATGACGACCAACAAGGCACAAGGGAATACCATCTCGTTTGTTAGCATGTACCTACCAGAGCCGGTATTCTCTCATGGTCATATGCATGTGGTGTTGTCCAGAAGCAAAGAGCAACATTAAGATCCTCGGTATCAAGGAGAGTGGAAATGATAACACAAATAAATAAAAGAAGTGGAAAAGATACTTAGTAACAACCACGCAGAACATAGTCTACAAGGAAGCCCTAAGTGGTCGATGTCAATGGGCTAAATTTGAGGAGATTTTATGATTATCAAAATATAATGATTGCAAACAGACTTGATAACATGTGTATCTGAAAGTGGCATTAATAAAAAAAAATCTGGCTGCTACTCATCTTTAAACAAAAAATGTGTCTGCGGTCGTCCACCCTTTTGCTTCATCAATTTGCCGCTGGGTGCCATCACCGGAACCAAAGCCCTAGGTTCTGTTAGTCCGAAGCTCCCAACTCCCAACTCACACGACAATGGCGATAACAAAAAAAAGCTGAGTGAAGATGACACGAGGTTTTGGTGAGTACCCATCAACATCGGATGACAAATGGTCGCCGATATACAGGTGAATCTGAATCGTCTTCTCCCTATCGAGGCCCTCAAAGTGCAATGGAGACCACTGCTTGTACTCGCTGACGACGGAGACAACGACTCAGAAGGCGAGCAGCATGAGCGGCATGTCCTGGCTGGCGTCCCACAGGATGACATGGACATCATCCGGGACGCTCGGGGCAGCATCTTCGCCGTTGGCGAGCTGACAGCCTCAATGCATGATGCCAGCTCCATTGCGCCGAGTTTGATTTGAATTTGCAAATTCCGTGAACACAACAGGCAGTGCAGTTTCTCGAGCTGAACGTACTGCACTAATGCGCAGATTAGAAAGCATATATCTTGTCTAAGCTGTAAGACTGGGCGATTTCTTTGACAGAAATCGACCAAGGAAGGCTATGCTATACAAAATGTCCACACTGCATGTCTCGTGTACGTTGGACTAGTGCTTCGTGTCACACCCCATATCCAAAGAGAAGTACTTCTTCGTCCTAAAATAAGTAACTTGTGTTTGTCTAGATTTCACATGTGTTTTGTCTAGATTTCGCATGTTTCTAGTCTTAAAACATGTCTAGATACATAAGAATTTAGAAAAATTCAAATCAAAGCATGCAACATGTACTTTATCCCTGGTTCCCAAGCGCGCTCTTTAATTTCACCTGGCTGGTTTGAGTAGGATGGGTCACACATGTTGTGGACGCTTCATGCGTAAAAGTCTGGTGCATGATACGAGAAACATTAGCATGAATAAATTGCATGCTTGTGTGCAGTAGTATAGTCATGACTATATACATGGCCATAAAATGATCTAGGCATTTTGGCTTGTCTATATATATACTGAATTCCAAACACAGTCTTCCTTCCTCCATTAACAAGCAGTATGAACTTAGCTAGCTATATAGAACTATAGAAGGACGCATATTTTCATGGACAAGTAGATATTCCACTAATTAACACTAGTATGCTATAAGATATCGGAGTGAAACAAATAAACAAGTGTCTATCTTAGAGAATAGAGTAATATGTTGCTTAGCAATCAAGCATCATCCGCGTGACAACAATCACGCAATCACCAGTCCTCGACAACTGTTTAGGTTTGTGTCACAGACTGTGTTGGGTGGCCATATCGGGTTGCATGGGCCGCTGCGAGAAGGGAGCCACAGGCCCATGGCGCAAAGGGAGAACAAGGCAAGATAATGTACCTAAGTGGATCAAGGTGATCGAGCGTGGGGTCGAAAGCGAGGCCTTCAAATATTTGAAGGATAGAATGTGGAAGCAGGTTCAGGGATGGCTGGAGATACTTCTTTTAGCTGGTGGGAAAGATATTCTCATAAAGTATGTTGCGTAGGCTATTCCCATATTCTCTATAGCTTGCTTTAAGTTGCCAAGAGGTCTTTGACATCATATCAATACTTTGCTCCGAAACTTTTGTTGCGGGAATAAAGATAGAAACAGAAAGTGTAGGAGATATGCCCTAGAGGCAAATCATAAATAAGTTTATTACCATAACTTATTATTTCATCATAGGTGCGAAATCCCAAGTTTGTTAAAAAAAGCATTGAGGTTCTTATACTCACCCTCCCAATGAGATTGAACATAAATAATTTTATTCTTCGGGAGACGCACAACATGTGCCTGAAATTGAATAAAAATATCGAACACATTAGATTTACGCTTAAAAAGATAAAGCTAAGTAAAACGACTATAAGCATCAATAAAGCTGACATACTAATTATGTCAACTAACAGATGTTTGGGTGATGACCCACAAGTATAGGGGGTGTATCGTAGTACTTTCGATAAATAGGAGTGTCGATTGCAACAAGGAGCAGAAGGTGTTGACTAGTGGTTTGGAGCAGGAAATCTCTGTAAATACTTAGCAAACGGATTTTTACGGGTTTTGATAAAGCAAGGAAATAAAGTGCAAGTAAACAAAGACAACAAATAATTGCAGAAAGTGGCCCAATCCTTTCTTAGCAAAGGACAAGCCAGTGGTAATACTTGTCAAAGACACATGGGAATACTGTTCTCGAAGACACATGAGAATACTGTCAAGTGCTTTCGTTTTATATAGTTGATTAATCTTCTTTGGTTTTATAAGTGTTATGTGGGTGAACCTATGCTAATGTACCGACCTTACTTGGACTAATACATACTTGTGATTAAACCCCTTGCAAGCATCCACAACTACAAGAAAGTAATTAATATAAAAACCTAACCACAGCCTTAAACTCTGAGATCGTACACTCCCTTGTGCAAAGATTTCCTAATGGGGGTTTAGGTTTCTGTTACTCCAGTAACCCCACAATTATCAGCCAAATACACAATGAATTTCGCCTAGGCCCATAAATAGTGAAGTATCATGTAGTCGACGTTCACATGACACCACTATAAGAATAGCACCACAACTTAAATACTAAACCATTGAATAATACCTCAACACAATTCCACTACTAACAACATGACTTCTCTCATGTCCTAAAGAACTAAACGAACTACTCACGAGACATCATATGGATCAAGATCAGAGATGAGATGATGATGGATAAAAATCTAAACTTAAAAATAATTCAATGGTTCCACTCACAAGCATCAACTACAATAGTGATCAACACCGGGAAAGTTTCCCCTAAGAACTATGCAAGATTCAACACAATTGTTACAGTGGGATGGAGTGGTGATGATGGTGCTGGTGGAGATGATGGTGTGGATGATGATGATGATCCCGATGAAGTATAGTTTGATGTTGGTGTTGATGGAAACTATCTCCCCTCTCCGGAAGGAATTTCCTCGGTAGAAATCTGTTTGCCGGAGAGCTCTTTCTCTCTCTATAGTTTCCGCCCCGCAGAGGCGGCAGAATCTTTTTGTGGTCCCTCCCCTGACTTTAGGGTTTCGAGGAGAAGATATAGGCGATAGGGCGGAGCCAGAGGTGGGCCAGGGTGGTGATACGGCGGAAACGTATCTATAATTTTTGATGTTCCATGCTTGTTTAGTGTCTACTTTGCTTTGCTTTGTCTACACTTTGAGATATTTTTATATGTTTTTTGGAACTAACCTATTAACAAGTTGCCACAATGCTAGTTGACTGTTTTCTTCTGTTTTTGGTTCCAGAAAGATAGAAAATCAGTATTTTCGGAACTGGACAGGACAAAAGCCAAAGTCACTATTTTACCGTGGACAACACGAAGCCAGAGTACGAGAGGGAGGAGGCTCACCAGGGGGCCACACCCCCTAGCGGTGCACCCTAGGGCTAGCCGCGCCTGGGGGGTGCAGCCACCCTGGTGCCCCCTGCCTCGTATCTCCGCCTATAAAGTCCCCCCGATGCCAAAACCCTAAAAACCTGATCAATATTCCACGAAACCGTCTATAGCCGCGGCCACCATCGTCGAGGGGATCTGAAGTTCTTCTCGGCACCCTGCCGGAGGGGAGATCATCCCAGAGGCCTTCTTCTCCGGTATGAAGCGTGAGTAGTTCCACCTTGGACTATGGGTTCATGTAGTAGCTAGATGGTTGTATCTCCTCCTTGTGCTTTCATGTATAGATCTTGTGAGCTCTGTTCATGATCAAGATCTAATCTATTTGCAACCATGCATGTTGTGTTTGTGGGGATCCGATGGATATTGAGATTACTATGTCAGATTGATTAATGGTTTTGTCTATTTGATTCTATCATGTCTGTGTTGTTTGTGATCTTGCATGATCTCCGTTGTTAGTAGCTATCTTGTTTGAGTAGTTGCTAGTGACTCCAAGAGGGGGTATTTATGCTCGATAGTGGGCTCATGCCTCTAGTTTTCAAGGGAAGTGACAAAAATCTCTTCGATGGTAGATGTGCTATTGCCACTAGGGAGAAAACAACGGTCTCTTGTTCATGGAACAAATGGATTGTTTACCTTACACACTTTGCTTAAAGTAGTTGTCTATTGCTTGCAACTTAATACTGAAGGGGGTTCGGATGATAACCTGAAGGTGGAATTCTAGTCATAGATGCAGTTGGATGGCGGTCTATGTATATTGTTGTATTGCCCAATAGAATCTCATAGGATCTTTTTGTCTAGTATTGCATTGTTATGCCTTGCTCAATTCGTGTCAATTGCCCTGCTGTAATTTGTTTACCCTTCATGCCATGTTGTTTATCTAAGGAGAGCACCTCTAGTGAACTATGGACTCCGATCCAATCTTTACCATTGATACATCTTCCGCTGTTATTGTTTACTTGCTGCAAACCATCATCACCTTCCACACAGTACAGTTAATCCTTTGTTACAGCAAATCGGTGAGCTTGACAACCTCACTGATTCGTTGGGGCAAAGTCTTGAGTTTGTGTTGGGCAGGTTTCCATGTTGCTTGCAACACCTTTGAGACGTTTCCTTAACCTCGGTTTCTTACTGAGGGAAAACTAGCTGCTGTGCTCATCACACCTTGCTCTTGGGGTTTCCAATGAAGCGTCCCACGATAGTACTGGGCGCCATCAAACTTCTTTATGGCGTCGTTGCTAAGGAGGCTAAGGACGTCTTCACAAGGGGAGTCCTCATCAACCTTTATCTTTACTTTGTTTTTAGTTTTCTTAGTCTCTTTTGCTTGGTTTTGTTTGCCTCTTTTTATCAAAAACTCCAAAAAAAAATAGTTTAGTTTGGTTTGCTTTCTCTATTCAAAAATACAAAAAAATTAGTTCCTGCTCTATCTTCTGTTGTTTTTGGCTTGCTCCACTTTGCCAAAATAAACTCTGCTGAGAACACCAAGTTGTGTGACTTCACTAGCACAAACAACAATGATTTCCTAAGCACTCATATTGCTCCACCTGCACCTGATGCTTCCTTTTATGAAATTAAGCCTGCCTTGTTGAATCTTGTGATGAGAGAGCAATATTCTGGTGCTAGTTCTGATGATGATGTTGCCCATCTCAATAGCTTTGTTGAACTTTGTGAAATGCAAAAGTATAAGGATGTAGATGGAGATATTATTAAACTCAAGCTGTTTCCTTTCTCCTTGAGAGGAAAAGCTAAATAATGGTTGCTATCTTTGCCTAAAAATAGTATTGATTCTTGGATTAAGTGCAAAGATGCTTTTATTGGAAAGTACTACCCTCCTGCTAAGATTATATCTATGAGAAGTGATATTATGAAATTTAAACAACTTGATAATGAACATGTTGCTCAAGCTTGGGAAAGAATGAAATCTTTGGTTAAGAATTGTCCCACTCATGGACCCACTACTTGGACGATTATCCAGACTTTTTATGCATGTTTGAACTTCTCTTCAAGAAACCTGTTGGATTCAGCTGCTGGAGGTACCTTTATGGGCATCACTTTGGGTGCTGCAACAAAGCTCCTTGACAATATGATGGTTAACTACTCTGAATGGCACACTGAAAGAGATCCACATGGTAAGAAGGTAAATTCTGTTGAAGAAACCTCCTCTTTGAGTGATAAGATTGATGTTATTATGGCTATGCTTGTTAATGGTAAAGCTCCTTTAGATCCTAATAGTGTTCCCTTAGCCTCTTTGGTTGCTCAAGAAGAGCAAGTTGATGTGAACTTCATTAGAAACAACAATTTCAACAATAATGCCTATAGGAATAATGTTGGTAATAGCAAAAATTATAGGCCTTATCCTCCTAATAATGGCAATACCTATGGAAACTCCTACAACAATGCTAAAAGTGCCCCCTGTATACTTGAAGTCATGCTCAAAGACTTTATTAGTAAACAAACCGCTTTCAACAAGACTACGGAGGAAAAGCTTTTAAATGTTGAGAAAAATATATCCTCTTTGTCTGAAGCACAGTCCTCTTTGATTAATAAAATGGCTGCTAAACCTGAAACCATGGAAAGTACCTTTGCTCATACTCATGCCATACAAGTTACTATTGATGAAAATGTTAGACTGTTAGCCCAACCATGGAAAGGGAAGCAGAAATTGATATAAACAATAGTGTGTGCACCATCACCACTAAACCACAAGAAGGCCTAATGAGTCTACTACTAGTGATGCTAAGTTTGATTTTGATATAGATGGTTGCAATATCTCTGAAGTGATTATGTTCCTACAAAAGTTTGATAGAAGTCCTGATGCTAGTGATCGCTTTCACCAAACACATTACAGATGCTCTTGTTAAGATTAAGGAAGAGAAGTTAAAACACAAAGCTTATATTCCTAGTAAAGTAGAAGATAGTTGGGAACCCATTATTAATATGCAAGTGAATGACTTTGATCTCAAAGCTTCATGTGATCTTGGTTCTAGTGTCTCTATTATGCCTAGGAAGATTTATGAAATGCTTGATTTGCCACCTTTGGAAAATTGTTATTTGGATGTCCCACTTAATGATAATGCTAAGAAGAAACCTATGGGGAGTATTAATGATGTTCTCATTATGGTTAACAATGCTTATGTCCCTGTTGATTTCTATGTTTTGGATGTTGAATATAATGCTTCTTATCCTATTACTTTGGGAAGATCTTTTCTTAGAACTATTGGTGCCATCATTGATATGAAAGAAGGCACCATTAAATATCAATCTCCATTCAAGAAAGGTATTGAACACTTCTCTATGAGGAGAGAGAAGTTGCCTTTTTCTCCTCCTTTGAAAGCAAGGTTTGATGTTAATGCTTCCTCATTTGAAAATACTTGATTTTCTTGCTCCTTGTGCCTAACTTAAAGGCGTTAAAGAAAAGTACTTGTTGGGAGATAACCCAAGAGTTTCCTTGAGTCTTGGAAGTTATTACTTCAGTAATGACCTCTCCTTATCCTTTTTGTTTGCTTTTTATGCCAAGAATGACCTTTAATGAGAGGGAAGTAAGATTTGGGGAGTTGCTGTCCCAAAACAGATTTCTGTCCTCCACCATAAATATTCTTGAGGAGTCTCTGTAACTCAGATTGAGCTGAAACTTTACTAATAAATCCCCCAATATGTTATATAACTTTCGTTAGTTCAACACTTTTTGATTTGAGCAACATAAGGTCTTCCAAAAAATCGGTTTCTACCCGCTGGTCTGTTTTGACAGATTTCTGTCATTATTTGCATTTGCTTCTTATCGATTTCTTTTTGAGTTCTCTTTTGGGGAATTGAGCTTTTTAAAGTAAGTTGTTTCAGTAGCTTCTGTTTTTAGTGAAAGTTTTTCTGTTCCAAATCTATGCCTAAGGGTCTATTATCTTTGGAATACACTAATGTTGGTAATGAAGATTGTGTGAAGTTTTGTATGAAGGAAAATTTTCAGGTGTAGAGAGAGAATGATGTAATGAGATGAAGAATGGACAAAAGCTCAAGATTGGGGATGCCACCCCGGTGTCACACCAAGAAATATCCAAGAGGTACAAGCGTCAAAGCTTGGGGATGCCCAAGGCATCCCCTTCTTCATCAATAAAAAGCTCACGTCTGTCTAGACATTTCGTTTTTATTGTTTCATGCACTGTTGTGTTGTTATTGGATCATCTTAGATTTCGTTTGCTTTTATTAGTTTGTTTAGTTTGCTTGAATAAAGTAGTTTGGACCCCTTCTCTCGCTGTGTTGTTTCAAATAAGTTGATTGGTGTTGGAAAGGAGTAGAAAGTTCTTGCTTGAAATAATGCAAGAGGAGCTTGCTTTGACTGTAACTTAGACTTTAGCATGTCATGCTAGGTGTTGTTTTGACCTTATGCTTAGTGATTATTTTTGTAGCATGACTTGTTCCAAACAATTGGGATTGCTTAGTGTGCCTTGAAACAATAATGCTTCTTTTAGCATGCAAAAGCATAGTATTTTGTTATTTTCCTTTGATGTTTTGTTTGGGTTGACTTGGCACATGCTCACACCATGTTTTGACTATGAACAAGTCACCATAGCCTCTATGATCATTTAGTCCTTGACTTGTAGTACCACTCTATGCTTTGATTAGTAATTTTTTGTCGCTCTGCATGATTATGGCCATTATTGCTCTCTTAGTTGGTTGCTCCCAGTATTTTGCTAGCCTCCACTTGTATGAGTAAGCTCAACTCATGCTTCCAACTCCCAAGAAACCAAGTTATTCCAAAGTGTCCACTATAAACTCCTATTCATGGTGTGTTACACCATTCCAAGTATATTCTTGTTTTTAGCTATCTTCCAATTAAAAGTATTTTGTTATGATAAAACTTAGTGATAAAAGCCCTCACAAACTTGATGGCACACTTTATATCCTTTGCCCCTAATAAACTTGAACCATTGTGTCATCTATGTTGTATATGCTTGCACTTATACATTGGAATTAGCAGAACCAGGCTGTCATGGGGAACGTTTTTAACGTTGCACTTGTACTTTGTACACAGTTGATATCATGCTCTTTTGTCTATGGATGTAACCGGTGTGAAATAAAGAGGGAGCTTGTAAGTCATGGAGTTATGTATTTTGTGTTATAGAAACGCCTGGGCCGCTAGCCTAAGCCATGCCTAATCATGGTGGAAACTTGCAGCATCACCATAATGAGCAATCTGTGAAGCATCCTCAATAAAAATCTATGCAAATAGTAAATAAAAAGATCGTTGAGATGCTCATTGTCTGCTTGCCTTGTCATTTTGTTTATGGGATAGCTCCTGTACCATGTGCAAGGGGTACCCCATTGGTGGTTCTCTATGATACACATGTACTTACTATGACAAGAACTTACATGTGTCTGAAGTTGAGTAGCATGAGGTGTGGCCCTTGTATTCAAGGGACATGATGAGATTGCCAACTTATACTTTGTCAAGCATATACTCCATACTTTGCTCACTTTAACCTTAATCACTTCAAGATTCTTATGATAGGGGCAATGAGGGCTGAAAGCTAATAAGTACCATAATTTTTGGAAGCTCTTTTTGAAACTTGAAATCCCTTCTTCCCTTTATGAAGGGCCTTTCTTCCACTATTCTATTGAGTCTCCACCTTCTACCTTTATGCACCATTAAGAGAGCATAGTTGCCATTCTTAGTTCTATGTGCAGTGTCCCAAAACTTATTGATTAACGCATATTGTTGATATTGCTTGTTCTTGTGCTATTTGTATCTAGTCACTCTTATGAACTTTGAAGGTGTCCTATGCATCTATTTGCTACTCTATGAGGGACAAGTTGATTGCCACTATGCCATGTTTTCTGTATGTGAAACAAACAAACATTTTTCAATGCATGTTATTCATGATCTTTGTTCGTAGCCTTTCTTGTTGCATGCATAGTTACTTTGTCTTATTATTAGAACTCCATCTTTCATGCACATGTTTAGATTTCTTTAGTCCCAGCTTTCAATGCTTGCAAATGGTTTGATGTTGGTTTTGATGGTGCATATCACCTCAAAAATTATTCTTTTATCACTTACCTACTCGAGGATGAGCAGAAGTTAAGCTTGGGGATGCTTGATACGCCAGAAACATATGTATAATTTTTGATGTTCCATGCTTGTTTAGTATCTACTTTGCTTTGCTTTGTCTACACTTTGAGATATTTTTATATGTTTTTGGGAACTAACCTATTAACAAGTTGCCACAGTGCCAGTTATCTGTTTTCTTCTGTTTTTGGTTCTAGAAAGGCAGAAAATCAATATTCTCAGAATTGGACGGGACAAAAGCCAAAGTCAATATTTTACTGTGGGAAACACGAAGCCAGAGTACGAGATGGAGGAGGCTCACCAGGGGTCCACACCCCCTGGCGGCGCGCCCTAGGGCTGACCGCGCCTAGGGGGTGCAACCACCCTGTTGGCCCCCTGCCTCGCCTCTTCGCCTATAAAGTCCCCCCGATGCCAAAACCCTAAAGACCCGATCAATATTCCACGAAACCGTCGGTAGCCGCCACCACCATCGTCCCTAGATCGAGGGGATCTGAAGTTCTTCCCGGCACCCTGCCGGAGGGGAGATCATCCTAGAGGCCTTCTTCTCCGGTGTGAAGCGTGAGTAGTTCCACCTTATACTACGGGTCCATGTAGTAGCTAGATGGTTGTATCTCATCCTTGTGCTTTCATGTATAGATCTTGTGAGCTGAGTTCATGATAAATATCTAATCTATTTTTAATCATGCATGTTGTGTTTGCAGGGATCCGATGGATATTGAGATTACTATGTCAGATTGATTAATGGTTCTGTCTATTTGATTCTATCATGTCTGTGTTGTTTGTGATCTTGCATGCTCTCCGCTGTTAGTAGCTATCTTGGCTGAGTAGTTTCTAGTGACTCCAAGAGGGGATATTTATGCTTGATAGTGGGTTCATGCCTCTAGTTTTCAAGGTAAGTGGCAGAAATCTCTTCGATGGTAGAAGTGATATTTCCACTAGGGACAAAACAACGGTCTCTTGTTCATGGAACAAGTGGATTGTTTACCCTATACACTTTTCTTAAAGCGGTTGTCTGTTGCTTGCAACTGAATACTGGAGGGGGGTTGGATGATAACCTAAAGGTGGACTTCTAGTCATAGATGTAGTTGAATGGCGGTCTATGTATATTGTTGTATTTCTCAATCGAATATCATAGGATCTTTTTGTCTAGTATTGCATTGTTATGCCTTGCTCAGTTCCTGTCAATTGCCCTGCTGTAATTTGTTTACCCTTCATGCCATGTTGTTTATCTAAGGAGAGCACCTCTTGTGAACTATGGACCCCGGTCCAATCTTTAGCATTGATACATCTTCCACTGTTACTGTTTACTTGTTGCAAACCATCATCACCTTCCACACCATACAGTTAATCCTTTGTTACAGCAAACCGGTAAGCTTGACAACCTCACTGATTCGTTGGGGCAAAGTCTTGAGTTTGTTGTGCAGGTTTCCATGTTGCTTGCAACACCTTTGAGACGTTTCCTTCCTCCTACTGGTTCTATAACCTCGGTTTCTTACTGAGGAAAAACTTGCTGCTGTTCTCATCACACCTTACTCTTGGGGTTTCCAACGAAGCGTCCCACGATAGTACTGGGCACCATCAGGTGGCCACATCCCCTGTAGGCGCGACCCAGGGTGGCCCGTGCCTGGGGGGTGTGGGCCCCTGTGGTCCAACTCCGTCTCCCCTTCTGGCATCCTTCGTCTTCTGGGAAAATATAATTTTCTGTAGTTTTTCTGGTATTTTTCTGATCTACTCAAAATTGCATCAAAACACCGCTTTTTTCCATCAGAATTCTAACTTCGGCAGCTCATCCTCCAAGAATCATCCAACATGAAAAAATAGATGAAATAACATAAGTATCACTTCTTAATATGAAATATATCAATGAATAGAAGCAATTTATGATATAGAATAGTGATGCAAAATGGACGTATCAACTCCCCCCAAGCTTAGACATCGCTTGTCCCCAAGCGAAAAGTGAGCTCAGTAAACATGTCCGCAGGTTTATGGAGTGAAGTGTTGATGGCTTAGTTGATGTGGAGCCTGTTGGGAACCCCAAGAGCAAGGTGGGAAGAAGCACATCAGCAAGTCTTTCCTCAGTAAGAAACCGAGGTTATCGAACCAGTAGGAGGAAGGAAACGTCACACAGATGTTGCAAGCAACGCAGAGATATGCACAACACAAACTCAAGACTTTTCCCTAATGAATCGGTGAGGTTGTCAAGCTCACTGGTTTGCTATAACAAAGGATTAAACATATGGTGTGGAAGGTAATGGTTTGCAACAAGTAAACAAGTAACAGTGAAAGACGTATCAATGGTAAAGATTGGACCGGGGTCCATAGTTTACTAGAGGTTCTCTTCATAGATAAACAACATGGCATGAATGGTAAACAAATTACAGCAGGGCAATTGACAGGAACTGAGCAAGGCATAACAATGCAATACTGGACAAAAATATCCTATGGGATTCGATTGGGCAATACAACAAGATACATAGACTGCCATCCAACTGCATCTATGACTAGAAGTCCACCTTCAGGTTATCATCCGAACCCCCTCCAGTATTAAGTTGCAAGCAAGAGTGCTTTAAGCAAAGTGTGTAAGGTAAACAGTCCACATGTTCCATGAACAAGAGACCGTTGTTTTCTCCCTAGTGGCAACAGCACATCTACAACCAAAGATATTTTTGTCACTTCCCTTGGAAACTAGAGGCATGAACCCACTATCGAGCATAAATACCCCCTCTTGGAGTCACTAGCAACTACTTGGCCAAGATAGCTACTAAAATGCAAGATCACAAACAACACAGACATGATAGAATCATAAAGACAAAACCATTAATAAAACCAACATAATAATCTCAATATCCATCGGATCCCCGCAAACACAACATGCATGATTGCAAATAGATTAGATCTTGATCATGAACGGAGCTCACAAGATCTATACATGAAAGCACAAAGGAGGAGATACAACCATCTAGCTACTACATGGACCCATAGTCCAAGGTGGAACTACTCACGCATTATACCGGAGAGAAGGCCTCCGGGATGATCTCCCCTCCGGCAGGGTGCCAGGAAGAACTTTAGACCCCCCCGATCTAGGGATGATGGTGGCGGTGGCTACAGATAGTTTCGTGGAGATTTGATCGGGTGCTTAGGGTTTCTACATCGGGGGCTTCTTATAGGCGAAGGGGGAGGCCGAGGCGGTGGCCAGGGGACCCACACCCTGCCTAGGCGTGGGGCAGGGCCCACTCGCGCCTAGGGGAGGTCTGGGCGACCTGGCACGCCTCTCTGTCTCCCCTCTGGACTTGTTCCCCACGGAAAGTTATTGACTTTGACGTTTGTCCCGTCCAATTTCGAGAATATTTCCTTACTAGCTTTTCTGGAACCAAAAACAGCAGAAAACAGGCAACTAGCACTGTGGCAACTTGTTAATAGGTTAGTACCAGAAAACATTTAAAAGCACCTCAAAGTGTAGACAAAACAAAGCAAAGTATATGCTAACAAGCATGGAACATCAAAAATTGAGATACGTTTCTGACGTATCAAGTGTCGATAAAAATAATACAGACAAGAAGCATCATACTTACACAACTTTTAAAGAAAGCAACTCACCATTATATAAGTTAACTTGCAACAAGTATGGGAGCCACAATAAAGATGCATAAAGATAAATCATAATTGGGAATGGCAAACTTTGTTCTTTGTCAGAGAACAGTTGGTAAACAGTTTTTAAGCAAAGCTTTTGTAAATAAGTTTATAACAGGGGTACTCTTTGCTCAAACATAAAAGGCTTTTCACAATGATGGCTTTCAAAGTAATACTCATTCAGATAATAACAATGTGCAAAACAAGGAAGATAAGGAACATGATTGAATAAATCACCATATGAATGATTGAAACACAACAACTCAAATGCTTGCTGGAGGTAGAGAGGATAAAGGTTACTGACTCAACTTACAAGTGAGAGAAAGGCCCTTCACAGAGGGAAATAGGGATTTCAAGTTCATAAAGATCTTTCAAAAGATTATGGTACTTACTAGCTTTAAGCTCTCATTGCCCCTATCATAAGCATCTTGAGGGGATTAAGGTTAAAGTGAACAAAGATGGAGTATATGCTTGACGAAATATAAGTTGGCAATATCATGTCCCTTGAGTAGAGGGCCGCTCCTCCTGCTACTCAACTTTAGTTACCGGTAAGTTCTTGTCATAGTAAGTACATGTGTATCATAGAGAACCGCCAACGGGGTACCCCTTGCACATAATACAGGAGCTATCCCATATCAAAATGAAAAGGCAAGCAGACAATAAGCATCTTAGCAATCTCTTATTTACCATGGGAAAATGGTGCTTTTTCTCGCTGTCCTCTTTTTAATATGTCTCTCTTTTTTTATAAGAAGAAAGCTTCATAGATTGCTCATTATGGTGATGCTGCAAGTTTCCACCATGATTAGGCATGGCCTAGGCTAGCGGCCCAGGCGTTTCTCTAACACACATACATAACTCCATGGACTTACAAGCTCCCCTTTTATTTCACATCGACGACATACACAAACAAAAGAGCATGATATCAACTGGGTAGATATTTACAGGTGTTGAAAGTGTTCCTCGTGACAACACGGTTCTGCTAATCCCAACATATAAGTGCAAGCATATACAACTTTGATGACACAATGGTTCAAGTTTATTAGGGGCAAGAAAATAAGGTGTGCCATCAAGTTCGTGAGAGCTTTACTAACTAGTTTTCACATAACAAAATAATTTTTAATTTAAAAGGTAGATGAAGCTTGAGAATTTACTTGGAATAGCAATAATGCTAATAGGTAGATATGGTGGACACAAATGGCATAGGTTTTGGTTTAAAGGATTGGATGCACGAGAAGTATTCCCTCTTAGTACATGTTTTTGGCTAGCAAGGCTGGGTAACAATCAAAAGAGTTAAAGGAAACAAGCAAACATACAAGTGATAAAGCCAAACATGCTATATTCCTTGAAAACACAAAAGATCTTAACAAAATAATACTAAGCTTATGATCCAATCAAGAAAGAAAATAAATGATACAAAATACATGTAAGTGCTTTTCTCTTTTCCTTTCAAACCTCAAAAAGTGTTGCTACTGACCAGAGCTTGGTTTGCCAAAACTAATTTAGATTCACTAGATGCTCCCAAAGTGATACCAATACTAATCAACAAGATCAATCATATAACAGAGATTGCAAACTAAAATAAGAAGTGCAAAAAGTAAAAGTTGAAGCTTCTCATTAATATTCCATAAAGGCACTCACACCAAGGGATACATAAATAACCAACTAAAAAGAAGAGATACTTCCACAATGCAAACCATCCATATGATAAATTCTCTATTCAGGATAAGCCTCTACTAAAAAGGTGAAAAGATAAAAGATAATGATGTGATACCACGACAGTCCCCCAAGCTTGGAACAAGCCAAGGGGATGCCAAAATCTGATGACGAATTACTCCTTTGGTGGTGGTGGTGTTCCCTTGTCATCGTCAGACTTCCAAGGTAAAGGCTCCTCATCCACAAAGGATGTCTTGGTCTCAAATATCCTGAAACTAGCAGCAGAGCTTATGTGTTTAAACCTAGTCTCATACTCATAGTTTTTATTTTGTATGTCGTATAGTTGTGCTTGCAATTGATTGGTGGTCTGATGGAGTGAGAGGATTTCATCTCGAAGCTCAACAGTCTCCTTCTTGTGCTTGGCGATGAGTTCTGAACTTATGTAATGAACGATGTGCACTTCGCATTCTGCCATCTTCTTATACCTAAAAGCTTCCTGCTCCAGTGCTTCCATCCTATCTTCCAGACTGCCTTCTCCTTTTAACAACTCCTTGGGGTGAACCTTCAACTCATACATGTACGGGTTGATGACATCCGCGGAGGAATCCTCCATGGGTCATCTAGAGGAAGACATTGTGGCTCCAAAACCGAGAATCTGCCTGACAGAAACAGATTGAAACAAAAAAACAGCGAGAACACGATATACGAACCTCGGGGGATCCGGGGGGTTATATATTACGAAGTTTCACTACATAAGGAAGCTACTGTTCAAAAACGGGGCGAAGACGGACTCCAGGGGGCTCACACCCCCTAGTGGCGCAGCCAGCCGGGGCCCACGCCACTGGTGGGTGTGGCCCACCCCGGATCCGTTTCCTCCTCTTTTTCGTCTCATAACCTTCCATATGTAATAAAAACTGCAAAAATATAAAGAGAAAGGTGTTTCGCGAACCTTTGATTTACAACACTTTTACCTATTCAAAGACAGACTCTGCAGATTCTGGAGTTTGGTTTCTAATAAATTCTCCCAGAGTCACCATTTGAATAATATCAACATCTTTATTATAAGAATCTCCAGAAATATAATGTTTGATCCTTTGACCATTCACCACCTGTGTAGTGTTGTCCCTCAAAGAAAATATTTTAATAGCTCCTGAACGATACACCTCCTCAATAACAAAAGGTCCTTCCTATTTTGAGAGTAGTTTCCCTGCAAAAAATCTAAGACGAGACCTATACAAAAGAACTTTCTCACCAACATGGAACTCCCTTTTGAGAATTCTCCTATCATGCCATATTTTTAGTTTTTCCTTAAAGAGTCTAGCATTTTCATAAGCTTCACTTCTCCACTCATCTAAGGTACTTAGGTCAAGCAATCTTTTCTCACCGGCAAGTTTAAAATCTCTATTAAGTTCTTTCACTGCCCAATAAGATTTGTGTTCTAATTCTAGAGGCAAGTGACAAGCTTTACCATAAACCATTTTGTAAGGAGACATTCCCATAGGATTTTTATAAGCAGTTCTATAAGGTCATAAAGCGTCATTCTACTTTTAGCCCATTTTTTCCTAGATCTATTAACAGTCTTTTGCAAGATAGACTTAATTTCTCTATTTGAAAGTTCTACTTGCCCACTGGTTTTGGGATGATAAGCTGAAGCAATTCTATGGTTAACATCATATTTAGCAAGAGTCTTCCTAAAACCACCATGAATAAAATGAGAACCCCCATCAGTCATGAGATATCTAGGCACACCAAACCTAGGAAAAATAATATCTTTAAGCATTTTTAAAGAGGTCTTACCATTAGCACTATTTATAGGTATGGCTTCTACCTACTTTGTGACATAATCAACAGCAACAAGGATACGAGTATACCCTTTTGAAGGAGGAAAAGGACCCATAAAGTCAAATCCCCAACAATCAAAAGGTTTAATAACAAGAGCATAATTCATAGGCATTTCATTGCGTCTGCAAATGTTACCAACTCTTTGACATTCTTCACACGATAAAATAAACTTCCTTGCGTCCTTGAAGAGAGTAGGCCAATAAAAACCTGATTGTAAAACTTTTTGTGAGGTCCTATCTCCAGCATGATGTCCTCCATAAGCATTGCCATGACATTTTCTCAATATCTCTTGTTGTTCATATTCTGGAACACACCTTCACATAATACCATCTACTCCATTTTTATATAAGTGTGGGTCATCCCAAAAGTAATGCCTCAGATCATAAAAGAATTTCCTTCTTTTCTAGGCCGTAAAGGTTGGAGGCAAATACTTGGAAACAATAAAGTTAGCATAATTAGCATACCAAGGACTCTCCCGAGGGCTTACCTTTATTCCAGCCAACTGTTCATTTGGGAAACTATCATTAACAGGCATAGGATCAAAAGAAATGTTTTCCAAACATGACAAGTTAACGGCAACAGGATTTTTAGCACATTTCCTATCTAAAATATGCAGATCAAACTCTTGTAAAAGCAACACCCATCTAATAAGCCTAGGCTTAGCGTCTTTCTTTATCATAAGGTACTTAATAGCAGCATGATCAGTATGAATGGTAACTTTTGAATCAACAATATAAGGTCTAAACTTATCTCAAGCAAAGATTACAGCTAAGAACTCCTTTTCAGTAGTAGCATAATTCTTTTGAGCAGCATCAAGAGTCTCACTAGCATAATGAATAACATTCAACTTTTTATCTATTCGTTGCCCAAGAACAGCACCCACAGCAAAATCACTAGCATCACACATAATTTCAAAGGGTAAATTCCAATCAGGTGGTTAGACAATAGGAGCAGTAGTTAAAGATTTCTTCAAAGTTTCAAAAGCTTCCTTACAATCATCATCAAAAACAAAAGGTACATCTTTTTGAAGAAGATTAGTAAGGGGCTTTGAAATTTTGGAGAAATGTTTAATAAACCTTCTATAGAAACCAGCATGACCAAGGATACTATGAATACCTTTTACATCCCTAGGGCAAGGCATTTTCTCAGTTGCTTCAACTTTGTCTCTTTCTACTTCAATACCTCTTTCAGAAATTTTGTGTCCAAGAACAACCCCTTCATTAACCATGAAGTGGCATTTCTCCCAATTAAGAACAATATTAGTTTCTTCACATCTCTTCAAAACTTCATCAAGGTTGTGCAAAAAATCATCAAAAGAAGTTCCATAGACGGAGAAATCGTCCATGAAAACTTCCACAATTTCTTCACAAAAACCATGAAATATAGCAGACATGCATCTCTGAAAGGTAGAAGGAGCATTGCATAAACCAAAAGGCATACGCCTATAAGCATAAATTCCATAGGGACAAGTGAAGGTGGTTTTCTCTTGGTATTGTGCTCTCACAGCAATTTGAGAGAACCTAGAATAACCATCAAGAAAACAAAAGTGAGTCTTCTTAGACAAACTTTCTAGCATTTGATTAATAAAAGCCAGAGGATAATGATATTTCTTAGTGACTTTATTCACCTTTCTAAAATCAATGCACATCCTATAACCAACCACTACTCTTTAAGGTATAAGCTCATTATTTTCATTAGGCACAACAGTTATTCCTCCTTTCTTGGGGACACAATGAACATGACTAACCCATCTACTATCAGCAATAGGAAAAATAATACCAGCATCAAGAAGTTTTAATACCTCACTTCTTACCACTTCCTTCATATTAGGGTTTAGATGGCGTTGGTGTTCAACAACTGGTTTTGCATCAGGCTCTATGTTAATAGCATGTTGACATATAGTACGAGAAATCCCTTTTAAATCATCAAGAGTATACCACATGGCTCCTCTGTGTTTCTTCAATACTTCCAATAATCTTTCCTCTTCCTTTCCTAAAAATGTAGAACTAATAATAACATGATATATTTTCTTATCATCTAGATAAGCATATTTAAGATCATCAGGTAGAGGTTTTAAATCGAAAACAGGATCCCCTTTAGGTGGTAGTGTGGTATCCAAATCTTCCACAGGTAGGTTATGCTTAAGTATCTCATGTTGATGAAGAAAAATCTCGCCAATCTCATTTCTTTCCTTCATGAAGACCTCAATTTCATGATCTTCCATATACTGCTGCAAGGCATTGTTAGGAGGAAGAGAAACAGCAGCAAGTTGTTCAACCCTGAAATCCTCATTAGACAATTCATTTTCATAAGGAGTTTTGGCAAATTTGGAAAAGTTAAACTCATAAGATTCTCTGTCAAACTTGGTTAAAACTTTCTCCTTCTTACAATCTATAATAGCCCTGCAAGTATTCAAGAAAGGTCTACCAAAAATGATAGGACAAGTCTTACTAGCTTTAGAACCAAGCACTAGAAAATCAGCAGGATATTTAATCTTACCACAAAGAACCTCCACATCTCTTACAATGCCAATTGGACATACTGTCTCTCTATTAGCAAGGTGAATAACCACATCAATGTCCTCAAGTTCACAATGACCAATTTCATGCATAATTTCTTTGTAAAGATCATAAGGAATAGCACTAGAACTAGCACCAATATCACATAAACCATAATAGCAATGATCACCAATTCTAACAGAAAGCACATGGACACTACTTTTCCTAGCTTTACTAGGATGAGAGACAATATTAGAAGCGTCTTCACAGAAGACCATGTCCTCATCTTCTATATTTTTAGTGACAAGATCTTTCACAACGGCTACTACAGGTTTAATGTTTATTTGCTCATCAAGTTCCACAGTTTTCTTTGTACTTTTGCTAACCACATTAGCTATAATAGAATATTCCTTTACCTTAGCAGGAAAAGGGATTTTATCAATATAAGGTTCAGGCAAAATAGGGTCAATAGTACAAACTTCAGTGCTTCTAACAGGAACATGATTAACATCTTTATAAGGTGCATGGTACTTGTTCCACTCCCTTTTAGGAATTTCAATATAAGAGGCAAAAGCCTTAAAGAAATTTGCAAGAACTTGAGAATCAAGACCATACTCATTACTAATATCATGAAAGTCATTAGTTCCCATAAATTTAATGTATTCATAATCATAATTTATACCTGACTTTCTTCCTTTGTTATTCTCCCATGCTTCAGTGTTCTCTTGAATACAGTCTAGAAGATCCCATTTAGCTTCTTCCTTCATGCGTGTGAATGATCCAACATAAGAAGCATCTAATAAATATTTATCATGAAGAGAAAGCCTTGCATAGAAGTTATTGATAATAATATTGTTAGGGAGTTCGTGAATAGGACATTTAAGCATTAGTAACTTCAATCTCCCTCAAGCTTGGGTTGTACTCTCTCCATCACGAGGCCAAAAGTTATAAATTTGATTCCTATCCTTATGAATCTCACTGGGAGGATAGAATTTAGAGTAAAAGGGAGGTACTATTTCCTCTCATTCCATGGACTGTCCATTCTTTAGCAGCTTATACCAGTCTTCAGCTCTTCCTTTCAATGATATAGAGAACACCTTATTCTTAACCTGTTCATTTGTGATACCTGCACACTTAAACAACCTGCATAATTTATGGATAAAAAGCAAGTGATCACCAGGATGGACAGTTCCATCCCCAAAATAATAATTATCCATAACACGATCAACAATTCTTGTAGGTATCTTAAAAGGATCTATCTCAACAGGTGGTGGTTCATCTACTACCCTAACAGTGGTAGTAGTTTTCACAAATAGGAAACCAAGTGGGTTATCCATATTGGAAACAAAGTAACAAACAAAAATAAAAAGCAATACAAACAGTAGAAGTTTCCTTTACCAGTTCCAATCTTCAATATCGCTTCACTCCCCGACAACGGCGCCAAAAAATAGTCTTGATGACCCACAAGTATAGGGGGTGTATAGTAGTACTTTTGATAAATAGGAGTGTCGATCCCAACAAGGGGCAGAAGGTGTTGACTAGTGGTTTGGAGCAGGAAATCTCTGTAAATACTTAGCAAACGTATTTTTAGGGGGGTTTTGATAAAGCAAGGAAATAAAGTGCAAGTAAATAAACACAACAAATAATTTTAGCAAGTGGCCCAATCCTTTCTTAGCAAAGGACAAGCCGGTGGTAATACTTATGAGGACCAAACGTTCTCGAGGACACATGGGAATACTGTCAAGTGCTTTCATTTCATATAGTTGATTAATATTCTTTGGTTTTATAAGTTTTGTGTGGGTGAACCTATGCTAACGTACCAACCTTACTTGGACTAATACATACTTGTGATTAAACCCCCTTGCAAGCATCCACAACTACAAGAAAGTAATTAAGATAAAAACCTAACCACAGCCTTAAACTCTAAGATCCTACACTCCCTTGTGCAAAGGTTTCCTAACGAGGGTTCAGTTTTCTGTCACTCCGGCAACCCCACAATTAGTAGCCAAATACACAATGCATTCCCCTAGGCCCATAAATGGTGAACTATTATGTAGTCGACGGTCACATGACACCACTAGAAGAATAGCACCACAACTTAAATATTAAACCATTGAATAATACCTCAACACAATTTCAATACTAACAACATGACTTCTCCCATGTCCTGAGGAACTAAACAAACTACTCACGAGACATCATATGGATAAAGATCAGAGATGATATGATGATGGGTAACAATCTGAATATAAACAATAATTCAATGGTTCCACTCACAAGCATCAACTACAATAGTAATCAACACCGGGAAAGTTTCCCCTAAGAACTATGCAAGATTCAACACAATTGTTATAGTGGAATGGAGTGGTGATGATGGTGCTGGTGGAGATGATGGTGTGGAACATGATGATGATCCCGATGAAGTCTAGCTTGATGATGGTGTTGATGGCGACGATCTCCCCTCTCCGGGAAGGAATTTCCCCGGCAGAAATCTATCTGCCGGAGAGCTCTTTCTCGCTCTGTAGTTTCCGCCCCGCAGAGGGAGCAGAATCTTTCTATGGTCGCTCCCCAACTTTAGGGTTTCGATGAAAGATATAGGCGAGAGGGTGAAGCCATAGGTGGGCTAGGGTGGCCACACCCCCTGTAGGCGTGGCCTAGGGTGGCCCGCGCCTGGGGGGTGTGGGCTCCCTGTGGCCCAACTCCGCATCCCCTTCTGGCATCCTTCGTCTTCTGAAAAAATATACTTTTCTGTAGTTTTTCTGGTATTTTTCTAATCTTCGCGAAATTGCATCAAAACACCGCTTTTTTCCATCAGAATCCTGACTTCGGCAGCTCATCCTCCAAGAATTATCCAACATGCAAAAACAGATGAAATAACATAAGTATCACCTTTTAATATGAAATATATCAATTAATAGAAGCAATTTATGATATAGAATAGTGATGTAAAATGGACGTATTATTGGGCAGGTCCACACACATTAGAAAACATAAGCTCAAGCGGAGTATGAACTATAAGATTCGACTCTAAAAAAGGAAGCTGATAACTCTTGCCTTGCTTAATGGCATCACAAACGGTTTTAGCATTTTTATTGTACACAAAGGGGAGATCATGATGCTGAATAACATGACGAACTATGGGAGTAGCAGGATGACCAAGACGCGCGTGCCAATGAGTGGACGACACACGAACACCACTAATGGCCTGGGAGACTAGTGGCGCATCAAGAGAATATAGACCATGGTGTAAGCAACCTCTAAGAAGAACGTCCCTCGTATCCCGGTCCTTGATAAAAAAATGAAAACGGTGAAATTCAACAGAAACATTATTGTCACGGGTAAATTGAGGAATAAACAACAAAGTGTAGCGGAAGGGACTCTTAGGATATTAAGGAGATGCAGTTGTTTAGAATTATGAGTAAGAAGTGTAGCTTGACCAATATGTGAGATGTGCGGACCTGATCATGTCCACAATATGGCTCCTATGTGGAGAGCTTGGCCATCTCGTTCGTCAGGTGAGTAGTAGCGCCCGTGTCCATGTACCATGATGGATCAATGGGATAGGATGGAGTGTGTCCATGTTCGTGAGTAGACAAGACAGCCAGCTTATCGTTACCCTTGTCGTTGTTGTCAATGCCCAAAAAGTCCTGCTTGAAGCGGTGATGACAATGTGAGGCGATATTGCCCTCAAGACCACATAGTTGGTAGGCTTGCTGCGCACCACTGAAGGGGCAGTAGGCGCGCGGACGACCATCACCAGTCGTGGGCACGGCAGCGGGACGTGGAGCCTACTAGGGCAGGGACAATAGCTTCCCACTAGTCGGCGGCTTACATGTTTTCCCATGCCATGTGTGACGGCGTTGGGTGACGTGAAGCTCAATTGAGCATGCTAAGACTTTTTACGCTGTTCCGTGGCGAGGAGGCGCAAGTAGAGCTCACGGGGCTGAATAGGAGTCATAAACATTGATATTCTCATCAAGGTTATCATAGTCGGCATCCAACCCATTAATGAAGTAGGTGGTGAATTCCTCAGGGCGGAGAGGCTGACCAATGGAGGCCAGGGTGTTAGCGAGGCCCGTCATCTTGTTGAAGTAGTCGGTGATGCTGAGGTGGTGAAGCTTGAGCTCCCCAAGCTCGGAGCATATGGCATGGGCACGTGCTTGCAACTGAGACGCAAAGCTCGTATGGAGAGCGGACCACGCATCCCGAGACGTGGTGGCGAAGAGCACCAGCGGCGAGACACTGTCTGTAAGAGAGTACTGGATGGCCGAGAGAATGGCCTGATCCTTAGCCACCCACGTGTGGTACGTCGGATGATATGGATGCGGGCACGGTAGTGTACCATCAAAGAACCCCTCGAGGCAGCGGCTGTGGAGAAGAGGCAGCACCTGCGCCCGCCATGCCAGGTACCGTGAGCTTCACTGGGATCAGGTGCGCAGAGTAAAAGGGGGATGACGAAGCCGCATCAGGATCCATGGGAGCAGGCAGTGGCGGTGTGGGCAAGGTGTATCTTGGCGCAGAAAACACCGATAGCAAGGTACCACCAGGGACCAGCAGAGCACGATGATCTCTGATGTGCCCTCACTAGAAGACCCTCTGTATCCCGGTAGTGGCGCAGGTGAACCATTGCCGTAGGGCGATGGGTAGCCATAGTGCTGCGGTGCGCCGGGGCACCATAGCCCAGTGGTGGCGCACCATAGGATGGCGCGGCTGAAGGAAGCCATGCGGTTGGCGGCATAGGGAACCCGCCGCAGGGCGGCGGCGGCGTAGCACCATAGGGTAGATCCATTAGCTCGCCGTAGGTAGGCGGCGCACCATGGGTGGCGAGAGAGGCCCCGTAGTGCACATCGGCCTCTTCCGCTGAGACGGCTTGAGCCCAGGAGGTTACGCGATGCCAGGAAGGTCGACAGCTAGCGTAGTGGAGCAGGGGCGCAGTCTGGCACTCCTATACGAACATGTGCCACACACCAGGATATTTAGCTTTTTTTTGGAAATGGGCGTATTTATTAACAAAACTGTTTAATGCTTACACCCGGCCTCTGTATAACCAAGATGCACACAACCACACGAACGACAGAACTAATGCAAAAAGTAGACAAGCATTACAAGAAGGCACTATCGAAATAAATGTCTAGAATCTAAGGTAGATCAATCCTCAGATCACGCGGCCATCCATGTCGGGAGAAAATATCCCTCGCCGTGTCCTCCAATCGCGTACATCCCTCCACAAATAAGTCGCGAAACTCCATGCGTTGGAGAATATTCCATGATCGGAGGATAGCCGTGGCTCGAGAAATAACCTGCAGAGGAGAAGACACAATGTTATTAAAAATCTTGTCATTTCTACAAAGCCATAGCGAGCATATAATAGCAAGCGCTCCCACCCTAAACAAAGTTCTGTACTTATCAACAATTCCATGCAACCAATTACCAAAAACATTGGTTACAGAACATGGAGGAGATAAACCAGAAGCTATTTGGATGAATGACCATATAGAGCGAGCAAATTTGCAATGGAAGAATAAATGGCGAATTGTCTCATCTTGATGACAAAAAACACATTGTGTACTTCCATGCCAATTCCTCTTTGCAAAATTATCTTTTGTTAGAATTACCCCTTTCTGTAGATACCATGCAAATATGCGTCTTAAGGGGTATTTTCATTTTCCAAATTTTACTATTATCATCGACCGTGATATCAGGTTGGACCAAAGCTTTATATAGTGAGCCAACAGAAAATTTACCACTTTCTAGTAATTTCTATTTGAACACGTCAACACCGTCCGACAATTGTATCATGGATAATCGTAATAATAGATTGTTCCAAGATAACAGTCTAGGTCCGATGAGACTTCTTTTAAAAGACACATTAGAAGGATAGTCTTTCATCACTGGAAATTGTATTCCCTTTGTGTCTAACAATTGAATATAGAGCTGGATATTGTTCGCGAAGAGTAGTTTGGCCAAGCCACTTATCTTCCCAAAACCTAATATGTGATCCATCATTAATCTCGAAAGCACCAAAACAAAAGAAATGTTTCTTGGTGGCCATAAGACCCGCCCAAAAATGTGAATCTCCGGGTTTCCAAACCACTTGAGACACAGCTTTGGATCCCACATATTTCCTCCATAACATGGTTTGCCAAACACCATCTTCTGTAAGTAGTTTAAAAAGGCATTTGCCTAGAAGCGCGGTTGTTTTTGACTTGCATATCGTGTATGCCCAGTCCACCAAACTCCTCCGGGCGGCAAACCACATTCCATCTGGTCAGTCGATATTTCTTTTTCTCACTATCCCCTTGCCAAAAGAATCTTGAACGGAAATAATCCACTTTGTTCAAGACCCCTTTTGATAATTGGAAAAACGAGATCATATACAGTACCATATTAGTAAGTACTGAATTTATGAGTACTAGTCTTTCACCAAGGGATAACAATTTACCTTTCCAACTATTAAGAAGTTTTTGTAGCCTTTTCTCAACAAGTTTCCATTCAGCAATTATGAAACGTCGATAATGAACCGGTGGTTCCAAATAATTGATTGGAAACTGACCCTGACCACAGCCGAAAAGTTCAGCATATAGGTGGGCCTCGTTTTGGGCCTCGCCAAAACGATACAAATTACTCTTATGTAAGTTTATTTTAAGCCTAGATAGCTGCTCGAATGATGATAATATTAATTTCAGATTTTTAGCCTTCTCCAGATCATGTTCCATAAAAAGAATTGTGTCATCGGCGTATTCAAGAATAGAAAGTCCACCATCAATAAGATGTGGAACTACTCCTTCAATTTGACCATCAGCCTTTGTTCTCTCAATAAGGATAACCAACATATCAGCCACTATATTAAATAGTAAGGCGATAATGGATCCCCTTGTCTTAGTCCTTTCTTGGTCTGGAAGTATTTGCCAGTATCTTCATTTACTTTAATGGCAACACTACCCCCGACACAACGACTGAATAAGAGCACGCCACTCCTCAGAGAAACCTTTCATGCGAAGTGTTTGCTGGAGGAAAGACCAATTAACTAGCTACATACAGAAAAACCAGGATATATAGCTAGGCCAATGCTTGGTTTATCGTCCATCACCACTAGTGGTAACTGAACGTCTTAATTAGCTGACCGACATGCATATTCCATATATGTGCATCACTGCATGTTCAGAACACACCATGTGTGAACTCCTAGCTTCACACACCTTGCTTGCCCCATTAGTATTTCAAACAAAAGATCACCATGTTAGACCCGTGTTTAGCTATGTTTTTACTAGTCCAAAAAGAGATTCTAGTACTCCCTCCGACCCATATTAGTTGACTTAGATTTCTTAAAATGCGGATGAACCTATATACTAAATAGTGTCTAGATTCATCTAAATTTAGAACAAATTTGATTCACCCCTCAAGTCTCTGCGCGGCAAGATGTGCCCACGGCAGCAATGGTTTAGCCAAAGCTTTTTAGCCCCCATAGTATTGCCGTGAATCGAGGTCTTATACTGCATGTTCTCTTGCGCCGCGTTGCAGCAGGCTCCGAAATTGAGGCAGTCGTACAGCTGGTAGGATGTTGTGGTCGTTGCAGACGCTCATAAGGTTGGCCTTATTCATCGTCTTGCTCTGACGGTACCATTATAGTAAGACTCGGAGACTCGGCTTCTTTTGTGATGTTTTGTTTTCAGTTTTCTCGAGCATCTCAAATTTAAAAAATAACACATGAAAGCCAATGGTATCCTCGCATAACTTGGCTAACTATTGTTCTTTTGGCTAGGTTAGCTTGGCTGGTTCTATTTCTCTCTTATTTGGAGTCGCTTCTATTTATAGTCAAGCTTCTAATTCATAGGAGCTCATCACAATCTTGTTGGAGTTGGTTATTAGTATTTTGTAGTGTGAATATGACGGTGCATGCAACAAGGGTGAAGTCATGCCTCTTTGCTTTCAATACATACGAACCAGAGAGTAGTAATGATAACTATGAACAGAGTTAGTTGGCCATGACATGGGATGGAGGTGAAACAAATAGATGGAGAAAACATGAATGCTGAGCTCACATATAAATGAAAGCCATTGTAAGTCGGACCCGTCTAACATTTTAGTGTACCCACAACAATCTAGATCAATGAGGGTATATGCATGGTAGAAAGATATCCACCTCGCTAATATTAGGCTAGAATAAGTTATTAGTAGGAAGATAAAATACTGATATTGAGCCATGTTACTGGCTAGGCCGGTCCAAGAATAGCCATGGCCTGCTGACTACGAGGTGACGAGCCATCAGCAGTCGAGTAGCTGTAGTACCTATAGGGTTAGATGTGTATGTATCGTCTCCAGAGTACCCAGCATGCATACTCAGCTAGCGTGTCTCTTGTTTTCTTTTGCTGGAACGAAAGCTAGCGTGTAAGTCTCCGTATCAAGGCCTCGACCTGCTCGTGCGTACGAACACGTTTCCAGGAAACGACCCTCCATCGCAGTGGAATTGATCCCACACGGAAAGAAAAATAAAGTTCTTCTGAAGGTGGGCAAAGAGCGCGGCCACCGGCACATCCCAAACGGCGAAACAATAAAAACTTTGTTGAGAAATGCAGATGATTTCTTGATTATTAATCAGCTGGGAAAAGTTTCAGCTAATGCAAATGATTATATTTTAGTAATGATCGTCAAAGTAAGCATACTGAAAGTAATGACAACACTATTTTAGTATTGAGCCAAATTAGCTCCATATATGTGCACCAGTGCATGTTCAAAACACACCTTGTGTGCACTCCTAGCCTCACACACCTTGCTTGCCCCATTAGCATTTCAAACAAAAGATCACCACGTCAGATCGTTTGTAGCTCTCTGTTTTACTAGTCCAAGAAGAGATTCTATTACCAATAAAATCTCTCTGCGCGGCAAGTTGTGCCCATATGTAGCAGCAATGGTCTAGCCAAAGCTTTTTAGCCCACAGTATCGCCGTGAATCGAGTCTTATACTGCATGTTCTCTTGCGCCACGTTGCAACATGCTCTGCAATTGTGGCAGTCGTACAGCTGGTAGGATGCTATGATCGTGCAGAACGCTCATCAGGTTGGTCTTCTTCATCTTCTTCCTCTAACAGTAACACTATAGGAAGATTAGGCGTCTCTCCTTCTGTTGTGATGTTTTGTTTTCAGTTTCTCTAAGAGTCGGGAAGATTAGGATCTCGCCGGACTCTGCTCGAGGGATGGGGTGGACATGGCCGGAGAAGAGAGCGAAGGGGAGGAGTGGACAGATGAAGCCTCGATGCGGATTGGGAGAGCGGAGGGGGCAAGTTTCCTCCATCCATGGCGCCCGATGCATAGAGGAGGAGTGGAGGGGTGGGGGGGGGGGGGGGGGGGGGAGTTTTCTTCAGCCATTGAGGGCTCGATGCGAAGTGTGGCGGCATGGCGGCGGTAACGGTCGTGCCGCGAGTCTCCGCCACAATTCTGTACCTGTTGGTGGGTGTTCATTTAGCAAGTTAAGTGGATTTGGGCTGGCAGCGCCGTGGGCTGCCCATGCCCACTTACAGGGTGAACCTTGCTTGCCCTATTAGTATCTATCTATTATATAATAAAAGCAATATAAAGGTGTTTTTTGAGACACCAGGTCGATCCACATCATCAAAATTATTTACGATCGTTAGATCTAAAATATATGGTTAAGATTTAATCAAATAAACGTAACATAATTATGTTTTTATATCCATACATTCAGTCGTGTCACGTCTTTTATCTCTCGCGTACACGGTCGTTCTCTGGTCTATCTCCGTAATTGGTTGAAGAAAAAAATAACAAAGACCCTCCCTCGCACATGCACGATTTAACAAGCTCGGAAACTCAAACACGTTAGCCTATCAAACGAGAAGTCACGTCTTCCTTTTTAGTAGGGCGGATCACGCACCCCTTTAATATATTATATATTTTTCTTTACATCCCTAGATAGAAATGAAAAAAATTAAACTTAGCTATGCGCATCTCTTTTACCGATTTATTTAGAATCTAAACAAATCAAAATTATTTGACATTAATAATTGATCTAGCTAGACATGTGGGTATATCTTACACATAAAAGATATGTAATTAAAGAAACCATTTCACCAGAGATCGTACCTACTCCACTATATTCGCATGAACCTGTATACAGAGAGAGTCCATGTCAAATACTACTCTCTCAGTCTGAAAATAAGTGACATAAATTTGTCTAGATTTGTATTTGCCTATGCGTGTTTTAGTGTGTAGTTATATTAAAATTTAGACAAAAGCAAGTCACTTATTCTCCCATAGAAGAAGTACAACACTTGGCAATCGTAATCATTAGATTCCATTTAGCTGGTCCGATCCGCGTTTGATTGTACGAAGAAGCCCTAATTTTTTCCTCGATCTCCCCCTGTCACGCTCTACTCTCTTCCTTAGCATTTATAGTTGAACCCCATTGCTTGCCTCAACTAGACCACCGATTGATGAAGATAGCATTCGCTTCTTCGTCAATAATCTGCAAATATGTGGTTCCTTGCATCCTGATTCCTGAGCCTCTTTGCTACAACCATAGCCCAGCCTAACTCTCTCTGCTACCGGCCGGTTTTCTATTTATCCAAGGAGGCCATAAGCAATAGTTGCACGAGTGAGCATCAAATATGATAGAGTTACAAAACATATGGCCAACGCGCAAAAGATAAGCAACAATGCCCCGTTGAGCCCAAGATATGATAGTTCAACTGAGAAGCTCATCCATAGGACCAATCCCCAAATCATATGCACATCAATTGGTTAGGGGGCATTGTATGCTTATTAGTCGTTTGATATAATATCCGCGGGTCTGAAAACTCAGCAAAGGAAAAACCTATACATCCACATGCTATTTTGAAGCCTAATGATTATGTTATCAATGGGAGGAAAATCGGTGATGTGAAACTTCATTTTATTTGTGCAGTATGAAACTTTGTTAGTTTAATCTACAATGATTCCGTATCATGTTTGGTTTCAAGGTAAAGAATAGGTGCACATAACTATAGGAGCACTACCAACAGATCTGTAGTGACAATTTGATTCCTTATGTTTACAGAGGTAGTTGGTTCTCCTTATTTCATATGATGCTTTTTCTAATAAGTCTATGAAATAATTGAACTAATTGACGACAGAAAAAAATGAGCCATTAGAATATTGCCTATTGTCCTTAGGTATCATACACTAGATGTTGTGCAGAGAATATAAGGATAGACTTGGGATGAAAATGATGCCGGTTTGATTTGAGTCAAGAAAAGATGAATCTGGCATAATTTAGCCTTCACGCTTTGCTTCCTCAAATAGATAATCAATCTAGTTTGATTTTACTTAGATTTGAGTTGAGGGTTTCATTGTTGTGTTGGTTACATTATGCCGGTTTGATTTCCAAATTTAACCAATATAAATGTTGTGTATTTGACCAAATGAAGGTTGCCATGTTTACAAGTACACCTGATTGATGTTACATGAGGATTAATTGAAGTGGTTGATAAGTTGAAATCAACGGCCTTGAGAAACCTATGACGTGGATAGTTTTCACAAAGAGATACATTATTATAAGTGCAGTTTGTCATTTTTAATTCGTAAAAAATAAATTTGTACTTTTTGTTTTTTCTAAATGGAATTCCATCATGGATCTATATAATTAGAGAGTATTAACCGTGTCTCTCACACATCTGGTGTTCTACTTAGCATAGCATGCAGAAAGGCTATAGGAAAAAAATATTTTCATTTACATAATGTATATATCTATATAATATATAAAATTTCAGTTACTTTCGACATATGAAAGATGATACCCTCGCAATTGCGAGGGGCACCTTCCTTGTTATATACTAAAAGCAATATAAGTTTGTTTCTCAAGGCACCACATTAATCCACATCATCAGAATAATTTATGATAGTTAGATCTGAAAACTATGGTTAGAATTTAACTAAATAACGTAACGGAATTTTATTTCCATATACACACATCCAACCTCTGTCACGTCTTTAATCTCTAGCACGGTTGAGTAAAAAACATAACGTGGTCATGTGTGGATTCGTCAAGAAAGAGTCTGTATAAGTTGGTTGTTTCAAAAAAAAAAGTCCATATACAATAGAAAACGTACAAGACAAACTACCTAACGAACCCATGTGTGGTGAGATTTGCCAAAAAAAAAAAGTCCGGATGAGTTACAATAGAATCGTTTAAACCTAAAGCACCTAACAAGCCAGATCTTATTTCTGGTCACGGTACGTAACACATTTATTTACCAATGTATGTAGAAGACAGCTAGCAATATATCATACAGATTAATACGCGTTTTTTTCACTTTGTTGAAATTATGTAACATAACGTGTTTTTGCAAACATTTATGTACTATACTGGTAAAAACAGATCATTAATCAAGCTAACAGTTTGAGAGTTAATATTTTAAAAAAATTTATAGCCAAAAGAATCTAGATGACGTAAAATTCATGCATGCAAGAAAGAGTTGGAGACTGCAGACCCACGGATCTAGCAAAATGCGCCACCGGGTAGCACTACTTCTAAAATAATATAGGTGATATCCAACTGTTCAGGCGAATGTTCGAACGGTACAACGATGAGCTTCCAAAAATTCAAGGTCTAGCTTAAAAATTATTCAACCAAAGTTCCAGAAAGAAAAATACAAATTAAAATGCACAATGATGGCTTGTAAAGTTTTACGATCACAGTTTAGAGCATAATAGAGAAAACTAAGAAAGGCTTCCACATGTTTACATAAAACTTTATTGTTTTCAAAAAAAATCCAAACAAAATGACATGTTTCCAAAGAAATGCTAACAAAATCAAAATTCGTTTAACCATGCCTTTTAAAAACCTTTCTTTTGCACCAAGCAGTGGCAACAACTAATGTTGTTGCACTATCTAAAACTAGGAGTGTGGCCATGTGGCAGAAACTCGAATAGGTTAATCGTCCATGTACCGGTAGGGATTGACAAGTCGTGCATCACAAGACGTGTGAATCATCGACATAGGGTATTTGCCTCGAAGAGTATCAATGAAGTGTGTATATAGTGGATGTGCCTTGAGATATAAAGAGGAGGAGAGATAGAGCACAATGGTTATGGTGGATAGCGAACCGTGGGAACTAACCGCTGAGAGAATGGTGTACACCGCGCATGTTTTAGTGGATTCTTGGAAGCATGGGAATCTTGTAGTAACAATAATGATATAGTACCTTGCCAAGGATAAAAATCAACAGATGATATATGCAATATGATCTTAAAGAAAACACACTTACCAATGTATGATACATAGATTAGATTAACCACATTAAATGTTTATGTGACTATTTCTATTTGGCACAAAGCTTAACACGAAGTGTGGGAAAAGACAAAATCGAAAATCATCCACAATGTGATACATGTACATGAAGCCTTCGCAGATCACGAGTTGATGAATAGTATATTATCCGAACTAATATCGTTGATCACAACTTTTTTAGGGACACAATTCTCAAAAGACAAGCTTCCACATTGTTTCTTAATCCCTTAGTCTGCAAGGAGTGAATCGAAATTTATAAAGGACATGTATAATGTAATTGGTTCCATGAAGTAAACCATTATGGTCACACCATAATGATGATCGAGCCAACCTTATTAGTAAGACTATATCTCAACTATCATGACTGACGTGACAGGTTGATCTATGGTTGCTTTGCCTCTTGATGTTCTATGTTAGATGAGTTGGTAGGGATGGTGGACTATTGACCCGGTGCCCATACAAGCTAAAGACTTTGATTGTTCCACAAAGAAGTGAGAAAGTTAAATACTTCGCTATTTCGACCTTGCTAAATCATCTCTTTAACATAGATTTGGAATCCGGTCAAAATGTGGACATGCTCGTCATCTTGGAAAATTACAAGAAAAAGTATTAATAAATTACAACGCACACAAATAAATCAAGAAATTCACACATATATCTCTCTTTGTCTATGTGGACTAAAGAACTCTAGGGTTTTACTTTAGATGCATTAAAAATAATGCCCTCGCAATTGCGAGGGCCACCCTGCTAGTTTCAAAAAAAGATCACCATGTTAGACCATGTTTAGCTATGTTTTTACTAGTCCAAGAAGACATTCTGATACCAATAAAATCCCTTCGAAAGCACATGCCCCTCAACTCTCTGCGTGCGGCAACATGTGCCCATAGCAGCAATGGTTTAGCCAAAGCTTTTTAGCCCACAGTGTTGCCGTGATTCGAGGTCTTATACTGCAAGTTCTCTTGCGCCGGGTTGCAGCATGCTCCGCAATTGGATGTTCTGGTCGTGCAGAAAGCTCATAAGGTTGGCCTTCCTAATCGTCTTGCTCTAACGGTACCACTATAGTAAGACTCGTAGACTCGGCTCCTTTTGTGATGTTTTGTTTCCAGTTTTCTCCATCATCTCAAATGTAAAAAATAACACACGAAAGCCAATAGCATCCTCGCATAACATGGCTAACTATTGTTCTTTTGGCCAGGTTAGCTTGGCTGGTTCTATTTCTCGATCTCTCTTATATGGAGTTGCTTCTATTTATAGTCAAGCTTGTAACTCATAGGAGCTCATCACAATCTTGTTGGAGTTGGTTATTAGTATCTCGTAGCGTGATTATGACTGCGCATGCAACAAGGGTGAAGTCATGCCTTGGTTTCCAATCCATGCCTAACAAAGAGAAGAAAAAAGGAGATATACTTTGGGTTAAGGATGCAGGCGGATGAGCCGCCGGCGCGTCCGCTCTAGAGCCACTTTGTCCGTGCACGCTAATTTGCAAAATAAGCGGCTCCTGGATCCGCTAATTGCGTTGCCCACTGTGGCTGGTGGACAGAGTGGACAAGCCGCTCCTGCTATGTAGATAGCCTCTACAGCTAATACTTTCCAGATCAAGCATTCAGTACAAAAGACCCTAGTTAAACAAGTACACAAATGAAACTTGGGCATCGATCAGTAAATAGAAGAATCCATTGCCGTTACAAGCAATAGTGCACATATTTCAAGTAGCAGTGAAAAAACTTGATACTTTTACAATCAGTCATAAAAACAATTTCAATTGATTTGCCGCAAAGATTATCAAATGAGCATATTTCAACAATTTCTGCTTGTGCCACCCTCTCCTGCACTCTCTGCTTGTAATTTGGTATCAGAGCATATCCGCTCTTGGTTCCTGTGGTGATGGCGGGGGACGACGTTGCTGAGAAGGCCAAGGCGATGGAGCTGGCGAAGAAGACGGCGAGTGGAGCCATGGTGACCAGTGGCTTAGGCGGTGCGGCGGCGGCGACTGCGGCGGCCGCCGGCAAGGTGTCGGTGCCGATGCTGACAAGGACGAACTACGCAGCCTGGGCGTTGCGGATGAAGTACATCATGTGTGTACACGGCGTATGGGGTGCCGTTGATCCGGAGAGCTCGGCCGCGGAGGCCAACGGGAGCAAGGAGGAGATGGCCATGACCATCATCTCCCAAGGCATCGACGACGAGACGCTGCTGCGAGTTGCAGAGAAGGAGACCGCAGCGGAGGTGTGGGCAGCGCTGAGCTCCATGCATGTCGGCGCCGAGCGCGTCCGGGAGGCGAGGATCCAATCCTTGCGCTCAGATTTTGATGGCCTTAAGATGTCTTATGCAGAGTCCGTGGATGACTTTGCGGCGAAGTTCACGACCCTCGTGGGTCGCATACGTGAGCTTGGAGACCCGATGGAGGAGAAGTATGTGGTGAAGAAGCTGCTCCGAGTCGTTTCCAAGAAGTACATCAATGTTGCTTCTTCCATTGGGTTGTTCTGTGACGTGAACAAGATGTCCATGGAGGAAGCCTTTGGATCGTTGAAGGCGCACGAGGAACTCCTCAAGGGACAAGAGGAGGAAGGAGGAGAAGAGCAACTTCTGATGACAAGGGGACATGGCTCGCCGCGAGGACGTGGCCGCGGTCGTGGCCCTGTTGGAGGCCGCAGAGACAAGAGTGAGGTAGAGTGTTACAACTGCCATGAATTTGGACACTTTGCTTGGGAGTGTCCTGAGAAGAAGAAGGAGGAGAAGGCCTTGTTGGCTAATGGCTGCGTCGAAGACGAACCAACCCTTCTTTGAAGCTGCGTGAAGAATGGATATCAAGATTAGGGGGTTGATTATTGGGTATAATCTTTATATATGTATCAGCATATTTATTTCTGTATCTGCATTTTAGCTAGTTGTGTCAGTATAGGTCTGTAGATGTACGTGTGATACGTATGAGCTGATGGTTTCAGCTGGAAGTGCATGCTCGAGAGAGGCAACGGGCGGCATGAAGCCGGCGTCGCTGCCGTGTGAAACGGTGGTGCATGCTGACGTATTGAAGCCAACAGTCTGTATAGGATCTGTCCTGAGATTCAGTCTTTGTCAGTTATTTAGTTAGCGCATGTGATAGAGTTTGTTAGCTAGCCATGCATATTTGGCCGGGTCATGCGTTGGTGGCCGGTACGGTGGAGTGTGTGGAGTTAGTGGGTGCGTGTGTGGCCTACTTAAGGCAGTAATGTAAGCATGTTTCTTTGGATGTTAAAAAATACAGAGTAGGAAAAGCCGCGAGGGCACCAAAATTCCTGCGTGCTCTGTGCGTGTTGTGTGAGGCAAATAGAGAGCTAGCTAGCTACGGGAGTTGAGAGAATCAACTCTATCAGCCACCCTCTGCTGCATATACTCAACACTATATCCTCCATCCCACATTTCAGTACTATAGCCTCCATCATGGCAGTTGGTTTTCAAAAGTAGCATCTGGTTCACCGAAAAAGCAATTCGAATCAATTGCTTGAGAAGTAATGATCGTCAAAGTAAGCATACTGAAAGTAATGACACCACTATTTTAGTATTGAGCCAAATTAGCTCCATATATGTGCATCAGTGCATGTTCAAAACACACCTTGTGTGCACTCCTAGCCTCGCACACCTTGCTTGCCACATTAGCATTTCAAACAAAAGATCACCACGTCAGATCGTTTGTAGCTCTCTTTTTAACTAGTACAAGAAGAGATTCTAGTACCAATAAAATCTCTCTATGCGGCAAGTTGTGCCCATATGTAGCAGCAATGGTCTAGCCAAAGCTTTTTAGCCCACGGTATCGCCGTGAATCGAGTCTTAGAGCATCTCTAGTGGCTTGTCTATATGCCCGTCTAAAGAGATTTGGACGACCGTGGATGAAAAAAACCTTCCCAGTGGCTAGTCTAAACGGACGTCTAAATTTAGACATCCTCCTAAACCTGCTACCCATCGTTCATATATGGACGACGGTGCCACGGCCGTCCAAAGCAACTTCTCGACCCGGGAGCTCACTCCCATGCCCATCCGGAGAAGTTGGAGACGTAGGACGCAGGCGGTACTCGCGCGAGGTCGCCGTCCCTCTGCTCGTCGGCTCCATGTACTCTACAGTGTAGCCGGGCGCGGTCTCATCTGGTCCTGTTGGGGACAGGCTCGGACGTGGAGGGGGGCATGGGGTCGCGTGAGGCGTCGGGCCTAGCGGCAGACAGGGAGGAGAATGGGAAGGGGCATGGCGGCGGTAGGGGAGGAGCAGCAGAAGGGACATGGTGGAGGGCTACAACTACTCCGATGGTTTTGAAAAGAGGAGGCCCGTCTAGTACTGAACTTGTTGCTGCTTGTGCATCGATACAGAATATAGAGATAGGATTCTCAACATTGCTTGTATCCCTGCATAATATACAAATATTTGCTTGTATTGATAATCATGTTGTCTTGTTTGCTATTGAATATTGCTTCTAAATTTTAAAGGTAGTTATAAAAAATTTACTGAAATATTGAAAAGAGGATGTAGACGTCCTATATATAGACGTTCCACTGAAAAACTAAGATCGTCTATATTCTCTCTCTTTTTAGACGGTCATCTATACAGACATATAGACATCCAGATTTAGATGTGCCACTAGAGATGCTCTTATACTGCATGTTCTCTTGCGCCGCGTTGCAACATGCTCTGCAATTGAGGCAGTCGTACAGCTGGTAGGATGCTGTGATCGTGCAGAAGGCTCAAAAGGTTGGCCTTCCTAATCCTCTTGCTCTGACGGTACCACTACAGTAAGCCTCGGAGACTCGGCTTTTTTTGTGACGTTTTTTTTTTCAGTTTTCTCCATCATCTCAAATGTAAAAAATAACACAGGAAAGCCAATAGTGTCCTTGCATAACATGGCTAACTATTGTTCTTTTGGCTAGGTTATTAGCTTGGCTGGTTGCCTGGTTCTATTTCTCTCTTATATGGAGTTGCTTCTATTTATAGTCAAGCTTGTAACTCATAGGAGCTCATCACAATCTTGTTGGAGTTGGTTATTAGTATTTTGTAGCATGATTATGGCGGTGCGCGCAACAACGGTGAAGTCATGCCTTTGTTTCTAATCCATGCCAAATAGAGAGAAGAAAAAAGGACGAATACTTTGGGTACATGCATAGAAATTGAATGACAATAAAAAATGTTAGTTGGTCATGCGTATCAACATGGGGCAGATCAATATAAGCCAAATGGATCTCGAAAATAAGAATATAAGTCGGTATATAAATCAAAGCCATGGTCAGTCCGACTCGTTTAAGAACAGATACACGCTAGACAAATGAAGACATGATCAGTAGAAATTTGGCCATGTGTATTTGGAATTCGTGCTAACTGATGTCATTAGTTTTTTATCTCCTTCGGATATAAAAAGCTTATATTGTGTTATAATTTATTAGTGAAGCATTGAGGTGTTGCACTACATATATGGTGCAAGAAAAAATAGAAGCCACAGCAACGCACGGGCATTCAACTAGTGATAGTTAGATTTAAAATATATAGTTAAGATTTGACAATAAGTTAATAGCTATGTAACCATGCAAATTGGTTTGACACAGTCATGAGTTAGATATAATATACCAAACATGTCCGCACAAGATGAGCCAGAAAAAATTGAGACGGGCTAACCAAATAAAAAAAATGATCCATCCAAAAAACCAAAAACGATCGTTTTGTGCATTAAATAATTGAGCCTAACACGACTCCTTCTAGCATATATCCGGCTAGCTAGATGCACAAAATAGAATTCGTAGTATAGTCCATCTAAGATATCATGACATCCCGATGACATCAGCAAGTGCTACGGTTTGTACTTTTAGCTTGCAACAGAAGTAAAATTGTTCCCACAACAGAAGTAAAATGCGATCAAGCAAAATCCATGTAATTAGAGGCGGAATGAAATGGTCAATTGTTTTAATAGAGAAAATTTGTTACAAACTATACTCATTCTGTCCCGAGTTAAATGCCGCAGATTAGTTTAGATTCGCGTGTACAAACACGATCAAGAAAAATCCACGGAATTAGAGGCAGGAGGAAATGGTCTACTATTTTAGATAAACAGAAAAAAATTGTTACAAACTAACAATACTCAATCCATCCCAAGTTAAATATCGCAGAATGGTCTAGACTCGTATGTCGTGCAGATTTATACATGAATGTCACGAGATAAAGATAGATGCGTATCTAGCCAAATCTGCGACATCTTTTTCCGGATAGAGGGAATACATAATTTCCCACAATAAAAAAATGAACACAACCAAGTAAATTCATTAAATTAGAAGTATGATGAAATAGTATACTGTTTCTGGAAAAAAAACCATAAATTACATGGCCTTCATGTTGATTGCAATAGTGAAATATTTCACTCCATGAATACGACAAGGTCTCAAAAAAAGAAATTATGGTGAGCCAATATTTTACTTTATTATTCAATATAAAAGATAACCACACATAGAAAAATACATGCATATGCGCCATAACTATGAGTTCATAAGTATAATAGATCATGTTTGCCTTGCACTATCTTAGAGAGCTAGATTTTAGGGCGAGTCCACATAGTTCACTATATATCTGTACTATTTTTATAATTTAATATTATATTTGTATTCACTCAATTACAGAGGAATAATAAATGATAAAAAATGTGAATACAGCTCCTAATTTTCTTCTAACATATACCCACAAATAATACATATTTTAGGACCCCTATTCATGGATAAAACTTCGTATATTTGTCATACATACAAGCACATGACCAACATCTATATACACATAATTACACTACGTTGTCACGACTCGCTTATAGAGCTTTGAGATTGACAATGATACCAGTTGACTCTCTACAGACAAGAACACTAACTTCTATACGGACAAGTTCAGCGCAACGATATATTTTGTTCACATGCAAAAATGCCCTAAATTAGGCCATTTGTCTATTTGTAAAGGGATACACAGTGAAGAAAAGTATTGTGCTATAGACAACCGATAGCATTCTCCGCAATTGAGGCAGTCGTACAACTAGCTGGTAGGATATTGTGGTGGTTGCAGAATGCTCATAAGGTTGGCCTTCCCCATCGTCTTGCTTTAACCGTACCACTACAGTAAGCCTCGGAGACACGGCTTCTTTTGTGATGTTTTTTTTCAGTTTTCTCCAGCATCTCAAATGTAAAATATAACACATGAAAGCCAATGGTATCCTTGCATAACTTGGCTAACTATTGTTCTTTTGGCAAGGTTAGCTTTGCTAGTTTTATTTCGCTCTTATTTGGAGTTTCTTCTTTATAGTCAAGCTTCTACTACTGATTTATGGGAGCTCATCACAATCTTGTTGGAGTTGGTTATTAATATTTCGTAGCGTGATTATGACGGCGGGGAGTTGTGCATGCAACAAGGGTGAAGTCATGCCTCTTAGCTTTCAATACATACGAACCAGAGAGTAGTAATGATAACTATGAACAGAGTTAGTTGGCCATGACATGGGATGGAGGTGAAACAAATAGGTGCAGAAAACATGAATGCTGAGCCCACATATAAATGAAATCCATGGTAAGTCGGACCCGTCTAACAATTTAGTGTACCCACAACAATCTAGATCAATGAGGGTATATATTTGCATGGTAGAAAGATATCCACCTCGCTAATATTAGGCTAAAATAAGTTAGTAGGAAGAGAAAATACATTGGGACGTTGGAGGAAACTGATATTGAGCCATGTTACTGGCTAGGCCGGTCCAAGAATAGCCATGGCCTGCTGATTACGAGGTGGCGAGCCATCAACTGTCGAGTAGCTGTAGTACCTAGAGTGTATCAAATGTGACATGTTACTCCCTATCTGGGAGGATTGCGAACGCAATGTGGAAAGGAACTCGATAAAGTTCCAACAACCCTTGAAAACTGACGGACATAGATTTTCTAAACTAAAACTTATCTTGTCTAAAAAACCATTTTAGAAAACCAAAAGAACCGGAATTATTGATCCATGGTTACATGGCACACACGCAACTATAGAAGCTGCTAAGTATATTCATACTCAAAGTATCTTCTTAAACTCTTGTAGACTTTGAGACTTACAACAAAGAGGACAATGTCAAAATCTAGGACGAATAAGAGATGTATTACGAGGAGCCAAATCTTTCAGGAGGCATTAAAGGCATTGATTAGCCGAGGGTGTAGTTTGTAGGCTAGTGTAGATGAGCCGAGCAACATAGACCTACTTAAATAAGTTGCTGAACTCCAATGATACTAAGCTTAGTGTTGTTGTTGATGATTAAGCTAGCTAGTTTGAATTTCTATTCAATTGTGAATCCTCATTGGAACGAGGAGGATTTCAAATCATTCACATTTTTGGTTGATAATAATGAACACGTAAAAGTTGCGAAGATGCAATATTTCTGTTGTACCACTCTGTGGGATATGAAACGACACTTTGTGAATATTATGTCAACGACTTGCGGACTAGGTCACCGCAGGAACCTTGCAAAAATATGAGCTGATCCATGATGAAATAGCATATTGTGAACTAGAAAATGATTTTTGGAAAAAATCACGAGCAAACTAAAAAGCACCTGTTGTTCAAATTTTACTCACTGCTTCCTGCTGAACCTGTAATTTGTCTATTTAACGAGCGGTGCCTAGGAATCTTCGAGTTGCAACCGAAGAGTCTGCCCACGCGAATGCTTAGGTGATGGCACAAGAATCTCATTGCACACGAACTGCACTTTCTTCCCCATTCCACAGACCACAGTCACGCCGTTTCGAGTCGGGTCGGTCACACATGTTGTGCACGACGCATGCTTCGTTCGTGTGAGGATGCCTGTGGTGGCACGAATAAATTGCATGCATGTGTGCAGTAGTATGCTCATGACTACATACATGGCTATGGAATGATCCAGGTATTTGGCTTGTATATATAATTCATTGTCCCAAAGAGCGTTCCTTCATCCATTAACAAATAGTAGGAAAATAAGCTAGCTAGCCCTGCACAGAGCTATAGGTGGACAAATGTAAGTGTTCCTGAACAAATGCTACGAGATGTTGGAGTGAAACAAATAAACATCCGTCTTACAGACAGACCATCCGCAGGACAACACTATCACACAACAAGCACTCCTCTGCGACCGTACGCATCGTGAGCATACCTGTTAGGTCAATTGGAGGTGATGACACGAAATATTGCCATTATGCTCCTCATGTTAGGCTGCATCAAATGGAACCTCGGACCGAAGTTGTAGGTGCCGAGTCTGTGTTCAGACCGAAGTTGGAGGTGCTGAGTATGTCTTGGCATCTAATGCAACCTCGGATGAAGGTGCTGAGTCTGCGTTCAGGCCGAAGTTGGTGGTCATAATGACCGAGGACCAGCAGCCCACCTTCTTCCTCGCCAATCCGGTCAAGAGCCGAGCAGCCGTCAAGGTAGACTCACCACCACACCCCGCCCGCTGATGCTAAACAACATGTAGTGGTGTATATGTTCTCCTCGTATACGTGTTGTAACTTGTACACGACAATCCTCTCTCAAGTTACAACCAGAAGTAAACGAAAAGCAAGTACAAACGTATACATGGCACAACGGGTTATGACTATGATATCTCTAATCATAAGTCACGCTGCCATCCATGTCTAGAAAATATATCTCGCGCCACGGCTTCCAAACGCCTACACCCCTTCGCAAAGAAGTCTCGGAACTCCATCCGTTGAAGAATTATCCATGATCGCAGGATTGTCGTGGCCCGAAAGGTAACCTGCAATGTAGAAGACATCATATTATTAAAAATCTTGTTATTACTACATAGCCATAGCGACCAAATAATGGCAAGCGCTCCCATCCTAAAAACAGTCCCATATTTATCATCAATCCCATTCAACCAATTATCAAAAACATTAGCAACCGATGAAGGGGGAGATAAACCAGAGGCCACTTGGGTGATTGACCATATAGTACGAGCAAATTTACACTGGAAGAATAAGTGTCTAATTGTCTCATTATGATTACAGAAGACACATTGTTTGCTTTCTTGCCAATTCCTCTTAACAAGATTATCTTTTGTAAGAATTACCCCTTTACGAAGATACCAAGCAAATACTTTTATTTTCAGGGGTATTTTCATTTTCCAAATTCTACTATTATCATCAACTGGAATATTTGGTTGGATCAAAGCTCTATAAAACAAATCAACAGAAAATTTACCATTATATAATAGTTTCCATTTAAATTCGTCCACACCATCCGACAACTATATCATAGACAGTCTCAATAAGAGATTGTTCCATGATAGTAATCTAGGACCAATTAGACTTCTACGGAAAGAGACATTAGGAGTATTATATTCCATTACCCTGAAAAGTGTACCCCCTTTATGTCTAACAACCGAATATAGAGCAGGATATTGTTCTCTAAGGGGCATTTGGCCAAGCCATTTGTCTTCCCAGAACCTAATCTGTGATCCATCCTTAACTTCTATATTGCAGGTTATCTTCCGGACCACGACAATCCTGCGATCATGGATAATTCTTCAACGGATGGAGTTCCGAGACTTCTTTGCGGAGGGGTGTAGGCGTTTGAAAGCCGTGGCGCGAGATATATTTTCTAGACATGGATGGCAGCGTGACTTACGATTAGAGATATTATAGTCATAACCCGTTGTGCCATGTATACGTTTGTACTTGCTTTTCGTTTACTTCTGGTTGTAACTTGAGAGGATTTTCGGCTGTGTGCATCCTAGTTATGCAGAGGCCGGGTGTAAACATTGTTTTGAGTAATAAAACGCCCATTTCCAAAAAAAAAAAAAAAAACGTGTTGTAACTTGTACGCATCCCACTTGGGGTTTAAGACTTCCAAGTCCTCGCAGACTTGAATTTCAGTTCTCTTAGTTTGTGCTGAGTTAATATATTTCTAGTTAATAATGTCTCGTTAAAAACTGTTTCTAGCTTCTTCGTTTTTTAAACAAGAGCACAGCGCGGCCTCTGTACCGAAACTATATACACAGCCTTGATTTTTTATCTTTTTTAAGGGGACTTTAATTTTATATCTTTTTTTTTTGAAACTGACACTTATTAATTAAACCACATTAATAGAAAGAGAGTTGTCAAAAATGCAATACAAAACAGAATGAAAAATACTATCGAAGAAAAAACACTAGTCTTAGCTAGAAAACATGCACGGCCTCATTCACACAACGCTTCACGAAAGACACCGACGAGAAGCAAGCCACCATATGTTTGATTACCAACCAAAATCCCAACAGAGGACCGATTCATCGCATGGGAATTGATTCTTTGGATCAAAGACAAGTACTAGTCTAAAGCAAAAACCCACGCTGTCAAAACCTTCGTCACGAGCTAATAAGACAGCTCGGTGAAGGGCCAATGCTTCCGCGAATTCGGGTGCTGCAATCACCTCCTGATGCTCACGGCAGGCAACAACAAAATCACCCAGGTGATTGCGAATTAAAACACCCGCGCCATGCACCTTGTACCCTCAAAGACAACATCATCATACTTCACCAAAATCGTCCCTGATGGAGGCAGAGTCCATGTTAGACGAGACAAATTGGACTCACACCTTTTCTTGTGGCTAGGGATGGACTTTAAGGTTCTCTCTTATTAGATCAACGTAGGCTAAAGCTTTCCTAAAATTACGAATTGGGCAAGGTTTGTATGTAGAATTCTGCTTCTTATTACGGGCCTCCCAATATACGAGAAACCCAGTGCCAATATCATTGCCTGTTGCTGAAAAGAACGGGCCAAAAAATCAAACGGCCACTTCTTCCATGAAGTGAAATTATTCCTGTTAAGCTGCAAAAGAACAAACTCTTTGATTTCATGCCAAAACTGTCGCAAAAATTAACACAGGAGCATAGCATGTTCCATGCCCTCTGTTAGGAATAGACAAGTTATATTCCTCTGAGGGCCAAATGCCACAATATATAGTACAGGTACATGTACAAATATGCAGGAAACCCCCTAACATATGGGGAAACTACAATATACAAATATATACATCTAACATCCCCCCTCAAACTCATGGTGGATCCACAACACTGAGTTTGGAGAGTAAGAAATCATGCTGCGCTCTGGTCTGTGCCTTCATAAAGAAATCCGCCAACTGTAAATCAGAAGGCACATACTGAAGCGCAACAACCTGAGCCTGCACCTGAGCACGTGTATAGAAAACATCAACACCAATATGTTTGGTAAGCTCATGCTTGACCGGATCACGTGCAACACTAATAGCACATGTACTGTCAGACAAAATCAGAGTGAGTGTGGTAATAGAGACCCCCAAATCCGCAAGTAACCACCGTAACCAGGTCACCTCAGCAGTCAATAAGGCCATAGCACGCAACTCAGCCTCAACACTCGAACGGGAAACCGCTGTCTGTTTCTTCGTCTTCCAAGCAATGAGCGAACCACCAAGAAACACACAGTAAGCAGAAAGTGAACGGCGATCCGAAGTATCACTCGCCCACGTAGCGTCCGAATAGCACTGGAGCTAAAGGGAGCTGGAGCGAGGAAAGAAAAGGCGACGAGTGATCGTACCACGAAGATAGCGAAGAACACGGAGAAGATGACTATAGTGAACAGTGGTAGGAGCAGAAACAAACTGACTCAGAATATGAACATGATAAGAGATGTCAGGACGAGTGACAGCAAGATAAACAAGACTCCCAACAAGATGACGATAACGCGTCGGATCAGGAAGAGGATCACCGTCAGTAGGTTGAAGCTTAACATTAAGCTCCATAGGGGTCTCAACAGTGCGCTCATCCCCAAGAGCAGCACGAGCAAGAAGATCCTGAATATACTTTTCCTGAGAATGTAAAAGCCATCAGAAGTGGAGGAAACCTCAATCCCAAGAAAGTATCGAAGAGGACCAAGATCAGTCATAAGAAACTGATCACGAAGACGAGCCTTAACAAAGGCGATATACTCAGAATCATCACCAGTGCGTCCACGAGGAGAAGTGTGAACAAACAGCGCTGGATCATGAGCACTAGGGGAGAAACCAGCAGCAGTCACTACAGAAGCAAAGCGCTCAAACCAGGCATGAGGGGCCTGTTTGAGGCCATAAAGAGAACGTCGAAGACGACAAACCATCCCCTCGGGAACAGAATACCCAGGAGGAGGCTGCATATAAACCTCCTCACTCAACTCACCATTGAGAAAGGCGTTCTGAACATCAAGCTGGGACACAGACCGGTGACGAACAGAAGCAACCGCAAGAAGAGTACGCACAGTGGTCATATGAGCTACATGAGCAAAGGTCTCATCATAGTCACGACCATGCTCCTGCTGAAAACCACGAGCCACAAAACGCGCTTTATAGCGCTCAAGAGATCCATCAGAGTGGGTCTTAACCTTATAGACCCACTTACACGTGATAGGACGAATACCAGGAGGGGGAGAAACAAGATCCTAGGTGCCAGTGCGCTCAAGCGCAGCAATCTCCTTAGCCATGGCCAGCTGCCATGCAGGATGATGCTCAGCATCCCGATAAGAAGTCGGCTCGGAGGCAACAGAAAGACCATACTGACTAGGAGAGTAACGGTTGGGGGCACGACGCTGACGAACAGGACGAGTAGAGGGAGCTCATCAGATGAAGACGACTCAGGAGACGATGATGAAGAAGAAGGAATAGTAGAGGAAGACTCCGGAGAACGAGGAGAACTAGGAGAACTAGACGGAGCAGAGGAGGACGGTGTCGAAGAAGAGACATCATGGGGAGTAGATCCTGAAGAAGACACAATAGGAGTAGAAGATGTGTCAGGAAAGAGAAGAAAAGAGATATCTTCCACCGGGTAGGTACCAGCGGTGGGACGAGGATAGAAAGGACGCGTCTCATCAAAAGTAACATCACGAGAGATACGCATCCGACGACTAATAGGGTCCCAACAGCAATAGCCCTTATGCTCATCACTGTATCCAAGGAAGACACACTCAACAGACTGAGCGGTCAGTTTGGTGCGTTCGCGAGGAGCAAGGAGAACATAGCAAACACAACCAAACAAGCAAAGCATGGAGTAGTCTGGAGACTATCCAGATAGGCGCTCAAGTGGGATACCACCGTGCAAGACGACAGAAGGCTGAATATTGATGAGGTAAGCCGACGTAGCGACAGCCTCAGCCCAAAAATGCGGCGGGAGAGAAGAAGCAATCATCATGTGCGCCAGGACAGGAGAACTGAGCAAGGGTGCCCTACTCAGCAAGAACACCTCGCAACATCTGGGAGATATACTCACCAGCAGAATCAACACGAAACACACGAATGGGGGTAGAATACTGAGTACGGATCATGGCCGCAAAACGCTGATATGTGGAGAGCACTTCACTGCGAGAGTGCATAAAATACAATCAAGTGTACCGAGAAAAATCATCGATGAATAAAATATAGTAGCGATGGCCCCCTTTCGAAGCGAAAGGAGCCGGACCCCAAACATCGGAATGAACTAAATCAAAAGGTTGCTGAGATACATACGCGCTAGTAGGATAGGGAAGCTGAATCTGTTTACCCAACCTACAGCCCTGACAATGCAAAGACCCATCTCCTGAGACAGACCCCAGAACACCACGATGAACTAATGACGATAGGCGAGAGTCACAAAGGTGACCAAGACGATGATTCCACTGCTGAAAGGAGTTGGTAGCAGAGGCGACGATCGGAGAAGAACTGGGAGATGAAGTGGCAGCGGAAGGAACACGAAGCCAGTCTAACTCCCAAAGTCCTGAAGAGTCACGGCTGCGAGGGCCAGCTCCAACCAGGGCCTGTGTGCGATGGTCCTGGACAACACAAGAATCAGCATCAAGAATGACGTGACAACCAGAGTCAGTAAGCTGGCTAGCGGAGAACAGATTCATCTTAAGAAGAGGAAGATGAGAAATATCAGGAACAAAAAAAGAAGTAAAAAAGGGTGCCCCGACTAGAAACAGGAAGAGAGGTACCATCAACCGTGAAAACACGGACAGGAGAAGGGAGAGAACGAAGAGCGGACAGAAAAGAAGACTCAGAGGTCATATGAAAGGAAGCTCCAGAATCCAGATACCATGGGGACGTACCTGGATGTGTAGAAGGTGATGGTCGCGCAGTGTCTGAAGAATCAGTCACAGAACCAGCAGTGCCTGTCTAAGAAGAGCCTGTAGCAGCAAGCAGACCGCGAAGACTCCTGATAATGTCCTGATCGAAGAGAGCAACTGCTGAAGATCCGGAAGGAGCCGACTGCCCACGAGTCTGGTGCTGCTGACGTAAACTGGGATCCCGTGTATAACAGGTGACCCAAGTGTGGCCATCCTTGTTATAGTAAGAGCAGTGACAAAGAGAACCACAGCGATCCTGACCACGAGCCTGCTGGTGCTGACTCTGACCCTGAGACTGCTGGTGCTGACTCTGACCCTGACCTGGAGGAGTGGGTAGTATCAGCAGCGACATAGTGGACCGTGGCTGAGTCGAGGGTGCAGACGGCATAGGAGGACCACGAGTAGCAAGCACAGATGGAACCGCAAGAAGACCAGCACCACGAAGACGGGTCTCCTTAGCCCGAAGCTCAGATAACACCTCGGAGAGCGGAACATGACCACGAGCATTCAGCTGAGCACGCCGGGGCTCAAACTCCTGACGGAGCCGAGACGGGAACTCATAGATGCGGTGAAACTCCAAATTCGAGCGCACAATCTGACAGCACGAGCATGTGCCACAAACAGCAGTACGGAGAGAATCAAGCTGACGCCAGATAGAAGCACTCTGCGTATAGAACTCATCAATAGTGGAATCACCCTGCTGAAGAGCATGCTCCTGACGAACCACAGACAGGTAAAGAGCATCCCCAGACGGCTGATAGCGCTGACGAAGATGTGCCCACTGAGCAGCAATAGTAGGGAGGCTCATGAACTCAGCAGCATACTGGGGCAGAACACTGGAGGTGAGAATAGTAGCAGCACGAGCATCCTCATCGACCCACTGAGTGTAAGCAGTCAGAGTGTGGCGATAGGTCTCGAGATCAAAAGAGTACTGCTTAAAATTCAGGTCATAAGCAGCACCAGCACTATCATCGGCACTCTGGGCAGCATCCTTGGCCTCCTGAGAAGTATCAGCATCGAGAACAATCAGCGTCGGCGGAAGAGGAGCCACATGAGAAGGGGGGCACGGCGGACAGGGGACCTCACCGGAGAGCACACCCCAAAGACGGAGACCGCGCATGTGAACGCGCATAAAGGCAGCGAAATTAGGGTAATTCGCGCCATCGAAGATCACCGGGCAACGAGGAATCGCAACATAACCTGATTTAGAAGACATCTTTTTTATGGGCAAATCTGGTCAACGGCAGCTGCAGGCAGAAACCGGCCAAATTCCGGCCAGCCGGGACGAACTGCGGTGCCTAAGGAGCGGGGAAGAACAATTGAAGCCGCCGGGGATCGATTCCCGGCAGTGATGACGGCCGGCGGTGGAGATCCGTCGATCTGGAGGCACGTGCAGAGGCTTCTGTGGCCGGACGGGCGCGTGCAGACGCTGCAGGACTCGATCCGATCGAGAGGAGGAGCGCGGGGGCACGTGGCGGTCGCTTCCTGGAAGCAGGGGCGGGGCTTCCTGGCGGCGCTCCGATCAAGATGACGCGGGGACACCTGGCGATCGCGTCCTGGAGGCAGGGGCGGGGGCTTCACTGGTGGTCGCTCGGTGGTGTCTGGGAGCGAGGACAGGAGCAGGAGTGGCGGGCCCGTCGGTTGGATCGAGGGCAGGAGTGGCGGGGCCCGTCGGGTGGAGGCGGGAGCACCTGGCCGCTCGCTCCGATCGGGTGGCGTCTGGGAGCGAGGACGGGGCAGACAGATCCGATCTGGGAGATCAAGATCGCTCCGGAGAGGACTTCACGCAAGCGGCCAGAACGGGAACGGGCGGTGGCCGGGGCGAGCTGACGGCGACGGCGATCACAAGCAGAGGAACGGTGGGCATGGAAACCCTAAAACCGTCTCTAATACCATGTTCGGAATAGATAAGTTATATTCCTCTGGGGGCCAAAGGCCACAATATATAGTACAGGTACAGGTGCAAATATGCAGGAAGCCCCCTAACATATGGGGAAACTACAATATACAAATATATACATCTAACACCCTCATCCCTGTCACAAAAGGTATATATAGGTCCTAGCAGCTCGTACATGTTGCCGAACTAGTTGCTCACCGCAAGGTAGACAATTATGCGTGAAACGCTAGCTAGAGATAAATTTCCATTTTTCCAGCGCTTTAATACCAAAAGGCCTTTCCATTTTTCTCACTTTCTGCACCATCTAATGCCAAACCCTCTACCTGACGCACTCTGGGTAGAAAAGAACTTAGCAGACCGAGATAGATTTTAGGCTGACCGAACACTATAAATGACATGTTTCGTAAAGGCTAGCAAAGGTAAATTCGTTACCTTCATGCCTTTTTTTTACGAATGGGGATTTGTATTACTTAAATCACAGCATTACAATCTGCCTGGCAGCAAGCCAGGACTTCATCCGGCCCTGAGCGTGCCCAGGTCATAGTTCTATCTGAAGCTCTACCAAAGGACGCAAGCAAATGGCTTGCCTTGTTCTGCTCACGCCTAACAGAATCTATCTCATAACTATTCCCAACAGACATCCACTCCTTAATCTCATGGACTAAACCCAGCAGAGGGGAACGGTCAATACCTGGTGCTTGAATCATGGTGATAGCCTCCATGCAATCCATCTCTATTGTGCAGGGAAGGTCACACCACTCCAGAACCAAGGCTATTCCCTCACGGCACGCTTCCAGTTCAGCATGTAAGGGACTACTGCCACCGGTGGAAAACAGGGCCATAGTCCCGGGCCGCAACGGGCTCTAGTCCCGGTTTTGGGCCCGGGACTGCGAAAACGGGACTAGAGGCCCCCCCTCTAGTCCTGGCTCGCTATGACCCGCGACTGATAACAGCCACGTGGATGTTTCAGCACCGCGGGGACGGAAACCCTCTAGTCCCGGGCCATAACACCACCCGGGACTGTAAGATTTCCTGCCGCGGCAGAGAATTGTGTGTTTCTTTGCCGCGGCAGAGATCGTGTATTTCCTTTTTTTGCCATTTCGTTCCTTTTTTGTTTTATGTTTCACTATAATTTATATTTAAGTACACATATTCTACGCTAGTACATACACAGTACATGTTGATGCATCTATATAATTAATCGATCCCTTGCAAGCATACATTGATGATATATATATCAAAAGGAAAAAAATGTTTTGAAATTACATGGTCATTGATGAATATATATCATATCAGCTACATGGAGATCACTAAGGCAAATCGAGTTCTACGTCATCCGCATAATGCTCTCCATGTACATCAAGGACTTCCTTCATCCTAAATTCCGCCAGCTTCTCTTGAATTGCTCTTATGCGCTGGTCTGGCTCTAGTTTCTCCCGCAAATCATAAATATAATGTGAGTCAACTTTCCGCTCACTGGTCAACTCGCGGATGTACTCGCAGACGTAGTATCCACATAAATGAGTTTCCGGTGGCTGCTGTAAACTCTTCACCATTTTATAAGTTAGATCCTCTTTGAATGGACCTGGTATTTTCTGTCTGAACCGTGTCCAACACCTGCTCGACAAACAAAATGAAAAAAATGAGTTATTAGTTACTTGATATCAGGAAATGAATGAAAGAGGACGATATAATGCGATTATTATTGAAATTACTTATGGAGCATTGCTTTCATGTCGCTCCACTGCTCTTGATCCCAACTTAATGAGTCATGGACTTCAACTAGGGAGTTGTCAACTTGAATGTTTAGCAAGATCCAGTAGAATCTGCGGACGTTTACATAAGCATATATGCTTAGCTCATCGAGTAAGCAAAAATAAAATATGTACAAGATGTAAACACTCACTTGAAGTTGTAAGGAAATAGTATTTCCTTAAAAAAATTGTTCTTGGTTAAGAACCTGCACAGGTCTTCATCCACGTCCTTGGGGTGATTCTTTAACGTATATTCATTAACGATATATGGGTCAATGAACCCAACGTCGTATCTTCTAACTCTTTTGCATTCAAGCATCTTCATTCTGCAGAATATAATATCATACGAAAGGATATATAGTTAGAATAATATCTTAAATGCAACGAACGAGCTGAGATACAAACTTAATTATAGAAATAAATCACTTACAGACAGTAGCAACCAATGATATATTTGTCGAGGGCGCGCTGGTTGTATAACTGAAACAGTTTGGTCATTTAAACCTGTATCGAGTATGGTTTGAAGTGATGCTCCTTTCTAACGTCCACCGGAAACCAATCTTTCTGATGCTTTTTTCTGCTTGCGACATGTACCATTCGTGCAGATTTCGCATATGTGTGGATAGACGCACGAGCTCCTCATTACTGACTAGAGGCTCCCCTTGGACATACTTTCGTACTATCTGACCCACTGGCGTATCTTCATAGCCTAAATATTGACCAAGAGATATTTTTTCTTCGGTAGCAAGTGCTTTGGCCTGCGATACAGTGATTCCCATTAGTGCCACATTATTACGGGCTCTGGGGTCCATTATTTGCATGTCCATATCCATTTCAGCTCTGAAGGCCTTGTCGAGGTCTGAAATGACTTGGAGCAGGGCGACCGATTGTTTCTTTTATGCTCCGAGCTGGGCAACTTGCTTCCCACTGTTTGCACTTGTGATTTGTTTCTTCTGTGCTTGCTTAATAATCTCCCGGTCATAGTCTGATTCCAGATTCATTGATATCTGGGATGGTTGCTCAAGAAAGGACTTAGCCCAGTTTTTGGTTTTTTCATCATGTACCGGCTTTGGCTCAGGCTTTTTGGGTGCAAAATGCGCCTTAACATGGGCAGCCACATCCGCGTTAGTTTCCTCATCGGTCTTGTCATAAGGTCTCTTTGGAAGAGCCGGCGGGATGTCGACTATCTTTGCCGTTTGACCTTTCTTCGATGTGGGGCGCGGGGGAGCGTCGAACTTCCGTTTCTTCGACGAGGTAGTAGTATTGCACGGAGGCGGAGGCGGAGATCGAGTATTGCGCGGAGGCGGAGATCGAGTTGATGTACTCCTTCTGCGGGGATCGTCAGCGGGGCGGGGTGGACTTAGAGGTTGGCGATAATCGGGTTGGGGTGGACTTGGAGGTTGACGATATTCGATGCACGGTGGACTTGGATTCCTCAGAGTCGGTGGCCTTGGCGCCGAGCCTGGAAACTTGATGTACTTCTTATTCCATAGAATGATGTTGCGTTTGACATCTCCTAGTTTCGTAAGGCCTTCAGGCATAGCGATTTCAATCTCTAGGTCTGCAAAATCCTCCACTATGTCATCCACCGTGACACGGGCATAGCCTGGTGGAATCGGAAGTGAATGGTGGCGTGCTCCAGGTAGACAAGGTAAAGTAGTGCCGATTGCCACCTTGAAGGACAGGTTGTTCATTGGCTGATGTAGCTCACATTGTGTCATCTCTATGACATCATCCACATGGTAGTGAGGAGTCGGTGCATCATCCAGCAGTGCTTGATCATCAGCCCGGACCTCCGTGGGAGCCACGCTACTTCTCCGCTGGCTAAGATCCAATGCAGGATCATCAGCCCGCATGTGAGTTGACGACGACGGCCTTTAGCTAATTTCATGCATGAGGTTCTTCAGATCAGCTAGGTCCTGCTCTACCCTAGAGATCCGGTCTGCCTCCCGGTCCTTCTTTCTCTGACGGCTTCTGTAACTGGCATCATACTGAGGAAACCCTTTCTTCCACGAGACACCGGCGCCTTTGCCTCGTGTTCGTCCTCCCTTTTCAGGATTTCCTAGGGCACGTGTCTGCTCGTCATTCTCTCTATCGGGACGGAACAATCCCAATTGACCATCGTTCATTGCTTGAATAAGGTCTTGGGAGGGTTTTAGAATTTGTTCATGAAATAATGTCTTCCCTGTTTCTGGGTCCAACGATCCCCTGTGCCCGTACCACCAGTGCTTTGACCTCTCGGGCCATCCATCTGTACCAGGAGTGACGCCTCTAGCCCTCATTTTATTCTTCATAGTTTCCCACTTAGGGACGGCACTCTTGTAGCCACCTGTCTCCATTTTATGATGGTATTTCTTTTGGGCATCATTTAACGCATTCTTTGCTGACTTTGCCTTTGCGTTATCAGATTGCTTGTACTGTACAAAATCGGGCCACTATTCTCTCAACTTCTCGTTTACTCCTTTGATGTCTAGAGTTTTCTTTTTCGCGACATATTTCACGTATAAACTTTTCTTGTGGTTCCGGTACAGTTCAGCCATCTTGCTCAGAGACGACTCCTTGACTTTCGCTCTATTTTCATGCCCACCCGGCCTTGGGGTAATATCATCTACCTCAAATTATTCATACTCTAGAGGTAGTATGAAATGCACTATGAGCTTCTGCCAAAGGTCATCTTTGGCATCATCGGTGACATAGCTGTTGGATTCTTCACCGGGTTTCTTTGACTGATTCCATTATTGGATGGTGATCGGCAGGTTGTCCCTAACAAGCACCCCACATTGATTTATAAACATCCTCCGGTGCTTCTCTGGAGCAATTGATTACCATCCAACTTTTTGTTCGGACCTCATTTCGTTCGAGCTGTCGATTGCTTTGATCCGGTGGGCTAAAAGAAGAAGAGAGATTGATTAATATATATCTAGATCAGTTAATGAATAGAGGTAACACGAGGCTTTATATATATGTACCTCGCCGGATCCTATCGAGGGGCCATCATTATTGTTGTTATTTGTTTGCCCTTCGTCCATCCGGTCTTCCCCTTGATACATTAGGTTTTCCTCTAGTTCATCACCGGATGGATTCAGATATGAGGATATCTCTTCCTCGAGCAAAATATCTTCGCCGGTAGTAATATTAAGAGGAATTTTACCTCTTATCATGCCCTGAAGATAACCTTCACTGATACGACCATGATCTTCGGATGGATCCATGAATTAATTATCTATAACAAAAAGAGAGTTAAACAGGTTAGAAAAAACAATAACCCTAATAACTAAAACAAAAAACCCTAATAACACAAATTAATAACCCTAATATTATTTGCGGTAAAACAATAATCCTAATAACTAGTACAAAAAAAATAACACTAATATTATTTGTGATAAAACAATAAGCTTAATAACTAAAACAAAAAAAATAACCCTAATATTATTTTTGGTAAAACAATCATCCTATTAACCAAAACAAAAAACAATAACCCTAATATTATTTGTGGTAAAACAATAATCCTAATATTAATTGCGGTAAAACAATATAATCCTAGCTAATAACTAAAACAAAAAAATAACCCTAGCTAATTATAATTAAAACTAGAATTAAAAAAATAACCCTTGATAATTATAATTAAAAAATAACCCTAGCTAATTATAATTAAAATAACCCTAGCTAACAATATAATCCTAATCCTAGCTAATTATAATTAAAACAATAATTTAAAAAATAACCCTAGCTAATTATAATAAAAAATAACCCTAGCTAATTATAATTAAAATAACCCTAGCTAACAATATAATCCTAATCCTAGATAATTATAATTAAAACAATAATTCAAAAAATAACCCTAGCTAATTATAATTAAAAAAAGAACCCTAGCTAATTATAATTAAAATAACCCTAGCTAACAATATAATCCTAATTAATCCTAGCTAATTACAATTACAATAATTAATAACCCTAGCTAGCTAATTAATAATTACAAAAAAACCACCCGCCACGGCTCCCTTCGAGTTCTCACCAATCGAGGCACAAGGTGGGGCGGCGCGCGGCGGCACGGCGAGGCAGCGCCCGGCGAGGCGGCGAGCCGCGCGGAGCGTGGCGGCACGAGACCAGCTGGCGGAGATCGAGCATGGCGCCAGAGTGGCTAGGCGGAGAGGCGGCACGTGGTAGCACGGCAGAGCGGCGGCACGACGGAGCACGTAATCACGGCGGAGCGGCGGCCGGACAGCACCTCCCCTGCTTCCTCTTCGTCTGTGTGTGCTTTGTCTTTGTCGAGATATGCTAAGTGTTGGGGCAACACCTCCCCTGGCGCCAGAATATAAATGGACATACCTTTAGTCCTGGGCTAAGCCATCGCCCGGGACTAGGGGGTCTTTAGTCCAGGGCCGTGGCTTAACCTGCGACTAAAGACCCCATTTAGTCGCGGGTTAAGCTACGGCCCGGGACTAGTGTGTTTTTTCGGCCGCTTTGTTTACGCGCGCAGGCACCCTCTAGTCCCGGGTCGAGCCACGACCCGCGACTAGTTTGTTTTTTTGTAAATTTTCTTTTTTTAATTCAAATCAAATATAAAACTTTGGAAAATCATATCTTTTATTGTAAAAATCCAAATAAAACAAATAATATGTCTATTATTATCAGAAAAATATAAATAATCTTAATATAATATCCATATATCTGTTTGCATCATTTATAAATTATTTCATTTGTAAATTTTCTTTTTTTAATTCAAATCAAATATAAAATTTTGGAAAATCATATCCTTTATTCTAAAATCCAAATAAAACAAATAATATGTCTATTATTATCAGAAAAATATAAAGAATCTTAATATAATATCCATATATATGTTTGCATCATTTATAAATTATTTCATTTGTAATTTTTCTTTTTTAATTCAAATCAAATATAAAACTTTGGAAAATCATATCTTTTATTGTAAAAATCCAAATAAAACAAATAATATGTCTATTATTATTAGAAAAATATAAAGAATCTTAATATAATATCCATTTAGTCCTGGTTGTAGTCACAAACCGGGACTAAAGATATTTCCCGCCATTTCCCACCGCTTCCCGCCAAGTTTTCCCGCCCTTTCCTTTTTACGAGAGCTTTTAGTCCCGGTTGTAGTCACTAACCAGGACTAAAGATATTTCCCGCCATTTCCCAAAGCTTCCCGCCAAGTTTTCCCTCCCTTTCCCTCTATATCTAGGGAGATCGCGCCATGGCTATCCACACATCCACACCTTCCTCTCTTAGAACAATGGACAACTCCTACTGGGCCATTCTGAACCTCGAGGAGACCGAGGCGTTGTGCGCCTCCAACTACCCTTGTCCGCCGGGCTGGATGCTGAGTGCTGGAGGGGTTCCTGTCCCTCTTGTCCCTCAAGGATCTGCATGCCAGGCGGCCATCACGGACCACTTCTACCACGAGCTCACGCCGAAGCAGCAGATGGATCCCTAGTGGGATCCCGACAACTATGACACCTATAATGCCTTCTTCGCTAATAGGCAGGAAATGGAGCTCGCCAGGTACGAGGGTGATGGCCCGCCCCCGGTGAACCACAACGAAGCCGGCCGCCGTCTATGGTGGGCGAACCGTACTATCATCGGAGTGATGCGCTACATCGCCGGGGGAGACCATCCTCACCTGCGGTGCCCACAAGTCCACCCGCCATAGAGCCACAAGAAGGCCCCTCCCCCGCCCGGCGGTAGCGGCATCGTCTTCCAGGAGACTCCTCCCTCGCCCGCCGTGAATCCGAGGCCGGAGTGGCCCCTGGTATATACCTTGGCTGGGCTGAGGATCCCATGACAAAACATGAGTCAGCACTAATAATAGGGGGTGAGTGTCAGCACGACAAAACATCTTGGAGACACCAACCGGGAAAAAACATGAGTCAACACTAATAATAGGGGGTGAGTGTCGACATTATGTCGTGAGTGTCGACATTATGCCGAGCTGCTTGTACTATAAATAGGCATCCTTGTGAGTCCAGTCCTCTAGCCACTTTGAGGCATCTCCAAGATGGTTTTCGAGAGCAGGGACACCACTATGGCCAGTTTCAGGGAGATGCCGCCGGAGCCCAGTCCTCCGGCATCTCCATGAAACTGGTCATAGAGGCACTCCCTAATATGTGAAATTAGTTAGCTCCCAGGCATATTGATCTAGTTAGAGAAGTTACAAGCTGCAAGATGGTTTTCGAGAGCAGGGACACCACTACAGCCAGTTTCAGGGAGATGCCGCCGGAGCCCAGTCCTCTGGCATCTCCAAGAAACTGGTCATAGAGGCACTCCCTAATATGTGAAATTAGTTAGCTCCCAAGCGTATTGATCTAGTTAGAGAAGTTACAAGCTGCAAGATGGTTTTCGAGAGCAGGGACACCACTACGGCCAGTTTCAGGGAGATGCCGCCGGAGCCCAGTCCTCCGGCATCTCCAAGAAACTGGTCATAGAGGCACTCCCTAATATGTGACCTCACGTGTTTGGAGAATAGATCTTAATGGTAAGTATGAATCGGGACTAAAGGCCCCCCTTTAGTCCCGGTCCAGCCACAAAACGGGACTAACACACTCAAGATTGTTTGCAGACAACACTATAAAAATGGAAACATGGAGCATCTTCACTCATAAGATGTTACAATTATTACACATCATTTCTTTGGGTGTGTTCCTTTCTGATCCCGCCGTATCCATGGAGCATCTTCATTCATTAACATGATTCTTGGGTTATCCTTCACCGCAAAGGGCGGAATTTCATGAAACTTATCACAATCTTCTGACATGTCTGTCTTGTCCTCCACTCCCACGATGTTTCTTTTTCCTGAAAGAAGTATGTGGCGCTTTGGCTCATCGTCTGATGTATTATTTCTCTTATTTTTTCTTTTACTAGGTTTGGTAGACATGTATTTCACATAGAAAACCTGAGCCACATCATTAGCTAGGACGAATGGTTCGTCTAAGTACCCAAGATTGTTGAGATCCAATGATGTCATTCTGGATTTCTTGTCTACCTCGATCCCTCCTCCTGTCAGCTTGACCCATTTGCACCGAAACAAGGGGACCTTAAAAGTAGGTCCATAGTCAAGTTCCCTTATCTCCTCTATGTAACCATAATATGTGGTCTTTGACCCATTGTTGTCTGTTGCATCAAAGCGGACACCACTATTTTTGTTGGTGCTCTTTTTATCTTGGGCTATCGTGTAAAATGTATAACCATTTATCTCGTACCCTTGGAAAGTCGATATAGCCGAAGATGGTGACCTAGACAACAAGTATAGATGATGTCCAACAGTGTTGTTTTTGATGAGATGTTGCAACCAACCGCCGAAACTCTTCATGTGTTCATCTCTAATCCAAGAGTCATGCTTTCCAGGGTTGTTGGAGCGTAAGATTTTCTTGTGTTCCTGGATATATGGGGCTGCCAAGATAGAATTCTGTAGAATGGTGTAATGTGCTTCGGTGTAAGAATGTACGTCCCTACATATTATTGATTTCCTTCCTAGAGTACCCTTTCCACATAGTCTCCCCTCATACCGCGATTGAGGAAGACCAATCGGCCTAAGTTCAGGAACGAAGTCAACAAAAAATTCAATGACCTCCTCTGTTCCATATCCCTTGGAGATGCTTCCTTCTAGCCTAGCACGGTTATGAACATATTTCTTTAATATTCCCATGAACCGCTCAAAGGGAAACATATTGTGTAGAAATACAGGACCGAGAATGGAAATCTCTTCGACCAGGTGAACCAGCAGGTGCGTCATAATATTGAGGAAGGATGGTGGGAACACCAACTCAAAACTGGCAAGACATTGGACCACATCATTCTGTAACCGTGGTAGATCTTGAGGATTGATTATCTTCTGAGAGATTGCATTGAGAAATGCACATAGCTTCACAATGGGTACTCGAACATTATCTGGTAGAAGCCCCCTCAATGCAATCAGAAGAATTTGCGTCATAATCACGGGGCAGTCATGAGACTTTAGGTTTTGGAACTTTTTTCTGGCATATTTATTATTCCCTTTATATTCGAGGAGAAGCCAGACGGGACCTTAATACTGCTTAGGCATTCAAAAAATATTTGAAACCATTCTGGATGCAGGCCATCTGGGTATTTCATACGTTGATGGTCCTTTCGTGCTTCCGGTGTATATTTTGTCTTCCCATACATGCCCAAGAAGCCTAGTAGGTTCACGCAAAGATTCTTTGTCACATGCATCACATCGATTGCAGAGCGGACCTCTAAGAATTTCCAATATGTTAGCTCCCAAAATATAGATTTCTTCTTCCACATGGGTGTGTGTCCTTCAGCATCCTTCGGAACAAATTTTCCGCCAAGACCCTTTCCAAAGTTTACCATTTGATCCAAACCTTTGACCATATAAAATATATCAGCACCTGTACACTCCTTAGGCTTCGTCTGGTGACATGCCAGACCATTGAAATGCTTGCCTTTCTTTCTTAAGGGATGCTTGGCCAAAAGAAATCGACGATGCTCATTGTATACATTCTTCTTACAATGTTCCAAATATATACTTTCAGTCTCATCTAAACAGTGTGTGCATGCATTGTATCCCTTGTTTGACTGTCCTGAAAGGTTACTAAGAGCAGGCCAATCATTGATTGTTACGAAAAGCAATGCCCGGAGGTTAAATTCTTCCTGCTTGTGCTCATCCCACTAGCGTATGCCGGGTTCGTGCCACAACTGTAAAAATCTTCCACTAATGGCCTTAGGTACACATCAATGTCGTTGCCAGGTTGCTTCAGACCTTGGATCAACATTGGCATCATAATGAACTTCCGCTTCATGCACAACCAAGGAGGAAGGTTATAGATGCATAGAGTCACGGGCCAGGTGCTGTGACTGTATCTCTGCTCCCCAATGGTATTCATGCCATCTGTACTTAGACCAAACCTTAAAATCCTCGCGTCATCTGCAAAGTCCGGGTACTTTCTATCGATTTTTCACCATTGCGACCCATCAGCGGGGTGTCTCAACATCCCGTCTGACTTACGTTCCTCTTTATGCCATCGCAACAACTTGGCGTGCTCTTTGTTTCTGAATAAGCGTTTCAACTGTGGTATTATAGGAGCATACCACATCACCTTGGCAGGAACCCTCTTCTGGGGGGGGGGGGGGGGGGGGGGGGCTCGCCCTCAACGTCAGCAGTGTCATCTCGTATAATCTTATACCAAAGTGAAGTGCATACCGAGCATCCGGCCAAATTCTCGTACTCCTCACCGCGGTAGAGGATGTAGTCATTAGGCATGCATGTATCTTCTGAACCTCTAAACCTTGAGGGCAGACAACCTTCTTTGCTTCGTACGTACTGGCGAGCAATACGTTATCTTTTGGAAGCATATTCTTCATCCCACTGTTTTGGTGTTTAAGAGCGATTTACATGTTTGAGAGGTTTGACCAAAAAGTCATCATTTTTGCGTTTTGTGGCCGTTTTCATGAGTAATTGCCCATTGTTTTGGGGTTCTAGGGCGATTTACATGTTTTAGTGTTATGACCAAAAACTCGTCTTATTGCGTTTTGTGGCTATTTTCATGATTTATTGCCCATAGTTTGGGGGTTCCGGGGTGTTTTACCACGAACGTAAAGCCCGATACATTTTTGCGGGCATGACCAAGAACTCGTCGTTTTTCGTGTTTTATGGTCGTTTTCATGAGCTATTGCCCACAGTTTTGGGGTTCCAGGGCGATTTACATATTTGAGAGGTATGACCAAAAATTCATCGTTCTTACGTTTTATGGCCGTTTTCATGAGCTATTGCCTATAGTTTTCGGGTTCCAGGGCAATTTATACTTTTCATAGTTATGACCAAAAATTCGTATTTTAGCGTTTTATAGCCATTTCATGAGTTATTCCCCACAGTTCTGGTGTTCCAAGGCAATTTACATGTTTGAGAGGTTTGACCAAAAAGTCGTCATTATTGCATTTTATGGCCGTTTTCATGAGCTATTGCCTATAGTTTCGGGGTTCCAGGTCGATTTACATGTTTCAAAGTTATGACCAAAAACTTGACTTTTTGCGTTTTATGGCCATTTTCATGAGTTATTGCCCATAGTTTTGGGGTTCCGGGGAGATTTACAACGAACCTAAAGCACAATGCATTTTTGCGGGCATGACCAAGAACTCGTCGTTTTTGTTTTTTGGCTGTTTTCATGAGCTATTGCCCATAGTTTTGGGGTTCTAGAGTTATTTACATGTTTGAGAGGTATGACCAAAAAGTCATCGTTTTTGCGTTTTATGGTTGTTTTCTTTAGTTATTGCCCACAGTTTTCGGGTTCAGGACAATTTACATGTTTGAGAGGTGACCAAAAACTCGTCGTTTTTGCGTTTTATGGCCGTTTTCATGCTCTATTGCCTATAGTTTTTTTGGGTTCTAGGTCGATTTACATGTTTCAGCGTTATGACCAAGAACTCTTCTTTTTTGCACTTTATGGCCATTTCATGAGTTATTGCCACAGGTTTGGGGTTCAGGACTATTTACATGTTTAAGAGGTTTGACCAAAAACTCGTCGTTTTTGCATTTTATGGTCGTTTTCATGCGCTATTGCCTATAGTTTTTTTTGGGTTCCAGGTCGATTTACATGTTTCAGAGTTATGACCAAGAACTCGTCTTTTTTACGTTTTATGGCCATTTCATGAGTTATTGCCCACAATTTTGGTGTTCTAGGGCAATTTACAAGTTTGAGAGGTATGACCAAAAACTCATCATTTTTGCGTTTTATGGTTGTTTTCATGAGCTATTGCCTATAGTTTTGGAGTTCTAGGGCGATTTACATGTTTTAGAGTTATGACCAAAAACTCGTCTTTTGCGTTTTATGGCCATTTTCATGAGTTATTGCCCACATTTTTGGGGTTCCAGGGTGACTTACAACAAATGTAAGGCCCTATACATTTTTGCTGGCATGACTAAGAACTCGTCGTTTTCGTGTTTTATAATTGTTTTCATGAGCTACTGCCCACAATTTTGGGGTTCCAGGGCGATTTACATGTTCGAGAGGTATGACCAAAAAGTCATCGTTTTTGCGTTTTATGGCCGTTTTCATGAGCTACTGCATATGGTTTTAGGGTTCTAGTGCGATTTATATTTTTTAGAGTTATGACCGAAAACTCGTATTTTTGTGTTTTATGGCCATTTGCATGAGTTATTGCCCACAGTTTTGGTGTTCCAGGAAAATTTACATGTTTGAGAGGTTTGACCAAAAAGTCGTCATTTTTGCATTTTATGGCCGTTTTCATGACCTATTGCCTATAGTTTTGGGGTGCCAGGTCGATTTACATGTTTTAGAGTTATGACCAAAAAATCAACTTTTTCATTTTATGGCCATTTTCATGAGTTGTTGCCCATAGTTCTGGGGTTCCAGGGTGATTTACAACGAACCTAAAGCGCAAAACAGTTTTGCGGGCAGGACCAAGAACTCGTCGTTTTCGTGTTTTATGGCTGCTTTCATGAGCTCTTGCCCACAGTTTTGGGGTTCCAGGGTGATTTACATGTTTGAGAGGTATGACCAAAGATTCGTTGTTTTTGTGTTTTATGGTTGTTTTCTTGAGTTATTGCCCATAGTTTTCCAGTTCAGGACAATTTACATGTTTGAGAGGTGACCAAAGCTCGTCGTTTTTGCATTTTATGGTCGTTTCCATGCACTATTGCCTATAGTTTTTTGGGTTTATGGTCGATTTACATCTTTCAGCGTTATGACCAAGAACTCTTTTTTTGCGTTTTATGGCCATTTCATGAGTTATTGCCGACATGTTTGGGGTTCAGTACGGTTTACATGTTTTAGAGGTTTGACCAAAAACTCGTCGTTTTTGCGTTTTATGGTCGTTTTAATGTGCTATTGCCTATAGTTTTTTGGGTTCCAGGTCGATCTATATGTTTCAGAGTTATGACCAAGAACTCTTCTTTTTTGCGTTTTATGGCCATTTCATTTGTTATTTCCCATTGTTTTGGTGTTCCAGAGCGATTTACATGTTTGAGATGTTTGACCAAAAAGTCGTCATTTTTGCCTTTTATGGCCGTTTTCATGAGCAATTGCCCATTGTTTTGGGGTTCTAGGGCGATTTACATGTTTCAGAGTTATGACCAAAAACTCGTCTTATTGCGTTTTATGGCTATTTTCATGAGTTATTGCCCATAGTTTGGGGGTTCCAGGGTGATTTACAATGAACGTAAAGCCCGATACATTTTTGTGGGCATGACCAAGAACTCATCGTTTTTCATGTTTTATGGTCGTTTTCATGAGCTATTGCCCACAGTTTTGGGGTTCCAGGGCGACTTACATATTTGAGAGGTATGACCAAAATATCATCGTTTTTGCGTTTTATGGCCGTTTTCATGAGCTATTGCCTATAGTTTCCGGGTTCCAGGGCAATTTATACTTTTCAGAGTTATGACCAAAAATTCGTATTTTCGCGTTTTATAGCCATTTCATGAGTTATTCCCCACAGTTCTAGTGTTCCAGGGCAATTTACATGTTTGAGAGGTTTGACCAAAAAGTTGTCATTATTGCGTTTTATGGCCGTTTTCATGAGCTATTGCCTATAGTTTTGGGGTTCTGGTCGATCTACATGTTTCAAAGTTATGACCAAAAACTTATCTTTGTGCGTTTTATGGCCATTTTCACGAGTTATTGCCCATAGTTTTGGGGTTCCGGGGTGATTTACACCGAACCTCAAGCGCAATGCATTTTTGCGGGCATGACCAAGAACTCGTCGTTTTTGTTTTTTGGCTGTTTTCATGAGCTATTGCCCATAGTTTTGGGGTTCTAGAGTTATTTACATGTTTGAGAGGTATGACCAAAACGTCATCGTTTTTTCGTTTTATGGTGTTTTACTTGAGTTATTGCCCACAGTTTTCGGATTCAGGACAATTTACATGTTTGAGAGGTGACCAAAAACTCGCCTTTTTTGCATTTTATGGCCGTTTTCATGCGCTATTGCCTATAGTTTTTTGGGTTCCTGGTCGATTTACATGTTTCAGCGTTATGACCGAGAACTCTTCTTTTTTGCGTTTTATGGCCATTTCATGAGTTATTGCCCACATTTTTGGGGTTCCAAGGTGATTTACAACGAACGTAAGGCCCGATACATTTTTGCTGGCATGACGAAGAACTCGTCGTTTTTGTCTTTTATAATTGTTTTCATGAGCTATTCCCCATAGTTCTGTAGTTATAGGGCAATTTACATGTTTGAGAGGTATGACCAAAAAGTCGTCGTTTTTGCATTTTATGGCCGTTTTCATGAGCTACTGCTTATGGTCTTGGGGTTCCAGTGCGATTTATATTTTTTAGAGTTATGACCAAAAACTCGTATTTTTGTGTTTTATGGCAATTTTCATGAGTTATTGCCCACAGTTTTGGGGTTCAGGATATTTACATGTTTGAGAGGTATGACAAAAACCTCATCGTTTTTGCATTTTCTAGTCGTTTTCATGCTCTATTGCCTATAGTTTTTGGGTTCCAGGTTGATTTACATGTTTCATAGTTATGACCAAGAACTCGTCTTTTGCATTTTATGGCCATTTCATTAGTTATTGCCCAAAGTTTTGGTGTTCCATGGCAATTTACATGTTTGAGAGGTTTGACCAAAAACTTGTCGTTTTTGCGTTTGATGGCTGTTTTCATGCGATGTTGCCTATAGTTTTTTGGGTTCTAGGTCGATTTACATGTTTTAGAGTTATGACCAAGAACTCTTCTTTTTTGCATTTTATGGCCATTTCATTAGTTATTGCCCACAGTTTTGGTGTTCCAGGGCGATTTACAAGTTTGAGAGGTTTGACCAGAAAGTCATCATTTTTGCGTTTTATGGCCGTTTTCATGAGCTATTGCCCATTGTTTTGGGGTTCTAGGGCGATTTACATGTTTTAGAGTTATGACCAAAAACTCGTATTTTTGTGTTTTATGGACATTTTCATGAGTTATTGCCCATAGTTTTGGGGTTCTAGGGTAATTTACAACGAACGTATATCCCAATACATATTTGCGGGCATGGCCAAGAACTCGTCGTTTTCGTGTTTTATGGCTGTTTTCATGAGCTATTGCCCATAGTTTTGGGATTCCAGGGCGATTTACATATTTGAGAGGTATGACCAAAAAGTCGTTGTTTTTGCGTTTTATGGCCGTTTTATGAGCTATTCCCTATAGTTTTGGGCTTCGAGGTCGATTTACATGTCTCAGAGTTATGACTAAGAACTTGTCATTTTTTTTGTTTTATGGCCATTTCATGAGTTATTGCCCACAGTTTTGGTGTTCCAGGACGATTTACATGTTTGAGACGTTTGACCAAAAAGTCATCATTCTTGCGTGTTATGGCCGTTTTCATGAGCTATTGTCCATAGTTTTGGTGTTGCATGGCGATTTACATGTTTTAGAGTTATGACCAAAAACTCATCTTTTTGCGTTTTATGGCCATTTTAATGAGTTATTGCCCATAGTTTTGGGCTTCTAGGGTGATTTACAACGAACGTAAGGCACGATACATTTTTGCGGGCATGACCAAGAACTCGTCGTTTTCGTGTTTTATGGCTGTTTTCATGAGCTATTGCCCACAGTTTTGGGGTTCCAGGGCGATTTACATATTTGAGAGGTATGACCAAAAGTTGTCGTTTTTGCGTTTATGGTTGTTTTCTTGAACTATTTCCTATAGTTTTGGGGTTCCATGACAATTTACATGTTTGAGATTTATGACCTAAAACTCGTCGTTTTTGCATTTTATGATTGTTTTCATGGGCTATTGCCTATTGTTTTTGGGTTCCAGGCCGGTTTACATGTTTCAGCGTTATGACCAAGAACTCTTATTTTTGTGTTTTATGGCCATTTTCATGAGCTATTGCCCACAGTTTTGGGGTTCGGGAGTATTTACATGTTTGAGAGGTATGACTAAAACCTCATGGTTTTTGCATTTTCTGGCTGTTTTCATGCGCTATTGCCTATAGTTTTTGGGTTCCAGGTTGATTTACATGTTTCAGAGTTATGACCAAGAACTCGTCGTTTTCATGTTTTATGGCTGTTTTCATGAGCTATTGCCCATAGTTTTGGGATTCCAGGGCGATTTACATATTTGAGAGGTATGACCAAAAATTCGTTGTTTTTGCGTTTTATGGCCGTTTTATGAGCTATTGCCTATAGTTTTGGGGTTCTAGGTCGATTTACATGTTTCGGAGTTATGACTAAGAACTCATCATTTTTTGTTTTATGGCCATTTCATGAGTTATTGCCCACAGTTTTGGTGTTCCAGGACGATTTACATGTTTGAGACGTTTGACCAAAAAGTCATCATTCTTGCGTGTTATGGCCGTTTTCATGAGCTATTGCCCATAGTTTTGGTGTTGCAGGGCGATTTACATGTTTTAGAGTTATGACCAAAAACTCGTCTTTTTGCGTTTTATGGCCATTTTAATGAGTTATTGCCCATAGTTTTGGGGTTCTAGGGTGATTTACAACGAACGTAAGGACTGATACATTTTTGCGGGCATGACCAAGAACTCGTCGTTTTCGTGTTTTATGGATGTTTTCATGAGCGATTGCCCATAGTTTTGGGGTTCTAGGGCGATTTACATATTTGAGAGGTATGACCAAAAGTCATCGTTTTTGCGTTTATGGTTGTTTTCTTGAGCTATTTCCTGTAGTTTTGGGGTTCCAGGACAATTTACATGTTTGAGTGTTATGACCTAAAACTCGTCATTTTTGCATTTTATGGCTGTTTTCATGGGCTATTGCCTATAGTTTTTTGTGTTCCAGGACGATTTACATGTTTCAGCATTATGACCAAGAACTCTTCTTTTTGTGTTTTATGGCCATTTTCATGAGTTATTGCCCACAGTTTTGGTTTTGCAGGGCAATTTACATGTTTGAGAGTTTTGACCAAAAATTCGTCACTTTTTCGTGTAATGGCCGTTTTCATGAGCTATTGTCCATAGTTTTGGTGTTGCAGGGCGATTTACATATTTCGGAGTTATGACCAAAAATCCGTCTTTTGTGTTTTATGGCCATTTTCTTGAGTTATTGCCCATAGTTTTGGGGTTCCAGGGTGATTTACAACGAACGTAAGGACCGATACATTTTTGCGGGCATGACCAAGAACTCGTCGTTTTCGTGTTTTATGGCTGGTTTCATGAGCTATTGCCCAAAGTTTTGGGGTTCAAGGGCGATTTACATACATGAGAGGTATGACCAAAAAGTCGTCATTTTTGTGTTTTATGGTTGTTTGAGAGTTATGACCTAAAACTCATCGTTTTTGCATTTTATGGCTGTTTTCATGGGCTATTGCCTATAGTTTTTTGGGTTCCAGGCCGATTTACATGTTTCAGAGTTATGACCAAGAAATCTTCTTTTTTCTATTTTATGGCCATTTTCAAGAGCTATTGCCCACAGTTTTGGAGTTCGGGACTATTTACATGTTTGAGAGGTATGACCAAAACCTCATCGTTTTTGCATTTTCTGGCCGTTTTCATGCGCTATTGCCTATAGTTTTTGGGTTCCAGGTTGATTTACATGTTTCAGAGTTATGACCAAGAACTCGTCGTTTTCATGTTTTATGGCCGTTTTCATGAGCTATTGCCCATAATTTTGGGGTTCCAGGGTGATTTGCATGTTTGAGAGGTATGACCAAAAAGTCATCGTTTTTGCGTTTTATGGATGTTTTCTTGCGTTATAGCCCATAGTTTTCGGGTTCAGGACAATTTACATGTTTGAGAGGTGATCAAAAACTCGTCGTTTTGGCATTTTATGGCCGTTTTCATGCGCTATTGCCTATAGTTTTTTGGGTTCCTGGTCGATTTACATGTTTCAGCGTTATGACCAAGTACTCTTCTTTTTTGCGTTTTATGGCCATTTCATGAGTTATTGCCCACATTTTTGTGGTTCCAAGGTGATTTGCAACGAACGTAAGCCCTGATACATTTTTGCTAGCATGACTAAGAACTCGTCATTTTCGTGTTTTATAATTGTTTTCATGAGCTATTGCCCACAATTTTGTAGTTACGGGGCGATTTACATGTTTGAGAGGTATGCCCAAAAAGTCGTCGTTTTTGCGTTTTATGGACGTTTTCATGAGCTACTTCTTATGGTCTTGGGGTTCCAGTGCGATTTATATTTTTTAGAGTTATGACCAAAAACTCGTATTTTTGTGTTTTATGGCCATTTTCATGACTTATTGCCCACAGTTTTGGGGTTCAGGACTATTTACATGTTTGAGAGGTATGACCAAAACCTCATCGTTTTTGCATTTTCTAGCCGTTTTCATGCACTATTGCCTATAGTTTTTGGGTTCCAGGTTGATTTACATGTTTCATAGTTATGACTAAGAACTAGTCTTTTGCATTTTATGGCTATTTCATTAGTTATTGCCCATAGTTTTGGTGTTCCATGGCAATTTATATGTTTGAGAGGTTTGACCAAAAACTCGTCGTTTTTTTCGTGTTTTATGGTTGTTTTCATAAGCTATTGCCCACAGTTTTGGGGTTCCAGGGCGATTTACATATTTGTGAGGTATGACCAAAAACTCATCGATTTTGCGTTTTATGGCCGTTTTCATTAGATATTGCCTATAGTTTTGGGGTTCCAGGTTGATTTACATGTTTCAGACTTATGACCAAGAACTCGTCGTTTTCGTGTTTTATGGCTGTTTTCATGAGCTATTGCCCATAGTTTTGGTGTTCCATGGCGATTTACATGTTTGAGAAGTTTGACCAAAAAACTCGTCATTTTTTTCGTTTTATGGCCGTTTTCATGAGCTATTGCCTACAGTTTTGGGGTTCCAGGTCGATTTACATGTTTCAGAGTTATGACCAAAAACTCATGTTTTTGCGTTTTATGGCCATTTTCATGAGCTATTGCCTATAGTTTTGGGTTCCAGGGCGATTTACATGTTTTAGAGTTATGACCAAAAACTCGTCTTTTGCGTTTTATGGCTATTTTCATGAGTTATTGCCCACATTTCTGGGTTCCAGGTGATTTAAAACAAACGTAAGGCCCAATACATTTTTGCTGGCATGACTAAGAACTCGTCGTTTTTGTGTTTTATAATTGTTTTCATGAGCTATGGCCCACAGTTTTGTATTTTTGTGTTTTATGGCCATTTTCATGAGTTATTGCCCACAGTTTTCGGGTTCAGGACTATTTACATGTTTGAGAGGTATGACCAAAACCTCATCGTTTTTTGCATTTTCTAGCCGTTTTCATGCACTATAGCCAGAAGTTTTTGGGTTCCAAGTTGATTTACATGTTTCATAGTTATGACCAAGAACTAGTCTTTTGCGTTTTATGGCCATTTCATTAGTTATTGCCCATAGTTTTGGTGTTCCATGGCGATTTACATGTTTGAGAGGTTTGACCAAAAACTCATCGTTTTTTGTCATTTTATGGTCGTTTTCATGCGATGTTGCCTATAGTTTTTGGGTTCCAGGTCGATTTACATGTTTCAGAGTTATGACCAAGAACTCTTATTTTTTGCGTTTTATGGCCATTTCATTTGTTATTGCCCACAGTTTTGGCGTTCAAGGGCGATTTACAAGTTTGAGAGGTTTGACCAAAAAGTCATCATTTTTGCGTTTTATGGCCGTTTTCATGAGCTATTGCCCATTGTTTTGGGGTTCTAGGGCGATTTACATGTTTTAGAGTTATGACCTAAAACTCGTATTTTTGCGTTTTATGGACATTTTCGTGAGTTATTGCTTATAGTTTTCAAGGTGATTTACAACGAACGTATATCCCGATACATATTTGCGGGCATGACCAAGAACTCGTCGTTTTCGTGTTTTATGGCTGTTTTCATGAGCTATTGCCCATAGTTTTGGGATTCTAGGGCGATTTACATATTTGAGAGGTATGACCAAAAGGTCGTTGTATTTGCGTTTTATGGCCATTTTATGAGCTATTGCCTATAGTTTTGGGGTTTTAGGTAGATTTACATGTCTCAGAGTTATGACTAAGAACTCGTCATTTTTTTATGGCCATTTCATGAGTTATTGCCCACAGTTTTGGTGTTCCAGGACGATTTACATGTTTGAGACGTTTGACCAAAAAGTCATCATTCTTGCGTGTTATGACCGTCTTCATGAGCTATTGCCATAGTTTTGGTGTTGCAGGGCGATTTACATAATTTAGAGTTATGACCAAAAACTCGTCTTTTTGCGTTTTATAGCCATTTTAATGAGTTGTTGCCAATAGTTTTGGGGTTCTAGGGTGATTTACAACGAACGTAAGGACCGATACATTTTTGCGGGCATGACCAAGAACTCGTCGTTTTCGTGTTTTATGGCTGTTTTCATCAGCTATTGCCCACAGTTTTGGGGTTCCAAGGCGATTTACATATTTGAGAGGTATGACCAAAAGTCGTCGTTTATGCGTTTATGGTTGTTTTCTTGAGCTATTTCTTATAGTTTTGGTGTTCCATGACAATTTACATGTTTGAGTGTTATGACCTAAAACTCGTCGTTTTTGCATTTTATGGCTGTTTTCATGGGCTATTGCCTATAGTTTTTGGGTTCCAGGACGATTTACATGTTTCAGCGTTATGGCCAAGAACTCTTCTTTTGTGTTTTATGGCCATTTTCATGAGCTATTGCGCACAGTTTTGGGGTTCGGGAATATTTACATGTTTGAGAGGTATGACTAAAACCTCATCGTTTTTGCATTTTCTGGCCGTTTTCATGCGCTATTGCCTATAGTTTTTGGGTTCCAGGTTGATTTACATGTTTTAGAGTTATGTCCAAGAACTCGTCGTTTTCATGTTTCATGGCTGTTTTCATGAGCTATTGCCCACAGTTTTGGGCTTCCAGGGTGATTTACATGTTTGAGAGGTATGACCAAAAAGTCATCGTTTTTGCGTTTTATGGATGTTTTCTTGAGTTATTGCCCACAGTTTTGGGGTTCAGGACAATTTACATGTTTGAGAGGTGACCAAAAACTCGTCGTTTTTGCATTTTATGGCCGTTTTCATGCGCTATTGCCTATAGTTTTTTTGGGTTCCTGGTCGATTTACATGTTTCAGCGTTATGACCAAGAACTCTTCTTTTTTGCGTTTTATGGCCATTTCATGAGTTATTCCCACATTTTTGTGGTTCCAAGGTGATTTACAACGAACGTAAGGCCCGATACATTTTTGCTGGCATGACTAAGAACTCGTCGTTTTCATGTTTTATAATTGTTTTCATGAGCTATTGCCCACAGTTTTGTAGTTACAGGGCGATTTACATGTTTGAGAGGTATGACCAAAAAGTCGTCGCTTTTACGTTTTATGGCCGTTGACATGGTTATACCCTACGGGTACGTCACTTCAGCATACCTGGTCCAGCCCAAGGAAGGCCCACATCAGATATACACTGGCCCATGAAGATTTTCGGGTGGCCAAGGCCCATGACGCCTTCGGATCCTTGGAGAGCAAGACTAGCGGAGATAGGAAATTCAAAGGGGTAAAACCCTAGAACTTGTAACCGACTAGGACTATGCCCGGGACCTGCCTAAGTCTATATAAAGGCCAGGAGGGCACGTCCTAGAGCAATCGACTCATACCCTCGCACACGCATCCATGCCAGATCGAATTTGCGCACCCTGTAACCTTCGGTTCCGCCGTAATCAAGAGCAGACAAGCAGGAGTAGGGTTTTCCCTCCGGGGGCCTGAACCTGGGTAAATCTCGTGTCCCCTGGTTGCTTGTCTGTTAACCGTGCCACGATCTCCAGCATCCCCATCTGCTCCAAAACCCAAGTCCATAACAATGGGCATTAACGAGATTAAACCTCGTCAATTGGCGCCGTCTGTGGGAATTGGGGCTGCTGATTGTGCGATCGTGATGGTCCCGACCCGATCGATGTACAACTCCGCGGCGACGGAGAATCACCTCCTCTTCGGCGCTTTCGACTTCACCGCCCACTCGCCGGCCACCATGAAGGATTTCGAGCCCGTAGGCGACGAACTCAAGATTTTGTTTGGGAGCTTCTCCTTCCAGGTGGGACAAACTGGCACCCTCCGCCTCCCTGAGAGGGTGCCCGTGCCGTCAATCAGGCCCGCCTCGTGGGCTCCACATCCTGTGCTACGCACGTCACCATCAACAGATGAGTTTTACGACAGCAGCAGCTGTAACTCCGATCTATGTGATCCACCTTCGGATGAAGGGACCTACGGTTCCGGATCCGAAAGCTGCGGCAGCAGCCAACCAATATGCAAGCGCTATCTATGCGCCGCAGTCATCCAAACCGACGAGGAAACACCTAACCCACCGCCCAACCGAAACGGCGGAAACGGCGAAAACAGAAGAAGCCAGTCCCCCCACCCAACGGGGAAAACAACAGCCACGTCATCCAACTTAGCAAAGAAGGATGGGTCCAGGCGCGCCGTGCCGTTGCAGGCGACATCGTCTTACCTGCAGACGCCTCACGTGAACTACTGATGGCATACCACTATCTCCTCATCGAGGAACACAAGAAACAAGTCAAGATGCAGGAGACGCTCGACAAACATAAGCAAGCAGCCTCCGAGTCCAGCGCGCGACGAGCTGCGCTCTCCGCCATGGCACCCGGTTCTAGCACAAACAGAAACCAGGGAAACAAGCACCGCTCTCGGGTGGAAAACATGGATCCCAAGGAGCGCCGCGACGTCACCCGAACTCGTCATTTTTGCGTTTTATGGCCATTTTCATGAGCTATTGCCTATAGTTTTGGGGTTCCAGGTCGATTTACATGTTTTAGAGTTATGATTAAGAACTCGTCGTTTTTGCGTTTTATGGACATTTCATGAGGTATTGCCCATAGTTTTGATGTTCCAGGACGATTCACATGTTTGAGACGTTTGACCAAAAAGTCATCATTTTTGCGTGTTATGGCCGTTTTCATGAGCTATTGCCCATAGTTTTGGTGTTGTAGGGTGATTTACATGTTTTAGATTTATGACCAAAAACTCGTCTTTTTGCATTTTATGGCCGTTTTCATGAGTTATTGCCCATAGTTTTAGAGTTCCAGGGTGATTTACGACGAACGTAAAGCCCGATACATTTTTGCGGGCATGACCAAGAACTCGTCGTTTTCGTGTTTTATGGTTGTTTTCATAAGTTATTGCCCAGACTTTTGGGGTTCCAGGGCGATTTACATATTTGTGAGGTATGACCAAAAAGTCATCGATTTTGCGTTTTATGGCCGTTTTCATTAGATATTGCCTATAGTTTTGGGGTTCCAGGTTGATTTACATGTTTCAGAGTTATGACCAAAAACTCGTCATTTTCGTGTTTTATGGCCGTTTTATGAGCTATTGCCCATAGTTTTGGTGTTCCATGGCGATTTACATGTTTCAAAGTTATGACCAAAACTCGTGTTTTTGCATTTTATGGCCGTTTTCATGAGTTATTGCCCATAGTTTTGGGGTTCCAGGGTGATTTACAACGAATGTAAAGCCCGATACATTTTTGCGGGCATGACCAAGAACTCGTCGTTTTCGTGTTTTACGGATGTTTTCATGAGCTATTGCCCACAGCTTTGGGGTTCCAGGGCGATTTACATATTTGAGAGGTATGACCGAAAAGTCATCGTTTTTGCGTTTTATGGCCGTTTTCATGAGCTATTTCCTATAGTTTTGGGGTTCTAGGGCGATTTACATGTTTTAGAGTTATGACCAAAAACACGTCTTTTGCGTTTGATGGCTATTTTCATGAGTTATTTCCCACATTTTGGGGGTTTTGGGGTGATTTACAACGAATGTAAGGCCCGATACATTTTTGCTGGCATGACTAAGAACTCGTCGTTTTCGTGTTTTATAATAGTTTTCATGAGCTATTGCCCACAGTTTTGTACTTAAAGGGCGATTTATGTTTGAGAGGTATGACCAAAAAGTCGTGGTTTTTGCGTTTTATGGCCGTTTTCATGAGCTATTGCCTATAGTTTTGGTGTTCCAGGGCATTTTATACTTTTCAGAGTTATGACCAAAAATTCGTATTTTAGCGTTTTATGGCCATTTCATGAGTTATTGCCCACGGTTTTGGGGTTCAGGACTATTTACATGTTTGAGAGGTATGACCAAAACCTTATCATTTTTTGCATTTTCTAGCCGTTTTCAAGTGCTATTGCCTATAGTTTTGGGTTCCAGGTTGATTTACATGTTTCATAGTTATGACCAAGAACTAGTCTTTTGCGTTTATGGACATTTCATTAGTTATTGCCCATAGTTTTGGTGTTCCATGGTGATTTCCATGTTTGAGAGGTTTGACCAAAAACTTATCAAGTGTTTTATGGTCGTTTTCATGCGCTGTTGCCTATATTTCTTGGATTCCAGGTCGATTTACATGTTTCAGAGTTATGACCAAGAACTCTTTTTTTTGGATTTTATGGCCATTTCATTTGTTATTGCCCACAGTTTTGATGTTCTAGGGCGATTTACAAGTTTGAGAGGTTTGGCCAAGAAGTCATCATTTTTGCGTGTTATGGCCGTT